>CM042848.1:22927039-23665456 GCA_023653725.1 Bungarus multicinctus | reverse complement strand
CTGCCATCTGTCCGGAAGGTTTAGTTTACTCCTGTTTGGGTAGGGGGTTGGATTAGATGGCCTCCAAGGTCCCTTCCAACTTGGTTAATCTGTAATCCAAACTGCCAGAATCCTATGTCAGCTCAGGGATTCTGGGAATTGAAGTCCACAAATCATGAAGGGGGCCATCGTTCCTCACCTCTGTCCTAGACCAAAGAAAGATCTGAGATGGCCCCGAATGTCATCCTTCCAAGTCCTTTGGAGTTGTGAAGTGACATGAAAGAGGAAGAGATGTTTTGTCTGGTTGTTGTGTTTTGTCGCTTTTATCCGCCTTCAAAAATGTGATGTTTTTGTTAGGTGAATAGATTAAGACATCCATTTCCACACAATTCGTCAACAGAAACCTGGAGGGCTTATGTTTCCAGACCGAGCGGCTTTGTACATGGTAGCCATCGAAGACCGACAGTACAAGGATTTCAAAATCCACTGTGAGTCTGCAGACAACTTATACAGCTTCACCAGGGGTGGGATTCAAATTTCTTAACAATTGGTTCTGTGGGTGTGGCCTACTTTGTGGGTGTGGCTTGGTGGTCATGTGAATGGCTGGGCATGGCTTATATGTAAATATTATAAATATTTATGTAAATATTGAATTTTTTTATAAAAAAAGAGCAACTTTTACCCAAAATCAGGAAAAGCAGGCAGGCAGATTGAATTGCTCACAGAATCACAGATTCACTCACAGATCTATCTTTCTACAATCTGCTAGCTGAGTCTGTCGCGTAAAATTTGCTTGCAAGCAAACACATAGCATTTGCTAGCAAGCAAACTCACAAAATTAACTCACAACACACCAGGTATGTAAATATTGATTTTTTATTAAAAAAGAGCAACTTTTACCCAAAATCAGGCAAAGCAGGCAGGCAGATTGAGTTGCTCACAGAATCACAGATTCACTCAGAGATTTATCTTTCTGCAATCTACTACCTGAGTCTGCACTGAAAAATAGAAGCTTCAGTCCTAAGGAAGGTTCAGCTCTGCTTTTAGATTAGCTAGAAGGCAAGAAATCCAACGATTTCCTGCTTTCTAGCTAATCTAAATCTCCTGGCATAGCAGAACAGCTGATGGTCAGAGGGAAAAAAAGGAAAAAATAGCAATTTAGCAGGCAAGTTTGATCAGGTAAGGAGTGAGTGGGCGGGGAGGGGCCAGCCAGTGGCATGATTTGCAGGTTCTCTGAACTGCGTAGAATTGTAATATAGCCGATCTGACCAGGTAGAATCCCACCCTGGGGTTTCGCATCTCGCTCACACGCCTGGTGTTTTTTCGCCAACTTGCTACAGGCAGTTCTTGACTTACGATGGGTTGCTTAGCGGCTGTTCGAAGTTATGACAGGCCCCGCAAAAAGTACTTATGGCCCGGTTCCAAAATCTGAAGGCTGGCCCTCTCCCTCCCCGGTCACGTGACCACAGTTTGGGCACTTGGCACCTGGTCTGCATTACAACCATTTGCCGTGTCCATACCATGTGTGACTACGATTGATTATGGTTTTGCCAAAAAGCAGCATTTACTTCTGTTTTCCATCAGAAATGCCCCGTATTGAACAACAGGCTCATTTAACAACCAGGTTTGTTTAAGGATACTTAATGATCATTTTGTAGGGACATGGTGGCTCAGTGGCTAAGATGCTGAGCTTGTCCATCAGAAAGGTCGGCAGTTCGGTGGTTCGAATCCCCAGCACCGTATAACGGAGTGAGCTCCCGTTACTTGTCCCAGTTTCTGCCAACCTAGCAGTTTGAAAGCATGAAAAAAATGCAAGTAGAAAAATAGGGACCCCTTTGGTGGGAAGATAACAGTGTTCCATGCACCTTCGGCATTTAGTCATGCTGGCCACATGACCATGGAGACGTCTTTGGACAGTGTTGGCTCCAGCTTTGTAACAGAGATGAGCACCGCCTGCTAGAGCCAGAAACAACTAGCACAAAGGGAACCTTTACTTTTACCTTTAATGATCATTTAATGATCACCACTTTTATTTTATCATCCCAAAACTCGTAAAATCTGGTCAGTCACATGGCATAGGACTGTAGTGACTTAAGATCCTAATTGCCTGGCTCAATTACAGTTGTAACTTGAAAGACTGCCTGTGTTGGGTGATGGGGTATGGATTTCATCTGAACACCAGATACTACAGGTAGTCCTCGACTTACAACAGTGCATTTAATGATTGTTCAAAGTTACAACGGCACTGAAGAAAAGTGACTTAGAAACATTTTTCACACTCACAACCATTGCAGCCATCCCCATGGTCACG
The DNA here is from genome assembly GCA_023653725.1 of Bungarus multicinctus. Lineage (NCBI taxonomy): Eukaryota > Metazoa > Chordata > Lepidosauria > Squamata > Elapidae > Bungarus > Bungarus multicinctus. The sequence continues at coordinate 23,663,166 of CM042848.1, read as the reverse complement.
TGATCAAAATTCAGATGCTTGGCAATTGACTCACATTTATGACGGTTGCAGTGTCCCTGGGGGCATTGTCATGTGATCCCCTTTTGCAATCTTCTGGCAAGCAGAATCAATGGGGAAAAAACCAGATTCACTTAACAACCGTGTTACTAATTTAAGAAGTGTGAGAGCAGCCAACCAGTGGAACAAAAGTTGCCTTTGGAACTTGTGAGAGCTTCATCCCTGGAAGCTTTCAAGAAGAGACTGGACTGCCCATTTGTCAGAAATGGGGTAGGGTCTCCTGTTTGGGTGGGGTTGGGGATTGGACTAGATCAGAGGTTGTCAACCTTTTGGACCTCAGGGACCACCAAACTCCTGCGCAATTTAAAATCCTGCGGACCAGAGACCCTGGGAAAATCCCCCAAAAAGTCTGCAGGAAAATTCCCCAGCCCGTTTTCTTACCGATCAATCATTCTTTATTTGGGATTGCAGGGTATTGTCTCCAGCTTCATTCTCAGGGGGAGAGAGAGAGAGAGAGACTTTTGGCTTCATGCAAGGAAAGCAGCAGAAGCAGCAGAAGTCTTTCTTTCTCTCCCCCAAACTCCGCCAGAAACGAGTTTTTTTGAGACTTGTTGTGCCAGGCTCAGCCTCTTGGAGCAGGATGCTTTGCAGGGTCCCATTTCTGGCGGAGTTTGGGGGAGAGAAAGAAAGACTTTTGCTGCTTTCCTTGTGTACAGCCAAAAGCAGAAGAAGAAAGAAGCAGAAAAAAGCAGCCCGGTGGCCAGGCAAGGCGCGTGGGGCAAGTTCTCCCCCTCCACCCTTTCCTCTCCTCCCCTTTCTACCTCATGTTGTTTGCAGTGCAAATGATGCAAGCCTTGTGTTCCCATGGGCCATATAGGCAGTGCAGCCTTGTGTTCCTGCACATCCTGGATTAATTGCTTTGTGGGGTTCTTTGGGGGTGACATTTCTTTGCAGACCACCAAAATTTTCTCGCAGGCCACCAGTGGTCCCGGCCCAGTGGTTGGCGGCCACTGGACTAGATGACCTAAAAAGTCCCTTCCAGCTCTGTTAATCTGTTAAAATCTGTTAAAACTGCATTGACTCACTTACTAAATACGGCAAGAAAAGTTTATAAAATGGAGCCAACTCACTTAACAAATTTCTCACTCAACAACAAATTTTGGGGCATAAATTAGAAACTGTTATAGCAAGCAAGGCTGTAAAACGTTAAACAAAATACAGCTCTGTCTGCGGTATTTTTTTAAAAAAATATTTGATTTCCTGGTTATGGCACTAGAAAGCAGGAGGCTGTGAGTTCTAATCCCGCCTTGGACGTGAAAGTCAGCTGAGTGACTTTGGGCCAATCACCAGGAGACTGGGAGTTTTAGTCCTGCCTTGGACGTGAAAGTCAGCTGAGTGACTTTGGGCCAATCACCAGGAGACTGGGAGTTCTAGTCCTGCCTTAACCATGAAAGCTAGCTGGGTGAACTTTGGACCAGTTCCCTCTCTCTCAGCCCAACTCACTTCACAGGGTTGTTGTTATAGGGAAAATAAACAGAAAAAAGCGTGATGGAAATTTTCACTGCCTTAAGTTACTTGTAAAAAATAATAAATTTATTAGGATACAAATAAATACAAAAATAAAATTATTATTATGGTTACTAATTGAAATCAGGTCACTCTTAAATTTGATTTATTCAAGGAGCAGGGTTTCTGAACCTTGGCAACTTTTAAATAGGCGTGTATCAATATGTTGGACTTCAACTCCCAGAGTTCCCTTGCTCTGGCTGGAGAATTCTGGGAGTTGAAGTCACCCAATTGAAAATGGTTAAGATTGAGAAAAGCTGCTGTAGGCGCTTATTTACGCAAATGGAAACCATCCCCTTCTTTGCCTTGACAGGGTGGGAGAATGTCTATGGCTTCGACATGACCTGCATCCGGGATGTGGCCATGAAGGAGCCTTTGGTGGACATCGTTGACCCAAAGCAAGTGGTGACCAATGCTTGTTTAATAAAGGTTTGGTGCTTTTCAAAATATAAACTTTCAAACAAGGTCCTTCTGCAAGACTGTCATCATTTTTTAAAACGCCTTCTATTGCAGGGGGTCTTCAAACTTGACATCTTGAAGACTTGTGGACTTCAACTCCCAGAATTCCTCCTTCAGTCATGTTAGCTCAGGAATTCTGGGAGTTGAAGTCCACAAGTTGTACACTTGTCAAGTTTAAGACCCTCGATATAGATAGATGATAGATAGATAGATAGATAGATATAGATAGATCAATCAGAGGCCTTCAAACTTGACAGCTTGAAGATTTGTGGACTTTATTTATTTATTTGATTTGTCAATCGCTTACAAGATAATAGATATAAGTATATTCATAGTTATGAATACATGATATGGGTACATATAAGAAAAATAAAAGAAACAATAGGACAGGGACGGTAGGCATGTTGGTGTGCTTATGAACGCCCCCTACAGACCTCTTAGGAAAGGGGTGAGGTCAATAGTAGACAGTCTAAGGTTAAATTTTTGGGGTTTGGAGAAGAAATCACAGAGTCAGCTAGAGTATTCCAGACATTGACCACTCAGCTGCTGAAATCATATTTCCTGCAATCAAGTTTGGTGTGGTTAATCTTGAGTTTGTATCTATTGTGTGATCTTGTGTTGTTATGGTTGAAGCTGAAGTATTCATTGACAGGTAAGTCATTGCAATGTATGATTTTATATACCATACTTAGATCAGACCGAAGAGGGCATAATTCAAGGTTTTCAAGTCTGGTGGCATAAGGTATTCTATAGCGAGTAGAGGAGTGGAGAACTCTTCTTGTGAAATATTTCTGGACTTTCTCAACTGTGCTAATATCAGATACGTAATGTGGGTTCCAGACTGATGAGCTGTATTCGAGTATTGGTCTAGCAAATGTTTTGTATGCTCTAGTTAGTAGTGTGATATTTATTACCAGAGAAAAAGCTACGTAGGATTAGGTTAACAACTCTTAATGCCTTTTTGGCTATGTAGTTACAGTGGGCTCTAGCATTTAGATCATTAGAGATGGGTATTCCAAGGTCCTTTACAGAGCTTGGATCATCAACAAGGTGTTGACTATTCAGCTTGTATTTTATTTTCTGATTTTTTTTGCCAATATGTAGGACAGAGCATTTATTTGTTGAGATTTGAAGTTGCCATTTGTTTGACCATTCTGATACATAGTCAAGGCCTTTTTGAAGGGTAACAGTATTGTCTGTGGTATTGAACAGTTTTACATCATCAGTGAAGAGAATGCAGTTGCTCTTGAGATGATCACAGAGGTCATTTATATAGAGTATGAAGAGGGTTGGTCCTAGAACACTGCCTTGGGGGACACCACTATTGACAGGTACAGAATTTGATAGCACACTCCCAATTTTGACCATTTGTTGTCTGTTTGACAGGAATGCAGTTGTCCAGAGATACCATAAGATTTTAGTTTTAGGAGTAGTTTGTCGTGTACCACTGAATCAAAGGCTTGACAGAAGTCTATGTAGATTGCGTCTATTGTTTTTCCCTGATCGAGTTGTGTAGTCCATATGTTTTTGCAGTGTAAGAATTGCAGATTACTTCAACTCCCAGAATTCCTCCTCCAAGTCATGTTAGCTTGGGAATTCTGGAAGTTGAAGTCCACAAGTCTTAAAGCCATCAAGTTTGAAGACCTTTATTCTATTGTCTTTACATGCGGCTGCTAAATAGTGGGTGTGGATTTTCCTTTCTTTCAGTGAAGTGAGAATCTTCATTTGTATAGATACGTTTCAACTGTGAAAGCTGGGATTTGGAACTTCTGCTGTTGAAAGCCTGCTGTTCTCATTTAGTCCCACTTCCAAGTAATCTATCGTTGGCAAGCCAAGTTAACAAATTGTTTAAGAAACAGAAATTTGCAAGCAGTGAAAGGGGTGGGGGGAACAGAGGAGGTGAGAACTGCAGCTGAGTGTTGGCAGCACTAAGGAAACACCAAATGCTGGGGTTGTAAGAAAATCCCCACCATGCAGAAAGAAAAGGAATTCCAATTAAGGTTAGATCAGTTTTGAATGAATGAGGGTTTCATTTCAGATTATTTAGATTATTTCCCATAATAAAGCTCAAGTAGAATTATAATCAACTGTAGAATGTTCTGTCTTATATCCGTAGCCTGCTGAGACAGAACCACAGCCAAATCTGTTGAGTAGCTAAAAGGTTGTTATTTATATGCTTTGAAAGCCTAAAGATTACAACTTTTTAATTTAATTTTCCAATTTTTTCTTTGTTTGGGGCATTTCAGAAATGCAGTGCTCTCCCTCTCTCTCTCCCCCTCCCTCCCTCCCTCTCCCCCTCCCTCCCCCTCCATCTCTCCCTCCCTCCCTCTCCCTCTCCCTCCCTCTCCCTCTCCCTCTCCCTCCCTCCCTCTCCCTCTTCCTCTCCCTCCTTCTCCCTCCCTCTCTCTCCCTCCCTCCCTCCTCTCCCTCCCTCCCTCCCTCCCTCTTCCTCTCCCTCCTTCCTCTCCTCATCTCTCCTTCCTCCTCCCTCTCCTCTCCTCTCCTCCCTCTGCCCCTCCCTCCCCTCCCTCTCCCTCCTCCCCTCTCCTCCTCCTCCCTCTCCCTCTCCCTCCATCCCTACTCTTCCTCTCCCTCTCCCCTCCTCCCTCCCTCCCTCTCTCTCCCTCTCCCCCTCTCCCTCCCTCCCTCCTATCTCCCCCCTCTCTTCCTCCCCCCTCCCCCTCTCCCCCCTCCCGCTCCCCCCTCCCTCCCTCCCGCCATCCCCTCCCGTCTCCCTCCCTCCCCTCCCTCCCTCCCTCCTCCTCCCTCTCCCGCCCTCCCTCTCTTCTCCCTCTCCTCCCTCCCTCCCTCTCCCCCCCCCCTCCCCCCTCCTCCACTCTCCCTCCCCTCCTCCCTCTCCTCTCCCTGCCCTCTCCTCCCTCCCTCTTCCCCTCTCCCTCCCTCCCGCTCCCCCTATCCCCCTCCCCCTCCCTCTCCCCCCTCCCTCCCTCCCTCCCTATCCCCTCCCCTCCCTCATTCTCCCCTCCCCTATCTCCCTCCCCTTCCCTCTCCCTCTCCTCTCCCTCTCTCATTCCTCCACCTCCTCCGCTCCCACTTCTCTCCAGCCTACCTCCCTCTCCCATCTCCTCCCTCCCCTCTCTCTCCCTCCCCCTCTCTCCTCCCCTCCCTCCCTCCCCCCCCTCCCTTCTCTGTCACACACACAAACATACAAATACAAACACACACAGTCAGGGAAACACCATGAAAACAAAGGCAAAATTGCAACATTTTTAAATTGGTGACTTTAGCACTTGCTACTGGCTTGCTATTTTGCTTCAACAGTTCAGCAACTTATGCTACAGAATTTGAGCAGGAAGGACTTTGAGGGTCTCAGAAACCCTTCCAAGCAAGCAGAGGGTTGAGTGTATGAGATATTATTTCTATTTGTATTACAGGTAGTCTTTGACTTACCATCACAAGTGATCCATAATTGCTAAGCAAGGCAGTTATTAACTAGCCCATTTTATGATCTATTTTGCCACAGTTATTAGGCAAATTACTGCAGTTCTTAAGTGAATCAGTTGGTTGTTAAGTGAATCTGACTTCCCCCATTGACTTTGCTTGTCAGAACCCGGCTGGGAAAGTTACAAATTCTATTCCTGTTTCTGTTCTGTTCTGTTCTGTTCTGTTCTATTCTATTCTATTCTAATTCCATTCCATTCCATTCTAATTTCCTTTTTCAATTCTGTTCTGTTCTGTTCCATTCCATTCCATCCATTCCACTCCACTCCACTCGATTCCATACCAATCCAATTTCTTGTTCTGTTCTGCTCCATCCTATCCCATCCCATTTAATTCATTCCACCTCACTCCATCCCATCCCACTGTACTCCATCCCATCCCATCCATTCCATTTCACTCCATTCCATATGGGAATTTTTTTTAGTACTCATTGATTTTGGTATTCATCATGCCGCTTGGAACCAATTAACGATGAGTACTGTACCCTGTAGCTCTTCTTCTGAGTCTTAAACCTGCTTTGAGACTTAAGGATATTCTGATTGGGTTGTGCTGTTCTCCTAGGGCCTATTCTAAATATTGCAGGCTGAGAAATCTGTAATACTTAATGAAACTCTTCTTCATCTCTCCGTCAATGCAGGATGTTGATCTTTACATCGCAAAGCCGGAAGACCTGGCCTTCACCTCTGCGTTTTGCCTCCAGATTCAACGCAACGACTACATTCACGCCTTGGTCACTTATTTTAATATAGAATTTACAAAGTGCCATAAGAAAATTGGGTTTTCTACAGGTAAATTATTTATTTATTTATTTATTTTTTCTTTCTTTCTTTCTTTCTTTCTTTCTTTCTTTCTTTCTTTCTTTCTTTCTTTCTTTCTTTCTTTCTTTCTTTCTTTCTTTCTTTCTTTCTTGCCTTTCTTTCTTGCCTTTCTTTCTCTTCCTTCTTCCTTCTTCCTTCCTTCCTTCCTTCCTTCCTTCCTTCCTTCCTTCCTTCCTTCCCTTCCTCCTCCCTTCCTCCTTCCTTCCTTCCCTCCTTCTTGTAGGCATGATGGTTTCCCCTTCCCTCCTTACTTTAATTTGTTTCTTGTAACCTAAATGTTCAGTTCTTCTGCGATTAAATGTGTTCTGATGTCTCTAGTTTCAGCCTTGTCCTGCAGTGGGCATTGGATTATTGCGGATTTCATGGGGAGCTATAAACCGACACTGTCGGTTGCTTTGGGAACAAAACAGGGCTTATGGCTCTGATCTGGCATCTCACAATGCTGGAAAAAAAACCCGGTGCTTTACAATCAAAACCTAAAAGCGATGGCTTTATTCATGTGGAAAACGTGCTGCACGTGCTATTATTATTTTAAACCACCACATTTTTCACTTTTACTGCCTTGAGTGCTATCTGGGGGAGGGAGGGTTCCCATTGAAGTAATTCTAACAATTCGGTCCCAAATGCAAGCACATAACTGTACTCGGGCAATGGTGTAGAAAGCTTCATTATTTTACTAGCTCGATACTGGTGCTTTGCTACAAAACTATGTGATTGGGCTTAGTTTTTCAGGAGGAAAATAAGGTGGGGGGGATTCTGCCTCTGCCTACCAGCATCCATTGGTATTCATCTGGCTAGCATCCTGTCAGTATGTGAGAGAGTTGAGGGCTGTTTGGAAAGTGAAACAGTATTTGCTGTGTGAGCAAGGAGACAGCAAGGAACCTGGACGTGGCTTAGTTCAACTGTTCTGTACTAAAGCTGCTTGCTGCTGTGAAACTAAAACTGAAACTCCTCTTCTCTGCTTATGTTTTGCATTTGGAAGAGATTTCTTTTCAGGTGGAGAGGGGGAGTGGAACTCCTTAGCATCAGAGCGGGTTAATAATAATAATATATGAAATGCTAATGCTCTGATGGTCATTTTGAAAAATCCTTTCTTAGTGAGCACCTAGAAGCCAAAAGGAACATTAGTGCCAAATTTCAAGTTTGTAGGCTTTACAGTTCTGGAGATTTTGTGATGATGCGTGAGGGGTATTTCGTTTTTATAGAGGGAGATATTTTTGTTCTAAGGGTGTCCTTCTTCTCTGCTTCTGATGCCCTGGACCTTCATTGGGCCTGCAGCTCAGGAGGGGTTGTAGCCCTAAGGTATTTCTCCTCACCTCTTGTCTCCCAATGTGTGTGGCTGTGCTCAGGCCACCCTTGGTTATTTCTTACAGTTCTTTCATCGTCAACCCCAATGGGAAGATAGCATGTTTGGAGATCCAATGAACGGCCTCCACCCTCATTTGCCTTGTCCAAAAAGTTCACAGAATGACAGAAGAGTTGAAAGGGACCTTGAAGGTCCTCTAGTCCAACCCCCTGCCCAAGCAGGAGATCCTAGTACCATTCCAGACAAGTGGATGTCCAGTCTCTTCTTAAAAGCCTCCATTGATGGAGCACCCACAACTTCCGAAGTCAAAACTGTTCCACTGGTTAATTGTCTTCACTGTAAGGAAGTCTCTCCTTAATTCCAGGTTGCTTCTCTCTTTGAGCAGTTTCCATCCATTGTTTCTTGTCTTACTTTCTGGTCCTTTGGAGAATAAACTGACCCACTTCTCTTTGTGGCAACTCCTCAAATACTGTAAGACCGCTATCACATCACCCCTAGTCCTTCTTTTCTCTAGACTGGCTATACCCAATTCCTGCAACCGTTCTTTATATGTTTTTGTCTCCAGGCCTTTAACCATCTTACTCTGCTCTTCTCTGCATTCTTTCCAAAGTCTCTTTCCAAAGTGGTGATGTAAACGTGATGCAGTATTCCAAGAGTGGCCTTACCAAGGCTTTATAGCAATGATGGCGAACCTTGTGCCCAAACCAGAACGTGTCAGAGGTGGCATTCAGCAGGTTCTGACCAGTTCTGGAGAACCGGTAGAAGACATTTTGAGTCGTTCAGAGAACCAGCAAATACCACCTCTGACTGGCTCTGCCTCCATCTATTCTCTGCCTCCCAAGTCCCAGCTGATCGGCTGGCTCTTCTTTGGTTGCCCTGCACTAGGAGAATGGAACTGAAAAGCAGGTTAGTGGGGTGGGAGGGAATGGGGATTTTACAGTATCCTTTCCCCTGCCACGCCCACGAAGCCACACCACATCCACCAAGCCGCGCCCACAGAAACAGTACTAAAATAATTTGAATACCACCACTGGAATGCGCCTGCATGTTCATGCATGGGGCGCGTGCTGAAGCACCAGAAACCCAGAGACCAGCTGGCCAGCGTGCGCATGCCTGATTTTTGGCTGATTCTGGGGAAAACGGCCCACAAACAGCCAGAAAACAGCCTGAAGAACGGCCTGAAAATGGCCAGAAAAAAACAGCAACTTGTTTTGGGGCCATTTTGTTGGCCATTTCAGGCTGTTTTTCAGGCCGTTTTCCAGCACTCCAGCACCTGCAAAGACCAGCTGACCTGCACGCGTGCTCACAGAGAAGGCTCTGCATGCCACTTCTGGCACGCGTGCCAAAGGTTCACCATCATGGCCTTATAGAGAGATACTAACACTTCCTGGGCTTGAGACTTGAGATGGATTCACTCACAGTGGTGGGATTCAATTTTTTTTTACTACCAGTTCTGAGGGCGTAGCTTGGTGGGTGTGATTTGGTGGGCGTGGCAGGGGAAGGATACTGCAAAATCCCCATTCCTTCCCCACCCCACTAACCTGCTTTCCAGCTCCGTTCTCCTGTGCAGGGCAACCAAAGAAGGCCCAGCCAATCAGCTGGGACTCAATGGGAGGCAGAGAAGAGATGGGGGCGGGGCCAGTCAGAGATGGGATTTGTCGGTTCTCTGAACTACTCCAAATTTCTACTACCGGTTCTCCAGAACTGGTCAGAACTTGCTGAAGATCCATCTCTGCTTACTAGGGCAGCTCCATTGTGGCTGTTCTGGCTATTCAGCTTTGCCAGAAGCCCACTTGCCTTTCCCTAACTTAACAACTGCAGCGATTCACTTATATGTACAGGTAGACCTCGACTTAATGGACCCACATTTTCTCTTCCTAAGCAAGGCAGTTGGTAAATATCTCATTTTACGACAGCTTTTTTTTGCCATAGTTATAGGTATTCCTCGGCTTATGCAGTGGTGGGCTGCTGGGGGTTCATAGGGGTTCGGGAGAGCCTCTAGCTAAGATTCTGTGCAGTTTGGAGAACACCTAAATCCCACTGCTGGCTGGCCCCGCCCACCCTGCCCTGCCCCTCCCAGGAGTCCCCACATGGCCCGTTTTGGATGCAGGTAAGGGCAGGGCGCGCACGGAAGCTTGGGGAGGGCAAAACAGGCCTCCCAGAAGTTCATGAAGGCTGGAAATGGGTCTGTTTCTGGCTTCCAGAGAGCCCCCGGAGCCCAGGAAGGCCGTTTTCACTCACCCAGAGACTCAAAAAAAGCCTCTGGAGCCCGGGGAGGGCAAAAATCCCCCCTCCCGCTGTGGTGAAGGAAGCTGACTCGGCCACGCCCTCCATGGCCATGCCCACCCAGCAACCAGGCAGAGTACCCTCTGCTAAAATTTTGGAAGCCCACCTCTGGACTTACCCAGTATATTTACTGACTGTTCAAAGTTACAACAGCTCTGAATAAAAGTGACTTATGACTGTTTTTCACACTTACGACCGATGCAGCAACCCTAAGTCACATGATCAAAATTCAGATGGCTGGCAGCTGACTCGTATTGATGACAGTTGTTGTGTCCTGGGGAACCTCAAATTCAGGAAGTCCTCGACTTACAACAGTGCATTAGTGACCGATCAAAGTTAGAACGGCACTGGAAAAACTGACTTAGGACTACTTATCACCTGTTGTGGTTAGCCGCCAGCAGGTGCAGACGGCTGAGGAGAGCGAGGTCTCAGATGAGGGGCCAGGACTATTAGGGAGTGGACTGCTGCCTTCAGAGATTGCGGGTGCTGGCAGCAGTGATGAGGAGGTTCCCGAGGAGCCTGTGCCAAGTGCACGTGAGCACAGGGCTGCTCACAGGAAAGAGCAGCTGCAGCAGCAGGGATGACTCAGGAGTAAGGCTGCAAGGTAATGGCCCCTTCTTCAAGAAGATAAAAGCCAGCTGTGAAGCAAATGTTCTTTGCAGGAAGCAAAGACGTTTTGAAACTCAGCCTCATGGACATACAGTATCTTAAGTTGGTATTTGAAGACTCTTGTGTTATGAAATATTTCTTATCTGTGATTTTTGGCAGTCTCGTAAAGTTTTGGCAAGGTTTGTGCTTATCAAAGTTAATTAGTTTGCATCAGCTTTTTAACCGGGGATTCGTAAGAATCATTAAAAGGTTTCTGTTCCCTTTAGTTATTGTTTGTTTTATTGGAAAAGGGTTTGGGTCAGAACATCACACTTGTGACCGTTGCAGTGTCCCCATGGTATTCAAAATTCAGACACTTGGCCGCTGACTCATATTTATGACAGTTGCAATGTCCTGGGATCCCCTTTGGCGGCCTTCTGACAAAGCAAAGTCAATGGGGAAGGCAGATTCACTTAACAACTGTGTTATTCATTTCATAACTGTCAGAGCGTTTGCAGCATGACTGCTATTGTGAGACAACCCAGGAGCAAAACATAGCACACAGACATTTAACAGTGGTTTATATACAAGACATATGCAGAAATATAAGTGGTAGCAGCGGTGGGATTCAAATTTCTTAACAACCAGTTCTGTGGGCGTGGTCTAATTTGTGGGTGTTGCTTGGTAGTCATGTGACTGGGTCAGGACTTGCTGACTGGGCATGGCTTGTATGTAAATATTGTAAATATTTATATAAATATTGAATTTTTTATTTTAAAAAAAGAGTAACTTTTACCCAAAATCAGGCAAAGAAGGCAGGCAGATTGAGTTGCTCACAGAATCACAGGTTCACTCAGAGATCTATCTTTCTGCAATCTGCTAGCTGAGTCTGTCACGTAAAATTTGCTTGCAAGCAAACTCACAAAATTAACTCACAACACACCATGTATGCAAATATTGATTTTTTTATTAAAAAAAGAGCAACTTTTACCTCAAATCAGGCAAAGAAGGCAGGCAGATTGAGTTGCTCACAGAATCACAGATTCACTCAGAGATCTACCTTTCTGCAATCTGCTGCCTGAGTCTGCACTGAAAAATGGAAGCTTCAGTCCTAAAGAAGGTTCAGCTCTGCTCTCAGGCCATTTCTCCACCCACAACCCCCTGAATACCACCCCTGACTGGGAGAAGGGAAAGCAGTACAATAACGAATTAGATTAGCTAGAAAGTAAGAAATCCAACAATTTCCTGCTTTCTAGCTAATCTAAATCTCCCGGCACAGCCGATAGTCGAAAGAGCTGATGGTCGGGGGGGGGCGGGGGGGGGGAAAAGGAAAAATAGCAACTTACCAAAAATTAGGCAAAGGCATAACTTGGGCAAGTTGGATGGCAGGCATGCCAGGTAAGAGTGACTAGGGCACGGCGGGACCAGCCAGTGGTGTGATTTGTCGGTTCTCCAAACTGTGCAGAATTGTAACAACCAATTCTATAGAACCAGTCTGACCAGGTAGAATCCCACTCCTGAGTGATAGGCAAAATACCTTACAAGCAATTAATCTTCTTCTGACCTCTACATGGAGAACTCTGCGATGAATGCCTGGATACAAGGAGAGAAAACATACCCTCTAATGGCTGCCTTATACTGTATAATCTTCTGTGGACTCATTCTATCTTAAAAGAGCAATACCCATGCTATGCTGATTCACCCTCAATTGCATCAGCCTTATATTGCATCAGCCTTATAGCAGCTGGCAGCTATTAAATCTTATACCTCAACAATAACTGCAGTGATTCACTTAACAACCTATACCTAGAAAGGTGGTAAAATGGGGCAAAACTCACTTAGCAACTGCCTTCGCTTAGGAGCAGGTATTTGGGCTCAAGTCAAAGGTTATTGTATAGGTACTTATCTCACAGTTCTATCCCAGCAGCACTTATGGCAGTTTATAAAAAAAGCTGAACAAAGTAGAAAAGATTTTAAAAATACAAATAAAAGTTGACAATTAACTAAATTCTAAATCATTTAAGAGTTCAAAGCCAAATACAAAAGATGTTATCTTTACGGGTTTTTTGAACACTAAAGCAAGCAGAAGACATATTTATTTCTTGAATCAGCATATTCCAGCCTGAGAGCAATGCAGGAAAAATATCTCCTAGGCTATCCCCTGACAGCAGAATAGCATCCTCCAAAGAGCCTATCTTGCAAATCCATTCTGGGCAGGGTTGAATCGGTTGAAAGGCGGCCAATCCTTTAGAAAGTTAAGCTCCAAGGGTTTTGAACAAGATCAATACCTGCAGTAAGGGAATTGTGCACAGTAAGCAGTTGGCAACCAAGGGCAGATCTTTTTGGATCTCCCATTCTGGGATCTATGTACCGCATCTATCAGCATCCAGTGGCCATAGTTTGCACTAAATGCAGTTTCTGGATTCCTTCAGGAGTAACTGTGTGGCAGAGGTGGAATTCAGCCCCTTCTGACAAGTTCTGGGACTACCGGTAGCAGGAATTTTGAGTGGTTCGGAGAACCGGTAAATCCCAGCTCTGACTGGCTCTGCCCCCATCTCTTCTCTGCCTCCCATTGAGTCCCAGCTGATTGGCTGGGTCTTCTTTGGTTGCCCTGCATAGGAGAACGGAGCTAGAAAGCAGGTTAGTGGGGTGGGGACGGAATGGAGATTTTGCAGTATCCTTCCCCTGCCACGCCCACCAAGCCACACCCACAGAATCGGTAGTAAAAATGTTTGAATACCACCACTTCTCTGTGTACAGCATGTTGCTATAGTGAAGGTAAGGTAACAGAAACAGGTTGTAAAATGGGGCAACCCCCCCTTAACAAATGTCTCGCTTAGGATCAGAAATTTGGGGCTCAAGTCAAGGACCACCTGTGCCAAAGACCCTCATGTTAATCCTGAGCTACAAATATTCTTGATTGAAACTCATATCTTGAGGAACTTCAAGTGTGATTCCCAACACCGTTGTGAATCCCTAATCATAACAGAATAGAATAACTGAAAAACAGAGTGGAAAGGGACCTTGGAGGTCTTCTAGTCCAACCCCCCGCTCAAGCAATAGGCCTTATACCATTTCAGACAAATGACTGTACAGTCTCTTCTTAAAAGCCTCCAGTGATGGAGCATCCACAACTTCTGGAGGCAAGCCGTTTTACTAGTTGATTGTTCTCACTGTCAGGAAATTTCTTAGTTCTAGGTTGCTTCTCTTCCTTGGTTAGTTTCCATCCATTATTCCTTGTCTGGCCTTCGGGTGCTTTAGAAAATAGCCTGACCCCCTCTTCTCTGTGGCAGCCCCTCAAATATTGGAAGATTGCTATCCTGTCTCCCCTGGTCCTTCTCTTCTCTTCCCTAGACTAGCCATGCCCAGTTCCTGCAACCATTCATCGTATGTTTTGGCTTCCAGTCCCCTAAAATCATCCTGGTTGCTCTTCTCTGCACTCTTTCTAGAGTCACTAAATGAACGGTTGCAAGTTGAGGACAATCTATATATATAGTAGTTTTTTTCAAAGCCAAAGGGACAGCCATATTAGTGAAAGCAGTATTTTAATTCTGTGACTTTATTCTTAAATACAGGTCGTTCTCGACTTAACAACAGTTAAGTGACGTATGACTATTTTTCACACTTATGATCATTGCAGCATCCCCACAATCACACGAATAAAATTTGGACATTCGGCAGCTGATTCATATCTATGACAGTTGCAGTATTCTGACGAGCCAAGTCAATAGGGGAAGCTAGATTCACTTAACAACTTTGTTCATGACTTAATAACTGTTGTGGTTCGCCAGCAGCAGGTGTGGACAGCTGAGGTCTCAGAGAGCGAGGACTCAGACGAGGGGCCTGCGTGTGATGCAGGGATGAGGCCAGGACCATCGGGGAGTGGAATGCTGTCTTCGGAGATTGTGGAGGCTGGCAGCAGTGATGAAGAGCCCCCCGAGGAGCCTGTGCCCAGTGTGCGTGCGCACAGGGCTGCTCAAAGGAAAGAGCAGCTGCAGCAGCACCCGCAACTCGGGAGTAAGGCTGCAAGGTAATGGCCCCTCCCTGAGAAGATGAAAGCCAGCTGAGAAACCGGAGTTCTTTGCAGGAAGCAAGGAAGTTTTTGCACTCAAGCCTTGTGGATGTTCGGACTCTCTTAGTTTGTGTTTGGAGACTCTTTGATTTATTGTTTATTAACTTTATCTGTTGTTCTTGGCAGCCTTGCAAAAAGTTGGCAAGGCTCTTCCTTGTCGGAGCTAATTAGTTGGAAGCTGTGAAGAAACAGGATTCGCAAATGAAACAGTAAAAGGTTGTGCTGTTGCCTTTGTCTTGTGTTTGCTCTCTTGGAACCAGGTTTGGGTCAGAACAATAACTGCAGCAATTCACTGAACAAAAGTGGCAAGGAAAGACGTAAAATGGAGCAAAACTCACATCATGAATTTTCTCACTTAACCACATACATTCTGGGCTAAATTGTGGTTGTATGTCGAGGACTAGCTGTGTACCCTGAACCGTTTCTTCAGTCTTTAGTTTGCAGAAACAGATCAATACGAATAAAGCAAGGATCTCAAAACCTTTGATATCGGAGAACTCTTTTCTTTTTTTTTATTTATTGATTAGCCTATCATAGACCATTATCAATATACAGGATCAAACAGATATTATCTATAAAATTAAAAACAGACCATTTATAACGAGCGTAGGATAAAATACAATAGTGGTACGATAAATACAATAATTTAATACATAAACATGTAAAATAGAATAAAACAACGTAAAATTATATTTCTTTTATCACCCCTGCCATTTACACCAGTCAATCCCACATAGGCTGATCTCAGTTGGACCGTTTTGGTCAGAAATTCTGCTGTATTGAATGATTTATTTGCAGACAACGGATTATAAACAGTTTGGGTAAAACCCACGTGGTGATCAGATCAGCTGGCTATAAAAACCTTGAGGTTGTGTGAAGTCTTTGTACACTTTCTGGGGAAGTAAAATCACTGAACTTAATCCTATCTCTGAGCGCCACTTTGCAGAACTGCCTTCTCAGGTAAAATCTGCAGGTAAACAGAGAGTTTGTCATGCCCCTGGTGGAGACTGACTCTGAGGGAGAGGAGGAACAGCCGATAGGGAGTGGAATGTGGCTCCAGAGATTGTGGAGGAGGCTGGGGAAGGGCAGAGGCCAGCTGGGCAGTCAGAGGAGGACCCAGACTCATCCTATATTAGGACCTACCTAGTGGCGATAGAGGCGGCGAAGCGTTCACACTTCTCCGCCCTTATTGCGTCGGCAGAAAATCGGCCTGCCACTCTGTTTAGAGTGACCCGCTCTCTGCTTGAGCCGAGAGCGCGGGAGGACCTCTTGCAGGGTAGGGCAGAAGAGTTTTCCCGATTTCTGCATGATAAAATCTCTCAGATTCGGGATGGGCTGGACTCCAGTTGGGTGGTCCCGGGGGAGGTGTCCGGGGCAAGTCTTGAGACGGTTATCTGGGAGGAGTTCGATCCTGTGACCGCTGAGGGTGTGGACAGATTACTGGGGAGGCTGAATGCCACCACATGTTTACTGGACTCGTGCCCTTCCTGGTTGGTTTCTACCTCCAGAGAGGTGACACGAGGCTGGCTCCAGGGGATTGTCAACGCTTCGTTGACGGAGGGAGCGCTTCCGACCGCCCTGAAAACGGCGGTGGTGCGGCCCCTCCTCAAGAAGCCTTCCCTGGATCCGGCTCTTTTAAATAACTATCGTCCTGTCTCCAACCTTCCCTTTGTGGCGAAGGTTGTTGAGAGTGTGGTGGCGCGTCAGCTCCCTCAGTACCTGGAGGAAGCATTCTATTTAGATCCGTTCCAATTGGGCTTCAACAGTAACACTGGTATATAAAATTTATGAAATAAATAAATAAAATAATAAATAATCCCCTCTCCATCCGAGGGCACGCAGAGAGGAGAGGATAAGGGAGAGATGTGTCTACTGGGGAGGAGAGGGCCTTGATCCACTTCATGGGCTGCAGCTGTGACAACTGAATAAGAGGACGAACATGCGTATGGGCAAACGCTGGAAACAAAGCGTGGAAATATCTCTAGTTTATGGTTCCTCTCTGAGTTTGGCATCTTTCCCAGTGTGTGTTCTGATATCTGTGGACGTCTTCCAGCCCTTATCTTGCCTGGTTTGTGTTGTTTTTTCCCTCCTTCTTGTAACTGCTTCTCTGGAATTTTTTTTATCTTCCGTCAAGGATATTTGGAGCTTGGAAGCAAAGTGAAGGAATAAAAAGGGCTTCACTGGGTTTTTGTGTTTATTTTGTACCCCCACCCTGGGTCATCACACAGTTTCTAAAAAGAACCAAATATATCTTTTTCTTTTGTGTGTGTAGCTCCAGACGCGCCTTACACTCACTGGAAGCAAACTGTATTTTACCTGGAGGATTATCTAACTGTCCGAAGAGGGGAAGAAATCTATGGAACCATATCCATGAAACCAAATGAAAAAAATGAGGTAAGTTAGGTGGGTGTATACATACATACATACATACATACATACATACATACGTACATACGTACATATATATACTAAAGTATTTTAGTATACATATATATACTAAAATCCTATCCCTGAAAACAGCTGCCCAATCTGGAGGCCAGCATTCATATATATATATATATATATGAATGCTGGCCTCCAGATTGGGCAGCTGTTTTCAGGGATAGGATTTTAGAGGCATTTTTGTCAGATGAGTTAGTAGGTTAAAAATCACAATCTGATCTTAAAGAATCATGTTTTATAGCTACAGGCTTAGGAATTTTATTTGTTTATTTGTATCCCACCTTTATTATTATTATTTTTATAAATAAGCCAAGATGGCGAACATATCCAAGACATTTCCACACGTACCTGCCAGCTACTTAGAAAAGGAGGCCTTCTCTTTGTAGTAAGGAGGCCTTCTCTCTGTAGTAATTTGCTTTGAGGTTTTGGGAAAGAGAACCGATCACAGGTATTGGAGAAGATTCTTGAGAGTCTGTTGAACCTCAAGAAGATCCAATCAGTCGATCCTAAAGGATATCAACCCTTTACTGTTCTTTGGAAGGGTAGATCCTGCAGCTGAAGTTGAAATACGGGAAGTTCTCAATTACAACAGTGACAATTGCAACAATATAGTGGCCGTTCAAAGTTACAATGGCACTGAAAAAAGCGACTTAGGACTACTTATCACACTTATGACCGTTGCAGCATCCCATGGTCATCAAAATTCATTTATGACAGTTGCAATGTCCTGGGATGAAGGGATCCCCTTTGGCGACCCTTCTGACAAAGGAAAGTCCTTGGAGAAGCCAGATTCACTTAACGATCACATCACTAGCCTAACAACTGCAGTGATACACTTAACAACTGGGGCAAGGAAGGCCCTAAAATGAGACAAAATTCACTTAACGAATGACTCTCTTAGCAAGAGAAATTTGGGGCTCAATTGCGGTCATAAGTCGAGGGCTACCTGGACATTGGCCACTTAATGAGGACTCCTTGGAGAAGACCTCGATGTTGGGAAAGTGGAAAGGCCAAAGGAGAAGATGACTAGATTGGTTTGTTGTCACGATGAATATTAAGTTTGGGTGAATTCTGGGGGACAGGAGACAGGACCACTGATGGGATTCAAATAATTTAACAACCAGTTTGCCCAGGGTCAGGATGGCTGTCCTGGGAGGCATGCCCCATCCCTATCCTCCAGCCCTGCCCCACATGTGGGACGCCCAAGACCATCCTGCAATGGCTAACCTGACCCTGGGAGAACCGGTTGTTAAATTACACCTCCCTGCTATCAAAGTGGATCCTGGATCTGCGCTGCAATGGAGAAACAGGCAACGGAGCAGCCGGCACGAGAGATGGAAAAGGAGCAGGGAGAAGAGAGAGGGAAAGCAGCCTTCTCCTTCCCTTGCACCGGCCGTTCCGTTGCCCATTTCTCCATTGCAGTGCAGCCAGTGGTGGGATTCAGCCAGTTCACACCAGTTCGGGAGAATCGGTTGTTAAGTTTCTGAGCAGTTTGGTGAACTGGTTGTTGGAGGAAATCATTAGAGCAGAAAACCGGTTGTTAAATTATTTGAATCCCACCACTGAGCGCATCGTCCAGGAGCCACTTTAATAATGGAGGGAAAGGTAATTTAACAAGCGGTTCATGGGAACCGGTGCAAACTGGCTGAATCCCACCCCTGGACAGGACCATGGGGTTGTGGGGAGTCAGGCACAACTTAGTGCTGAATAACAGCAACTGGTCAAAAGAGAAGGACAGCTTGGGCTGACTTTCTCTTGCATGAAGACCCAAGGTGAAGCATGAGTTCCATCCCACTGACCTGGCATAAAACCAGAGAACATCAGCTCAGTGGGCCGACGCAAGCCATCTGAGGCATTGATCAAACCCTGAAAAATGGTCGCTGAAAACCAGCATTCTAATCCATCCGGAAGTCCCCAGGTGGTAGGGCACCATCTGTTCTCGCTAATGGGAACATTTCTGACTTTCCTCGAGCGTGAAAGAATCCTCTCTGTTGGCCAAGGCTTTTTTCCATTGTGCCTACAACATCGTTGACTTGATGTCAACAACTTGGCTCTCTTGAGTGCTCCGGCTGTCTTACGGATCAGCCCCGGAAAACATTTGGTCTTTTATCACAGCGAGGGCGGTCAGCTTAGAGCTGGGCAGGCTGTGCATTTGATTGAAGGGTGCCAGTAAAATACAGTTTGCTCTAATTCCCTGTAAATTGCTGTTCCCTGCCCGCACACACCCTAACTGGAGGGTTGCATGGAGGGAGATCTTTCAAACTTAGCAAGACTTCGGAGCACAGTGTTGTTTGAAACTCGGAGGGAATCTCTTGAATGGCAAGGCGGAGATCTTTTTGTGAATTGCTTTGGTTTTGGGGTTCCCGTTGACTAACACAGCTCTCCTGGGGTGTGCAATTCACACAATTGTTGTCTTGCTCTGGAAAGTTTCTTTAGGGAGCTTCTGGGCACCTTTCCCAAGCTGAAGGGGTGGGCAGCCATTGGCAGAACCGCAATCCCCATTGGCGGTGAAGTGGGGGAGGCACAGCGGTTCCGTGTAGGGAGAGACCAAAAGGATTGCCTCTTTTTGAAATCTCCCCCCACCGCCCACCCCATGCCTCAATGGAAGTGGTTGAATGACATGTTCCTGATGCAGCAAGGCAGACCATGTGTTCTGACCAAGGCTTCCTGAGACCGTAATTAAGCACATGCTTTGTCCAAACAACTGTTGTTTTATTTCAACACTGGGAATTACGTGCATTTCCAGCCCGTAATGAGTCTCAAACAATCCCTCGAAATAAGCACCCACCTTTCTCTCCTTTGAAGTGCTGCCAATAACTAAAGGGCCAAATTAACTGTAAAAAGTCAAACCAAGTACAAAGTCTACACAGAGCTTCAAGATTTAATCCGAACAGAGCGAATGACTTTGCTTCCTACAAAGGTTTCTCTACCTTTGGACCTCCTTTATCCCTTAGGGGAGGGGCAATCACCTCCAAGCCTTACTCCTGAATCGCCCCTTTTGTCTTAGCTGCTCTTGTCTTCTAACAGCTCTGTGCACATGCACACTGGGAACAGGCTCCCCTAGGTCCTCTGCCTCGCTGCTGCCAGACTCCAGAGGCTCCGGAGTCAGCACCCCACTCCCAGATGGTCCTGGCCCCATCCCTGCATCGGATGCAGGACCCTCGTCTGAGTCCTCTCCAGACTCCCGGACTGGTCCCCGTTCTTCCCCACAGTCCGATTCTGCTGCCGTCTGCACAGGCTGCCGGGGAACCACAATACCATGTTCCTGATCCAGCATTTCCTCCACACAGGGGCCATGGAGGAAGTGGGTGCCTCTTCTTGCAGGAAAATGAGTGAAATAAGAAGCCAGCAATGCCTCATGACCACAGGTGATTGATTGGTACAGGTAGTCCTCGGCTTACGACCGCAGCTGAGCACAACATCCATGTTGTTAAGTGAGACATTCGTTCAGGGAATCTTGCCCCGTTTTATGATTTTTCTTGCCCCAATTTGTTACCTCAAAAGCGAATCACTGTTGTTAAGTGAGTTGCATGGTTGTGGAGTGAACCCGGCTTCCCTCGTTGACCTTGCTTTGTAAGAGGGTCATAAATGGGGAATCACATGAATCCAGGGATACTGTGACCATCATAAACACGGGTTAGTTGCCAAGTGTTTGAATTCTGATCACGTGACCCTGGGGATATTGCAACAGTTGTAAGTGTGAAAAAAAACTCCAGTCATAAATCACTTGTTTAAAGTGCCGCTGTAACTCGAAACGGTCATTAAACGAACTAAGTCAAGGACTACCCAAGATACTGCAAAGGTCGTAACTATGAGCAAATTGCCGAGGGTCTGAATTTTGATCACGTGACTGTGGGGATGCGGCAAAGGCCGTAAGTGTGAAAAATGGCCCCAAGTCACTTTTTTTCTGGTGTCATTGTAACTTTGAACGGAATGAATTGTAAATGTATTTGCAAAATCCACACAACCACTAGAGGAGAGCAAAGACACCAGAAAATTATCTCTGCTGCCACCTGGTGGCTGCCTGCAGTTCTGCAGACCAGAGGTGGCATTCAGCTGGTTCTGACCAATTCTGAGAACCAGTAGCAGAGATTTTGAGTAGTTCGGAGAACCGGCAAATGCCACCTCTGACTGGCCCCACCCCCATCTGCCTCCCGAGTCCCAGCTGATTGGCTGGGTCTTCTTTGGTTGCCCTGCACAGGAAAATGAAGCTGGAAAGCAGGTTAGTGGGGTGGGGAGGGAATGGAGATTTTGCAATATATCCTTCCCCTGCCGCGCCCACCAAGCCACACCCACAGAACCAGTAGTAAAAAATTTTGAATCCCACCACTGCTGCAGACAAATAACATGACCTTAAGTTACTTTCAACTTAATTATGTCTATTGAATTACCGGTAATTTATGCTAAAAAAATACAAGACTATAATGCCATGTTAAAAATCAAAATATTAAAAAATAAAATACCATGATCAACAAATAGATATTGGGAGAAGGTTTAAGTCTCTGTTGTGGTTAGCCGGCAGCAGGTGCGGACGGTGGAGTAGAGCGAGGACTCAGATAAGAGGCCAGGACCATTAGGGAGTGGACTGCTGCCTTCAGAGATTGTGGGGGCTGGCAGCAGTGATGAGGAGGTTCCCGAGGAGCCTGTGCCAAGTGCGCATGCATGGAGGATTGCTCGTAGGAGAGAACAGTTACAACAGTATGGGCGACTTGGGAGTAAGGTTGCAAGATAACGGCCCCTCCCTCAAGAGGATAAAAGCCAGGTTTGAAGAAGTGTTCTTTGCAGACAGCAAAGAAGCTCTTAAGCTCAAATGGTGGACATCTTAGTTCATGTTTGGAGAATCTTGTAAATTAGTTATCTGTTGGGTTTTGGCAGCCTTGAAAAAAAACTTGGCAAGGCTCTTTCTTGTCGGAGCTAATTAGTTGGAAGCAGCTTTTTATCTGAGGAAACAAAATTTGTGGATGAAACCTTAAAAGGTGGGGGCTGCTGCCTTAGTCTTGTGTTTGCTCTCTTGGAACCAGGTTGGGTCAGAACAGTCTCAGGCTTTAAGTCTCACACTCTGACATCATCCAGCTGAGGTCAATAGAGCTTGGGTTTTTTCTTTGCTGCCCCTGCCATCAAGGATACGAGCCACCTGAACATTGTCCAGGTAGTCCTCGACTTACAACCATTCATTTTATGACTATTCGAAGTTACAACGGCCCTGAAAAAAGTGACTGATGATTGTTTTTCACAGTTACAACTGTTGCAGCCATCCCCATGGCCATGCGATCAAAATTCACATGCTTGGCAACTGACTCGTATTTACAACGGTCGCAGTGTCCCCTTTTGCGATCTTCTGACAAGCGAAGTCAATGGGGAAGGCCAGATTCCCTTAACAACCGTGTCCCTAACATAACAATCGCAATGATTCACTTAACAACCTTGGCAAGAAAGGTGGTAGAGTGGAGCCAAACTCACTTAAGAACTGTCTTGCTTAGTGACAGAAATTTGGAGCTCAATTGTGGTCATAAACCGAGGACTAGCTGAATCAAGAAGCCGCTTTGTAAACACCCTGCCCTCTCCTGTTCACACAATGCACAACACCCAGCATGAAGGAACAGCCAACTCCGAAGCCAAAATGACTTCATTTGAACTTGATGGCGAACTCTGTGAAATTTTTACCGAAATCAGTGCTCAACAGAGCGTTAAAATACAAAGCATTGCCCTGCCTGGATCCAAAGTATTGGTCTAGGTGTGGAATTTTAATGGCTTGTGGACTTCAACTCCCAGAATTCCCGAGCCAGCATAAAATTCTGGGAGTTGAAGTCCACAAATCATAAAAGGGCCATCGTTCCCCACCCTTGAACTAAATGGTGACCTGGCTCCCCAAACACAACAAACCTTCTGACGTGAACTCCAAAGATTCCTTTATTAGGAATGTCGGCAACCGTGGCAAGAAACTTTCTCTTGCAGGATAACAAGTCCATCCATCCGGAAAATGAATAGTTGTCGACTGTATCTGTTCATCTCCACCCCCTACCTTTTATCCCCCCTACCTTTTATCCCCTTTGCTAGCAGAGGTGGCTCTTCTGTCCCAAGGACTGGCCCATAGATTTCCACTGCTCTCCTCTCCTCTGCCTTCTGCGCAGCCGTGCGTCAGGCACTGGGCCCAGCTGTTCCTCCTCTTCCTCATCAGCCACCTCCAGACCTGGGGGCTGTTGTCTCTCCATCTGAGGGCTGACAGACAGCCCAGGCTCCTCCTCTGTCTCTCTCTTTCTGCCAGCTCCATTCCCTCTTTTCCCTCGGAGCTCTCAGGTTGCCTTGATGCTGACCCTGACTCCCACGCCTCCTCCTCTTCCTCCTCCTCTGATTCAGCTGCTGGAGGGACCGGCGGCCAACAGGCCACCACAACAGACCCCCTTCATGACTTGTGGACTTCAACTCCCAGAATTCCCGAGCCAGCATGGAATTCTGGGAGTTGAAATCCATCAGTCATCATATTGCAATGCTCTCTACATGGGGCTCCCCTTGAAGAGTCTCCGGAGGCTACAGTTAGTCCAGAATACAGCCGCGCGGGTGATCGTGGGTGCCCCTCGGAGCTCCCACGTTACACCGCTTCTCCGCAGGCTGCACTGGCTTCCTGTGGCCTTCCGGATTCGATTCAAGGTGGTACTGATGGTATTTAAAGTGCTCCATGGCTCGGGACCTGGGTATCTACGGGACCGCCTACTGCCATCGTCTACCTCCCGCCGCCCAGTACGCTCCCACAGGGTTGCCCTACTTGGGGTACCGCCGCCTGATCGTTGTCGGCTGGCGGCCCCGAGGGTGCAGGCCTTCTCTGTGGGAGCCCCCTCCCTGTGGAATGATCTCCCCCCGGAGATACGAGCCATGACGGACATCCTGACCTTCCGGCGCGCGGTTAAGACCCTATTTTTTAAACAGGCTGGCCTGGCCCAGTAAGGGTTTTTGGGGGTTTTATACCTAATCTTGGGTTTTAGTTTTTAATCTTCCATTTTAAATTTTTATTAATCCTGGATTTTTAAATGTGTAATTGTAGTTAGACGGGATGCAGCCGGTTTATTTATTTAATTCAGTTTTAAATTTATTTAAATTATATTTACTCTATGTACTTTTATTAGGCTGTACACCGCCCCGAGTCCCTTTTTGGGAGAGGGAGCAGTATAGAAATATAAATATAAATAAATAAAATAAATCAGTCATCAAAGGGCTATCATAGTTTCCCACCCTTGAACTAAATGGTGTGTTTGATGTTACTAAGTGATTAATACTCTGATGCTCAAAACCAGCATTTTTCAACCTCGGCAATTTTAAGACGTGTGGACTTCAACTCCCAGAATTCCTTTAGCCAGCCAGGAAGTTGTAAACATACTGCTCAAATCATTTCAGACCCCTTCTATTTCCCCACAAATGGCTAGTACACAGGTAGTCCTTGGCTAATGACCGCAACTGAGACATAATTTCTGTGGCTGAGTAACTTTTTAAAGTGAGTTTTCCCCCATTTCCCCCCACTTTTTCTTAAGTGAATCCCTGCCGCTGTTTTTAAGTTAGTAACACGTTGTTAAACGAATCTGGCTTCCCCATGGTCTTCGTTTGTCAGATTGTTGTGAGAGGGATCACCTGACCCCGGGGCAATGCATCCGTCGTAAATATGAGTCAGTTGCCGAGCATCTGAATTTTGGATCACGTGACCCTGGGGGAGGCTGCGATGGCTCTAAGTGTCAAAAATGGTCCTAAGTCACCTATTTTCAGTGCCATCGTAACTCATAAACTGAAGCGGTCACTAAGTGAAGTATCATAAGTCGAGGATCTATCCAACGTGCAGGGTTAACCACAGGCCTTCTCTCATTCATAACCGGTAAACAAAAGGATCTGATCTCTACGTTCTTTGCAGCGTGACCTTGACTTCACGGTGGAATTGGATTTTAAAGGGCAGCTTTGCGAAGCCTCTGTATCTAATGACTATAGGATGCGCTAGCGAGCGGCTGTCTTCGAAACCACAAAGATGACGTGCGGTTCTGGATTTGACGCAAAAAAAGAAGTGCAGTTCTGGATTTTGACGGTGCCAGAGGAGTGAGCTTTATCACTATCAAAACTCTCGCCGCCCGGACGTTCTGTGGATCTGGAAATTTGTTCATCTCCTCACCCTGCCAAGATCATCCAAGGAGTAATAACAACAACTTCCCTTTAAAGGATTGTATACATAACATTTTTACAGGCACCTGGTGTTGTGCTGACTTGTATCCTGACATGTTTAAGGCAGAGGGGGTATTCAGCCGGTTCTCACCGGTTCTGCAGAACCGGTAGCGGAAATTTTGAGTGGTTCAGAGAACCGGCAAATCCCACCTCTGACTGGCCCTGCCAACCCCATCTATTCTCTGCCTCCCATTGAGTCCCAGCTGATCAGCTGGGTCTTCTTTGGTTGCCCTGCACAGGAGAACAGAGCTGGAAAGCAGGTTAGTGGGATGGGGAAGGAATGGGGATTTTGCAGTAACCTTCCCCCAGGAGTGGGGAGAGAATGGAGTTTTTACAGAATCCTTCCCCTGCCACAGCCACCAAGCCAAGCCACACCAAGCCACGCCCACAGATCTGGTAGTGAAAAAATTTGAATACCACCACTGGTTTAAGGGGGCAGCCAAATTGAGATACCAACTTGTTAGTTTTGACATTTTTTTTTCGTTTTGTTTTTAAAAAAACAAACCTGCATACAAATAATATTCATGTACTTGTATTATATATATTTTTTGCAAGCTTTCATGGCTCTTTTTTAAAAAAATATAGCCCTTGGGTTATGACGAATTCCTAAATTTGTCTTAGGAAACGGCCTCCTATTTTACTGCCTACAGGTAGTCCTTGAATTAGGACCCCCATTGAGCCCAGAATTGCTGTTGCTAAGTGAGACATTTGTTCAGGGCTCCGATGGACAAGCTTTCTGGCCCGCTGTTGTTAAGCGAATTGCTGCCCTGGTTCAATTAGTAGCACAGTCATTAAATGAATCTGGCTCCTCCCCCCCCCTAAGAACACTGCTTGACAGAAGGTTGCAAAAGGGGATTACGTGACTCCGGGATATTACAACTGTCATAAATACGAGTCAGTTGCCAAGCATCTGAATTTGGATTGCATTACCAAGGGGATGCCAGCAACAGTTATAAGTGTGAAAAACGGTCATGAGTCACTTTTTTTTCAGTGGCGTTGTAACTTTGGTCACTAAATGAACTGTTGTAAGTCGAGGACTACCTGTATTCAATTATGACACTCGATGGAATTGCCAAAGCGGAAGTGTTGAGTTTTCATTATTTTGAGGCAGGACGTAAGAGATGACGATGTACCCTCCCAAAATAAGCTTAACACTCTTTTAAAGGAAATCTTGACACCCCCTCCTCAAAACAAGAGAAAAAGAAGACACCCCTCCACACACACATACACAAACGCACACACACAGAGCAGATCCAGTGTAACCTGAAGTTGTTGGTCTCTGGCACCACAATGGCCCCCGCTCTTCTCTCTGGCCATCGCAAGATCTCCAGTCTGCTTCAGAACAAGTACGAAAGGAAGGATACAAATATAAAGCGGGGAAGTTCTTGGTGCTCTCTACGCTTGGCCATTCATTTTCAGATGTTTGGTTACCTGACCAGGTAATGTTCTCAGTGCTAGAGAATAAAGTTTCCTCTTGCAATAGAAGTCTCTTGGAATTTGATGGGTTTCTCTCATTTTACATCTGTTCAAAATGGAGCAGAAAAACACCTTTTGCTTCAACAGCCCTCAGGAAAGTGTGTGTGTGTGTGTGTGTGTGTGTGTATGTGTGATTTTTGCTGCCCTACTATGACGATCAAAAATCCACCTACCTGCCAATGCACGCTAGAAGATGATTTAAGTAAAGCACAGTTCTTAACGAATATGCTTGACTTTGCCTCTTTGTATGTGTGTGTGTGTGTGTGTGTGTCTTTACACTTCTCTTTGTCCGAAGCAGGGATGTCCAACCTTGGCCACTGGACTTCAACTCCCAGAATTATGTACGTCAACGAAGACTCCATCATCCAGGCCAAAAGTAATCTAAAAAGCTTCAGTCAGGGGCAACGGGACCAAAGTATATTTGTACACTTAAACAGCTGCCATGATTTCACTTTTTGAACTCCCAGAATTGGACTCGCAGGGCTGGCTGGGGAATTCTGGGAGTGGAAGTCCACCTGCAGGGGTGGGCTTCAAAATATTTAGCCCACCGATTGCTGGGTGGGCGTGGCCATGGTGGGCGTGGCCTAGTCAGCCTCCTTCACCATGGCAGGAGGTGGCATTTTTGCCCTCCCTGGACTCCAGAGGATTTCCTCAAGTCTCCAGGAGGGTAAAAACAGCCTCTCTGGGCTTCGGAGGCTCTCTGGAAGCCAGAAACAGGCCCATTTCCTGCCTTCCCGAACTTCCGGGAGGGGCTTGGGAGTAGACTGTTGTCGCAGACAATTGTTCATTTTCCAGGGTATATCAATCACATCGGATCCCTTTGCCAGAACCAGGTTTGTCAGCACTCTGTATTTGAAGTGCCAACGGAGTCTCCCTGCTGATAAATACTAGAGAGTAAATTTGCCTCAGTCGGTGTGAACAGGGACTGTCCTTGCTCTGTTTTTAGAAGGGGAAAAAAACTTTCATTTGTGACTCATTGCTTTTGGTTTTGTTGATCCAACGTGAACAAAGAATGTTCCTTCCCTGACGTAAATAAAACAAAAGGGTTTGTGTTCCTCATGAGTAAGTCGTTTCTCATTGCTTGGTGAAAGCTGGATCAGAACAGGTGCAGAAGAAGCAGCAGATTTAAAAAAAATTTCCTGAAGAGTTTTGCTTCTCATCCAAGCATCTGTGGAAATTCTCCCCCATCCAGGTCTTGAGTTGTCCCAAAAGTGCTTTTTCAAAAGTGTTTTTCTTCTTCTTTTTCTTTTTTTTTGCTTGAAGACATTTCGACTGGGGTCGGAGTTAGGGTTGAACTTCTCATCCAAAAAGCGTTAGAACTGAAGAAGCTCCTTGGAGGAGAAGTGAAAAGGTCTAAAAGAAAAATCAGAAAAGTCCACTTGTTTTTCAGAGAAAAGCATTTTTGGGATGATGATGCTTTGACTTCCTCAAAAACAATGACCCAAAACCTCCCTTCTCGTCGCCTTCCCTTCGGTACAAAAGACAGAGGCAGACACTGCAGGGCCCAAGCCGTCGTTCAACAGGACATCCCCCTCCCCGACACTTCACGACAGAGAAATCAGCCATGCCGCAGCTCTATATAGCTCTACAGAGGGCTAACCGTTTTGTCTTTGCTTGCTGAAAGTGCGCTCGCATGCCTACACCCATAATGCAATACGACACCTCCGTGCAGGTGTGCATGATCCCTGCTGCACACTCCATACCTCTGCGCATGGGTGTGGGCCTTCCCCTCGTGCCCGCCCCCCCCCCCCCCCCCCCCCGTGCATGCACAGAAGATACCCAACAATCTGCTGGCTGGTGGAAGTCGCACATACATGCCCAGTGCACCAGACCTGGGGCAATGGCTCGTGTGCCGGCAGAGATGGCTCTGCATGCCACTTCCGGCATGTGTGCCATAGGTTTGCCATCACGGATACAGATAGTCCTCAACTTATGACCTTATTCAGCAACCAAAGGCTTTCCCACACCCGAGGCACCCCATACTCCATATAATGACTGCAAGGGGGGAGAGAGCTGGAACTGCATGGGTGCCTTGCTTAACAACAGCAACAATTTAAAGGACCGTAATTCTGGGCCCAATTGTGGTCGTAAGTTGAGGTACCTGTATTGGTAATCCTTGGCTTATGACCACAATTGAGACCAAAATTTCTGTTGTTAAGTGAGACATCGGTCAAGGGATTTTTGCCACTTTTCTCCCCACAGTTAGTCACACGGTTGTTAAGTGAATCGGACTTCCTTGCTTGTCCAAAGGTCGCAAAAGGGGATCCCATGACCCCAGGATCACTGCAACTGTCATAAATACGAGTCAGCACCACAGGGATGTTTGCAATTCGTCGTAAGTGTGAAAAACGGTCACAAGTCACTTGTGTCAGTTGGTCATTAAATGAACTGTTGTGAGTGGAGAACTACATATAATCTCACCACCACTCCTTTCCCAACCCACCCCCTCCTGGGAATCGCCAGCACAGGGAGGCTCCGCTTTTGCGTCCCCCGCGCCCGTGTCGCAGCAATAAGGAGCAGCGGCGAGGAAGAAGGCGGGAAAAAGTCCAGCGGAGCAGGCAGCCTGGCCCCGCCCCTCTCTCTCCCTGGCCGCCCCGCCATTGGCTGGCCCGCCCACGTGATCGCAGCGAGTTTTGCCGGCGCGAAATTCAAACCGACCCGCGGAGTCGCATCGCTCGCTCGCTCGTCCGCTCCGGCCTCGCCGCGCAGCCCGTTGGAAGGGGCGGCCGGTAAGAGCCTCCGCACAGGCGGAGAGGGGAGGAAAGAAAGACGGCAAACTGGGGCGGCGGGAGCTGTGGTGGAACCGGCGGCCGAAGCGGGATTTCGTGGCCCCGTGTTGCATGGGGAGCGGGTCGTCCTAGCCCAGGATCCCAGGATCGATGCTCTTTTCCCCGGGGAATCGGGGGGTGACTCTTCCCCCCTACGCCCCCAGGCCCAGATCCCGTAGGATCCCCGAGAAAAGTCAGTGGGTTCCCCCGGGGAGCCGGGATCTTCTTTCCTTGTCCCTCTCCTCCGCCCGGTTTCCCCCACCGTGGATCTGAAACCGTAGACCGGCTGCCTCTTCTGCAGGATCCGTTCTGCCTCCCGATGAGGATCCCTTGGGCTCTCCAGCATGAAGAGCCGATCTCATCAGCCGCTGATCCTCAAGAAAAGAAAGTCCTCTCGGCCGGGCAGCCCAACGGAGGACGAAGAAACGAGGAGCCCAGCGGGCCGGCTCAAGCAGGACCAGCAAGGGATCGCCCGCGATCTCCAAGGCGTCCCGGGGGGATCTCCCCGCCAGATGGCCGTAGCAGGGGACCGCTTCCCCCTGATCAAGCCGCGCGGGGTCAGCAGAAGCCCGGCCCCAGCAGAAGCCCAAAGCCTCAAGGACTTGCTACCCGCTGAGCAGTCTCCTAGAAAGGACCCAGCCTTGGGGGGTCTATCCGGGAAAGGGAGCAGCTCTCTGGGCCTGGAGGCCAGGCCGCTTCAGAACATATCCGGATCTGAAGAAGGGAGCATCGCTGCAAGCCAGGGGGTCCCCGAGGAAGAAAAGCTGGCTGGACTATTGTCCTGGACCCAGGAAGAGGCGGATTTTTTGGCCTCGCAATCTTTGGGTAGCCAAGAAGAGGAAAGAACCAGTAGGTAGACCTTTTCGTTTGGGAGGTTTTTGTATGATGGGCCATGAAGAGCCCCACAGTGGTGTTTTTAGTCATAGTAAATAGCCTTGATTGTCATTGTACATCCTGTCTAAAAGGGAATTGGTTTAACCTCTACTGGTGTAATCTGTAACAGAAATAGTATAGGGAATAATCCCTATAGAAGCAACTGGGAAAAAGAAAAAAGAAAACTAGTCATAACAGAAAATATAAGACAACATTAATAGTATAGAGAATAATCCCTATAAGAAGCAATTAGGGGGAGAAATTAATCACACATTTACTTTTTTTCTTTAGTATATGTTTTTTATTTATTCATGAACATTTTGAATACAGTGTTGTCAGGGCATATCAATTGCAGAAAAGCAAAAAAAAGAGGACAAACCAAAATATTAGTACATATACTGATAACGATAGTAGTGATATAACAGAATAGTTTTAACTAGTTTTCTCTTTATATTAGCTTATTTATAATTCTGTTAATTATATTAGCATATTCAAAATTATAAACTGTATTTATATTTAATTCATACCTAGCATTATACCCACACACGTTTCCATATGTACATGGAGTGATTGTGCTTAGAAGTCTAAGTTTGGAGAATAAAGAGAACCGGAACTCTTTAATCATTGCTACTGGTAATCCTCAACTTACAACCATTTGTTTAGTGACCGCAGTTACAAACAATACTGAAACAAGTGACTTTTGACTGTTTTTCACACTTACGACCGTTGAAGGATCCCTGTGGTCATGTGATCAAAATTCAGACATTTGGCAATGATTGCACGGGAAAAAAGCTTTGGATATGCTATAGAATTAGATAAATGGCAGAAGTTATGGAACAGGAATTATAAATTAACAATATCGACAGCATATAAAGAAAATTTGTACAAGATATTTTATAGATGACACTTTGCATTGGCAAAATTAGCTAAGATGTTCAAAGATAAATCCGCCAAATGCTAGAAGGGCCACCAGACACCCGGAACATACTATCATATGTGGTGGACTTGTACAGAAGCTAAAAGATATTGGACAAAAATACACACGTTTGAAAAAAATGATAAAGCAACGCATAGATTTGAAACCTAAAATATTTTTATTAGAAATGGTACCTGAAGGTTACAGTAAAGAAAAAAAACATATTTAATTATATATGTATTAACAGCAGCTAGAATTGTTTTTGCTCAGAATTGGAAAAGTGATAAGATACTGATGGAGGTAAAAGTAATTGAGAAAATATTTGAATGTGCAGAGATGAATAGAATAGAATAGAATTCTTTATTGGCCAAGTGTGATTGGACACACAAAGAATTTGGGTGCAAATTCTCTCAGTGTACATAAAAGAAAAGATACATTGGTCAAGAATTAAAAATCATCAGGTACAACACTTAATGATAGTCATAGGGTGCAATAAGCAATCAAATCATATTAGGAAACAGTAAATATAAATCGTAAGGATACAAGCGACAAAGTTACAGTCATACAGTCACAAATGGGAGGGGATAGGTGATAAGGAGGGATGAGAAGATTAACAGTAATAGTAGTGCAGACTTTCTAAATAATTGAACAGTGAAGGGAATTATTTGTTTAGCAGAGTGATGGCATTCGGGAAAAAACTGTCCTTGTGTCTAGTTGTTCTGGCGTGCAGTGCTCTATAGCGTCGTTTTGAGAGAAAGAGTTGAAACAGTTTATGTCCAGGATATGAAGGGTCTAGATATTTTCACAGCCCTCGTGCAGTATACAGGTCCTCCATGGAAGGCAGGTTGGTAGTAATTGTTTTTTCTGCAGTTCTAATTATCCTCTAGAAGTCTGTGTCTGTCCTGTTGGGTTGCAGAACCATACCAGACAGTTATAGAGGTGCAGTGACAGACTCAATAATTCCTCTGTAGAACTGGATCAGAAGCTCCTTGGGCAGTTTGAGCTTTCTGAGTTGGCGCAGAAAGGACATTCTTTGTTGTGCTTTTTTGATGACCTTTTGATGTTAGGTTAGTATTGGTAAGAGAAGAAATGGAATATTACATGGTATGGGGTTTATTTTATCAATGGTTGGAAAATAAAACAAATTAAAATGGATTAGATGAATATATAGAGAAACAAGTTAAGATTGTTACATAATAATAGATATATCAAATAATAGCTGCTTTATTGGTAAGAAAAGGGTTAATTATAATTGTAAGTAGAAGATATATATACCCATTCAACACATGGTTTAAAATGGAAGATGGAATTATTGTAAATACAAAATAAAAAACTTTTTAAAAAATGCAGACATTTGCCAACTCTATTTATGATGGTTGCAATGTCCTGGGGTCGTGTGGTCCCTTTTTGCGACCATCTTACAAGCAAAGTCAAGAGGGAAGCCAGATTTCATTTAACAAGTGCAGCGATTTGCTGAACGGATGTAGCAAGAAAGTTTGTCGAATGGGACAAAAACTTACTTAAAAATGGTCTCAACCAGGATGGAGGGTGCTTGCTGCCTGCTTGGCTTTTCCAAAAACGGAGATGCCATCAGGACAGAATTGGGAAGTTAACTCCATGCTTTGGGATGGGGGAGGGGATGATGGATAGATGGATTGATGAATTGGACTTAAGCTTAGTTAGTTTGTGAGAAGTCCAGTTTAGCTTTGGACCTAATCCTGTCCTCTTTCATCCTAAAGCCAAGTAGAATAGAATAGGGAATAGATAACAGAATAGAATAAAATAGGGAATAGATTAGAGAATAGAATAGGGAATAGATAATAGATAATAGAATAGGGAATAGATAACAATAGAATAGGAATAGAGAATAGAATAAAATAGAATAGAATAATGGAGTGGAATAGAATAGAAAATAGAATAGAATAATGGGGTGGAATGGAATTGAATAGAATAAAATTAATTGGCCAAGCGGTCCTCGACTTACAACCAAATCCAGAATTTATGTTGCTAAGAGGCATTTGTGAAGTGAGTTTTGCCCCATTTTACGACCTTTCCATGCCCCCTTTGTTAAGTGAATCACCACAGTCGTTAAGTTGTAACACGGTTGTTAAGTGAATCTGGCTTCCTCATTGACTTCACTTGTCAAAAGCAAAGTCACATGACCGTGGGATATTGCAACCGTCATAAATAGGAACCCGGCGCCAAGCATCTGAATGTAAATCACGTGACTCTTAGGGATGCTGCAACGGTCGTAAGTGTGTAAAATGGTCGTAAGTCCCTTTTTTCAGTGATGTAATTTTGAATGGTCACCAATTGAACTATTGTAAATCAAGGACCAGAGTATTCAGGTATTATCAGTAAACCTGTCTCTGCTATTCTAAGAAGGTTAAGAAATAATTATGTAATTAGCTCACAAAAGTCCAGCTTCACAGAGTTAATGTGATCATATATCATGGTATATACCCTCTCCTTTTGCGATAATAACTGGACACAGTGGGAATTTCATTGTACATAATCCTGAACCTGCACAGTCGGCAAGAGGGTTGTTATTTTTTCTGACTCTGCAAGAAATAGCATCCTCTTCTCTATTCATCATAACCTGCTTTTACGTAAAGTCTGTTTAAATACAAATCCCCTAGGAGAGGCCATTTTCTTTATTAAAATATCAACTGACTGGACAATTAATCAGTGGAACAGCTTGCCTCCGGGAGTTATGGCTCCAACACTGTAGGCTTTTTTAAAAAAAGATTGGACAACTATTTTTCCAGAATGATATAGGATCTCCTGCTTGAGCAGGAGGTTGGACTAGAACAGGGGTCGCCAACCTTTTGGACCTCAGGGACCACCAAACTCTTAATTTTAAATCCTGCGGACCAGAGACCCTGGGAAACCCCCCAAAAAGTCTGCAGGAAAATTCCCCACCCCATTTTCCTATCAATCATTCTTTATTTGGATCGCAGGATACCGTCTCCAGCTCTGTTCTCAGGGAGAGAGAGAGAGAGACTTTTGGCTTCATGCAAGGAAAGCAGCAGAAGTCTTTCTTTCTCTCCCCCAAACTCTTCCAGAAAGGAGTCTTTATCCATGCAACCTCTTGGAGCAGGAGGCCTTGCAGGGTCCCAAAGACTCATTTCTGGCAGAGTTTGGGGGAGAGAAAGAAAGACTTGCTGTTTTCCTTGCGTGCAGCCAAAAGCAAAAGAAAGAAGCAGCCTGGTGTCCAGGTGAGGCGCGTGGGGCAAGTTCCCCCCTCCGCCCTTTCTCCCCTCCTCTCACTACCTCATGTTGTTTGCAATGCAAGCGATGTAAGCCTTGTGTTCCTGCGCAGCCTGGATTAATTGCTTTGGGGGTGACATTTCTATGCAGACCACCAAAATTTTCTCGTGGACCACCAGTGGGCCCCAGCCCTCTTTTGACGACCACTGGACTAGAAGACCTGTACGGTCCCTTGCAACTCTGTTATTCTGTATTCTGTATCTGTTTTTTTTTTATTATTTTTTCCTATGTACTGGTAAGAGATCTAAAGATTTAGGCTATTCTTGCTTATTGTTATTATTGTTGTTGTTGTTATTATTATTATTATTATTTTGTTGTTGGACTGCATTTCTTTGCCCGTTCCCCTCCCTAAGGAGGCACATTTATTCTGAGAAAATTTCTTTTTTGTTTTCAAATGTTTTATTAGACAAACACAAAACTATGAACATGGTGCAATCCCCCTGACCCACATAATTGTCATACATTGCTAAGTCACATATAAAAATGCTACATATTTACATTCTGTATACATAGTATACAATATATACAAATAATTTCTTATTATCCCGACCCTTCCTCCTTTCTAACCAACAATAAAACTTATCCCATACTTTGTAATACTGCGATTCATCCTTATTTTTTAATTCTTTTGTCAATTTGCCCATTTCTGTGCACATCCAAATTTTCCGAATTATTTCTATTTTACTTGGAGTTTCTTTACATTTCCACTGTTGTGCATGGGCCAATCTTGCAGCTGTGATTACATGAATTATTAGGTATATAATATTTTCATATTTTCCCATATTGATTTCTAACAAGAAAAATTCAGGTCTATATTCTGCTATTCTGAGAAACTTTCAAAAGTTTTTGGCAGAGCTCTGGTTAAAAAAATAAAGGGGGGTGTGGGGACTGGAGGAGGAAATGATGAGCACATCTGTGATGAAAAGCTCTGTCAGGTTTTGTGAATTTGTAACAACCGTTTGTCCAGAATGGTATAAGTCAGTATTGGCTAACCTTTTGGGGCTCCTGTGCCAAAAATTGTGCACGCGCTTGCATGCTCACACTTGCGTGCCAGCAAGCAGAAGGCAATGCGGCTCCCCCCACGCCCTCTATGCATGTGTGCCCAACCCCCACCCACTTACCGCCTGCTGTCCCCTTACCTGCACTGCGCCTCACAGCTGATTTTCTGCCTGTTTGAGGCCTTTGGCCTCCTAAAGGCTTGAGCCGGCTTTTGCAGGCCGAAAACTAGCCCCGCTTTGTCACTTCCGGTATTTTCAGAAAAACAGGAAGTGATAAAATGGGGCTGGTTTTCGGCCTGCAAAGGCTTCTTCAAGCCTTTGGAAGGCCGAAAAGGGCCTCAAACTTGCCAAAGACCAGCTGTCAGACACACATGTGTAGTGAAGTAAGTTTGCCTGCAACTTGCGTGCCGGCAAAAATGGCTCTGCGTGCCACAGGTTTGCCATCACAGATATAAGTTCTCCTGCTTGAGCAAGGGATTGGACTAGAAGACCTCCAAAGTCCCTTCCAACTCTGTTATTGTATGTTCCCTCTCTGGAGAAAAGAGAAAATAGGGATGGGGTGACGGTGAGCAGATCAGGAATACAGGTGTTCCTCAACTTACGACCACAACTGAAGCCAAAGGTTGTGTTGCTAAGGAAGACAGAGTTTTGTCCCATTTTACAATCTTCCTTGCCACCGTTGCTAAATGAATCACCACTGTTGTTAAGTAACACGGTCATTAAATGAATCTTGCTTCCCCATTGATTTGGCTTGTCAGACAGTCGCAGAAGGGGATTACGGGAGCCCCCGGGACAGAGCAACCGTCATAAAGATGAGTCAGTTTCCAAGCATCTGAATTTTGACCACCTGACCATGGGGATGCTGCCCGGATCATAAGTGTGAAAAATGGTTCCTGTCACTTTTCCCTGCGCCGTTTTAACTCCGGATGGTCACTAAACGAACTGCTATAAGTCAAGGACTATCTGTACTGGGCTCAGGTTAATAGGAGTGACTAGTTTCTGAAGAACCCATCTGGGGAAGCAAAATGGATTTTGGAATAATTTTGAGAAAGTGCTTGCTGCTTTTCTGCAAAACATGTTTGATTCTGCTAATTATTAAGCTCAGCACCCTGACACCTCCTGGCAACATCTTTAGCCAGTTGTCTTCGACTTTGTCTTCTGCAACTTGGGTATTTTCTCGTGCGTGTGGATTGTGTGTTATACTGTGTTCCCCCCAAAATAAGACCCTGTCTTACGTTTTTTGCCACCAAAAGAGGCACCAGGTCTTATTTTCGAGGGATATCATCCACTGACCAACTTCACTTGCGTGCATCACCCCTGGCCTCCTTTTCACTGTCAGAGGCCTTCAGGAACTTCTTCTGTGGCTGGCAAGACTTTCCTGAAGGCCTCTGGATCGATCCAGAGTTTTGTTATCAGCTCCAGAGGCCTTCAGGAAAGCCTTGCCGGCTGCAGAAGAAATGGGCCAGCAAGGCAGGTGTCGGGTGTACAAGGCCTGGCTACAACTGTCCAAAAGATAAGCAATAGGGCAGCTTCAACCCCCACACTACCCTAGTTTAATTTTTACCCATGCACCCTGGAGTGGGCAGGGATCTTAGTTAGGGCTTATTTTGGGAGTAGGGCTTATATTGGGCACACATGTAAAAATCAAGGCTAGGACTTACTTTCAGAGTAGATCGTATTTTCGGGGAAACAGGGTATATTCCTTATCGGGAATTCTGTTTGGGGAAAAACAGTTCTGAGTCTCACTCACTGATGGTAGCACCACCAGAACTCCCAACCTCTGCCTTGATTTTTGATAATTGGTACTGTGTAGTTAATTCTGTTTTCATAAGGCATTTCATATATTAGAGTTCTTCGTTAAAGGGTTTGCTAGTGTTGTTCCCAAAACCTTAAAATGAAGTTTGGAAAAATATCTGGATGATTTTAAGGATTGCTACCCATTTCAATAAACTTTTTAGGATATGATTAAGTTAAATGGAATATTTTCTGGGCATGCAGAGGAGTGCCAGAAAAGCAGAAAATGTTGGCAGAGCTAGGTAAAATAAGATATAAACCCATATCTGAGAGTTTATATACTACCTGTATTCTCTGAGTTTGGATCTTTTCTTGCAGAAATTTCTTTTATTTTTTTTATTTTTATTTTTTAAATTTTAATAAACATTTATTTGACATACATTTAAACAGGCAAATCAATACACACACACATATATATACATATATAAATTTTACAGCATATATTGAGCAATGGTTTCTCTTTTCTTTATCTTTATCATTGATGTGATCTATCTTGTTAAGATAATCCTTCGTTTTTTTGATGTTACAGTTTCTCTACATCTTTTTTAATTAAATGCACATCTGCAATCTTTTCAATAGCTTATCCAAATATCAGATATTACCTTTTTCTTAACCATTCATACCAAATATTCCATATTTCATAGTATTCACTATTTTGTTTGTTTTTCAACAATTTAGTTAAGCTATCCATCTCAGCACATTCATGTATTTTTTTAATTACCATATCATCTGAGGGGGTGAGGGATAGTTTCCAGTTTTGTGCGTACGTTATTCTAGCCGCAGTTATAATAGGACTTCCTGTATTCTCCGAGCTTGGTTCTTTTCTTGAAGAAATTTCATTAGCCCAACTGGGTAACTTTATTTACATCATCATAACACTGATGATGTTACCTAGTTGGGTAATGAAATGTCTGTAAGAAAAGAACCAAGCTCGGAAAATACAGGAAGCCCTCGACTTACAATTGTTCATTTAGTGGCTGTTCAAAGTTAGAACGGCACTGAAAAAAGTGACTTATGATCATTTTTCACACTTACATTGTGGACGTTTAGCAACTGACTCATACTTATGACCGTTGCTGTGTCCCAGGGTTATGTGACCAGCTTTTATGACCTGACAAACAAAGTCAATGGGGAAGCCAGATTCCCTTAACCGTGTTACTAATTTAACAACCGCAGTCATTCACTTAATAACGTAAAATCATGTCATTCGTGTAAAATGAGGCAAAACTCACTTAATAAATGTTTCACTTAGCAACAGAAATGTGGGGCTCAATTGTGGTTGTAAGTCAAGGACTACCTGTACCAAGCACCTTGAGCTACAAATATTTATCGAAATTCACATCTTGGTGTGATCCTAACACCGTTGTGAATCCCTATCATAACAGGATAGAATAACAGAATTGGAAGGGATCTTGGAGATCTTCTAGTCCAACCTCCTGCTCAGGCAGGAAATCCTACACCATTTCAGACAAAGAGTTGTCCAATCTCTTCTTAAAAACTTCCAATGTTGGAGCATTCACAACTTCTGGAGGCAAGTTGTTCCACTGATTAATTGTTCTGTCAGGAAATTTCTCCTTAGTTCTAAGTTGTTTCTCTTTGATTAGTTTTCCACCCACTGCTTCTTGTCCGGCCTTCAGCTGCTTTGGAGAAAAGATTGACTCTCTTCTTTGTGGCAGCCCCTGAGATATTGGAACACTGCTATCATGTCTCCCCTAATCCTTCTTTTCATTAGACTTAGACATGCTCAATTTCCACAACCATTCTTCATATGTTTTAGCCTCCAGTCCCCTAATCATCTTTGTTGCTCTTCTCTGCATTCTTTCTAGAGTCTCAACATCTTTTTTACATTGTGGTGACCAAAATTGGATGCCGGATTCCAAGTGTGGCCTTACCAAGGCATTATAAAGTGGTATTAACACTTCACGTGATCTTGATTCTATCCCTCTGTTGATGCAGCTTAGAACTGTGTTGGCTTTTTTGGCAGCTGCTGCACACTGCTGGCTCATATTTAAATGATTGTCCACTAGGACGTCAAGATCCCTCTCACAGTTATACTGAACCTGTTTCTGCCGAAAGGCAAAAATTCAAGCTCCCTCTTGAAGGATCTACACATAAAATCTAAAAACTCAGAGTTTGTATCCATGTAGGCAGTGAGGAGGCAGCCAACTCTGGCTTGAACAGCAGCCTGACCAACATCCATTGGTTGGGGAAGATGACTTCAACCCCACTCAGCTCCTGTAGCATGAAAAAAGACACGGAGAAGGAAAACCAGACCCCCAAACAGAAGACAATTAAGGTAAGCAAAAGGGCCAAAGAGCCCAGGTGGTAGCCTTATATACAGGGTGGGTTAAAAATATGTTTTGAAGTTTTCCCCCGAAAGCCATCACTCTGCTAAACAAATAATTCCCTCTACCCTGTTCCAACTATTACAAAGTTTGCACTACTATAACTGTTAAATCTTCTCATCACTCCTTATCACTCATCCCCTTCCACTTGTGGTTGTAGGACTGTAACTTTGTCGCTTGTATCCTTACAATTTATATTGACTGTTTCCTAGTATGATTGATTGCTTATTGTACCCTATGAGTACTATCATTAAGTGTCATACCTTATGATTCTTGACTCCTGACAAATGTATCTTTTCTTTTATGTATACTGACAAATTCCTTGTGTATCCAATCACACTTGGCCAATGAAGTATTCTATTCTATTCTATTCTATTCTATTCTATTCTATTCTATTCTATTGAAATCGGATTTTTAAATTTGTTTAATCAAATTTATTTTAATAAAATGTTTTTGGAATAAAAAAATCTACCAGTATCTAAAGATAGTTTTCTATTTAAGATACATTAATAATTTAGTTTATTCAGCATGAAATGGAGCTTAGTTATGTAGCATGAGGCTGCATATTCTGCAATATTTACATTTTTTGGTAAACTCATTCCATGAATTGAGGTTGTGCAAGCTGAGATAACATGCACTGCATTGATAGATTCACACAATTTCATAGTAACCATGAGATAAACCATAAAAAGAAGTTCAGGAATATTCCTTTATCCTGTTGTTTTGCAAATCTATGTACACTACAAACCGTATGGTTGCTTGAAGAGAAATGGACGAAGGGCAAGCAGTAAAAATGAAAGCGAAACCTTCTAAGCAGCTTCTCAATATATTAAAGAGCGCCATCATGGCAGTGAGGGGGGTATTGGACTAGATGACCTACTAGGTGTCCCTTCCAACTCTGTTAATCTAACCAGCTATCCGCCATATCCCTCATCTTGTCGTATCACTGCCGCATCACTAACTGTCCCATTAAAGTGAATGGGATGGCTGGTGAGTCAATAGCAGGTCAGAGGAGGAGCCACTGCGGGACAGAGATGACAGTTGCTCTTTAAAAATTATGATTTAAATCGAGCTGATTTCAAGCAAGCCTTTTCAGTAGGGATTTAAATTGTGATTTCAATCGGCTTGATTTAAATCAAATCTGCCCTGCTTACTAAGCATGAAGCTTCTGCGAGACTGGAGGTTTCATGGGGCACACATGCATATGACTCTAGATCAGGGCTGGGATTCAAGAATCCCAGCAACTGGTTCTCTGCCCAGTTGCTGGGTGGTCTACCGGAACTTCTGAGAGGGCCATTTTTCACCTTCCCCAGGATCCGGAGGCTTCCCTCAGGCCTCTGGGAGAGCGAAAACGGCCTCCCCTGGGCTCTGGAGGCCCTCCGGAAACCGGAAACAGGCCCATTTCACGACTTCAAGTACTTCCAGGAGTACCATTTTTCACCTTCCCCATAGTCTGGAGACTTCCCTCAGGAATCTGGGAGGTGAAAAAAGCCTTCCCCCAGGCTCTGGACGCCTTCCAGAAGCCGAAAACAAGCCTGTTTCTGGACTTCTGGAAGGCCCGTTTTTCCCTCTCCCAGAGCCTCTGCGTGGACCCTGCATTTATCTGCACCCAAAATGGGCCACGTAAAAACTCCGGGGAGGGGAGAGGTGGGCAGGGCGGGGCGGGGCCAGCCGGTTGGTTCAAATACCAATTCGGCGAACCAGATGCAAATTTTACATCCGGTTTGTCCAAACTGGTAGACTCCCACCCATGCTCTAGATGTCTGAGGGTGTCAACACAGTCAGATAAGCAATAAGAGTCCCTTCATTATCTCCAACTTTGCCCTCAATGTCCAAGTTACCTTCTGGCTGGAGAAAAACTCTCCCAGGAACAGCCTTTGACTGTAGAAAATTCAATCCAAAACAAGGTACATACAAACTGTAACTTAAAATTCAAACAAACTAAACTGAAGTAATTAGTTTGGCAGGGCAGGAGCAAGAATTACAAACTGGAAAGCAGGGCAAAACTCACACAGTTGGGAAGACGCCAGGAACATAGATATGCCATCACGATACAAGATAAAATCACGTTTGCTCCCAACACTTGCTGCACGCAGCTTGCCTTTTTTATACACTGTGCTCCCAGCTGCAGCTAATGAAGGGAATCAGGGCCCTTTCCTCTCCCGTAATCCACGTAATCCACGTTGCTCCCTTCTCTGTTCTTCCCTGCATGCCCTAGGATGAAGAGGGGGTGAGCCTCAACTGTTTGGCTTCTTCCTCCGAGTCAGATTCCAACAGGGGCATGACAGAGACCAGCTGAAAAGCCAAGCACAGCAATTGCCTGCACAGGTAGTCCTCGACTTACATCAGTTCATTTAATGACTGTTCAAAGCTACAACGGCACTTAAAAACACTGATTTATGCCTGGCTCCCACCCCATTTACAACCGTTGCAATACCCACGTGATCAAAATTCAAACCCTTGGCAACCGACTCATGTTTATGACGGTCGCAGTGTCTCTGGGGTCATGTGATCCCCCTTTTGTGACTGTCTGACAAGCAGCCTCCATGGGGAAGCCAAATTCACTTAACAACCGTGTGACTCACTTAACAACTGGAGTGATTCCCTGAACAACGATGGCAGGAAAGGTGGAAAAATGGGGCACGACTTGCTGAACAAATTGGCAACCAACTCAGGTTTATGACAGTCGCAGTGTCCCCGGAGTCACATGATCCCCTTTTGAGACAAGTGACATCACTAGGAAGCTGAATTCACTTAACAACTCTGTTACTAACGTAACAACTGCAGTGACGTTGTAAGTCGAGGACTATCTATTAATGCAAAAGTAAAAAGTTGAGACTAATGGTGTCTTCTGTGCTAAAAAGACCATGCCTTTTCTCTTTCTCCTCCTCTTCTTCATCTCCTCTCCTCATCTCCTTCTCTTTTCCTCCTCTCCTCTTCTCCTCCTTTTGTCTCATCCTTCTCTTCTTCTCTTCCTCCTCTCCTTCTCCTCCTCTTCTTTTCCTCTCCTCCTCTCTTCTTTTCCTCCTCCCCTCCTCCTCTCCCCCTCTTCCCATTTTCTCCTTTTACCATTTCCTCTTCCCTAGTTTCCCATTATTTTCATTTTCCTTCGTATTTTATATTCTGATAAACTAATAAAAACTTGATACCTAACTGATTAATGGAAGAGGATCCCTGAATCATCCTCATGGCTCTTTTGTTTTTAAAAAGACGTTTTTAAGATGAGATTGAAGTACCATTTGTCCGAAATGGTACAGATTTTCCGACCTGAAAAGATGGGTTGGACTAGATGACCTCCAAGGTCCCTTCCAACTCTGTTAATCCGCTCTCTTTCTACCCATTCCCTCCCATTTCATAAGCCCCCGTGAAGGATCCTCAGTGAGTCAGGCTTTCGAATAGTATTGTCATAATGTGGCAGGATGACTCAAAATTTCCAGTCACCTGAGCGTGTCTTCACAAAGAGCACATCCACCACGTAGGCCGGTATCTTTTTAGAAAGTTAAAAGGGTAGATACAAGACCGTGAATTATGCATGGAACAATTGCTCTAGGTGGGAAGGGGTTGAACTGTTCTCAATTGGGGAAAAGAAAAGAAAAATTAATACACATCTGCCTAATGGGGGGGGGGGGAGAATTGCAGATGGGAAAATTTAAGACCCGCGGAGACAAAATGGATGCCTTTTCTGTACTGAACATGTGGACCAGAATGATTTTGGTGGCATTTTCCGTGATAACAGTCTTCAATGGTCTGCAAACTTGCAACTTTATACAGTCCCTGACTTATAACAGTCCAGTTAGCTCTTTAAAAAAAGCATCTTGAGTACAGTGAAGAATGTTTAATATCTGTTTACGGTGAGAGGGAGTTGCCCTAAATCAGTGATGGCTAACCTTTTTGGGCTCCTGTGCCAAAAATTGTGCTCTTCCAGTATTTCCGGAAATACAGGAAGTGACAAAACAGGCCTATTTTTCCACCTGCAAAGCCTGCAGAGGCTTTCCTCAAGCCTCTGGCAGGCCAAAAAAGTCCCGAAAATCAGCTGGGAGGCGTGATGGTGAACCTATGGCATGTGTTTCACAGGTGGCACGCAGGGCCATTTGTGCGAGCACGCGAGTCCCAGGCAAATTTACCTCACTGTGCATGCGTGCACCTCCCAGCTGATTTTTGGCTTGTTTGAGGCCTTTTTTGGCCTCCCAGAGGCTTGAGGAAAGCCTTTACAGGCCAAAAAATAGGCCCATTTCGTCACTTCCTGTATTTATGGAAATACCGAAAGTGACGAAAAGAGCCCATTTTTCAGCCTGCAGAAGCTTTCCTCAAGCCTCTGGGAGGCCGAAAAAGCCCTCAAAGAGGCCAAAAATCAACTGGGAGGCGCAGTGCAGGTAAGAGGGCGGCGGCATGGGGATTGCGCATGCATGCGCAGGGGGCGTAGAGGGTGTACGCAATGCCTTCTGGGTGCTGACATGCAAGCGCATAAGCACAAGCGCACACAATTTTTGGCAGAGGAGTCCAAAAAGGTTAGCCACCATAGATATAAGGGTTTACATTCTTTGGAGACAGCTGGTTATTTGCATCCCTTTGCTGCAGAGGGTTTTTGTACAATGCCTTTCCTTTCTTAATTTTGGGTTTTTTTGCTTCCCATATTCCAGTCTGAGGGGAGTCCCACAGCCTCCACCGTCTCTTCTGCTTTGTGGAAGGAATCCTTTTCTGAACGGCCCCCCTATTCGTACATGGCCATGATCCAATTTGCCATCAACAGCACGGAGAAGAAGCGCATGATGCTGAAGGACATCTACACCTGGATCGAGGATAATTTCCCCTATTTCAAGCATGTCGCCAAGCCAGGCTGGAAGGTAAGACAGCTTTTGACCTGTAAAAAAACAAAAT
Organism: Bungarus multicinctus; assembly: GCA_023653725.1. Taxonomy (NCBI): domain Eukaryota; kingdom Metazoa; phylum Chordata; class Lepidosauria; order Squamata; family Elapidae; genus Bungarus; species Bungarus multicinctus. The sequence goes on along the minus strand of CM042848.1, from coordinate 23,618,656 downwards.
CGGAAAAGATAATGAGTATTATTATAAAATGTTATTAAAATAGAATAGAATGGAATTCTTTATTGGCCAAGTGTGATTGGACACTTCTTTTGTACAATACAGGTAGTCCTTGGCTTACAATCATGACTGGGTGTGGCCGACTGGGTGGGCGTAGCCAGCTCAACACCAATCCCCAAACTGCTGGCATGTTTCCCCTTTGCATTGGGTAGGCTGGGCCGAAGCGATGCAGGCCGGCCCCTTACATTTTCCAAGCCGGCCCCACAGGTCGGATCTGTCCCACTGAGGCCTTGTGTTTGACACCTCTGTTTTAGCAGTTTGTTGAAGCACGTGATGACACAATTATTTTGCTAGTGCAAGAGACCCCCAAAAGGCGCATTTTTTCAGGAGGCAACTGGATTTCCTTGTTTTTTTTCCTTTTGAAGATATTTCGCTTCTCACCCAAAAAGCTTCTTCAGCTCTGACAGGATGGTGGGGAATGGAAGGAATTATATTCCTTGCTGACATCTAGTTATTTGTGTCCTTTTTAGAGAGTTGTTGAGGCTGCTTGGAGGTTTATCTGTGTCCTCAGGGTCACCTGACTGGTGGTTCCTGTAGGCTGCATTTTTTTCCTCTGGAAATCCATTCCTTCCCCCACACTATTCCAAGGATGTCCATCCCAAATTGTACAGCTAAAAGTCTGTGGAGATTCTCAAGTCATCCAGATCATCGTTGTCCCAAAAGTGCTTTTTTCAGGAGGCAACTGGACTTTCTGGTTTTTCTTTTGAAGACGTTTCACTACCCATGCTAGAAGCTTCTTCAGCTCTGACAGGATAATGGGAAATGGAAGGATTTATATTCCTTACAGACAGTTGCTCATTTGTGTTCTTTTTAGAGAGTCGATGAGGCTGCTTGGAGGTTTATCTGTGTCCTCAGAGTCACCTGAGTGGTGCTCCTGGCTTCTGTAGGCTGTAATTTCTCTGGAAATCCATCCCTACTCCCACGCCATTCCAAGGGTGTTCATCCCAGTTAAAAGTCTGTAGAAATTCTCCATCATCCAGGTCATGGTTGTCTCAAAGGTGCTTTTTCAGAAGGCAATTGGACTTTCTTGTGTTTTGGGTTTTTTTTTTTTGAAAAATCCAGTCAGAGCTGAAGAAGCTTCTTGGATGAGAAGCGAAATGTGTTCAAAAGAAAAAAACAAGAAAGTCTAGTTGCCTCTTGGAAAAAGCATCTTTACAACATCCCTTAGATAGTTTTTTTTCAACCTTGGCGATGTGGGGAGTTCAGTCTCCCAGAAGTCCCCAGCCAGCATAGCATAGCTAGCTGGGGAATGTTGGGATTTGAAGCCCAGCCATCTTTAGCCTGCCACAGTTGAGAAACAATACTCTGAGATTTTGCTGCCAAATTTTTTGCAGACTCAGTCTTAGGGATGGGTGGAATAAACCTACTGCTTGGGGACCACGAGTGTGTGTGGGGTAGCTCTTTCCTAAATCAGAACAGAAATGAATAAATAAAACATTGAAATCTTGCTCGCGTCTTCCTGAATAATTCAACCAGCGAGAGGCTATTCTCGCAGCGATACGGACCAGAGAACGATCCAGATGGCATCGCTGCCTCCAAGAACCTGTAAAAGAATCTCCATTTCGAGATAGTGCCACTCTGGGAGCTGCTAACGTCATATCTTCGTCCTCTGGTGTAAGATTTGCCATCGTCCGTCTCCCCCCAGCCTCCCTATATCCTTTGCAGTAGGCAGGACCAATCTCCATTCAACAGGAAGACGGAGTAAAACCCTGAGAGCATAAATGTTTATCCCCTGGCAAGGAGGCGCTTCAATTCCCAACAGGCTCTGGTCTCGAAATGGCTGTTGAGGAAGAAAAATAGCCCCGAAGGCCCGTTTTGCAAAAACTGCTGAACAGGAAATTCATTTAGAACAGGGGTGGAAGGAAGTAAGGAAGGAAGGAAAGGAAGATTATAATGAGAGTGAGTGAGGGTCTCAGGAAAGTCCTGCATTAGCACTTAGCCACTACAGGTGCCCCCAACACGAGTCCCTTATCGGGGGCCCACCACTGGCCCTCCGAGGTCAAACACAGCCTGTTGCAAGTGATTCTGCCTCTTTTATGTCCCACTTCTAAAATAATTTTACCTCTAACCTCTCTCTTTTCTCATCCTTCCTTTCTCCTTTCTTGCCCCATTCTCTAGGGGGTATGTTAATTGTTCTCTTTCATATTTCATCCATCCGGTACCCTGGGCTACAATCCATGAAAGCAAGAAGAGAATATTTATAGATCAGATTTGAACTTAGTGCACTTTGAGCTTGGTTGTTTCTTGGAAACACTTCATTGTCAAAATAACCCCATCAGTGCACTGATGATGTTACCTAGTTTGGTAATGAGACGTCTGCAAGAAAGCAACCAATCTCAGAGACAACCAAGGACCCCACAATCCTCCTTCCCCTCCCCTCCTCTTTTTCACAATCCCTACTCCCTTCTAGCACTGATGATGATGTTACGTAGTTTGGGTATAATGAAATGTCTGCAAGCAACCAACCAAGCTCAGACAACACCAAGGACCCCACAGCCGCCCTCCTCCACCTCCTCCTCCTCCTCTTCGAAACGTCTGCAAGAAAACAACCAGCTCAGAGAGCACCAAGGACCCACAGTTCTCCTCCTCCTTCTTTCCTCAAACCCTATTCCCTTCTAGCACTGATTATGTTACCTAGTTTATTAATGAGATGTCTGCAAGAAAGCAACCACAGCCCCCCCGCTTCTCCTCTTCCTCCTCCATCGTTCCACAGACTCTATTCCTTTGTAACACTGATGATGCTACCTAGTTTGATAATGAGACGTCTGCCAGAAAGCAACCAAGCTCAGAGAGCATCAAGGACCCCTCAACCTTCCTCCTCTTGCTCCTCCTCCTCCTCCTCCTCCTCCATCATCATCATCATTCCTCAAACCCTATTCCCTTCTAGCCCTGGTGATGTGACCTAGTTTGGGTAACGAGACGCCTGCCAGAAAGCAGCCAAGCTCAGAGGCCCCCAAGGATCCCGCAGTCTGGGAATCACATTGCTTCACCTTTACGTACTTCTTTCCCTCCGAACTGGGCTACCTTTTTATCTTTTTTTTGCAACTGAAAGCAACGAAGGTTTTATCTTTGCAATGCAGAACTCCGTCCGTCACAACCTTTCCCTTCATGACATGTTTGTTCGGGAGACATCCGCCAATGGGAAAATTGCATTCTGGACCATTCATCCTGAAGCTAACCGCTACCTAACGCTGGACCAGGTGTTCAAGGTAAGCACCAGGTAGGGAAGGAACCTTCCCCAATGCTTATTGTCCCTACAATTTTAGTAGCTAAAGCGACAGGTGTTTTATCTAAGTGAAGAGGGGGCATGTTGACATGCAACACCTGTTGGAGACTAAGGGCAAGGTGGACACTAGGCTCAGGTAGATGTGTACAGGTAGTCCTTGACTTTTTCTACCTGAGTAGGGGGTTGGGCTAGAAGACCTCCAAGGACCCTTCCAACTGTGTTATTCTATTCCAAAGGTGCCTTTCTGAAGCCATCAACCCCGGATAGCCCCTTTTTTCCAGGGTGGTCTTTTTTATTATACTGAGTTCTCTTCTAAGAACTCCCTTAGGAGCATGACTTGAGCAGAATTTCAAAGACTTTGGAGAAAAATCTATTTATAATCTTGGTCGCCGTCCTTTAGAAATTTTTTGTTTTAAAGTGCTGTGTCTCATGGCAATAGTCAAAGTGGCACGAAGGATCTTGACCTTCCAAAATGAGGCTTCAGCATTATTGAGACCCATCCAAATTTAATCCCATGACAAGGCGAATTTGGTGATTAGAGAAATGGTATCAGATAACAGACTGAGTCAGACAAATCCTTGTGCAGGAGACTGAGAGGAGACGAGGTCCCTCTTAACTATTCAGAATGACAAACCATCCCTGCCTCCTTTCATGGGATGAGAATTAACAGTCTCCATCTTTCTTCTTCTCCAGAATGGAAATTCATAGAGCTGGTGCCTAAGGAGATTCTCAGTTATCCATGTTCAGAGTTTTGCAGCGTAAATTCAGCACCAGAAAAGTAAACACAGATGACTGACGCTTCATTTAACTTCTTTATAAACATATGAAGTAAATTTTATAATACCAGTTGTAGATTTCTCCAGCTTGGAGCAAACTCAAACAGAAGCAGACATGTTACGGGTTCAGAATGGAGAAGCACCCAACTCAACTTCAGCAGACAAGCAAGTTAGTTACACAGCAGAGGAGAGAAGCAGTTTCATCTTCAATAGATAGACTCAGAGCTTAATATAGAGCCACACCTAAGCTACTTCTAGCTTCAGTTTCCAAACAGTCCTCATTGGCTGATTTAGTTGCTATGCCTGTTCATTGGCTGACCTTGTTACCATGCTCTATTCCAGTTCATGAATATACTCTGACAATCCAGTTTCATGGTTGTCCCAAAGATGCTTTTTCAGGAGGCAACTGGACTTTCTGGTTTTTTCCTTTTGAGGATGTTTCGCTTCTCATCCAAGAAGCTTCAGTTCTGGCTGGATGGTGGGGGGAATGGAAGGATTTATACTCCTTGCAGACAGCTGGTCATTTGCATTCTTTTAGAGAGTCGTTGAGGCCACCTGGAGGCTTGTCTGTGTCCTCAGAGTCTCATCCAAGTGGTGCAAATGGGTGTGGAGCCTTCTCAGAGCTGCTGAAAGGACTGTGTTGTAGATTGGAGATAGAGGATGACGTATCCCTCCCCTTCTGTTGAGGCCTCTTCAATTTTAACATAGATTGGCCTCTTTGGCCCCTCTTTCAAACCCGTGATCCTCTCTTTCCAAAATGTAGATTTTGCTGTCTTCAAAAGATTGGTCCTTTGTCTTTTAAATGCAGATGGACTTCTGAATCTCGTCCTGGTGGGTTTGTTCTCCTATGTTGTGCCATGCGTTTGTGAAGTGGTTGTTTTGTTTCCCCAAATGTACAGCTCTGGACGTGGCTCACTGCATTGTACTACACCACATTGCTCAGTGTGTGTCTGGGTGTGGACACCAAAACCCCAGTCAGAGCTGAAGAAGCTTCTTGGATGAGAAGCGAAATGTCTTCAAAGAAAAACAAGAAAGTCCTGTTGCCTCTTGGAAAAAAAGCACTTTTGGGTTTGATAAAGATGACCTCTTTGACCCCTCTTTCAAACCAGTGGTCCTTTCTACAAAATGTGGACTTTGCTGTCTTTCAAAAGAGAGGCCTTTTGTCTTTTAAATGCAGATGGGTTGCTGGTTCTTGTCCTTGGCTGCCTGCAAGGAGTATAAATCTATGATCCTTTAGGAACCCAAAGATGTAGGTAGTCTTTGACTTATGACCACAATTAAGCCTGAAACTTCCCTGGCTAAGGGAGATAGTTGTTCAGTGAATTTTCCTCCCTTTTACCACCTTTCCTGCCACCTTGGCTAAGCGAATCACTGCAGTTCCGTTAGCAACACGATCTCATTGTTAAGTGAATCTGGCTTCCCCATGAACTTTACTCATCAGAAGGACACAAAAGGGGGTCGCATCAGGGTGGATTAGATTTAAAATCAACTCGATTTAAATCATAATTTTTAAAGAGCAGCTGTGATCTCTTTCCTGCAGTGGCTCCTCCTCTGACCTGCTGTTGACTCATCAACCGTCCCATTCACTCTAATGGGACGGTTGGAGATGCGGCAGTGACACAACAAGGTGAGGGATGTGGCAGGCAGCAGGTGAATGGATGCCTACTAACAGGCGCTGCCATGGTGGATCTGAAATGACAGGTGTTTAATATTATATTGATTAGAATAGAATAGAATTCTTTATTGAATAGTGTCTTGATTGGACACACAAGGAATTTGTTTGGTCTCAGTGTACATAAAAGAAAAGATACATTCATCAAGAGTCAAGAATCATAACATACAACACTTAATAATAGTCATAGGGTACAATAAGCTAATCAAATCATACTAGGAAACAGTCAATATAAATCATAAGGATACAAGCGACAACGTTACAGTCATACAGTCATAAGTGGGAGGGGATGGGTGATAAGTGATGAGAAGATTAGCAGTAATGGTTGTGCAGACTTTGTAAATAGTTGGACAGTGTTGAGGGAATTTGTTTAGCAGAGTGATGGCGTGCAGGAAAAAATCTGTCCTTTGTGTCAGGTTGTTCTGGTGTGCAGTGCTCCATAGCGTCGTTTTGAGGGTAGAAGTTGAAACAGTTTATGTCCAGGAGGTGAGGGGTCTGTAGCAGAGGTGGTATTCAGCAGGTTCTAACCAGGTCTGGAGAACCAGTAGCGGAAATTTTGAGTAGTACAGAGAACCAGCAATATCACCTTTGACTGGAGATTTTACAGTATCCTTCCCCTGCCACGCCCACCAAGCACACCCACAGAACTCGTAATAAAAAAATTTGAATTCCACCACTGGTCTGTAGATATTTTCACAGCTCTCTTTTTGACTCGTGCAGTATACAGGTCCTCCATGGAAGGCAGGTGGGTAGTAATTGTTTTTTCTGCAGTCCTAATTATCCTCTGAAGTCTGTGTCTGTCCTGTTGGGTTGCAGAACCAAACCAGACAGTTATAGAGGTGCAGATGACAGACTCAATAATTCCTCTGTAGAACTGGATCAGCAGCTCCTTGGGCAGTTTGAGCTTTCTGAGTTGGCGCAGAAAGAACATTCTTTGTTGTGCTTTTTTGATGACGTTTTTGATGTTAGGTGTCTATTTTAGGTTTTGAGATATGATAGAATCTAGAAATTTGAAGGCCTCTACTGTTGATACTGTGTTGTCTAATATTGTAAGAGGCAGTAGTATGGGAGGGTTTCTTCTAAAGCCTACCACCATTTCTATGTTTTTGAATGTTTCTAAGCTGCTTGGAAGGTTTCACTTTCATTTTTACTGCTTGCCCTTCCTCCTCACACTTAAGAGACTGGTGGCACAGATGCATTTCTCTTCAAACAGCCATACAGTTTGTAGTGTATCTAGATTTGCAAAACAACGAATGTTAAAGGAATGTTCCTAAACTTCGTTTATGATTTATTTCATGGTTACTGTGAAATTGGGTGAATGCATCAAGGCAGTGCATGTTATCTCAGCTTGCAGAGTCTGGATTCATAGAATGAGTTTGCCAAAAAAATGTAAATACTGCAGAATATGCAGCCTCGCGCTACATAACTAAGCTCCATTTCATGCTGAATAAACTAAATTATTAAATGGAGCTTAGTTATTTTAAATAGAAAGCTATCTTTAGATAGATTATTTTTACCCCAAAAGCATTTTATTAAAATAAATTTGATAAAAATAAAACAAAATCCGATTTAAATTTTTAAAAATCTGGGTTTTTTAAAATCTTTTTAAAAAAATCATTGCTATTTTATCCATCCTGGACATATGATCCCGGGGGAATTGCAATCGGCATAAATAGATGGCCAGTTGCCAAGTGAATTTTGATCATGTGGCCATGGGGAGGCGACATTGTGAGAAAAATGTTTTTTTTCAGTGCCGTTACAACTTAGAATGGCCACTAAACGAATGGTTGTAAGTCGAATATTATCTCCACCCCTTTTTCTTTCTTTTGAACCCGAAGTGGCAATAACGTGTCAGGGTTGCCGTCTTTAGAAAGAAGCTTAAACATCAGAAAAGCTGTATAAAAATCTTGCGGTTCCTCCCCGGATCCTCCAGCTCTCTTGCCAGGAAAAACCTGCAATATTTCCTTTGTTCCATCCAAATCTTTCCCACCCTGAAGGGTCAGGCAGAATAGCCTAAAGGATGAGCATTGTGAGGACAGCCAAGAAAAAAAAATCCATGCCTGACTTGATTTGAATTGGCAAGACGCATTGCTTGAGCTTTGGATTATGGGCTGCGCATTGATCAGTAGGACTGATCCAGGGGTGGGCTTCAAAAAATTTAGCAATGGATTCTCTGCCTAGTTGCTGGCTGGGCGTGGCCATGATGGGCGTGGCCTAATCAGCCTCCTGTACTACAGCGGGCTCCTCGAGCCTCCCCAGGCTCCAGAAGTTCTCTGGAAGTCAGAAACGGGCTCATTTCCGGCCTTCCAGAGCCTCCGAGAGGCCCTTTTTTTGCCCTCCCTGTGCCTCTGCCCGGGACCTGCACTTAACAGAGAATCCAAAACGGGCTGCGTGGAGACTTCTGGGAGGGGTGGAGGTAGGCGGGGCCAGCCAGTTGTTGCAACTACCAGTTTGGCGAATCAGATGTACAATTAACATCCGGTTCGCCCGAACCGGTGCGAACCAATAGCAGCCGCCACACAAACAAGCGAAGCCCCATCCGTGAGATGCAGGCGGCACACTAAACCACGTCTCCTCTGATCCATAGAAAAACCTGTCTCCATGCAACTGGTCCCTGAGGCCCAAATGTTTGAGGCCACTGATCTAATATTCTTTCCTAAGACTAACCTTCCAGTGATAGTCATCTTTTGCTCTGTGAAGAAGAGATGGAAGGTCTGATTTGCCAGTAAAAGGCAGATCAGAATAACAGTATTGGAAGGGACCTTGGAGGTCTTCTAGTCCAACCCCCTGCTCAAGTACCATTTCAATCTTTTTGTAACCACTTGCACTTCTAGTAGTTGCAATAACTGGCAGGCCCACAGCTTCTGGAGGCAAATTTTTCTGCTGAGTAATGGTTCTCACTGTCAGGAAAATTCTGCTTAATTCCAGGTTGCTTCTTTCCTTTGCTTAGTTTCTATCCTTTGCTTCTTCTGTCTTTGGGGAATAAGTTGAATCTCCTTCTTTTCTTTGTGTCAACCCCTGAGATATTGGAACACTGCTATCATGTCATCCCAGTCCTTTTTATTAAACTAGACATACCAAATTCCTGCAAAAGTTCTTCGTATATTTCAGCCTCCAGTCCTCTAATCATCTTCGTTGCTCTTCTCTGCACTCTTTCCAGAGTCTCAACATCTTTTTTCTATATTGTGGTGACCAAAACTGGATGCAATATTTTAAGTGTGGTCTTACCAGTGCAATATAAGGTGGTATTAACACTTCTTGTGATCGTTATTTTTATTTTATTTATTTATTTTTGTCAATTGCTTGCAAGATAATAGGTATAAGTAAAAACATAGTTATGAATACATGGATACATATAAGAAAAATAAAATATAAAAGAAACAATAGGACAGGGACGGTAGGCACGTTGGTGCGTTTATGCACGCCCCCTATAGACCTCTTAGGAAAGGGGTGAGGTCAACAGTAGACAGTCTAAAGTTAAAGTTTTTGGGGTTTGGGGAAGAAACCACAGAGTCAGGTAGAGTATTCCAGACATTGACCACTCAGTTGCTGAAGTCGTATTTCCTGCAATCAAGTTTGGTGTGATTAACCTTGAGTTTGTATCTATTGTTTGCTCTTGTGTTGTTATGGTTGAAGCTGAAGTATTCATTGACAGGTAGGACATTGCAGTAGATAATTTTATATACTATACTTAGATCGGACCGAAGGCGGCATAGTTCTAGGTTTTCTAAGTCTAGAATTTCAAGTCTGGTGGCATAAGGTATTCTGCAACGAGTAGAGGAGTGGAGAACACTTCTTGTGAAATATTTCTGGACTTTCTCAACTGTTAATATCAGATATGTAATGTGGGTTCCAGACTGATGAGCTGTATTCAATTATTGGTCTAGCAAATGTTTTGTATGCTCTAGTTAGTAGTGTAATATTACCAGAGAAAAAGCTATGTAAGATTAGGTTAACAACTCTTAATGCCTTTTTTGGCTATGTAGTCACAGTGGGCTCTAGCACTTAGATCATTAGAGATAAGTACTCCAAGGTCCTTTACAGAGCTTGGATCTTGATTCTATCCTTCTGTTAATACAGCTATGGACTGTTTTGGCTTTTGTGGCAGCTGCAGAACATGGCCAGCTCCCCAGTCCTGTATCAAATCCACACGCTGCTTTACCTGCCATAAATCCTGGGCTGTTGGACCCTAACTTTCCTTATTTTCTTGAATGCAGCAGCAGAAGCGTCCAACTCTGGATCTGCAGAAGAACTTGAAAGTTACCAAAGCGGAGTCCCAGACTTCTCGTAAGTATAGATTTACATCCTTGCAAAGCCCCTATTCCACGCCGGTCATTGGAGGAAGCAAATGGCTTATAGGAAAGGCATCACTGTAATGGTATATAGCAGTGATGACTAACCTTTTTGTCGTTGCGTGCCGAAAGCGCACGCATGCGCGCGTGACAGCGCATGCATGTGCCTGCACCCATAATGCAATGCGTGTGCGACCCCCCTCCCTCGAGCCCCAATCCCCTGCACATGTACCCGCTTCCCCTGTGCATGCGCAAGACAATCCCCCTCACTCCCCCAATGCCTGTGCATGCACGTGTGGTCCTCTGCCCTGTTTTGGCTCTAGTAGGCCTCCATGGAGCCTCCTGGGAGCAAAAATGGGCAGCGGGGGGACTGCACCGCACACCTCTTCTGCGTGCCCCATTTTGGGCCTAGTAGGTCTCCCTGCAGCCTCCTGGGAGCAAAAATGGGCTGCGCCGCAGCTCCCCCTGCACTCCTCCCACCCTCCATGCATGCACGTGTGTCTCCTGCATGCCCCCTGCCCCCCACGCATCCGCGGCAGAGGCCCAAATATCAGCTGGCCGGCAGGAGGCGCACACACATACATGTTAGAGCTGAGCTGAGGTGATGGCTCATGTGCCCGCAGAGAGGGCTCTGCGTGCCACCTGTGGTACACGTGCCATAGGTTTGCTATCCTGGGTGTATAGGTATGAGCTTGGGAAACTGCAACAGGGAGGAGAGATGCTGTCTAAGGAATGATTAGATAAGAGAGACGGAGCCTGCAACTGTATAGCAGGTAGAATTAAAAAAAAAACACTAGGATCGTCCCTAACTTAGCAGGCTATAAAAAAAGACAGTAGATGATTTGTGCTTTCAGACTTGCAAGATTTTGTTAATGTCGCCTGACAGTTTTAGCTCATTGGTCCTATTTCCTGTCTGGTCCATTTGGGAAGGCTGACATCTCAATGTTGGACTCCATTGTGGTCGTAAGTTGAGGATTACCTGAAGGTGGAATGTAGCAAGGAGATGGATTCCAGGGGAGGGAGGGGCTGCATTCTGGAGGAGTAAGAGGCAACTCAGTAGGAGATACCATATGTGAGAGAAGGAGGGTGAAGACAGCTCCTTCCTAATACAAGTAGTCTTCGACTTACGACCACAATCGAGCCCAACATTTCTGTTGCTAAGCGAGACATTTGTTAAGTGAGTTTTGCCCCAATTTTTATAACCTTTCTTACCACCGTTGTTAAATGAATCACTGTGGTGAAGTTAGTGACACGGTTGCTAAGTGAACCTGGCTTTCCTCGTTGACTTTGTCAGAGGTCATAAAGGGGATCACATGACCCCAGGTCACTGCAAAGGTCATAAATATGAATCAGCTGATGAGTGTCTGAATTTTGAGCACATGACTGTGGGGATGCTGTGACGATCGTAAGCTTGAAAACTGGTCATGTCACATTTTTCAGTGCCGTTGTAACTTTGAACAGTCTCTAAACAAGCTGTTGTAAGTTGAGGACTTCCTGTAATCCACAGAACAATGTTGTAGATGTGGATAGTAGTGTTTAGTCTGGCAAGATTCTGTCTACAGGTGTGGATACAATGAAAAACTCGGTTTGGAAGAGTTGCGAGATGTGTCGTTCTTGACTTTGAGCCTGACAACGAAGTTTTTCTTTCTTAGGGCCAAGGATTAAGCCCTTGCTGCCACGGGTCAGTTCCTACTTGGTTCCGGTCCACTTCCCGGTGAGTGAGCCATTTCATCTTCAGTTGCCTTCAAGGCTACCTCTGCCTGCAGGCCTGACTGCTTTGGGGACCACGCAGATCAATACAGGGGAACGCCCTGCTCCGAAGGTCAGTCTCCCACGTCTCGTTTTTCTCGGGTGCGTGTTTGTCTGGATCAGAGGTGTCAAACTCAAGGCCCACGGGCTGGATTTGGCCCTTGGGGTGCTTAGATCTGGCCCTCATGGGGCCACTCTGGAAACAGTGAAGGGCCAAGCCCGGCGTGCCTCTGCTCGGGAGGGGCATTTGTGTGGCCCTCCCAGGCTCCATTTTCGCTGGCAGCGGTCTTCAAGAGATTGTTGCAGCCAAAATCTGAGCCCGGGAGGACAATGGATTCCCCCAGCCCCACCAAGCCACCACAGGTGCCCCTGACACGAGTGACGTCAGTCTGGCCACACACACCCACCTTCCCCCTGAGGTCAAACAATCGTGATGCATCCCTAAGGAGCTTAGACAGGAGTCAGTGTCCCTGGGAACTGAGCAAGACCTTGGCAGGAAGTAGGTTTTTTTCACCTGCCCATTGTAGGTCATAGAGTTCAGATAGAAGAACAGGTGAATGCCACCACCTGTTTATTGGACCCGTGTCCTTCCTGGTTGGTTTCGGCCGCCAGGGAGACGACACGAGGCTGGCTCCAGGGGATTGTCAACGCTTCTTTGAGAGAGGGGGTGCTCCCTACCGCCCTGAAGGCGGCGGTGGTGCGCCCCCTCCTCAAGAAGCCTTCCCTGGACCCAGCTATTTTAAACAACTATCGTCCAGTCTCCAACCTTCCCTTCGTGGCGAAGGTTGTTGAGAGTGTGGTGGCACGTCAGCTCCCCCAGTACCTGGAGGAAGCAACTTACCTCGATCCGTTCCAATCGGGCTTCAGGCCTGGACATAGCACTGAGACGGCATTGGTCGCGTTGGTTGATGATCTCTGGAGGGCTCGTGACAGAGGGTTCTCCTCTGTCCTGGTCCTATTAGATCTCTCGGCGGCTTTTGATACTATCGACCATAGTATCTTATTGCGACGGTTGGAGGGGTTGGGGATTGGTGGAACCGTCCTCCGATGGTTCTCCTCCTTCCTCTCTGACCGTTCGCAATTCGTGTTGGCGGGGGGGGAGAGGTCCACCTCTAGGCCCCTGGTTTGTGGGGTGCCTCAGGGGTCGGTCCTTTCTCCCCTCCTGTTCAACATTTACTTGAAGCCGCTGGGCGAGATCATCCGTGGTCTTGGAGTGAGGTGTCATCTGTATGCAGATGACACCCAGCTGTACATCTCCACTCCGGACCACCCCAACGATGCTGTGGGGACTATGTCTAGGTGCCTGGAGGCCGTGCGGGACTGGATGGGCGGGAACAGGCTTCGGCTCAACCCATCCAAGACCGAGTGGCTGTGGTTTCCGGCGCCCCGATATAGCCAGCTGACACCTTCGCTGGCTATTGGGGGGGAGGTTCTGCCCCCCACAGAGAGGGCTCGCAACCTGGGAGTCCTCCTGGATGTACGGCTGTCGCTTGAACATCACATCGCGGCCGTCTCCAGGGGGGCGTTTCATCAGATCCGTCGGATCTACCGGTTGCGGCCCTTCCTGGATCGGGACGCCTTGCGCACGGTCACTCAGGCCCTTGTCACCTCTCGCCTGAACTATTGTAATGCCCTCTACATGGGGCTCCCTGCGGGGAGCATCCGGAGACTCCAGTTGGTGCAAAATGCAGCCGCGAGGGTGATTATGGGGGCGTCGCGTAGCGCCCATGTGACGCCTCTCCTGCGCGAGCTGCATTGGTTGCCGATGGCTCTCCGGGTTCGCTTTAAGGTTCTAGTTTTGACCTTTAGGGCGACCCATGGCATGGGACCAGGTTACCTTCAGGACCGCATTCTACCAACGTTCTCCAACAGGCCGGTGCGTTCCCACAGGGAGGGTCTGCTCCGGGTGCCGTCGGCCGCTATGTGTCGTCTGGCGGCGCCAAGGGGTAGGGCCTTCTCTGTGGGTGCCCCCGCCCTCTGGAATACTCTGCCACCGGAACTTCGTACCGGCACGGACCTGAGGGCCTTCAGGCGCGCGTTAAAGACCTGGCTCTTTGAGCAGGCCGGCCTGGGCTGAGAAAATGATTTTAAATTTGATCTCCATTTTTAACTTTAAATTGGGTTTTAAGGGTGGGTGGGGGGTTTTCTAATTTTAGTCTGCAGCTGATTCTAATATTTAATTACTTTTTAACTTTTGTGTTTGTGGGGTTTTTAGACGAGCTGTTCACCGCCCTGAGTCCCTTGGGAGAAGGGCGGTATATAAATGTAATTAATAAAATAAATAAATAAATAATAATAAATAAGATCTGTCTGTGTATCTCAGAGACACTGTGCCAAATCCTTCCTTGTCAACACTGCGTTTGAAAATATTTACTTGGCAGCTCTCCAAGGTAGATAAGGTCTGTGCTCCTAATTACATTCTTGAAAGACGGTTTGCCAGGCCTTTGGCTGAAGGTGAATGCAAGAAATTCCCCTTCGTTTAACAAAAGGGGTTTTGCCGGGAGAAAGAGTCTTTTTAGTGCTTTTTGGGGAAGCCTAGGTCAGAACAGTAAGATTATAGAATAGGGCAAAACTCACTTAACTGTCTTGCTTAGCAACAGAAATGTTGGCCTCAATTGTGGTCGTAACTTGAGGACGCCCTCTACAAGGATCTCTGGCCGATGTATAGATTCCCTAGAACCATGATGGTGAACCTATGGCACGTGTGCCACACGTGGTACGCAGAGTCATTTGTGCAGGCACGCGAGCCCCAGCCAAACTTAACTCCACTGCACATGCGTGCGCCTCCCAGTTGATTTTTGGTCTGTTTGAGTCCTTTTTTGTCCTCCGGGAGGCTCGAGGGAAGCCTCTGCAGCCTCGGGAGGCTAAAAAACGGGCCTTCTGGAAATACCAAGGTGCCCTTTTCAGCCTCTGGAGGGCTTCTGGAGGCAGCTGTTTCCACCCTCCCGGGGTCTCGAGGGAAGCCTCTGCAACCTTTGGAGGCCGAAAATCGGCTCGTTTCAGCACTTCCGGTATTTTCGGAAGGCTGCAGAGGCTTCGCTTGTGCCTCCGAGAGGGCGAAAACAGCCTCTAATGGGCCAAAAATCAGCTGGGAGGCATGCACATGCGCAATGCAGGTAAGGGGGTTGTTGCACGTGCATGCACAGGGGGGCACATTGGATTGTGGGTGCCAACGTGTGCGCACTTACGACACACCACAACGAAAAGGTTCGCCATCACTGCCCTAGAAGATTTTGGAGATCCCTCTTGGCTCAAACTGCAGCTCTAATGCCTGAATCAATGTAGGCTAAGAATGACGGTCAGATTAAGAGAGCAAATACATTTCTTATGGCTAAAAAGATAACTGACCCGCAAGTGAATGTGTCTAACAGTGTTTTTCAACCTTGGTGGTTTGAAGATGTGTGGACTTAAACTCCCAGAATTCCTCAGCCAGCAGAGCTGGCTGAGGAATTCTGGGAGTTGAAGTCCACACATCTTCAAAGCACCAAGGTTGAAAAACACCGGTCTAAAAATCAAAGGCGTTGCTCAGCTTCTTCCTTCCCACGTTGGTTTTGCAGATCCTGTGCTCTAGCGAAGATCCAGTCCTGTCGCCTCCTCCGAGTTCCATAAAGGAGGAACACTATTGTGGTGAAGAGTATTCTTCATTAACCCTCCGGCGCCCTGTTGAGGAAGGCAGCTGTACGGATAGTGGAAAACCATCGGCGGGCATTCTGAGTGCCGAAGAGTGGATCTCCTCTTTTGTCCCAGGATGGCCTGTAAAGGAGGAACCAGAGGGAGCTGGCAAGGAGCAGACCCTCTGTGTCCAAGCATCCTCCATAAAACAAAAGAGACAGGTTACAGGTCTTAGGTCATCCCTTCAAAGCAAGAGGCAAGAATTGGGTAGATCCAGAAGGAAACAGCACTTAGCCCTCTCTTCCTCGGAAGAACCGGTTCTCCTTCTGCCCCTTGGTGGTGACTCAACTTCCTTCCCGATGGGACACTGTCCTTCCAGTCAGGAGGAACCTCTAGGAACCCTTGTCTGTGGTCCAGAGGAAGAATCTCCAGTGACTTGCAAGTTGCAGATTGCTTCCACCCCAAATAAAACACCCATAAACACATCTTCACCCCTGCCACCTACTGACCCGTGGAGACTGACCCCTTTGGTCAACGAAAGGAGCAAGGTTGATTTCAGTTCCCCGAGATCTTCTCCCTTGCCATTCCTGTCTTTCCAGGATAATTTAGATCTGGAGTTTAATGAGACCCCGCTTAGACAATCCCTGGGTGATTCTCCCCAAGGCCCCCTTTTGAACGCAGACACGGATGAAATAGTCGCTGGGCTCTTGAACACTTCTCCATCCAGCAAGGTGGCCTGTGAGTTTGCAGGGGACAATTCCCTTCTGGAAGACCTCGTCTTGGACAACATGCCTGAGAATTGGAGCAAGCTCTCGCTAGACATTAGTTTTCCAGACCCCGGGAACGACAACCTGGAGACCGACCTGAGCTGGTCCCAGCTCCTTCCTCAGCTGAAATGACCCAATTGGGCTCGCCGAAAATATCGGTGCCGTGCGCTCGGAAGGAACCTGTCCTGTACACTACTGGCACTTCAGCCAATGTGGTTCTTGATTAACTGGGAGGTTGCATGAATGATCAAGGAAGCCTTAACCATGGAGCTTGAAAGGAAACTCCCCGTAGTGTTTCCTACAGCTTTTTTTTCTTTGCAGATGATGGTTTAGGCAAATTTACAACATCTTGTTAAGGGGTCAGGTCGAAAGCTCCAGGGCTGTCAATAGTTTTGGAGACAACCTCCTTCTTTCAAAGTGGCAAAGTGTCTGGGCTACACAAACGCCATCTTGTCTAGCAAGGGCCTTCAAACTTGGCAAGTTTAAGACTTGTGGACTTCAACTCCCAGAATTCTCGCGCTAACATGACTGGAGGAGGAATTCTGGGAGTTGAAGTCCACAAGTCTTAAAGCTGTCAAGTTTGAAGACCCCTGTTATCTAGCCTTGAACCCCTTGTGGGGTGTGTGTGTGTGTGTGTGTAATTGCTTGTTTTCTCCCCTGGCTTTTTCTAATAATAGGAAGCCTAATCCACATCAATCTCATATCGCTGAAAAGCCTCAACAGATTCAAGGCCTGCCAGAAAATAATAATAATAATAATAAAAAAAGTACCCCTTCACAGGCTTCCTGCCACATATGTAGCCTAAACCAGAGTTCACCAACGTTTCTAGCTTTGTGGACTGGCTTGGAGGGGAGGGCAGAGGGGATCTGGCAAACAGGTAGCTATTTCCATGAGCAGCGTGCATGCCCGCCTGCCACTCAACACAAAATGGAATGCGCAGATCATGCTCACCCGCTAATCGCGTACATGAGGATGTGCATGCATGCCCAGTTTCAAACCCCCTCACGGCCCACGCAGGTTGGGGGGCCCCCTTGGCCCAAAGTCTGAAGAGAAATATTTTAAGGAGCCGCATTTAAGCTAACACTGAAGTGGGATTTGCTTTATCGAGAAAACGCTGCATTTTAGGGCCTAGCTAGAACGTCTTGCCTCTGCACGAATTGCCAGGGCTTAAAAGCCGCACCCAAGTTCAGGCGCAGGAAGATGGAAAGGACAACCCAAAAGGCCATTGCTCTGGTCCCAAGGATTGCTGAAAAGCTGGGCTTCTCAGTTTGCAGGCAGAGCAAAACCCCCCCCCCTCCCACTCCGAATGGGATCGTGGAGCTGGAAGTAGATTGAATTCCTTGATTGAATAGATTCCAGTTGCCTTGATCATTTCCAGCAGTGATGCAGGGGTTCAGATATAGAGCAAAAGGACGCTCTAAGATGGTAGATTCATCCTTGTAAAGTTCTGGATAAGAGATTTCAGTGCAGGTAGTCTTCCATCGAAATGGTCCAGCCTGCTCTCTCTCTCCTTTTTTTGAGAAGTGTCTAAAGCGGAAGCGGAACCAGGAAAGGACTATGAACCATGTCATGGTCCTCGCCACAGCAATAAAACCTGAAGGTTTGTCCAGTCACACAATTTCTTCTCTTTAAAATCCTGCTTTGGCCTGCTTGGAAGGAAGAAGACAGAAGAGGGAGCAGCCTGAAGCTCAGGCGCAAGGCGCAGCCTTGTGATCTCAACTCAAAAACCGTCCGCCTCCAGATTGAAACGAAACCGGCACTTTCCAAAAAAAAGGCGTGCTGAGTTGGGCCCAGTCTCAACGGGGGCCTTTTAAGCAGTTTTGATCCGATGATAGTTTCCTTGAAACGTGTTGGAAAATGGGGTTTGAGGTGATCTTAAGTTGGGGGGGGGGGGGGGTCTCCAACCGTGGCAACTTGAAGACTTGCGGACTTCAACTCCCAGTGTTCCTTAGCTGGCTGAGGAATTTTGGGAATTGAAGTCCACAAATCTTCAAGTGGCCCAAGGATGGAGACCCCTGTCCTAAGTGATGCTAGCCAGGAAAGGCGTAGAGATGGACTGAGGCATCTAACCGTCCCAATTTGGCGATTGTGGTCACTGGTTAAGCAGGATGCTGCCTCCTGGTTTTGAGGGAGCACATGGCTGCTTCTAAGCGTCCAGCCTTGTCTGAATAGCCCTTCCGTTCTGTGCATACCCTGTCACTTTATTGTTTTGGTAGTCCTCTGCCCTGATTCCTGGGTGGTGGTAGATTCTGCCTGGACAGCTCTGATCTTCGGGAAATGAAATCACTGATGAAAATTTCCTTCTGGTTGGATAACTGCTGCAAACCGAGTGCCTCACGTCCAGCTGGCTGGAATGACGGGAAGGCGGATGGGTGGGTCACAAAACACTTGTTTTCTTGCTCCCTCCCCTGCCTCTTACCAGTGTCCTCAGCTGTAAAAGCATAGCATCCATTCCCGAATCCATATCAGGCACCTGCTCCTTTAAATATTTGGAAGCTCCTATCCGTTTTCTGGTGGATTCTTAACTTGGGTGGCGGCTCTTAAAATTGGAATCCAGGTAACTGTGCAATAGCTCTTGCGATGTTTCTGTTCACTCTGGCTTGTTGCAAGCTCATGCCAATGTAAATCTAGCAAATAAATAAAAGTCCGCTTCGAATCAGCCTCATCCTTTGTGACTTCAGTGTGGTTTTCATGGTGACAACACAAATGCGGGCCCGTTGTTCCCTTCCAGGATGTTTTTCTGACTTTCCCAACACGGCATCCAAGCCCTGTTGCTCTTTCATCTGACCAGTTCTGATGCCACCCATCCAAGATCTTCATGCGTTAATTAAACCATGGGTGGGATTCTACCAATTCGGCCTTGTTCGGCTGAACCAATAGCTCCGATGATTATCTGAGAGAGAACCGGTTTGCTCCAACAATCTGCTGTTGGGCCCTGCCACCCGCCTGGGCTCCCATACTGACCTTTATTTCCTGCTTTCGAAGCGCAGCTGCTTTGCATGGCACAGATTGATGTGCATCAGCTGTTGAAGACACAGGGAGTGCAGGATTGCAGGAGGTAAGTAGGAAAGCTGTGCCTGCGCAAAGTGTGTGTGTGTGTGTGGGGGGGGTGCACGCAGATGTTCAGAGTTTTGCAGCATAAATTCAGTGCCAGAAAAGTAAACACATGACTGAGAATTCATTTAACTTCTTTATAAACAAAGTAAATTTTACAATACCAGTTGTAGATTTCTCTAGCATGGATTAAATTCAAACAGAAGCACACATGTTACAGGTTCAAAGCAGAGCTCTAGTTTTCATCAAGCAAGCAACTCATAGCAGAGAAGAAAAGCAGTTTCATTTTCAATGAAACTGGTGGGTATCACCAAGACCTGGCTGGGACAGGAGGGGGGTGTTCCCCTGGTGGAGATGTGCCCAGCCGGGTTTCGGGTCTTTCATTGACCGAGGGCCCAGGGGTGGGGGGGGGGTTGTGGTAGTTATTCGGGAGGATCTAGGTCCTAGGGAATCCACTGTTCCTCAGACGACCAGATGTGAATCCCTCTTTGTAAAGTGTGGTTCCGGGGTTCAGATGGGCCTATTGATCACATACCAGGCTCCCTGCTATGTAACATCAGCCCTGCCTGAGCTCTTCGAGGTCATAGCCAGCTTGGCGGTTGAGACCCCCAGGCTGATGGTCATGGGGGATTTCAACCTGCCTTCGGTTGGCGGGACACCGGGGATTGCTCAGGAGTTCTTGGCTTCCATGACAGCCTTGGGCCCGACCCAACTAATTAGGGACCCCATTCACACTGGGGGTCACATCTTGGATCTGGTTTTTGTCTCTGGACAATGACAGAATGATCTAGGTATAGGGGACGTTGTCATTGAGCCCCTGTCATGGTCTGATCATTCGCTCAAGCTAGACTTCCAGACTTCCCCCCCCCCCCATCGCAGGGAGGTGGAGCCGATAGGATGGTTCTGCCCCAGGTGCTTGATGGACCCGGATAGGTTCCTGGTGGAGCTTGGGCCGTTTTCCGATGTTCGAACACACATGACTCGACTGAGGACCTGGTGGCCACCTGGGATAGGGTGGCGGCTGGGGCCCTTGATTGGGTCGTGCCCTTGCGGCCTCTGACCTGTTGCTGATCTCACTCGGCTCCTTGGTTTTCTAAGGAGTTGAGGGTGATGAAGCGTCGGAAAAGATGCCTAGAGAGCGGTTGGAAGGCCACCCGCTCCGGATCTGGCCGAACACTATTGCGGTCCTATATTAGGACCTATTTAGTGGTGATAAGGACAGCAAAGGATTCTCACTTTTCCGCCCTTATCGCGTCCGCAGGAAATCGCCCAGCTGCCCTTTTTAGGGTGACCCGCTCCCTCCTAGAAGTGGGAGCGCGGGAGGATCCTTTGCGGGGGCGGGTTGAGGATTTTTCGAATTTTCTGATGGACAAAATCACTCAGATCTGGGATGGATTGGCTGCTGACGGGGCAACTCTGGACAGGGGATCAGGGGCGGAGTTCAGGGAGGTCATTTGTGGGGAGTTTGATCCTGTTTCCCCCGAGGACGTGGACAGGATGCTGGGTGGACTTAATGCATGTTTACTGGATCCGTGTCCCTCCTGGCTGGTATTGGCCACTCGGGAGGTGACACGAGGTTGGTTCCAGGGTATTATTAACGCTTCCTTGAATGAGGGGTTTCTGCCTGCCGCCTTGAAAGAGGTGGTAGTAAGACCCCTCCTCAAGAAACCGTCCCTGGACCCAACTCTGTTATCTAGCTATTGTCCGGTTTCCAACCTTCGTTTTGTGGTGAAGGCTGTTGAGAGTGTGGTGGCACGACAGCTTCCCCGGCATCTGGATGAAGCTGTCTATCTAGATCCACACCAATCAGGCTTCAGGCCCGGGTACAGCACGGAGATGGCTTTGGTTGCGTTGATGATCTCTGGAGGGCCCGTGACAGAGATTACTCCTCTGTCTTGGTCCTATTAGATCTCTCGGTGGCTTTTGATACTGTCAACCACAGTATCCTATTGCGGTGGTTGTGGGGGCTGGGGGAGGGAGGCACTGTTTTACGGTGGTTCTCCTTCCTCTCCGACCGTTCGCAATTTGTGTTGGCAGGGGGGCAGAGATCGACCCCGAGGCCCCTGATTTGTGGGGTTCCTCAGGGGTCGGTGCTCTCGCCCTTACTGTTCAACATTTATATGAAGCCACTGGGTGAGATCATCCGTGGCTTTGGGGCGGAGTTTCATCAGTACGCTGATGATACTCAGCTGTACATTTCTACCCCAGGCCACCCCAGCGAAGCCGTGGAAGTGATGACCCGGTGCCTGGAGGCTGTGCGGAGTTGGATGGGGCGAAACAGGCTTCAGCCCAACCCGGCCAAGACTGAGTGCCTGTGCTTTCCGGCGCCCCGATACAGCCAGCTAATTCCATCGCTGGCCGTGGGGGGTGGAAATTCTTGCCCCACGGAGGGGGCGCACAATCTGGGTGTCCTCCTGGATGTACGGCTGTTGTTAGAAGACCACATAGCAGCCGTCGCCAGGGGGGCTTTTTGTCAGGACCGTAGGATCTACCAGTTGCGGCCCTTTGGATCGGGATGCGCTTCGCACGGTCACATCCGCCCTCGTCATTTTCTGCCTAGACTATGCCAATGCTCTCTACATGGAGCTCCCCTTGAAGAGCACCCGGAGGCTCCAGTTGGTGCAAAATTCAGCCGCGCGGGTGGTTTGGGGGGCTTGTTGGAGCTCCCATGTTACGCTACTCTTGCGCGAGCTGCATTGGCTCCCAGTGGCCTTCCGGGTGCGATTCAAGGTGTTAGTGACCATCTTTAAAGCGCTCCATGGCTTGGGACCTGGGTACTTATGGGACCGCCTACTGCCGTCATGAATCTCCCGTCGCCCAGTGCGCTCCCATAAGGCGGGCCTCCTCGGGGTGCCTCCGGCTGGACGGCTGGCAACCCCGAGGGTGCGGGCCTTCTCCTTGGGGGCACCTTCCCTCTGGAACGAATTGCCCCCGGAGAGGAGGACCATCCCTGACCTTTTGGCCTTCCGGCGCACGTTGAAAACATACCTATTTCATCAAGCTGGTCTGGCCTAGTGTTTTTATAGGGTTTTAAATTGGTTTTAATTAGTTTTAGTCTTTTATATCCTCGATTGAGTTTTTATCTTTTAGCCACTTTATTTAATCTTTTTAAATTGTTTTTTAAATATTCTATTTGCATTGTGTTTTAACTTTGGTTGTACACCGCCCCGAGTCCCTGCAGGGAGAGGGGCGGTATATAAAACTAATAATAAATAAAATAAAATAATAAATAAATAGATAGACTCAGAGCTTAACATACCTGCAGAGCTTAATGTAGAGCCACGCCTAGACTATTTCAAGTTTCAGTTTCCAAACAGTCCTCATTGGCTGACTTAGTTGCTATGCCTATTCATTGGCTGACCTTGTTACTATGCTCTATTCCAGTTCATGAATATATTCTGACAGCACATGTGTTTGGCGCATGCGTGCAAAGCACACCCACCAAGCCACGCCCACCGAACTGGTGATAAACCACTTTGAAACCCACCACTGAATTAAACCAACAAATAACACTCTTTTATGAGGAAGACTCTGTAGATGAAGGAATCTTCTGTTTCTTAAATACATCTGGATTTTAGCCAGGAATGATATCTTTTTTTAAATCAACCTTGATCAGGACATCACAAATGAGTAGGCACAACATGACCTTACACTGAGTTGTGGGATAAGGATGAGCTAAAAGTGACTCCTAACAGCCTGAATTGAAGAGGGCCTCTTCAGAAGGATGTCTTTCTGAATTTAATGGGATTACTCAAGGTAAGTAAGCATGGGATTACAGAGAAGTTAATACTGGCTTATATTCCGTATTAAACTTCTAAGTCGCACAGGCTCGCTTGCCTTTAACCGAATAGCACGAATAAACCAAGAATGGGCAATCGGGCTACCAGTTCCAGAAATTAAAAACCTGATAAGTGGGAAGCAAAATTGAAAGCCCAGGAATGTTTTTAATCCCCGCCCCCAATCCTTTGTGTAGGAAAAAAAGACGTCACTTTTCCTCCTTCAGCCCTTGACTGAAGTCACAGTTCCTAGGATGTGACATCACAACTAGTTGCTGTGGCAATCCTTCAGCTATGAAAGTGGGAAAACCAACTATGTAGAAGGTAGAAGAGACAAGTCCACAGCACAAAGGTAGGTAGTTCCCTCGGCTTTATACATGGGGAAATACAGTTTTTCAATCCCATAGTTCAGTTTTGTCAAAATATTCACAATGGCCTCTTCGTTGTTTCACACAGATTTTCTTCCAAAGTCTTTGAGGTATGTAGGTCTGTAGATTACACTGTAGGGACGTGGTGGCTCGATGGCTAAGTCGCTGAGCTTGTCAATCAGAAAGGTTGGCAGTTTGGTGGTTTGAATCCCTAGCGCCGCGTAACAGTGAGCTCCCGTTCCTTATCCCAGCTTCTGCCAACCTAGCAGTTCGAAAGCACATAAAAATGCAAGTAGAAAAATAGAGACCACTGGTGGGAAGGTAACAGCCTTCCATGTGCCTTCTGCGTTTAGTCATGCCTGCCACAAGACCACGGAGACGTCTTTGGACAGCGCTGGCTCTTCAGTTTTGTAACGCAGGTAAGCACTGCCCGCTAGAGCCGGAAACGACCAGCACCTATGTTCGAGGTGAACCTTTACCTTTAGATCAGGGATCGCCAACCAGTGGGCCAGGGACCACTGGTGGTCCGTGAGAAAATTTTGGTGTTCTGCAGAGAAGTGTCACCCCCAAAGCACCCCCCAAAGCAATCCAGGCTGCACGGGAACACAAGGCTGCGCCGTTCACATGGCCCATGGGAACACAAGGCTTGCGTTGCTTGCATTGCGAACAACACGAGGTAGTGAGGGGAGGGTGGAAAGGGCAGAGGGGGGAACTTGCCCCATGCACCTGGCCTGGCCACCGGGCTGATTCTTTCCGCTTCTTTCTTCTGCTTTTGGCTGCATGCAAGGAAAGCAGCAAAGTCTTTCTTTCTATCCCCCAAACTCTACCAGAAATGAGTCTTTGGGACCCTGCAAGGCATCCTGCTCCAAGAGGCTGTGCTGGCAAATACTCATTTCTGGCAGAGTTTCGGGGAGAGAAAGAAAGACTTCTGCTGCTTCTGCTGCTTTTCTTGCGTGAAGCCCAAACTCACTCTCTCTCTCCCTGAGAGCAGAGCTGGAGATGGTATCCTGCAATCCCAAATAAAGAACGACAGTTCAGTAGGAAAACAGGGTGCGGAATTTTCCTGCAGACTTTTTTGAGGATTTTCCCAGGGTCTCTGGTCCGCGGGATTTAAAATTATAAGTTTGGTGGTCCCTGAGGTCCAAAAGGTTGGTGACCCCTGCTTTAGATTACAGTATAGCTGTTTACAAGTAGTCCTTGACATACAATCATTCATTTACTGACCGTTTGAAGTTACAATGGCACTGAGAAAGGGACTTAGGACCATTTTTCACGCTTACAACCATTCCAGCATCCCCATGGTCACGTGATCAAAATTCAGGGGTTTGGCAACTGTCTCACATTTATGATAGTTGCAGTCCCCCGGGGGGGGGGGTCACGTGATCCCCTTTTGCGACCTTCTGACAAGCGAAGACAGTGGGGAAGCCAGATTCACTTAACGGCCGTTTTGCTAACTTAACAACTGCACTGATTCTCTTGACAGCTGTGGCAAGGAAGGTCTTAAAATGGGGGGAAAACTCTTAGCAACAGAAATTTTGGGCTCGGTTGTGGTCGTAAGTCAAAGATTACTTATAATTTTGGAACAAGAGAAATGTTGCACATTTCCTTCACAAAGCCTTCAATTATCTTTGAATATCTATTGCTAATACCAAATTTTGGAAAACTCTATTGACTCAAAGATTGTGGTGTAAGATTTTTTAGAAAATGCCATTTTGATTTTCTCATGCAAAGTGGATGATGAGGGAGCCATTTTGAGGTAGTGGATAAAGACCGGGCTGAGTGGTACGGTGGCCTAGAAGTGGAGTTCTCGCCTCACAATCAGGAGGCTGCAATTTCTATCCTAAATAGAGGCAGATATTTCTCTCTCTGGGCACGTTGAGATTATCTGCTGAATAAAGCTTCTCATTGGTTATGGGAAGGGCATCAGGCCAGTAAACACTCGACTCCATTCAGTTACCCAGGCTCAACCCCGCAAGGGATTATGGGGTCATTAAAAGACAATGATGATGATAAAACACTGGGCTAGAAACCAGAAGACTGAGTTCTGGTCCAGCCTTTGGCCCCAAGCAACTGGGTTCCTGTTCATCCTTCTTACCCCTAGGAGAAAGAACGCAAGGACAAACTGCTTCCAAAATCATGCCAAGAAAACTGAAGGGATTTGTCACCAGGAAAGCTATAAAAAGAACAAAAGGAAACTGATGAATCAGTTTGAACTGCAAACTTTAATGGCTGAATAGAACAAAGAATTAGCAGTTCCTATTATAACTAGGCAATGGGTAGAGGTGTCAACATCAATACTGGGTCTTCAAAAGATCTTGAATAATATTTTCTTCCGCAAAATATTATAGATTTATTGGACTCCATTATCTTTACATCAAAAGGGCTTGAATAAATTATGGTTATTGGCTATGGGATGCTTTTAAAAAGAAAAAAAGCTTGTGCCATGTCCTATCATTGTTTCATTTGGGGAGAAAGTTATTACATATACTGTTATTAACTCGACAATGAGACATTTAATATTCCCAGATGTTGTTGTTCTTTTTTTTTTTTTGGAGCTATGTTTGTATTGCATTGAAATTGACAAGGTAAGTTCTAAGAAGCTGCCACAGAAAAAGGGGCCAACCTCTTTATCAAAGCCTCTGAAGGCAGGACAAAAAGCAACGGATGCAAAATAATCAAGGAGAGAAGCATCCTAGAACTAAGGAGAAATTTCCCATATTGAATTGTTAATTGTTTCCCATATTGAAAACAATTAACCAGTGGAGCAGCTTGCCTCCAGAAGTTGTGGATGCTCCAACACTGGAAGTTTTAAAGAAGAGACTGGACAGCCATTTGTCGGAAATAGTATAAGGTTTCCTGCCTGATCAGAGGGTTGGGTTAGAAGTCCTCCAAGGTCCCTTCCAACTGTTATTCTGTTAAAGTGGATTCTCCGTGCTCCATTTATATCTAAAATATTTAATTCTTCAGCATTAGAAAGTTAAATATAGAATCCAGAGAACTTAATATCTGCAAAAGTGGTTAGCAACCTATGAATCATTCGCATTGATGTGTAGATTATCTAGGGGTGATTAAAATGAAACATGGCTACAGTTCACTGAAATGTTTAGAACTTACATATAAGTATCTCTGAATATATGTGTGTGGTTTTTGGTTTGCTTGTTTTTTTCTTCTTCCCTTTGTCATTTTCTTTCTGGTTTATTTTTCTTTCTGTTGATTTAATTTTTAAATTCAATTAACAACAATATAATTCTTTTTTTTTTTTTTAAAGACAGCACGGCATCTCTTAGAACAGCATGGACCGACTTGGTTCACAAATAGTTTCTTTTTGTTCTAAGGCTGGAAGTTCTGGATTGAAACTGACTGAGGTTTGCAAGAAGCATTTCTTAGCTCCAGCTGCTGTCACACCATGTGTATGGTTAAGGGTACTACATTTGTCACTAGGGGTGACATGATATTAGTGTTTCAATATCTGAGGAGTTATCACAAAGAAGAGGGAGACAACCAGTGTTGGGATACAAAACTTTTTATTTTACTGCCGGTTCTATGGGTGTGGCTTGGTGGGCGTGGCAGAGGAAGGATACTGCAAAATCCCATTCCCTCCCACCCAACTAACCTGCTTTCCAGCTCTGTTCTCCTCTGCAAGGCAACCAAAGAAGACCCAGCGAATCAGCTGGGACTCAGTGGGAGGCAGAGAATAGATGGGGGCAGGGCCAGTCAAAGGTGGGATTTGCCAGTTCTCCGAACTACTCAAAATTTCCACTACTGGTTCTCCAGAACTGGTCAGAACCAGCTGAACACTACCTCTGGAGTCAACCTATTCTCCAAAGCACCTGAAGGCAGGACAAGAAGCAATGGGTGGAAATTAATCAAGGAGAGAAGCAACTTAGAACTAAGGAAAACTTTCCTGATAGTTTAGGACAATTAATGTTTTCCTTCTGAAGTTGTAGGTGCTCCATCACTGGAGGTTTTTAAGATGAGATTGGACAGCCATTGGTCCAGAATGATATAGGGTTTTCTACTTGAGCAGTGAGAGGGACTAGATCAAGGGTCACCAGCCTTTTGGACCTCAGGGACCACCAAACTCATAATTTTAAATCCTGCGGACCACTAATACGAATTTTGACTGACGGTGGCTTGCTGATGTTGGTGGGAAAGTCGGTCCCACATTCCAGAGATGTAGTAGTCACAGGACTGGCCCCTTGGTCATCCCAGAGCAGCTGCTCTTCCCCCCGGGTGCACTGGCCTGCCATGGACTGGAGGAGCTGCTCTGGGATGACCAAAGGGCCAATCCTGTGACTACTGCAGCTCTGGAATATGGGACTGACTTTCCCACCAAGCCACCCCGGGGCTGATTTCCTCCCCCGCCATTGGTCTTACCTTCCAGTTCCAGCTCACATGGCTCTTCTCAAGGTAAGGTTTGCACTCGGCCGAAGGGTAGGGGCCAGTGGGTGGGTGGGCCATGTGGATGGCGCAGCCTTGTGTTCCTGTGCAGCCTGGATTAATTAATTAATTAATTTGATTTTATATACTGCCCCCTCTCCCAACGGGACTCGGGGTGGTGTACAGCCAAGTAAAAACAACACACAAATACAATTTTAAAATAGAATTAAAAATAGATTAAATTAGTGGCTGAATACAATGAGAATAAAACTGAACAAGGAAAAGTTTAAAAACTACAACCGTTAAAAACCAATTTAAAACCCTACCAGTAACTCTAGGCCAGACCGGCTTGTTCGAAAAGGTGGGTCTTCAGTGCACGCCGGAAGGTTCATAGGTCAGGGATAGTTCTCATCTCTGGGGGTAATTCATTCCAGAGGGAGGGTGTTCCCCCAGAGAAGGCCCGCACCCTCGGGGCCGCCAACCGGCATTGCCCAGCTGACGGCACCCCAAGGAGGCCCGCCCTGTGAGAGCACACTGGCCGACGGGAGGCCGATGATGGCAGCAGGTGGTCCCGTAAGTACCCAGGTCCCAAGCCATGGAGTGCTTTAAAGGTGACCACTAACACTTTGAATCGCACCCAGAAGGCCACCGGAATGCAGCTCGCGTAGGAGCGGTGTAAAATGGGAGCTCCGAGAAGCCCCCAAAACTACCCGCGCGGCCGCATTCTGCACCAGCTGAAGCCTCTGGATCTTGATTTGGGAGGGGAGGACATTTCTCTGTGGACCGCCAAAATTTTCTCACGGACCACCAGTGGTCCCCTGCCCACCGGTTGGCGACCACTGGACTAGAAGACCTCCAAAATCCCTTCCAATTCTGTTATTTAATTATTTGGGCATTCCCTTTAAACTGTGGGCGGAAAGGCTATTACGAGGCAGATGAGGAGTAAAGGAGATGGCTGATTTATTTATTTTTTTCAAAGTTTTTAGTTTTTTACAACAAACATACAAACGAAACATAAAAACATAAAACCCTCTTTCAATTATTTACATATAGTGTGTCAGTTGGTTACAATCTTTTGTGCTATCCTTTTTTTCTTTTTTAACCATTACTCACGAGTTATATAAGAGAGATGGCTGATTTATGAAGAACGAGTGTGACTGGGACACAAAAGCCAGAATAGTCTCACCAAGGTTGCTGAAGTAACATATCTGAGAAACCATCTCAGCCAATAGGATTAGCCCACCCCACCTGTGCTGGCGGAAGGGACATGTGGATCCTGTAAGCTAGGGAATTTCGGCTAGAGGGATCCAGAAGAGCCTTTTCTGCCATGGTTCTCATCCTCTGGAAAATCTTGCTCCCCCTCCCAAGGTCAGATCCGCTTCTACCCTTTTGCCTTCCCTTTCCAACGGCCTTGGAAACATGGCTATGCCAACTAACCTGTGGCCCCAATGGGGATGTGGCACATTGGAGGTGGCTGGTGGAACATCCCCTCCCTATGTGCACTTTCCTCCCCTCCCCTTCCCTCTGCTTGTTTTTTTTTAAATCGATTTTTAATTTTATTCAAAATATTAAAATGCAAATTCCAAAAAGGAAAACAAAATACAAAACAAAACAAAGCTAAACAATTCTACACCCCCCAAAATGGATCAACAAAACATGTATATACATAAATTGTCCCCCCCACAGTTGAATACTGATAAATCTATTTCAAAGATAATAACTTCTCCCCCCTTGTGAAGCAGGCACACAATTTATAAATTTGTACGATATTGTATACCCAAACCCACTTAGCCTGACATCTATTCTAGATGGACATCCTGCCCGGTTTTATTTTAATTGCATTTTGAAATGTAAGATGCTCATTTATTGTTTTCATGTTCTATTCTTCATTTTAACAGAATAACAGTTGGAAGGGACCCCGGAGGTCTTCTAGTCCAACCCCCTGCTCAAACAGGAGACCCTACACTATTTCAGACAAATGGTTGTCCAATCTCTTCTTAAAAACCTTCAGTGATGGAGCATTCAATAACTTGGTCCTCCACGCTAATAAGACCAAGGAGCTTGTGGTGGACTATAGAAGGAACAGATCAGACATCAGCCCTTGCTTATCAATGGAGACTGAGTGGAGCAAGTGGCCAGTTTTAAGTTTCTGGGTGTTACACTAAAAGAGGACCTGACCTGGGATGCTCACATCGCAGCCCTGGTCAAAAGGGCCCAGCAGAGATTATACGACCTGAGACTTCTCAGGAAACAACAAGAAACTGCTGGTGACCTTCTACCCCTGCACCATAGAGTGTATCTTAACTTACTGCACCTGTGTATGGTTTGCCAATTGCACTGAGGCAGATAGGAAAGCACTCCAGAGAGTTAATGTCATTGCCCAGAGGATCATTGGTTACCCTCTCCCCTCTTTGGAAGAGCTTTAGAGCTCCCGCTGCCTTAAGAAAGTTCAAAACATTCTCAAAGATCCATCTCATCCTGGGAACCTTTTTTAAAAAAAAAAAAACTATTACCATCTGGCAGATGGTACAGGATAATAAGCTGAAAAACTGCTTCTATCCCAGGGCACTAACTCTATTGAATTCTACTGTATAGTGCAACATGAATGCAATGTCAGGGGTTTTCAATTCAATGTATAGAATGTGAAGAAGGTGTGTTAGTGTTTATTTTCATGGTTATGATATGCATTGAAGATGGTATTTGATTTTGTTGTATGAGGTGCAATGACACTAAACTAAACTAAACTAAACTAAACTAAATTCACAACTTCTGATGGCAGGCAGTTCCACTGATTGATTGTTCTAAACTGTCCAGAAATTTCTCCTTAGTTCTAGGTTGCTTTTCTCCTTGATTAGTTTCCATCCATTGTTTGTTCTACCTTCTTTGGGAAATAGGTCGACCGCGTCTTCTTTGCGACATGTACAAATATTGGAACACTGCTTTCATGTCACCCCTGGCCTTTCTTTGTACTGGACTAGACAAACCCAATTCCTTCAACCGTTCTTCATACCTTTTAGCCTCCAGCCCTCATCATTGAATAACATAGACATTTTATTCATTGTCTGTAAGCTGTCTAGGGTCACCCTTTGGCTAGATGGGTGGCATGCAAGATGGATCAAATAAATAAAATATCATAATCAGAGGTGGTATTCAGCAGGTTCTGACCAGTTTTGGAGAACCTGTAGCGGAAATTTTGAGGAGTTTGGAGAACCGGCAAATACCACCTCTGACCGCCCCACCCCCAACTATGCTCTGCCTCCCATTGAGTCCCAGATGATCGGCTGGATCTTCTTGTGTTGCCTTGCACAGGAGAACGGAGCTGGAAAGCAGGTTGGTAGGGTGGGGAGGGAATGGGGATTTTGCAGTATCCTTCCCCCAGGAGCGGGGAGGGAATGGAGATTTTATATGCTCACCAAGCCACGCCACGCTCACCAAGCCACGCCCACCAGAACTGGTAGTAAATTTTTTGAAATCTCACCATTGATTGTAACCTTGTTGGAGCTTGTGGGGCCTGTGGTCACTTCCTTTTTTCCCCAACTAGGACTCCTCCGATGACCTTTTCAAGATGTCTACATGGAAAGAGAGGCACTACCTCTGTGCGGAGAAATACATACCGTGGCCAGGATTTTCTCCCCGACCCTACCACAAACTAGCCACTCAGAAGCCACCGTACACAGATTCCAAAATTAAAGTTCGCCAGAAAATCCGCTGCCCCCTTGAGGAAGCTGTCCTTTGGCACATCTGGGGTTACCACACCTGGTTGGATGTAGGGAGGTTGCCGCCCGTCTACCAGTCCAGACCGGAAAAACCTTTTGATAGCAACACCTGGCGATGGATCACTGCTCCCAGGAAGCCTTCCTTGACCGAGCCCCCCGTCCCACCTCCTTCCCTCTTGGATGGGAACACCTACGCCAAGTTCATTGAAGGGGAAGCCTTGTTTGTGGACCTCAGGCACAAGAAACGAGTCCTGGGCCTAACGCAGAAAGAAGTGAACAAGTGTGAACAACTGAAGTTCCGGAGTGAGTGTCGGGCTCCACCTTTAGATGCTCACGGAAACATTATGCCTCCCGAAATGCTCAGGCGGTAAGGTAGCAATAGCACTTAAGACTTATATACCACTTTATAGTGCTTGACAGCCCTCTCTAAGCAGTTTACAGAGTCAGCCTGTTTCCCCCAACAATCTGGGTCTGTGATGACCCGGAGTGTAACACAAACGTAACAAAATCCAAAACGTAAATAAATGTCCTTTAATGCCTCCAACTTGGCCCCACTGTTCAATAATTCTCAGCTGGAGATAAAACTTACTCAAAAATAGTCTTCAAAAGAAAGCAATACAATCCAAACTTAATGAGCAGATAAAGGTGAAATAAAAAACCAAGCAAATTACAATGATGAAATTTCCACAACAGACTAGGATAAGTAATTACCAAATTCAAAGAGATAACACGGTACAGTGTATTGGAAGGACGCCAACCAAGATAACATCAGCCCAAGATAAAACATGCTTTGCTTCTGGCAACGCTGTGTTGTAATCGTCTCTCTTATATACTAGTCTCCCCAGCTATCACCAATGAGGGAGATCATGGCCGCTTCCTCTCTCATAAGGCAAATTGTTGCCTTCTCTGTTCCTTCCTGCGTGTCCTAGGAGGTAGAGGGGATGGGCCTAGTTCTTCCTCTGACACCTCGGCCCTTCCTCAGCCTTCTCCACAATCTCCGGAACCATACCTCCACTCCCTGTCGGCTGTTCTTCCTCTCCATCAGAATCCAACTCTACCAAGGTCATGACAGGATCCTCATTTTACCCACCTCGGAAGAATGGAAGGCTGAGTCAACCTCAGATCAGTGGTGGTATGCTACCAGTTTGGACTGGTTCATCCAAACCGGTGGTAAAAAGAAGACTCACACAATCAGCTGAGAGGAAGAAAAAAAGCCTCCAATCAGCTGTGAGGAGAAAGAAAAGCACAGGATCAGCTCTCCCACCTACCTCTGCACTTTTCTTGATCATCTCAGTTGATTGGCTCTGCAGGCCTCAGCTGGTGTGGGGAATGCTGCATATGTGCATTAGGTGCATGCACATTAGGTCCGTGCGCCCACACATGCGATCACCAAACTGGTAGTGGAACAGGTAGGATCCCACTGCTGCCTCAAATATGTGGTTTTCCTAAACATTTTCCCCCCACCAGATACGGGAAGTCCTTGGCTCACAGCCACAGCTGAGTCCCAACATTTACAGTGCTGAGATATTCGTCGCATAAGTTTCGTCCCGTTTGACGACTTGCCTTGCCCCCCATTGTTAATGGAATCCCTGATGTTGTTAAATGAGTCACATGGTTGTTAAGTGAATCTGGTTCCCCCCCTTGAGTTCACTCATCTGGAGGTTGCCAAAGGGGATCGCATGGCCCCAAGATGTGGCAACCATCATAAATGTGAATCAGATGTTCAGCATTCGAATCACGTGACTGTGGGAATGCCACAAGGTTTGTGTTCAGAGTATTGCAGTGTAAATTCAGCACCAGAAAAGTAAAAAAAAAAAAGATGGCTGAGGCTTCATTTCACTTCTTTATAAACACATAAAGTAAATTTTACAATACCAGTTGTAGATTTCTCCAACATGGAGCAAATTCAAACAGAAGCAGACATGTTACAGGTTTGGAGCAGAGCAGCAACTCAGGAGCTCAGATACAACTTTCACTTTAGTTCAGCAGGCAAACAAGCAAGTTAGTTTCTCTTTCACTTTAGAGCTGAGCACAAAACAGATAAACCACGCCCTGATTCTCTCTTTAAGTTTCAGCCCTCAACTCAACTCTCATTGGCTGACCTTGTTACCAAGCTCTATCCCAGTTCATGAATATACTCTGACAGGTCATAAGTGTGAAAAAGGGTCATAAGTCACTTTTTTCAGGGTCGTTGTGACTTTGAATGGTCGCTAAATGAACTGTTGTAAGTTCGAGGATGACCTGTACTCCATAGACATCAACCTCAACTATGTTTCCATAAGAAGGTCTCAGGAGGAGGCTGTACCTGAATGGGGCAACCATCAAGGCCTTACGGGAAGTCCTCAACTTACGGCCAAAATTGAGAGCAGAGTTTCTGTTGCTAAGCAAAACAGTTGTTCTGTGAAGTGCACCCGATTTTACAAAGTTTGTTTGCCAATTTGTTGTTAAGTGAAGTATTGCAATTCGGCGAAACGTGGTTGTTGAACAAATGTAGCTCACTTCATTGACTTTGCTCGTCATAAGCCAGCTGGGAAGGTCGCAAATGGTGATCACATGACCTCAGGATGCCACAATATAGCTAATCCTTGACTTATGGCCAACAGTTCATTTAGCAACAGCATCGAAAAAGGTGACTTACAACCATTTTTCACACTTACGACCGTCGCAGTACCCCATGGTCATGTGTTCAGACACTTGGCAACCAGTTCATATTTATGATGGTCGCAATGTCATGGGGTCGCGTGATCCCTTTTTGTGACCTTCTGACAATGGGGAAGCCAGATACGCTTAACAAGTCTGTTACTAACTGAACAACTGCAGCAATTCACTTAACAACTGTGGCAAGAAAGGACATGAAAAGGTGCAAAGCTCACTTAACAATGGTCTTGCTTAACAGTGGCAATGTTGGGTTCAATTGTGGTCGGATGTTGAGGACTATCTGTATATCAATATGGTGACAAGAAGATGGATAGGCGGAGAGCAGCAAGACAGGGGAGAGATAGAGACTGCCATCAATCCAGCAGCCACCTCCAGTATAGAACTCCACAATATAGTCCCCGCTAGAATTGTTCCTATCACCTATAGACAGAATCTTGCCAAATTAAAGCAAACCACTTCCATCATTAAAATGTACCCAGAGAACTTCTAGAGTCAAGCTGTGTAGATTCTCTTCCTCCCAACTAAACTATCTAAATTTTGTCTTTGGAGGTCCAGGTCATGGTTGTCCCAAAGATGCTTTTTTCCCAAAAGTCAACTGTATTTTGTGTGTGCGTGTGTGTGTGTATGAAGACATTTCACTTCTCATCCAAGAAACTTCTTCAGTTCTGAACTGAAGAAGCTTCTTGGATGAGAAGCGAAACGTCTTCAAGGAAAAGCAAAGTCCAGTTGCCTTTTGAAAAGATATCTAAATTCTGCTCTCTCTTGGTCACCCGGAATGCAGCTTTTCCCACCTGGGAATCCAGACTACATTCCACTACATTAGCTGTTTCTCAAGCTCCCTTCGGTGCTGGAGATTTTGCGTTACCTGAGGAGACTTCCAGGTAGTTGGGTTATGGAGGGACACTGGCAACCTCCTGAGCTGGATTGCATTTCCTTCCTGTTTTGTTCCTCCTCTGTTTTCTTTTGTTCTGACTTTTCTATTTCCCTCTCAGTTCTGCTGCCTATTAAAAGGGAAGTTCTGGTGCCTTTGCTATTGTGGTCAACAATTGTGTGTGCCTTCTGTTCAAGCTGTTGGGTCCTGGTGCTCCTGAGAGTTTCTCAGTTTCCAAGTGTCCTAGTGGAACTCTGAAAATAGAGTCCTCTCAGTGTGTATTTGCAATGAGGCCAATATCTCCCTTTGGCAGAGAATTTAGGCTCATTTCTTTAGCCCTATCCTCATTGCAAGGAGACCATCATCTTGGATGATTGATTCATTCTTAAACAGCCCAGTAACAAACCATAGTCTGTCCCCATGGCTTGGAAGGAGATCCTGTTCCAACCTAGGCTTCCCCAACAACACAAAGTCGACTCCTCATCCCAGTAAATTCCTTTTATTTAGTTTAAAGTGAATTCCTCTCCAGTAAAGTCCCAGCCAATGGTCTTTCAACATATTTCACAATTACAGACCTTTATCAGGCTTGGAGAGCTGCCAGGCCGATATCTTCCAAATGCCACTCTGTAGCAGGCAACACTTGGCAAGGAGTCAGGAACAGATCTTCACCCTAATGCATTGAACTAACTATCTCCTGCAAACATCCTTCCCCTTTCGCTCCTCTTTTATTCCCTATGGGAGGGGCCATTCACAGTACACCTGTGCCCTTGCTCCCGAGTTGACCCTTGTTCCTTAGCTGTTCCCGTCTTCTGGCAGCTCTGTCCATGTGAACACTAGGAACAGGCTCCAGCTATTCTTCTGCCTCACATGTCCAACTCCGAAAGCAGCTGATAACTGTCAGATGGCCCTGGCCCCATCTCTACCTCTGATGCAGAGCCCTCATCAGAGCCTTCCCCAGATTCCAGGACTGGCCCACGTTCCTCCCCAACCTCCTCACTGTCCGAATCTGCTGCCAGCTCTGCTGGCCGCTGGTGGGCCATAACAGATCTGGCAAATCTAGGTCTTATCTCAGCTTAATGTAAAATGCCAGTAGGCCTCAACTTATGACCAAACAGAGCCTCAAATTTCTACTGTTGGGTGAGACATTTGTTACGTGAATTTTTGCCTCGTTTTACGACCTTTCTGGCCCTGATCGTTGAGTGAATCCCTTCAGGTGCTAAGTTACTAACATGGTTTCATGTGAATTTTGGATTCCTCGTTGGCTTTGCTTGTCAGAAGGTTGCGAAAGGGGATCACATGACCCTGGGATGCTGAAACAGTATAATATTATAAATATAAAATATAAATACAAATATAAACCAGTTGCCAAGTGTCTTGAATTTTCATCCCGTGGCCATGGGGATGCTGCAACGGTCGTAAGTGTGAAAAAAAAGTCATAAGTCACTTTTCTCAGTAGTGTGGTAACTTTGACCCATCAGTAAACAAATGGTTGTAAATTGGGGATTACCTATACCTCTGAGTAATCTGTAGATTATGGTTCATGATAGCAATAGCAATAGACTTATATACCACTTCACAGAGCTTTTACAGCCCTCTCTAAGCGGTTTACAGAGTCAGCCTATTGCCCTCAATAATCTGGGTCCTCATTTTACCTACCTCGGAAGGACGAAAGGCTGAGTCAACCTTGAGCCGGTCAGGATCAAACTGCTGGCAGTCGGCAGAATTAGCCTGCAATGCTGCATTCTAACCACTGTGCAACCACTGCAGAGATAGCAACAGCACAGATTATATGCCACTTCACAGTGCTTTACAGCCCTCTCTAAGCAGTTTGCAGAGTCAACCTATTGGCCCCAACTCTCTGGGTCCACATTTTACAAGCTTTAGGAGGATGGAAGGCTGAGTTAACCTTGAGCCAATCAGGATTGAACTCTTGACAGTGAGCAGAGTCAGCCTGCAATACAGCATTGTTATAGCTGTGCCACTATGTCTTCCTTCCTTCCTTCCTTCCTTCCTTCCTTCCTTCCTTCCTTCCTTCCTTCCTTCCTTCCTTCCTTCCTTCCTTCCTTCCTTCCTTCCTTCCTTCCTTCCTTCCTTCCCAAGCACTAACACTTAGACTTATATATTGCTTCATAGTGCTTGGAAGGATGGAAGGCTGAGTTAACCTTGAACTGATGAAAATCGAACTGCTGAGCTGCTGGCAGCCATCAGTCAGCCAAAGTAGTCTGCAGTACTGCATTCTAACCACTGTGCCACTACCGCTCTTACAATGCTGGCTTCCTTAATGCAATCCTGGTAAACAACAGTAACAGTTGTTATTGTTCTCCTTATTTTTTTGGACAGGTACAAACATCTGCTTTCAGGAAGAACCCCGGCCTCTGTCTGTATGATGCTACAACCTGTGGTACCTTCTTCTCCAGAATGTTGGAATTATCCCTGTCCGAGCTTTCAACCCCATTACCAAGACTCTGCCGTTAAGTTTGCTCTGAAGAACAGTGGACCCCTTTACCAGAAACTGGTGGACAAATATCAAGAACTGGTCCTTTCTGGGAGCCAGATACGGTATTCCACTCCAGCCAGCCAAATAAGCAAACAAACCTAAATTCTACCCTCTAAAAAGTCCAGATTTTGGATGTCCAAATACAGTCCGGACTAGCTACCAGCATTTACCCCAATGTTGTCATTCTGGGTGTGCGTACATTAATTTTATACTCATTCCTTCTCCAAGAAGATCTCCGGGAAGTTGAACATACCACTGGGGTCCTCATTCATGATGAACACAGGTCAGAGGTTTATGGGAGTGGAAAGGAAGCAGCATTCTTGCCCTGCTAATGGTAAGAGATGCTAGTTAAGAGCTGCTCATTGACCAACTGTTTGCCCAATAGAGCAAACACATGTTGATTAGGAAGCACAAACCATCATTGGCACAAGCTGCTTTTCTGAACTTTTCTACCAAGCTTCAATGCTGGATACAACCTATATGTGTTGAACCGCATTTTGGATATGTTGTAAAGGGACTATTCAAAATTCAGAGATCCAGTAGCTGTAGGGAGTTAGTTGTAGCCCCTTTGTTCAACATAACAAAGGAGAAGGATGTTCTTCAGTCTTTGAGCAATGATCTTAAATAATGATGCTTCTTCCTCACCCTTGACACTTCCGTCTTCTGTCCATCTCACTCAAGGGTCTTCAAACTTGGCAAGTTTAAGACTTGTGGACTTCAACTCCCAGAATTCCCTTTTTTATTATTAATAAAGTTTTACTGAATAAAGTGTTAAAAACATAGGACGCGGTATGATCGTCCTGACATTCCTGTTTGTCATATATATTACAGCTATCATGCCCCTGTTGGAATCTCATTCCAAGGGGGAGGTCGAACAGCTGATAGGGAGTGGGAATGTGGCTCCAGTGGCTGTGAAGGAAACTGGGGAAGGGCACAGTCCAGCTGGTCATTCAGAGGAGGTCCCAGACCTACCCCCTCTTCATCCTAGGGCACGCAGGGAGAAACGGAGAAGGGAGCAATGTGAGTTATGTGGGTTACGGGGGAGAAAAGGGCTTTGATTCCCTTCATTGGCTGCAGCTGGGAAAACAGGATTGAAAAAGGCCGTTTGCGCACAGCACCTTGCTGGAAACAAAGTGTGAATTATATTTGTTTGTCGAGGCTTATCTGGGTTCTGGCATCCTCCCAATTGTATGTGTTTGGTTATCTTTTGAAGTCTGCAATTCCTTATCCTGCTTTGTCTCATTAATTGCTGCAGTGTGATTTGTGTTGATTTTTATAATTTATATGTACTTTGGGTTCGGACTGAATTTCTTCCCTTTTGTCATGCCCCTGGCGGAGACTGACTCAGAGGGAGAGGAGGAACAGCCGACCGGGAGTGGAAGTGTGGCTCCGGAGGTTGTGGGGGAGGCTGGGGAAGGGCAGAGTCCGGCTGGGCAGTCAGAGGAGGACCCAGGCCCATCCCCTCTCTATCCTAGGGCACTCAGGAAGGAGAGGATAAGGGAGGTGTGGTCTACTGGGGAGGAGAGGGCCTTGATCCTCTTCATGGGCTGCAGCTGTGACAACTGGATAAGAGGATGGATCTGCATACTGGTGAGTGCTGGATATTTGGAGCTTGGAAGCAAAGTGAAGAAATAAAAGGGGCTTCATCTGTTTTTTGTGACTGTGTTTATTTTGTATTTCCCCCCTGGGTCATCACACTTTTAAAGACTGTTCTTGGGAGAGTTTTCTTTTCTCCAGCTGAAGATAACTAGACATTGGGGGCCAAGTTGGAGGTATTAAAGGGATTTTACCTATTTCTGTGACTTTGTTGCTTTTGTGCCATGCCCCGGGTCATCACAACAGCATAGAATACATGTTTTATATACATTTACACATTTATGCAATACTTTATATTTTTAATTATCCTTTCTGCCAACTCTGCTTTATTTTGATTCTGTATCCTTCCTGCTTTCCCCACCATTGATAAAATTTATCCCATACTTTATAATATTTTATCTCATCTTTATTTTTCATTTCCAAAGTTAATTTATCCATCTCAGCGCATATCCATATCTTTTTTTATTACTTCACTTTCATCAGGAGTTTCTTTGTCTTTCCTCTTTTGAGCAAAGGCCAACCTTGCTGCCGTGATAACTCCCAGAATTCCTGAGCTAACATGATTGGAGGAGGAATTCTGGGAGTTGAAGTCCACAAGTCTTAAAGCTGTCAAGTTTGAAGACCCCCTGCCTCTAACTCAATAACATAGCAGCAGAAATAAAACAAGTTCCTTCTGCTCTACTGTACACGCTGGACCAGAAATATTTGCATTTTAAAGCCTTATTTTGTTTCAATGTTAAAATGCTCACGTCTAACGGACACTAAGGAGATCAGAGCACAAAGTTTTGCGTATGTTTTGCTGCTAAACATGTTTGTAATAAATTAATTTAAATGGTCTGCCGGATATAGAATTGAGATTCCTTTGGTTATCGGAATAATCTATTACAGATAGTTCTCAAATTACAACAGTTCGTTGAGTGACTGTTGGAAGTTACAAAGGCACTGAAAAAGATGACTGATGACTGTTTTTCACACTTGAGACCAGGGGTGGGAATTTTTTTTTTAAATAACTGGTTCTGTGGGTGTGGCTAGCTGGGCATGGCCATGTGAGTGGGTGGGCTTGGCTTCTTCTTCTTCTTCTTCTTCCTCTTCCTCTTCCTCTTCCTCCTCCTCCTCCTCCTCTTCTTCTTCCTCTTCCTCTTCCTCCTCCTCCTGCTCCTGCTCCTCCTCCTCCTCTTCTCCTTCTCCTTCTCCCTCTCCCTCTCCCTCCTCCTCCTCCTCTTCTTCTTCTTCTTCTTCTTCTTCTTTTTCTTCTTCTTCTTCTTCTTCTTCTTCTTCTTCTTCTTCTCCTTCTTCCTCTTCCTCTTCCTCTTCCTCTTCCTCCTCCTCCTCCTCCTCTTCTTCTTCCTCTTCCTCCTGCTCCTGCTCCTCCTCCCCTTCCCCTTCTCCCTCTCCCTCTCCCTCCTCCCTCCTCCTCCTCCTCCTCCTCCTCCTCCTCCTCCTCCTCCTCCTCCTCCTCCTCCTCCTCTCCTCTCTTCTTCTTCTTCTTCTTCTTCTTTTCTTTCTTCTTCTTCTTCTTCTTCTTCTTCTTTCTTTCTCTTTTCTTTCTTCTTCTTCTTTCTTCTTTCTTCTTCTTCCTTCTTTCTTCTGTTCTCTTCTTCTTCTTCTCTTCTTCTCCTTCTTTCTCCTTCTTCTCCTTCTCCTTCTCCTTCTTCTTCATAAGCATGCATCCACTGCACACTTTTTTTGCCTCCTGGGCCTCAGACAAGCCTCCTGTGGAGCGTTTTTGCTACCAGGAAGCTTCCTTGGGGCCCAGGAAGGCAAAAAATAGAGCAAGGCAAAATCCCCATTCCTGCAAATTACTGCAAAATCCCCCTTCCCTCCCCACCTCACTAACCTGCTTTCCAGCTCTGTTCTCCTCTGCAGGACAACCAAAGAAGACCCAGCCGATCAGCTGGGACTCAATGGGAGGCAGAGAAGAGATGGGGGTGGGACCACTCAGAGGTGGTATCTGCCGGTTCTCCGAAGTACTCAAAACCTCCGCTACTGGTTCTCCAGAGCTGGTCAGAACCTGCTGAATACCACCTCTGATGCTGACCAACAGAAGGTTTATATAAGTGCTGCAAATGCAAAATGAAACACACACACACATATATACACAGTTTTAGCCAGCCCTCATCCTCTCTGCATGTAATAAATGGGGCATGATTTTTTGACCTGCTCCCTAGACTGCAAAAATTATGCAGCTCTTTAGTTTCATTATGTTTGGTTCTGTTCACATGGCAGGTTCAACCGAATTGGTCCCGCGACCCAACAGTATTTCTTTATACTAGATCTAGAAGGACACAGTCATGCGAACTGGGTTGCAGTGTCCTCCATATTGAAGACTGCAGAAGCCTCACCTGCTTCCTTCAGGCCTACCCACAAAACTTCATGCCATCAATGGTTCTTTTCCCATTGGTCAAGGAGGCAGCGGGAGGTGGCGTATGAGTGCTACAGCCAATTAGCCTTTTGGAAGGCGTGTCCTGTGTTGCCAAGTCTTGCTGGTGAGTGTAGAAGGCAAAAGGAACGGCCTTGAAGGAGAGAAGAGATCCTATCAAGGCAATAGCAATAGCACTTATATACCACTTCACAGTGCTTTCTTTAAGTGGTTTCAGAATCATCCTATGGTCCCCAACCATCTGGGTCCTCGTTTTACCAACCTCGTAAGGATGGAAGGCTGAATCAACCTTGAATCGGTGAGACTTGAACTGCCGAACTATCCCATCCCAACCCATCCCATCTCATCCCATCCCATCCCATATTTTCCATTCCATTCCATTCCATTCCATTCCATTATTTCTCTTCTCTTCTCTTCTCTTCTCTTCTCTTCTCTTCTCTTCTCTTCTCTTCTCTTCTCTTCTCTTCTCTTCTCTTCTCTTCTCTTCCATTCCATTCCATTCCATTCCATTCCATTCCATTCCATTCCATTCCATTCCATTCCATTCCATTCCATTCCATTTCATTTCATTCCAGTGTGTTATATTGTTTTCTATTCTGTTCTCTTTTGTTCTCCTGGATGCCCTTTGAAGTAGGTGGCACCCACAATGCCCCTGAACTTTGTAGCATTTTGAAAATAATTCCATGCCTTTTTTTTCATTCCTCAAATAGTCTCCCTTTCCCTCTCTTTGAGCGGCAGCTTTTTACAAAGACAAAAACTGCCTCGACTTTTTTTTTTATTTTTGCAACGACAACATTTGCGTTGCCAAGAAAGACTTCTCTCTCTCTCTTTCTCTTTATTGGGAAGTGCTGGTCCAGAGGCTTAAAAGCTTGTCATTCCAACCTCCAATTGGTTTTTTTTTTTTAACTTGGCAGTTTATTAAGTTGTCTAAAAGCCCGGGGGCTTAAATGGCTGACTCCAACAAAAACGAGAATGTCCAAACCTAGATTCCCTTCCTTCTTCCCAGAAGGAAACTGTGATCTGTAGGAAGTTTACTCGGGTGTCATTTCGTGAGCTAAAAATGAAGCAAAGAACCCAAGGATTGAATTGCCAATTGAGGTGACAGTCAAATGCATGAAAACTTGCTGGGCCAGGCTTGAATTGCTGGCAAGCCAAGGGACAGGCAAGAAAGTTGTTTAAGTAAGTTGCACCCCCACAAAGAGAAATGATTTATCCTGGGGATCATTAAGGGTAAGTACCCCCAAAAGATTAAATATTTGACTATATATATTATCACAGCAGCGAGAATTGCACTAACACAAGCTTGGAAAATGTTTACTGTACTGTCAGATTCATGGTGGGATTCAATTTTTTTTACTACTGGTTCTGTAGGTGTGGCTCGATGGGCGGGGCTTGGTGGGTGCAAAGTCCCCATTCCCTCCCCATCCCACTAACCTGCTTTCCAGCTCTGTTCTCCTGCACAGGGCAACCAAAGAAGAGCCAGCAGATCAGCTGGGACTCAATGGGAGGCGGAGCATAGATGGGGGCGGGGCCAGTCAGAGGTGAGATTTGCCAGTTCTCCAAACGACTCAAAGTTTCCGCTCCCGGTTCTCCAGAACTGGTCAGGACCTGCTGAATCTCACCTTTGATCAGATTGTTTAATAATCTATAAAACCTTTGAATCCGCAGAAATGGATAGACCAGTGGTGGCTAACCTTTTTCAGCTCCTGTGCCAAAAATTATACGTGCTCACTGGGGCGCACTCTTGTGCCAG
This sequence comes from Bungarus multicinctus, assembly GCA_023653725.1. Lineage (NCBI taxonomy): Eukaryota > Metazoa > Chordata > Lepidosauria > Squamata > Elapidae > Bungarus > Bungarus multicinctus. The sequence continues at coordinate 23,575,456 of CM042848.1, read as the reverse complement.
CACCCAGAAGGCAATGCCCCCTGAACATGTGTGCGTGATTCTCCCCCACCGTGACACAAGAGGCTGATTAGGCCACGCCCACCATGGCCACGCCCACCCAGCAACCAGGCAGAGAACCCGTTGCTAAAATGTTTGAAGCCCACCCCCGTCCCTTTTATGACCCTTTTTGCCAGAATAAAGCAAAAGGCTGCAGCGGTTAAGGGACCCCATGCAGTCGTTAAATGAATGTGGATTCCCCCATTGACTTGGCTTCTCCGGACCCGCTGAGAAGGTACCCAAAGGGGATCACGTGATCCCTGGGACAGTGCAACTGTCACAAACCCATGCTAGTGGCTAAGCCTCTGGATTTGGATCGTGTGACCGTGGGAATGCGGCGAACGGTCGTCCGTGGGAAAACGGGTCATGAGTCACATTTTTTTTCAGTGGCATTGTAACTTTGGTCCCGAAATGAATACTTATTTTTGAATTAACCATACTTATTTTAATAAGTAGAGATTAGAGTTGGGGCAGGGCTGATAGACAGGCAGCAAAGCAAGAAGAGAAGAGAGAGTTGAGCCTTCCAGCTTGGAATACTAGCAATTCTCCTCCTCCTCCTCTTCCCCTTCTTCTACTCTTCCTCCTCCTCTTCTCCTCCTCCTGCCCCTCCTGCCCCTCTCCCTCCTCTCCCCACTCCCTCCTCCCCCTCCCCTTCTTCTACTCCTCCTCTTCCCCCTCATCCTTCTCTTCCTCCTCCCCCTCCTTCTCCTCCTCCCCTTCTTCTCCTCCCCTTCTTCTCCTCCTCTTCCCCCGTCTTCCTTCTTCTCTTCCCTTTCTCTTCTCCTCCTCTCCCTCCTTCTTCTCCTTCCCTTCTTCTATTCCTCCTCTTTCCCTTCTCCCCTCCCCCTCCCTTTCTCCTCCTCTTCCTCCTCCCCTTCTTCTCATTTTCCTCTCCTTCTCCTCCTCCTCCTCCCTCCTCCTCAACATCCACTCTTCAGATGTTGAGGAACAAAGTTCTGCTTCTTGCTCTTCTGACAGCTTCAACCCTTGTTAATCGATGATGTTGTGGTAACGTGCCCTTGAGGTTGCTTCTCCATCTTCTTCCGGGTCTGCCTCATGTTCTCTGACCTGCTCCTCTCTCACTCTCTCTCTCTGACTTGCCTTGTATGGTATGGAATCCTCTGTGGGTGAGCCAACCACAGGCCCATTGGCTCCTTTCGATGCTCAAGAGATTTTTGCCGTCTCATGGATGGGATTTTTTTTGGATCTGTGGGACTGGAAGGAAAAAAAAGTCTGTGATGACCGAGGGCGTGGCACAAAGGCAACACAGTCAAATAAGCAAGAAGTGTCCCTTTAATACCTCCACCTTTGCCCCCAATGTCCAGTTCCCTTCGGCTGGAGAAAGAAACTCTCTCAAGAACAGTCTTTAAGTGGAGGAAATTCAGTCTGAAAACAAAGTACATACAAACTGTAATTAAAAATCCACACAAACCATGCTGCAGCAATTAACTGGACAGGGCAGGATAAGGAATTGCAGACTTGAAAGGCCAACAAAACACACACAGTTGGAAAGATGCCAGGAACCCAGATAAGCCTCGACAATAAAAGATAACTCACAAGTTGCTTCCAACAAGTTGCTGTGCGCAATCTTCATTTTTAAACACTGTTCCCAGCTGCAGCTAATGAAGGGAATCAGGGCCCTTTCCTCCCCCATAAGCCATACAACTCACATTGTTCCCTTCTCCGTGCCCTAGGATGAAGAGGGGGTGGGCCTGGGTCTTCCTCTGAAGTCCCTCTGCCTTGCTCTACCTCTCTCCTGCTCTGCCCAGCCGGACTTTGCCCTTCGCCAGTTTCTTCCACAACCCCCAGAGCCACATTCCCACTCCGTCAGCTGCTCGGTCTCCCCCTTGGAATCAGATTCTGACAGGGGCATGGCAAAGTCCATCCTTCTTCAAGAGTTGTAGAGTCCAGGGAATCCCACATGCTGCACCCTCTTTAATGCTGGGCCTTACCGATTATATTTCTAGCTCATGTTTCTTCCAGGCGCTGCGCTGCCCACTATGCTTTTTCTCTCAGCAACCCTTTCAGCAGGCCCTGCTCTTCTACAGCATGGTGGAAAGATATTAATATTAATAATAACAATAATATTAACAACAACAACAGTAATAATAACAATAACAACAGCAACAACAACAACAACGAAGGACCCCCAAGGGGCACCATGGCTCTTCCAAACCAAAACCAGCCTCCTGTTTCCAGAGAGATCCCTGGAAGATGCATTGGATGATATTCCAGGCTGGGGAGAGTTGTAACTGTTTGTACAGTCATGCTGCAGCGAGGACGATCAATTATGAATGAAATTCATTCTTGAAGAGAAAAGCTTTTGAGAGCTGGACAAGCCGTGGGGAATAAAATAGGTTGAGGAACCGTATTACAAAAAATGCATTTTAAAACAAGCGATTTCCAATATCACATGCAGAACTGGTGGGCAAACCTCACTGCTTTACTTTACAAAACAGCAGCAAGCAATTACTGTCCAGCTATCACTCAACTTTCCTTTCCTTTCCCTTCTCCCCTCTTTCCTTCCCTTCCCGTCCCTTCCCCTTCTTCCTTTCCCTTTTTTCCCTTTCTTTTCTCCCCTCTTCCCTTCCCTTTTCCTTCTTCCCTCTTCCCTTTCCTTCCCTTCTCCCCTTTTCTTTCCTTTCCTTTCCCTTTTCCCTTCTTCCCTTCTCTTTCCCTTTTCCCTTCTTCCCTTCTCTTTCCCTTCTCCCCTTCCCTTCTCCCTTCCCTTCCCCTCCTTCCCTCTTCCCTTTCCTTCCCTTCTTCCCTCTTTCCTTTCTTTTCCTTTCCTTTCCTTTCCCTTTTCCCTTCTTCCCTTCCCTTTCCCTTCTCCCCTCTTCCCTTCCCTTCTCCCCTTCCCTTCCTTCCCCCCTCCTCCCTCCCTCCCTCCCTCCCTCCCTCCCTCCCTCCCTCCCTTCTTTCTTTCTTTCTTTCTTTCTTTCTTTCTTTCTTTCTTTCTTTCTTTCTTTCTTTCTTTCTTTCTTTCTTTCTTTCTTTCTTTCTTTCTTTCTTTCTTTCTTTCTTTCTTTCTTCAAACACTACAGCATTATTTTGGTGAGTGGCACTACTGGTCCAGATGCAATTCTCTGTGATTAATATCAGGTTCATAGGCAGATTTGAGGGGTGAGAATCAGGGAGTCACATCAAGCCTGCATATTTGGGGCTAAGCTGTCTCAGGTGGAAGTCTATGGAGATTCTCAGTCACCTACGTTATTATGGTTGTCCCAAACATACTTTTCTTTGAAGACGTTCAGGTCATCCAAGAAGCTCCTTCAGTTCTGACCAGATGGTGGGGAATGGTAGGATTTGTATTCCTTGCAGACAACTGGTCATTTGCATTCTTTTAGAGTTGTTGAGGCCACTTGGAGGTTAATCTGTGTTCTATTCGTCTGCAAAAATTGCAGACTACAGGAAGCATTTGCACTTCAGTTTGAGATGCAGACAACACAAACTCATCCCCAAGAGTCTGTGCCTGTGGACACAGGGCAGAAAAACATCCTGCAGCCAAGAAGTCTCCACACCCATTTGCACTATTCAGATGATAAACCCTCAAATGGCCTCAACGACTCTCTAAAAAGATGCAAATGACCAGCTGTCTGCAAGGAGTATAAATCCTTCCATTCCTCATCATTCACTCAGAGTTGAAGAAGCTTCTTGGAGGAGAAGCAAAATGTCTTCAAGAGAAAAAACAAGAAAGTCCAGTTGCCTCTTGAAAAAGCATCTTTGGGACAACTAGAATAATGTTTCAGGAGTCTGAGAAATCTCTTGACTGATTCTTGAACGTCAGCAACATACTATACCATTCTGATCACCCAAGGTGATGAATCAGGAAATAAGGGAGCTGCATGTTGCAAGCCATCTTTTTGTACCAGATTACAGATTAACAGAGTTGGAAGGGACCTTGCAGGTCATCTAGTCCAACCCCCCGCCCAAGCAGGAGACCCTACGCCATTTCTGACAAATGGCAGTCTAATCTCTTCTTGAAAGCTTCCAGTGATGAAGCTCCTACAACTTCCGATGGCAACTTTTGTTCCACGGGTTGATTGTTCTGACTGTCAGGAAATTTCTTCTTATTTCCAGGTTGAATTTCTCCTTGATCAGTTTCCATCCATTATTCCTTGTCTGGCTTATAGGCGCCTTGGAAAATAGTTTGACGCCCCTCCTCTCTGTGGCAGAACCTCAGGTTGCCAGGTTGCTTCTATGATGATGTGAAAGTGTCTGAGGAAAGAACTTTGTCTGAAGAGTTTCCTGCCTAGGCAGGGGGTTGGACTAGAAGACTACAATCCCTTCCAATTGTGCTATTCTATTCTATTCTATTCTATTCTATTCTATTCTATTCTATTCTATTCTATTCTATTCTATTCTATTCTATTCCATTCCATTCCATTCCATTCCATTCCATTTTCTATTCTATTCTATTCCATTCTATTCTATTCTATTCCGTTCCGTTCCATTCCATTCCATTCCATTCTGTTCTAAATGAGGGTCTAGGACTTTCTGAAGAGCAAATGATTGCTGGGAAGAAAAGCGTCCACCTCAAGTATAACGTTCGGCTGCATTGAGATTGAGATGGACCTGGACATTTCAGGAGTTTTACACTCTTCAGATTCACCCATCCGTTTGAAATAGCCACAGAATTCTGGAGTTCCTGCCAAAATACATGACGGTGTCCATGCTGGGTCCAGGGCCTGGAAGAAAGGAAATGGCTCCACTATGGACCAGCTGAGTCAATTGTGACTCATCGGGGCTACTGCTCCCAAGCAGGTCACCTCAGGTTCTCCGTTTCTATTCCCTTTCATGCCTGAACATCCATGGATGGGCTTCTGTTTTCCCAACAGCAGGTTCAGTGGTGGGGGATTCAATTTTTTTTTTTACTATCGGTTCTTTGGGCATGTGTTGGTGGGCATGGCAGGGGAAGGATACTGTAAAATCTCCAGTCAGAGGTGGAATTAGCTGGTTCTCTGAACTGCTCAAAATGTCCGTTCCTGGTTCTCCAGAACTGCTCAGAACCTGCGGAATACCACCTCTGAGCAGGTTGGTTACAAGATGGTGTCTTGCTGGAATGGTGCAATCAGTGGTGGGCTTCAAATAATTTAACAATCAGTTCTCTGCCTGGTTGCTGGGTGAGTGTGGCCATGGTGGGCATGGCTTAGTCGGCCTCCTGCACTATGCTGGGAGTGAAAACGGGCCCTCCTCAGCCCGTTTTCAACCTCTCCAGGCTCCAGAGCTGCTCTGTAGGCCGGAAATAGGCCTGTTTTTAGCCTCCACAGGCTTCTGAGAGGCCCGTTTTCCACCTCCATGTGCCCCTGTACTTACTTGGGATCCAAAACGGGCTGCGTGGTGACTCCTGGGCAGGGCAGGGTGGGGTCGGGCCATCTGTTTTTTGGAATTACCAGTTTGCCAAACCGGACGTAAAATTAACCTGTGGTTCGTCCAAACTGGCCCAAACTGGCTGAAGCCTACCCCTGGGCAGGATCTCCATAAACAGGAGCATCTTTGTTCTGTGACAAGCAGAATGGCCAAATGAAGCCTGTGATGACCCAGAGTGTAACACAAACATAACAAAATTCAAAATGTAAATAAATGTCCTTTAATGCCTCCAACTTGGCCCCACTGTTCAATAATTCTCAGCTGGAGATAAAACTTACTCAAAAATAGTCTTCAAAAGAAAGCAATACAGTCCGAACTTAATGAACAAATAGAGGTGAAATAAAAAACCCAAAACAAACTACAATGAAGGAAATTTCACAATGGACCAGGATAAGTAATTACCAACTTCAAGGAGATAACAAGGCACAGTCTGTTGGAAGGATGCCAACCAAGATAACTTCAGCCCAAAATAAAACACCCTTTGTTTCTGGCAACACTGTGTTTTAACCGTTTCTCTTATATAGTATTCTCCCCAGCTGCAACCAATAAGGGGGATCTTGGCCACTTCCTCTCTCATAAGCCAAGTTATTTCTTTCTACACTCCTCCCTCTGTGTCCTAGGATGAAGAGGGGATGGGCCTGATTCTTCCTCTGACTGCCCAGCCGGCCTCTGCCCTTCCCCAATTTCCTCCACAACCTCCCGAACCACACTTTCACTTCTTGTTGGCTGTTCCCCCACTCCCTCAGAGTCTGACTCTATCAAGGGCATGACAAAGCCTTTGTCTTTTCTCTGACAGCACAGGGGATCCTTGACTTCCTGTGGTTTATTTAGCAACCGTTCAAAATGACAACAGCACTGGGGAGGGGGGAAGTGACTTGTGGGCCGTTCTTTGCACTTACAACCGTTGCAACATCCCTACGGTCTCATGATCAAAATTCAGAAGTTTGGCAACTGGCTCAGAGTTGTGACCATTGCTGTGTGCATGTGATCCCCTTTTGTGACCTTCTGACAAGCCAAGTCAATGGGGGGAAGCCAGATTCACTTAACCACCTGGTTACTAACTTGGACAATGGCAGGGATTCCCTTGACAATGGTGGCAGGAAGGGTTGTAAAATGGGGCAAAACTGACTGAACCATTGTCTCGCTTAGCAACAGAAACTTTGGGCTCAATTGTGGTCGTAAGAAAGACCAGGGGTGGGATGCTGCTGGTATAACAACCGGTTTGATGATTGCCAATGGTGGGATTCAAATATTTTTACCACCAGTTTGGTGGGTGTGGCTTGGTGGGTGCACTTTGTGCATGTACACAGACTTTGCACAGGCGCAGAGGTGCAAGCCTGCACTCTCCCAGTCGCTTCAGCAGCTGCCGCGCAGCACTCTTCTGTGCCGTGCAAAGCAGCTGCATTTCAAATTCAGAGGATAAAGGTGAGTATAGGAGTCCAGGCGGGTAGGTGGGGCCAACAGCAGAGCAGCAGAGAGAACCAGTTTGGTCTCTGCTGCTCATCGCTGCTACCGGCTCAGCAGAACCAGGCCGAACCGGTGGAATGCCACCACTGGTGATCACACGCTGCACATTTATGAACAGCAATGCAAAAACCCTTACCTGTTATGTTACTTTGGGTGAGTAACACAACTGAGGAGTGGCAATCTGCTCTTCCACGCTGATCAGCTGGGAGGATAAAAGTCAGTACAGGTTCACTCCCAGCTGATCTTTGGAGCTAGGGGTTCGCCCGAACCGGTCCGAACTGGCACAGTCCCACCCCTGACTACTACCTCTAATATTGATCTTCCAAGGGACTGCAGAATAATCTGTTGAGTTCTCTGTGGAAAGGAGCAACGGTGTCTTAAATACGTACCCTGAGCAACCCAAATGGCACCAATCCTGTTGGCCTTCATTTAAAAGACTTGATCATTCCCCTAGAGGTTGCTCCCAAAATAAATATTTTTTTTAAAAAAAGGTATGTAAATGAGAGCCAGGTTGATTGCTTGCTTTTTGTGTTGGATTGTGATTGTTGCAAACTGTCCAGAGTTGCATTGTTCAAATCGGGCAGCCATATAAATTCATGCACTGTATGCAGTAGTGTGATTCAACTGGAGTAACAACCGGTTCGGTGTGAATGCACACTTTGCTGCTTCAGCTCTGACTGGATGGAGAGGGCGAATGGAAGGATTTATATAACCCTTGCAGACAGCTGGTCATTTGCATCCTTTCAGAGAGTTGTTGAGGCCACTTGGAGGTTTGTCTGTGTCCTCAGGGTCTCACCTGAGTAGTGCAAATGGGTGTGGAGCCTTCTTGACTGCAAGATGTTTTTCTGCCCTGTGTCCCTTCACTGTTGAAGACAGGCACAGGCAGTTGGGGATGAGTTTGTGTTGTCTGCATCTCAAACTGAAGTGCAGATGCTTCCTGCAATCTGCAATTGTTGCAGACTACAGGACACAGATCAGAGGTGGTATTCAGCAGGTTCTGGCCAGTTCTGAAGAACCGGTAGAAGAAATTTTGAGTAGCTCGGAGAACTGGCAAATCCCACCTCTGACTGGCCCCGCCAACCCCATCTCTTCTCTGCCTCCCATTGAGTCCCAGCTGATTGGCTGGCTCTTCTTTGGTTGCCTTGCACAGGAGAACGGAGCTGGAAAGCAGGATAGTGGGGTGGGGAGGGAGTGGGGATTTTGCAGTATATCCTTCCACTGTCACACCACCAAGCCACGTCCACCAAGCCATGCCCACAGAACTGGTGGAATTCGTTTTTTTTGAATCCCACCACTGACACAGATAAATCTCCAAGTGAAGAAGAGGGTTGAGAAATAACAGCTTGAAATTGAACAAAAGAAGGAGTAGGAGGGGGACATAATAGCAGTGTTCCCTATATTTGAGAGGTTACCACAAAGAAAAGGGAGTCAAGCTATTTTCCAAAGCACCTGAAGGCAGAATAAGAAGCAATGGGTGGAATCTAATCAAGGAGAGAAGCAACCTAGAACTAAGGAGGAATTTCCTCACCGTTAGAACAATTAAACAATGGAACGGCTTGTCTCCAGAAGTTGTAAATGCTCCAACATGGGAGGCTTTTAAGAAGAGATTGGAAAACCATTTGTCTGAAATGGTATCGGATGTCCTGCTTGAGCAGGGGGGTGGGACTAGAAGATCTCCAAGGGTCCCTTCCAACTCTGTTATCCTGTTGGTAAGTCATGTAGATAATAAAAAATTGAAGAGATACTCCCTCCTAAGAAATAATTTAATTGTGTGTATATTGTTAAGCCAATTAACTACTAGACAACACGATGTTTATTAAGCACTAAGAAATGCAATTAACAGAACATTAATTTTTTAAAAAAAACAACAGCCTCCCATTGTGGACATTGGGTTTATTGAATGACTATCATGTTTCACTGAACAACCACCGCAACATTGTCATGAAATTGGATCAGTCAGGTGGGTACTTCGACTTAAAACTGTCATATGACATATGACATAAGTTTCAGGCTCTGTGATGGTTGCAAGTTGAGGACTTCTAGAATGTGTGTTTCTGAAATGGAACAGAACAGGTTTCTCCAAAGTGCCAAAGTGGAGAAAATCACACCAGCTCAAAAGTTGCTTTAACACATCCTTTCAGCAGCCAAAGAAGCATTGGGGGCTGGATCCTGCCTATTTTGCATTAAATTACATCAGTTAAAAATCTATTATTATCAAAACTGTGACAGCCAGCCCTGCATAAATCCAGCCCAAGCTGAATGCACAATAGCTTAGGAAGAACAAACTGTCATTTTTCAGACCAACTTAAGCTGATAAAATCTTAGCAACGATATTTATCAGGCAAACAATATAATTGGAGCCTGGAATTGGATCCTTGTGCAGTTTTGGCATAATCTGTGATGTAAGCATCATTAAAAGTAGGTATTGGGAATTAAAAGACAGCTATCAGTTACGGGCGGGTGGCTATTTGAATAGTTATGTAATTTTAGAAAAGAGAAATGATTAAAACTTATTCCAAAAACAATGTGAATGTCTTGACACTTTCAAATTAATGGGATGGGATGGAATAGAGGGAATAGAGAATGGAATGGAATGGAATAGAATAGAATAAAATAGAATAAAATGGAATATGAAATGGTATGGGATATGATAGGATAGAGTAGAATAGAATAGTAGAATGGAATGGAATATAATGGAATAGAGAATGGAATAACAAAAGGAATGACATATAATAGAATAGAATGAAATGGAATGGAATAGAGAATGGAATAGAGAATGGAATAGAGAATGGAATAGAATAGAAAATATGGAATGGAATAGAATAGAATGGAATGGAATACAATAGAATTAAATGGAATATGGAATGGAATGCAATGGGATATGATAGGATAGAATAGAATAATAGAATGGAATGGAATGAAATGGAATAGAGAATGGAATATGGAATAGAATACAATAGAATTAAATGGAATATGGAATGGAATGGAATAGAATAATAGAATGGAATGGAATAGAATAGAATAGAATAATAGAATGGAATGGAATATGGAATGGAATATGGAATGGAATATGGAATGGAATGGAATAGAATGGGATGGGATAGGATAAGATAGGATAGGATAGAATAATAGAATGGAATAGAGAATGGAATGGAATAGAATAGAATACAGAATGTTGCAGAGTGGAGTGGAACGGAGCAGAATGGTACAGAATAGAATAGAACAGAACAGAATATTCTTTATTGGCAAAGTCTGATTGGACACACCAAGAATTTGTCTCCAATGCAGAAGCTCTCAGTGAACATTCAACAACAGAGAGATATAACCATAAGATATCAATAGGAGAAGGTAATTGGAAAAACATAACAGTAAATAGAGTTATTATAGAACATAGAAAAACAGGGTTGGAAGGGACTTTGGAGGTCTTCTAGTCCATCCTTTTGCTCAAGCAGGAAACCCTATACCATTCTGGGCAGATGTCTAGAGACTCTCCAGCCTCTTCTTGAAAACCTCCAGTAATGGAGCACCCCCATCTTCAGTTGGACAATCACTTAAATATGAGCCAGCCATGTGCCAATGGGAACCTAGATTGCTTTAACAGAGGGACAGAATCACACGAGGCACTAGTACACTCTACAAAGCTTTGGTAAGGCCACACTTGGATATTGCTTCCATATTATAAAACAGATGTAGAGACTCTGGAAAGAATGCAGAAAAGAGCAACAAAGACAATTTGGGGTCAGCAGGAATTGGGTTTGTCTAGTCTAGAATAGAATAGAATAGAATAGAATACCTTTATTGTCATTGCATTCCACGAATACAATGAAATTTGAAAGCTACTCCATCCAGCACAGTGCCCCAAACACCACGTCACAATCAACTACAGAATATTTAAAAATTAAAATAATTATAATAATAGGACTAAATCACAAATGCACTGTTTGATTCAAAACAATTACTGCCTTGGAAAAGAAACTGTTTCTCAATCTATTAGTCCTCATTTTAAGACACCTATAAAGCCTCCCTGATGGTAACAGTTCGAAATATGAATGTCCAGGATAAGAATGGTCTATGGAGATTTTTAGTGCTCTAGAGAGGAGTCTGGTCTTCGCAATCTCTTCCAGAGAAGAAAAAGAGCAACCGATGATTTTTTTGTGCTGTGTTTATAACTCTCTGGAGCATCTTCTTAATTTGAGTAGTTTGGAGAACCGGCAAATCCCACCTCTGACTGGCCCCGGCCCCATCTATCTTCGGCCTCCTGAGTCCCAGCTGATCGGCTGGGTCTTCTTTGATTGCCCTGCACAGGAGAACAGAGCTGGAAAGCAGGTTAATGGGGTGGGGAGGGAAAGGGGATTTTGCAGTAACCTCCCCCCAGGAGTGGGGAGGGAATGGAGATTTTACAGTATCCTTCCCCTGTCACGCTCACCAAACCATGTCCACAGAACCGGTAGTAAAAATTTTTTGAATCCCACTACTGGTGTCAACCTATTTTCCAAAGCACCAAAGTCAGGACAAGAACCAATGGATAGAAACTAATCAAGGAGAGATCCAACCTAGAACTAAGAAGAGATTTCCTGACAGTGAGAAGTCATGGGTGCTCCCATCACTGGAGGCTTTTAAGAAGAGACTGGGCAGCCATTTGGCCCAGAATATTATAGGATCCCCTGCTTGCGCAGGGGGTTGGACTAGAAGACCTCTTAAGGTCCCTTCCAACTCTTCTTATTCTGTTCTGTGCTGACCACCTAGTGAAGAGAAGTCCCATTTCTCCTGGAAGAGATTATTCGTCATGAGAGTCTTCCCTTAAAGAGCTCCTGTAGTAAGAATTCTCAGGGGGCGAACCGAAACGGAGAGGATGATTTATTATCCTGGAATATTTTCTCATGATTAGTCATTTGCTCACTTGAGAGGGAGAACAAGGATAAATAACCTGAGTGGCATATTTGTTATTGTTGTTGCAAGGAACAAAATTGTTTGGTTGCTCATCATAGATGCTGATAATAACAAAGATTCCTTTTATCCCAACCCCAAGAGTGGACAAACAACAGTGTGTGCATCTAAAATATATAGCTGGGAAACAAGCAGAGACATATTTAAGGTTTGTATTGTATGCATAAAGGTGAGTAGATGCTTCTTGCTCAAAATGTAATGGATAGTGCTGCACAAACAGTTAAAAAAGCATCCAACAGTGCAACCATAGACAAAAGGTGTTTTAGGTACAAATAGCAATAGCACTTAGACTTATATACTGCTTCACAGTGCTCTAAGCAGTTTATAAAGTTGGCATATTGCCCCCCAACAATCTGGGTCCTCGTTTTACTGACCTCAGAAGGATGGAAAGCTGAGTCAACCTTGAGCCGGTCAGGATTGAATTCCTGGTAGTTGACAGAGTCAGCCTGCAATACTGCATTCTAGCCACTGTGCCATGAGGAAGGAGAAGGAGAAAGGGAAGAAGGGAGGGAGGGAGGGAGGAAGGAAGGAAAGAAGGAAGGAATAGCAATAGACTTATATACCACTTCACAGTGCTCTAAGCAGTTTACAGAGTCAGCCCCCAACAATTTGGGTCTTTGTTTTACTGACCTTGGAAGGATGGAAGGCTGAGTCAACCTTCAGCTGGTCAGGATTGAACTCCTGGCAGTGAGCAGAGTCAGCCTGCAATACTGCATTTTGACCACTGTGCCATCAGGAAGGAGAATGAGAAAGGGAAGAAGGAAGGAAGGAATAGCAATAGCACTTAGATTTATATACTGCTTCACAGTGCTTTACAGCCCCTCTCTACATGGTTTACAGAGTCAGCCTATTGCCCCCCAACAATCAGGGTCTTTGGAAGAATGGAAGGTTGAGTCAACCATGAGCCGGTCAGGATCGAACTCCTAGCAGTGAGCAGAGTCAGCCTGCAATACTGCATTCTGACCACTGACCCACCAGGAAGGAGAATGAGAAAAGGAAGAAGGAAGGAAGGAACGGAGGGAGGGAGGGAGAAAAGAAGGAAGGAAGGAGGGAGGGAAGGAGAGAGGGAATAGCAATAGTACTTAGAATAGTACTTAGATACCACTTCACAGTGCTTTTACAGCCCTCTCTAAGCATTTTGGAGTCAGCATATTGGCTCCTCAACAATCTGGGTCCTCATTTCACCGACCTCGGAAGAACAATGTTCTTCCTTACGAAGTCAACAAGTACAGTTAGTCCTTGACTTACAACAGTTTATTTAGTGACCATTCAAAGTTATGATGGCACTGAAAAAGGTGATTTAGGAATGGGTTCCCCCTCACACACCTACGACCAATGCAGCATTCCCATGAACATCAAGATTCAGACGCCTGGCAACTGGCTCATATTTATGATGGTTGCAGTGTTCTGGGACCTTCCAACAAGCCAAGTCCACAGGGTAGCCAGATTCACTTAACAACCGTGAGACTTGCTTAGCAAGAGCAGTGATTCGCTTAACAACTGTGGCGAGAAGGATGGCAAAATGGGACAAAGCTCACTTAACGCCTTGCTTAGCAGCAGATATTTTGGGGCTCAGTTGCACTGGTGGGATTCAAATTGTTTTACTACTGGCTCGGTGGGCATGCTTTGCCTAACGCCGATGCAGTTTTCCCCACACCAGCTGAGGCCTGTCAGAGCCAATCAGCTGAGAGGAGAAAGAAGAGAAAAGCACAGGGGTTGGGAGGGAGGGCCAATCCTGCGCTTTTGTCTTCTTTCTCCTCTCAGCTGATTGTTGGAGGATTTTTCTCCCTCCTCTCAGCTGATCGTAAGAGGGTTTTTTTTTTTTACTACTGGTTTGGCCAAACCAGACCAAACCGGTAGCATACCACCTCTGCCAGTGGTGGGATTCAAATATTTTTACCACCGGTTTTGTGGGTGTGGTTTTGTGGGCGCGCTTTGCATGTGTGCACACACTTTGCGTGCGCATGCGTGTGCCAAATGTGCCCTTTGCGCAGGCGCAGAAGTGTTCTAACTCACCTCCTGCAAGCCTGCACCATCCCGGTCGCTTCAGCTGCTTTGCTCTTTCCTCATTTTACCCACCTCAGAAGGATGGAAGGCTGAGTCAACTTCAGATCAGTGGTGGTATGCTATCGGTTTGGACCGGTTCAACTGAACCGGTAGTAAAAAAAAAAGCCTCCCACGATCAGCTGAGAGGAAAAAGAAGAGAAAAGCGCAGGATCGGCCTCCCTTCCAACCCCTGCGCTTTTCTCTTCTTTCTCCTCTCAGCTGATTGGCGCTGACAGGCCTCAGCTGGTGTGGGGAAAACTACACCGGCGTTAGACAAAGCATGGCCACCAAGCCACACCCACCGAATCAGTGGTAAAACAATGTGAATCACTTTGTGCAGCTGCAGAGGTGTTCTAACTCACCTCCTACAAGCCTGTATGATCCCGGTTGCTTCAGCAGCTGCCGTGCGGCACTCTTCTGTGCCGCATAAAGCAGCTGCACTTCAAATTCAGAGGATAAAATGAATATGGGAGCCCGGGCAAGCGGGTGGGCTCAATAGCAGAGCAGCGAAGAGAACTGGTTCAGTCTCGCTATTCATCGTTGCTACCGGCTCACAGAACAGGGCCGAACTGGTAGAATAACACCACAACTGACCACTGCTCAGTTGTGGTGGTACGTCAAAGATTACCTTTTATTTGCCATTAGAGATTCTGTGAACATGCTGATTTATTAGATTATCAGAGAACATATAATCAGAGTGGGAAGGGACCTTGTAGGCCATCTAGTCCAACCCCCTGCTCAAACAGGAGACCCTACAGCATTTCTGACAAATGGCAGTCCAATCTCTTCTTAAAAGTCTCAAGTGATGGCGCTCCCACAACTTCCGAGGGCAACTTCTGTTCCATTGGTTGACTGTTCTCACTGTCAGAAAGTTTCTCCTTATTTCCAGGTGAATCTCTCCTTGTTCAGTTTCCATCCATTGTTCCTTGTTTGGCCTTCAGGTGCTTTAGAAAATAACTTGACCCCTTCCTCTCTGTGGCAGCCCCTCCCATGTTGGAAGACTCCTCTCATGTCTCCTTTGGTCCTTCTCTTCAGTGGACTAGCCAGGCCCAGTTCTTGTAACCGTTCTTCATATGTTTTAGCCTCCAATCATCCCCTAATCATCCTGGTTGCTCTTCTCTGCACTTTTTCTAGAATCTCAACATCTTTTTTATAGTGTGGTGACCAAAACTGGATGCAGTACTCTAGGTATGGTCTTACTAAGACTATGTGTGTGTGTGTGTGTGTATACTCTTTCCCATTTTTAAAATCACCATGGGTCGCCCAAAATCATCTCAATCTTTGAAGTTTAAATTATGTCACCTCACCCCGTCAATTTCTTTATTCGGTCTGAAGGCAGCCTGCACATGTTTTCCATTGATCCTTGCCATTTTGGATCAATAGCGAAGGGATTTATTTATGGACATATCTCATCAATTAGCATTTTAATCATACCAAGCTATTTGCATGTAAAATCATTTCTAAATATATCCTTCAAAAACTCCCAGTGTCCAGTAATGTATGCGTGACTCTGCTAAAGAAAAGCAGGCATGAAACTCACCCGCTTTTAAGTGCGACAAATATGCTAATCCTCCCCTCAAAGAGAAAATTTATTAGAACAAAATTGTTCTATTTGATGGAAGAATCATTGCATATCATTTGAATATCATTTCTTCCTGCGTGGGATTGTGATTCCGGGACCAACATACTGTACTGTACAGGTAGTCCTTGAATTACAACCACAATGGAGCCCAAACTTTATGTTGCTAAGTGAAACATTTAATGAGTTTTGTCCCATTTTACAACCTTTCTTGCCACCGTTGTTAAGTGAATCACTGATCTTATTAGCAACATGGTTGTTAAGTGAATCTGGCTTCCCCATTGGCTTTGACTTGATGGAAGGTCGCAAAGGGGATCACGTGACCCCTCCAGAACATGCAAACCATCATAAATGTCAGTCAGATGCCAGGTGTGTGAATTTTGATCACATGTCCGTGGGGAGGCTGCAATGGTCATAAGTGTGAAAAACAGTCATAAGTCACTTTTTTCAGTGCTGTTGTAACTTTGAACAATCACTAAACAAACTGTTGTATGTTCGAGGACTACCTGTATAGTGGCCTTGACTGTTGTGGTTCTCCGGAAGCCTGTGCAGACGGCAGCAGAATCGGACAGAGGGGAAGAACGGGAACCAGTCCGGGAGCCTGGAGAGGACTTGGGCGAGGGTCCTGCATCTGATACAGAGATGGGGCCAGGACCCTCTGGGAGTTATATGCTGACTCCAGAGCCTCCAGAATCTGACAGCAGCGGGGCAGAGGAACAAGGGGAGCCTGTTCCCAGTGTGCATGTGCACAGAGCTGCCAGAAGGCAAGAGCAGTTAAGACAAAAGGGGCGACTCAGGAGTAAGGCTTGGAGGTGATTGCCCCTTCTGTAAGATATAAAGGAAGTGCAAAGGGACAGGAACCTTTGCAGGAAGCAACTTTGTTCACTCTGTTCAGATTAAACCTTGAAGCTCTGTGTGGACTTTGTACTTCGGCTGGTTTTTTTATAGTTCATTTGGCACTTAGTTGTTGGCAGCAATTCAAAGGAGATAAAGGTGGGTGCTTATCTCGAGGGACTATTTGGGATGCATTACAGACTGAGAATGAACATAATTCCCAGTGTTGAAATAAAACAAGACTTATTTGGACTAAGCGTGTGCTTAATTACGGTCTCAGGAAGCCTTGGTCAGAACATTGACATTGAGTTATTATTGGTGAACACCAGGGCTGTGCACCATAATTGGTCATAATCAAGTCATGGACCAACATCCATGGCATATATTACCAAGTTCTAATTGATGGTAAATAGTAATGCAGCCCTCTTGAATATCTGCTCTGCTGGTCTTCAGGTACTGCATTAGCAGTACTCTCAAGACTGGAGAAATAAAAAAATATTGTCTAGGTCAAGCTAAGAATGACCAGAGATCCTACTATGGATTTGATACGTTGTGAATGTCCATGATATTCAGATTTCGGGACAAGCTAGGGATCCTTCTGCCTTATCTATTTGTTGTACAAAAGGATCCCTATCTTTTCAAGCTGGTCTCAGGAATGGAGTTGAAGGACCCCATGTGATGACCTGAGCATGGCACAAAGGCAACACAGTCAGATAATTAGTAGGAGTCCCTTTATTATCTCCAATTTTGCCCCCAGTGTTCAGGTTTCCTTTCTGGCTGGAGAAAAACTCTCTCAGAAACACCCTTTGATTGCAGAAAATTAAGTCCAAAACATGGTCAACACAAACTGCAATTTAAAGTCCAAACAAGCCAAACTGAAGTAATTAGTTTGGCAGGAGGAGTAGGAATTTCAGACTTGAAGGCACGGCAAAACTTACATGGTTGGGAAGATGCCAGGAACACAGATAAGCAACAACAACACAAGATAAAGTCACGCTTGCTCCCAGCAGGCTGCTGCATGAAGGGGAAGAGGAAGGGGAAAGAGAAGGAAAAGGAGAAGGAGAAGGAGGAGAAGACTGTGGGGTCCTTGGTGCTCTCTGAGCTGGTTTGTTTCCTTGCAAATGTTTCATTAACAAACTAGGTAAACACCATCAGTGCTAGAAAGGGGTGGGATTTGTGGAGGAGGAGAAGGAGGAGGAGGAGAGGGAGAGGAAGAAGAAGGAGGAGGAGGAGGAGGAAAGGAAGAAGAAAAAAGAAGAAAAAGAAGGAGGGGAGGAGGAGGAGGGGAAGGGGAAGAGTGTAGGGTCCTTGGTGCACTCTAAGCTGGTTTGTTTTCTTGCAGATTTTTCATTACCAAACTAGGTAATACCATCAGTGCTAGAAGGGGGTGGGGTGTGTGGACATGCGCAAAACGTAATCACCTAACAAGTAGTAACTTCGGTTGAATCTCACCCCTGATCTTGAGCCTATCTTCTTGGGCGTTAACTATTCCTGCCAGCTTAGTATCATCTGCAAATCTGGTAAGTTCCCCTTCTATTCCCTCATCTAAGTTGTTTATGAAGATATTGAAGAGTACTGGGCCTAAGATGGAACCTTGTGGCACCCCACTGCTTACTTCCCTTCATGTAGACAGACCCATTAAGGACTACTCGTTGAGTACGGTTTATCAGCCAGTTGCGAGTCCATCTAGTGGTATTACTATCCATTCCCCATTTTTGTAAACCTACATGGCAGGAAAGCTTGTAAAAATGGGGGCAAAAAGGCACTTAATAAGCATCTACACCAAGACAAATTCCTTGTGTGTCCAATCACACTTGGCCAATAAAGAATTCTATTCTATTCTATTCTATTCTATTCTATTCTATTCTATTCTATTCTATTCTATTCTATTCTATTCCATTCCATTGTTTATGATTCTATTCTATTCTATTCTATTCTATTCTATTCTATTCTATTCTCCATCCGCCCGCCTTAGGTCCTGCTTTAAGAACTCTGGTCACTTTCAGGCGCTTCGTCCCGGCCTTCTTCTTCCCTTTCGGCCGGGGGTGGGGTGGGTGCGGGGTTGCTAAATTCTCAACCCCCACCCCTCCCACTTCCAACCCTGCGGAGCTTTCAGGAAGCGAAGTCTCAGCCGTCCTCCTTCGTCCCCGGCTTCCCCCAATGCCTTCCTATTGGCGATTCCCGTTCTAAATGTCCAAGCTCAAGGAGCAGGCGGGGAGGGGAGGGGGGTTCGCTCCCTCTGCGGGCCAAAGAACGAGGGCTGCCCCGATTGCGGCTGCTCTGCAGGGACCGCCGCGCTTGCCAGCATCCGGCTGCCAAGATTTTGCTGCAAACCCTCCGCTCTGCGGCGGCTTTGGGCCCTCTCCCTGCGCGGCGGAGAGCGAGGAAGAGCGCACGGGAGAGCCGCGCTCTCCAAACCGGTGGCTTGGCCTAGGATCCACGCCACCGAGGGGTGGCTGGGGAAAAACCAAGCCCGGGGGAAGAAAGCGATCCAGGGGATCGCCAGCGGGAGGGGGAAGTGGGAGGAAAGGTTGAAGGGACCCTGGGGAGGCCCAGAGGAACCCAATGGAGGCGGCCCATCCGCCGCAGAGAGCGCAGAAGACCCACCAGGCGGGCCGGCTCGCCACCACCCACCTCGCCAGCCGCAGGCATGGCTGCATTGCGCCGGGTCCGTCTCCGGAGCGGTGCGCAACGTGACCTCGGGTCTTTCTCGGGGAAGGGCGGCGGAGGGCCGGCGGGCGCTTTCCCGGCCGTTGTGGCGGGGGCGCGCCCGGCCGGGCCGAGGAAGCGCAGCGCAGCAGAGCGCAGGGCGGGCGCCCCCTCCTCTCTCCTTTCCTCTCTCCCCGCCCTCTCCTCCTCTCCTCCCCGCGCAACGCCTGAGCTGCAGCTGCGCCGAGGCGCTGGCAATTTCTGCTGAGGCTGCAGCGCGGTCGGGGATGGCCGGCCCGGCCCGGCTCTGCTCCGCGTCTGCCGCAAGCGTCCGCCGGCTCCCGCTCTTCGGCACCCTCCCGAGCCGAGGTAGCTCCGGCCGCGGCCACGCCAAGAGAAGGAGAAGGAGGAGGACCGCGCCGCTCCAGCCATCCTTAAGGCAGACCCGCAGTCCGCTTGCCCGCCTCGCCCTCGCCTCGCCTGCCTTACCGAAGCTGGGCGGCGGAGGCGGGGAGCGCCCAGGGGTCCTCCTCCGCCAGCCTCAACTTCCCCGCCGGGCCCCACTCCCGACAACATCCCCGTAGGAGCCCGACGCGCGTCCAGCGGGCGCCGGCGCTTGCTGGGCGCGGGAGGGCGGTGGTGGGGGGTCCGCGGGGGTGGCTGCGGCGCAATCCGACCGGCGGCAGGGTTGCGGGGCTGAGAGTGCTGCGGGCGACGCGCCTTGACGCATCCTGAAGCGGGCTCGGAGCGCGGGCGCTGCAGCAGGACCGCTCCATCTCCCCGCCTCCCCCCACCGTACTCCACCTCCCGCAGGAAGGTAAGGAGAGCCAGAGAGCAAC
Source organism: Bungarus multicinctus (assembly GCA_023653725.1). Taxonomy (NCBI): domain Eukaryota; kingdom Metazoa; phylum Chordata; class Lepidosauria; order Squamata; family Elapidae; genus Bungarus; species Bungarus multicinctus. The sequence goes on along the minus strand of CM042848.1, from coordinate 23,555,689 downwards.
TTTGCTCTGCTTTGCGGGAAAGCTGGGATGCCGCGCGTGAGGAGGAGGAGGAACGGAGGGAAGGAGGATGGGGTAGGGGGCGACTGAGCCCGAACTGATTTTTTTCCATTCCTCGCCCCCGCCCCCGTGCACCGCGGCCCGCTGTTTTAAGTGCCCCCCCCCCACCGTCCCCAATCTGGACCTGCGGAACAATGGCACTTTCTCCCCTCCCCAAACTTTTAAGAGATCTTCCTGCCTCCACGGGGTGTCCCCCCTCCCTTCAATCGCTTCCTACTCGGGTGACTGCCTCTCCGCTGCAGTGCATGACCCGTCCGGAGGCTGCCCGGGGCGCGTTCGACCTGGGGGGGGGGCGGGGGGAGTGATTCGTGAACTTAGCGGGCGTGGAGCTCAGAGGCGGGAGTCGCCGCTCAGGTGGGCAAGCCTGACAGACCTGCGGGCTGGTGTTCCTTTAGAAGCATGCGGCACTTCTGCTTTGGCCTTTTGTGGCTTGGCGTGCTGGGCTGGGGAGGGAGGGAGGGAGGGGGGGGGGAACCTTTGCTTTTTAAAATGAATGCCTTCTTCTTATCCTTTGCAGTCTATGCCCGTAAGCCGTCCCTCCCACCACCACCACCTCCTCAGGGGAGCCCTCGTTTGGTAAGCAAGGGCCAGCCCAGAGCCAGGGAGAAGTCGCCGGAATTTGCTGAGTCGACATCTGGGCTACATCACCTCAGCCGCCGCCGCCGCAAAAGCAGCAGCAGCAGCGGTTGTTTGTTTGTTTATTTATTTATTTATTTATTTATTTATTTATCGGTGCGAGGAGGCAAAGTGTGGCAGGAGCCGCAGTGCAACAGCAGCCGCCGCCGCCGCGCGGCCCATCCTGCAAAGAAAAGTCCAAGTGGCCAAAGACTGGCGGAGCTCCATCTCGTAGCCTCTCTCTCTCCCCCATTCCCCCCCCTCCCTTCCCACCTCCACGTGCGCCGAGGCCCGGACTCTCCTCCTGCCTTCGTGAAGCCAGTTCGACTTACTCATCTGCCTGGTTCCCCCCTCGCCCAATGACTAGCCCCCTTCCCCATTTCCTTTCCTTTCTCCAGCCCGGATTCCCTCCGGCTCAGCCCCTTCCCCGTTTTCTCTTCTTGAGTTGTCCGTCTCTTCATCCTTTCCGTCTCCTGTCCACTTCCGCACCTTCCGCACCGATGCGCTTTGTCTCAGGAGCTGTCCACTTCAGCACCTCCGCACCGATGCGCTAACTCTCCCTTCTCAGGAGCTGTCCACTTCAGCACCTTCCATACCGCTATTCTAACTCTGCCCCGGATCCCTTGCTATTCCTGAGGTCCTCCTCCCTCCGTTGCTCTCTGACCGGCTCCGGGAGGGGACTCCTCCTGCCCCAACTCTTCATCTCCCACCATGACTGTCATGGCTGGGGACAACCTGGATGAAACCTTGGCTTTGCCAGGCCACCCACAGGACAGCTACCGGCCAGGGTCTCACGAGGACCACGAGTGCTGTGAGAGGGTGGTGATTAACATTGCTGGCCTGAGATTTGAGACGCAGCTGAAAACCCTGGCTCAGTTCCCCAATACTTTGCTGGGGAACCCCAAGAAACGCATGCGATACTTTGACCCACTGAGGAACGAGTATTTCTTCGACCGGAACCGCCCCAGCTTCGATGCCATCCTCTATTACTACCAGTCTGGGGGGCGGCTTCGCCGGCCAGTGAATGTCCCTTTGGACATGTTCTCCGAGGAGATCAAGTTCTATGAACTGGGGGAGGAGGCCATGGAGAAATTTCGAGAGGACGAAGGCTTTATTAAGGAGGAAGAGAGGCCCTTACCTAAGAAGGAATATCAAAGGCAGATTTGGTTGCTCTTCGAATACCCGGAGAGCTCCGGTCCGGCTCGGGTGATTGCCATCGTCTCCGTCATGGTGATCTTAATCTCCATCATAATCTTTTGCCTGGAAACCTTGCCAAACTTAAAGGAACAGGAGAAGGTCTATGTATTCCGCAACCGCACGGACAAGTCCGCTGCCTCCCGCAAACCCAGCATCTTCACCGACCCCTTCTTCGTGGTGGAAACTCTATGCATCATCTGGTTTTCTTTCGAGTTGGTGGTGCGCTTCATCGCCTGCCCGAGCAAGGCCGAGTTCTTCAAGAACATCATGAATTTCATAGACATAGTGGCCATCATCCCTTACTTCATCACTCTGGGCACAGAGTTGGCTGAGCAGAAGAAGCCTCCCAAAGGAGAACAGGCCACCTCTCTGGCCATTCTGAGGGTCATCCGACTGGTAAGAGTCTTTCGCATCTTCAAACTCTCCCGGCATTCTAAGGGACTCCAGATTCTGGGACAAACCCTCAAGGCCAGCATGAGGGAGTTAGGTTTGCTTATCTTTTTCCTTTTCATTGGGGTGATCTTGTTCTCCAGCGCAGTGTACTTTGCTGAAGCTGAGGAAACTGACACTCATTTCGACAGCATCCCCGATGCTTTCTGGTGGGCAGTGGTATCTATGACCACTGTAGGATATGGTGACATGTACCCTGTGACAATTGGAGGCAAAATCGTGGGCTCCTTGTGTGCCATTGCTGGTGTGCTAACAATTGCCCTGCCTGTACCTGTCATTGTGTCCAACTTCAACTACTTCTACCACCGAGAAACAGAAGGGGAGGAACAGGCTCAGTTACTTAAAGTTAGCTCTCCTAACTTAGCCTCTGACTCTGATCTGAGTCGCCGTAGCTCCTCCACCATCAGCAAATCTGAGTATATGGAAATCGAAGAGGATGTGAACAATAGCATAGACAATTTTAGGGAGGCTACTCTCAGAACTGGCAACTACACCTTAGCCAACCAGAACTGTGTCAATAAAACCAAGCTACTTACCGATGTTTAGGCCATGTAGGGAAAGGAAAAAAGAAAAACACAAAACAAAACAAAACCACGTTGGTAGCTTGGAGAAGTTAAGAGGGTGAGCAGCCCCTCTTTGTAGATGCTTGATGAATATGTCGTTGAATGCTTTACCTCGAAATAATGTGGTTGCATTGCAAATTTTGCTCAGCGCCTCAAGAAGCTTTCAGGATCCATGAACGAGATTCACAATTTTGGGGGTATTATATTTTTTTTGGGGGGTGGGGGGGTGGCTGGGTGGGAGAGTTTTGTTTCCAAAAGTTATTTTCTGGTGGGTATTCATGGGACTAGTCTAGTTATAAATAAGTATCATATGCTTCTAGCCCTAGAATTCTTTGCTTTACTTCTTCTTCTTCTTTTGGTTTTGTTCATTCACTTAATTTTTAAACAATCAAACTTGAGAAGGACTTTTACAAATATGCATGGAATACAGGAAAAGTTTCTATTTAAAAAAAACAAAACAACAAAAACCCTGCACAATGCATCTAAGAACATGCATCTAAACTATATTCAGCAGTAATAAAAAGTGCAGTTAGATACTTCCCACTGCTTAGGAGGGCCGATTTAATCCAGTCCCTTGGCAAAAAGGGTTGGCAGGTCTGGTCTACAGATCTACCCACAGCACTTTACGAAAACATGCCGGGTCATTCTGGGTTTGCGGTATACCCTTCTGAGGCATCCTCATCCCAGGGGTGAGGAGATAAAATACCTGCAGTGCTACTAAAGGGGTCTTTAAGGGGCAGAAAGTCCTGAGATACCTCCAAAATTGGATGCAAATATTTTGAGCTCCTCACTTGCAAGACAGCACAATAGAATTTAATAGAAGCATGTGGACTTTGATACTTCTTTCTTTTATAACTGCATGCCTGGCCCATTACCTCAGAAAATAGGGAATAAGCTTTTGTTTCGACCCACCTCCTTTTAAAAATAGGTTGTTTTTTTTTGATTCTTTCTTTTTGTTTCAATTTGCATTCACCAAAAGTGCACTCCTTTTTATTTCATGAAGTATCTAATTAGTAACAGGAAAAGTACTGTATTTAAGTGCATATGTTAGTCAAATGGATACAAACAACTTTTTTTTTTTGGGAGATCCAAAGCATGTTCCAATATTCAGCATTATGGCCTCTTTGACGAAAAGGCATAGCTCCAATTAATTAATGCATGAGTTTGGTAAAAAAACAAAACAAAAAAAAAACACAAAACAAAATAATGATAATGACAATTCTTTCTGTTCGTTTGTTTAATTGCTTATCGGGACCGAAGGGCCAGGAAACACTCATTACATAGTTTCAATTATTTTCCTGTGTTTACTCAGGGAAATTAGTTGGCTTCTGCCTTGGTCTTTGTTGGAAAGGAACTGACTTCAACCCTTAAAGGGAGAAAACTCTTATGGAACTGGAAAGGTCAGTTTATATATAGCAATGTCTAAAAGAGTCTGTAAATCAGGAAACACAAAACAAAACAAAATGAAAAAAAAAAAAGGTGCAGAAGCATGCCTTTTGGTGCATTCTTAGAATGTAAAATAAAAATGTATTTATTATATGCATTCAACTTGCAGCCCAGTTCTTTCCACAGCTGTTTGTTTGAATGGGGAGAAACTTTGGGGCTCCATTGATTTGAGATTGTTGCTTTAGTGCCTTTATCCTCCTCACACCCACTGAACTGCTGGAAGTACCTTGCGGATGAACTCTGACCTCAGGAGACAAAGCTGGGCCAGTTCGAAGCTAGCCATTGAGCCTTGCCCAGCGCACGCACCATAGAGAGGGAGGGAGAGAGAGAGAGAGAGTTTAGGGGAGGGGCACAGAGGAAGTGGAAGAGCAGGACAACCAACCGTCAGACAACTTCACCCCCCCCCACCCCCTTTCTGGATTCTTCCTTCAGAGGCAGGATGACTTTGCAACTTGCCTTTGTCTTTGCCAAGTAAGTTGAATCATTTTTTTTCTATACAACTCAGCTTTTCTCCAGCCCACTTCTAGAGATTTTGCCATTTTCCTCATCTCGCCTTTCTTTCTTTCTTTCTTTCTTTCTTTCTTTTTTTGTGAGGTATGTGTTTGTGTGCGCATACCTGGAAGAGTTGTCACCCTTCCTTGGCAGGAGCTCCTTGGCGTCCTGTCACCAAATAAAGGATGAACCTTTTTTAGCCCTCTCCACAGGAACTCAGAGGAGTTTTGACCACACTCCAAAACTGGGCTACAAATTCCCAGCTGACTGCCCTGTTTATTTCCACCCTGTTTCAAATGTCCCAAATTTGTTGGGATTTTAAAAATTCCAGGGCTCTGGGGAAAATAACACACCAAAACTTACACCTGGTCCAAATGAATGGAGGACTGAGGCATGGAATAGCGGAAATGATGTCATCAACCCAACTCTGAGTTCCTTTTTTTAAAAAAAAGATTCATTCTGATCATTCTTCGGCTTTTACAGTTCCTTGCTTGATGGAAACTTTTCCAAGAGAAGCGAAGTTTCTGAAAAGACACAAAGCTTGAAGCTCTAGACTATAGAAGAAAATAATATATATATTTAAATCAATGTGGGGTGTTGACATTTTTTAACAATTCCTTTTTAAAAGTCGTAATTGCGGGTTTCTTTTGACGCATGGATCGTATGGACCTCGGCCCTTCCTTCCATTGTAGAGATGATAGATTTTCCTTCAATGCCATTTTCCCAGAAACTACAAAGATTTAACGATGATTTAAACTGATAGGGGGAAAAAAGAGGCAAAAATAATGCAACACTATTTTGCTCAGAATATGAATACAAGGTGCACAAGGCTGCACCTATGTGGCTTCTGTGATTCAGATCAATGGGGAATATTGGTCCAAGGATGCACATTTCCCTTCCAGGGATCAATGAAAAAGATTTAGAGAATGAGGCCCCTCCACATTTTATCTCAGAAGTCTCTTTTGGCCAACTTCTTCCTCTGTACAACCAGGGGATTGGCATTGGTAGCCTAAACTAATTTCCACTAAACTCCGGAAAGGTATCCTTGCATTAAACTGACTTGACAGTTGTGTTATGCAATAAACAGCTTAGTGCCATAGAAAGTCATTGCTCAGGGAGGGAGTTGAGGCCTCGGTCAGCTTGGTTAACTCCTTTGCTCCTTGGTTTGGTTGTCTACACCTGCGTTTATCTATTACTGTTATCAATCCTTACTCTGCATGTTGACGAGAGAGCCCTGCATGCAGTGGGTTTTGGGTTATGGCTTCCCTTGTTTGCTTCTGGCAAGGATGAGACAATCTTTAAGTGCTTGCTGTAGCTTGGAAATACAAGCATTGCTTCCTCATGTATAATTCATGGCAAAGAAATTAGGTAAATATGGAATAAGGCCATAACCTCATATTGCATTGGCATTTGGCATGTATGAACATCTTGCAAAGTTCTTCCTTTCTGTTAAACTCTTGGCTTTGGACTATATGTACTGAAATGTCTTTGCAAGACCTGAAAGTACATCGAACTGTTTACAGAGTCTTCCTAGTGTTCTTTTCAGGGTCTTAATTTACTTTTCTGCCATATATTAAGGAAACAGCGGTCTTTAAAAAAGAAGAGATGATAAGTTGTCCTTGTGAAGATGGGTGTCAGGATTCCGGCAGTTAAATCATGAATCTCGAGCCAAACTTCCAAAACTTCAAAAGGATTTATTGGAAGTTAACATGTCCGGCTCTGCCTGGGTGTAGCCGAGTCTGAGACACATCATTCATTGTCACCCTTGACCCTGGTTTTCCCCCACACCCCCTGGGTGTATCACAATTCATATTCTCCAATGGGACACCTCCATAGCCAAGAGTCATCAATCATGCTCCCCAGTTAGAATTTTGCACAGCAGAAACTTCAGTCACCTAGTTATTATCTTTGAAAACATTTATGGAATGCACTGTCAATTTCCAAGCAAACCCCTCCCCCCCCCTCTCTTTCTGTTGGCAACTCTAAAAAGATCATAGACATATTTTATGAGTTGACAATGGGCTCCAAATGGGGAGGATCACTCAGAGTTAGAGCTAGAACTCATGTTCCCGATGAGATCCAAGGGTTGGAAGACCCACATGTGGACCTCAAATTTCCCATGGTGCAAAAAACATGAAACACAGAAGCTCTGATTCATCTGATGATTCAGAAATTAACCAAGCAAACATTCAAGATCATGTATGTTCATGTTCTAAGCTAACCTTGAGCATGTGCCTCGTAGGCCTCAGAAGTATGTTACCCCATTATTTCTTTCAATGTGACAAAAGAAAAAAAAAAGATAATTATTGGGCAGGAGAAGAACCATATTAAATCCATTTCATATTAGTTTAGATTTCAGTGTAAATGAGAGAAAATGGGAGGCCGTTTTCATCCTGGCCCCTACGTTTTCAAACTGAAAACTAAGTTCATCTGAGCATTGGCTTGGGGAAATCAAACGACCCTTCCTTGAAGTTGGAGGTCAACAAGATAATCAGGTCATTATTTGATTTGTTTCAAGAAGGATAATGTTTTCCAGGACTTGGAGAATGGAAGTTTCAGACTCTTTCAGAAACTTCTGTAGACAGAAGATGATTAGTTGAAGCCGGAAAACGGAAGTGTTGGAAGAGAAAGTTGAGAGAAGGTGAAGTTCTGAAGTTGCTCCTGAGCTTCATTATTTCAGTCTGGAGGCAGATATCTGGCAGTAGATCTTCTATCTCAGAAAATCCCCCTGCACATAGCTGAGAGGCGGTGAGGCAATTTAGAATAGAATAGAATAACAGAGTTGGAAGGGACCTTGGAGGTCTTCTAGTCCAACCCCCTGCTTAGGCAGGAAACCCTATACCATTTCAGACAAATGGTTGTCCAATCTCTCCTTAAAAACTTCCAGTGCTTTAGTGAACATGTAACTATTCTAGTCTTGGAGAGCTAGGTTTAGTTCTTGCTGAGAGAGAGAGAGAGAGAGAGACCTAAGCTTGGAGACAACCCAATTGGGAGTGAGGGCATATCTGAATGCAGGATCTCCAACTTCCCTCCACCTGGAAAATTACTATATTGGGGAGAAGGATTTTCTCTCAACAGAGCAAACTGAAGGGTTGCAGCCATGCCTAGATCTGTTACTACAGAGGGAAGATTTACAATGACAAGGGAGCATTCAAGTATAGAGTTACTTTACCTGCTCCTTGATCCAATCTGCTGCTTATCTGGAGTAGACCAATGCCTGGCTTCTGTAGTTGTTGAAGATGTTCTCTAGAACACATTGGGCTCAAAGAACTGGAATAGTTCTGCCCAAGTAGAATAATATTAGCTTCTAAGAATGTCTGTTGGTAGTTGGGGACCCATCTGGTCAGTTGACCTCATGTCTGACTCTTCAGTCTACCTGAGTCACATTTGGAGTTGGGAAGACCAGCATGATGGATGTTCTGCTGTTAATCTGGCCCATCCAAGTACAGAAAGGACTCAGAGACATCCTTCTTCTTCTTCTTCTTCTTCTTCTTCTTCTTCTTCTTCTTCTTCTTCTTCTTCTTCTTCTTCTTCTTCTTCTTCTTCTTCTTCTTCTTCTTCTTCTTCTTCTTCTTCTTCTTCTTCTTCTTCTTCTCCTTCCTCCTCCTCCTCCTCCTCCTCCTCTTCTTCTTCTTCCTCCTCCTCCTTCTTCCTCCTCCTCCTTCTTCCTCCTGCTCCTCCTCCTCCTCCTCCTCTTCTTCTTCCTCCTCCTCTTCCTCCCATTAATGCATTTAAATATAACACAAGATTGCAACAAAAATAAAGAAAGCTGGTGTACTTTTTTTTGCTAAACCATATTATTTGAAATAGCAAACTGGGACTTCCCCCAAAATGCATGTTATATTTAAGATAGTTGTTCCTATATTCAGATATAATTTCAAGAAAGTTTTTTTTTTGGAAATGGCACAAGCTGACTTTTAGGAAATGTAACTTTGATTCTGTGTTTTCCATGGTATTTTTTTTAACTCCTTCATGCAAATCAGAAGCTTGTTTGAAATGAAATGGTTCCTTAAGCTTGAGTTTTAGTTTTGTTCTCCGTTGAAATGGACAGCGATGTTGTTGTTGAAGATTGGATTCATCTTCTTAATTTTCCATTTTCAGAGTGGATGATTGATGTCTGGAGGAGGAAAGACATTAATCAGCATTAATCACCACCCAATTAATGAAATTTATAAAAGAAACCATTTCTTTGCAATGCTGTGTGGTACATTAATATATCCAAGAACATGTATGATCAGAAAAGAGTATGTAATCAATTTGGGATTTTTATTCTGATTTATCAGGGGGGAAATGATGTGTTGATGCCTGTTGGGTTAACTGTCTTGGTTTCTCCAGCCATGCTCTATATAATTTACCATTTTTGAGCTTCTCCTGCTATTATTGGGGGGAAATATTTCACTTTGGTTAACTGTCTCCATGAAGTTTCTTATAATATCAAATGTATATTTTGCTTTTATACCAAAGTTAACAAGAAGATATTTTTATGACTCAGTTCAGACGCATACAAAAGGAAATATTTGAATTTGCTTTTCCCTTTTAGGTGACAATCACACTTTCCCCCCCAGTATGTTAACTCAAAATGATGTACACAATGACTGTGTGTAGGAATGTATGTGTGGTTACTTCTCAGAATTCTCAGTTTAATGAATCGGTATTCATTTGAAAGGTTTCTTGAAACTGATTATCTGACAAATGTACTATCAGGACAATAAAGTACATGGGTGTTTTTGATTTCCACGATGTGCAAATTGTTTCTACATTGGGTCAAAAATGATCACATTATTGTTGATTTGATTTAACCATGGCTGAAGCAGTTTGGTTTGTTAATTTTTTTGGGAGGGGAAGAGGGGTGACAAATGTTATGAGTTTATATATACATACATACATTATATACATATTTAAAGCATAGTTTTCAACTGCACAGGTTTATCTGCTTCTGTTACTTTCACCATCTGTTCATACTTGGCATCAATGATTAAAGATAATTTTTAAGCTTATTCTTACACTCAGGAAAGTTGTGGTTTGTTTATTGCGTGGAGTCTGGTTTTTCTCTTGTTTTTTTTCCAATGTGTCCAATTGGGAGGATTTGGGAGTTGATGGCTTTCAAAGAAAAAGGGATAAAATAGCTGGATTAATTTTGGACCATTAGGCCTTTAAAAAAAAACCTTGGAAAGGACTGGATGGGCTCTTGGAAGAAAAGATGGAAAATAGATGTGGAAAATAAATGTGAAAAATTGTTTTGATTAGTCATCTTCTTGCAATGGAACCTTGTGGATTTTTTTTTTTTTTTGGCTATAACTGCATTGGGGCAGTCGGCTGTTATCTGCAGTAGATGATTGATGATTGAATGCATTGAGTTAAGATGAAGTAAAACGTGCATTGCTTGCATCCTGTAGCAGAAGAACAGGCAGAGCTGGCGGTAGTGGTGGAGTGAAGTGAGTCATCAGCTTAGAGTCATTACATTGCCATAAATGGTCTGAATCCAGACCTTGAATTCCATTGACCGGAATTCTGGTGCCAATTCAGTAGTGAGCTTTGGTTGACTCAACTCTTGTGTATAGCCTGAGTCATAAATCCTTTCTGAACTGTGACTTAACATATGGTCCTGATCCTTTGTGCCTGACACTTCCTGCTCTTATGGTTGTGGACATCCTTATCTATACGATTAACATGGAAAAATAGTTTGTGAAGTCTGGCATTGGCTGTCTGGTGGCTATCTCTGTGTGAAAAATCAGGACCACACTATTATTTTCCAGTTACACTGATTTATTCCTCACGCCAACAGGATCTAGTCAATTACTGTGTTTCCTCAAAAATAAGACTGGGTCTTATATTAATTTTTGCTACAAAAGATGCATTAGGTCTTATTTTCAGGGGAAAACGGTGCTAAAATGTGTCCACTTGGCTGATGATCTTAACTGGGGCTTATTTTGGGGATAGGGCTTATATTACGAGCATCCTGAAAAATCATGCTAGGGCTTATTTTCCGGTTGGGTCTTATTTTCAGGGAAACCCGGTAATGGTCATTATTAAGTTTGGGCTAAATAAGAAAAGAATAGAATTGAAGAGGGGTTGGAGATGGTTGTGGAAATGCAATGACTCTAAGCTGGTTCCTTTCTTGACTCCACCACCCCTAGCTCTGCCTCTTCTTCTGCTACAATATTGTGGCTACATTAAAATTTAAAAAAACCCTCTTGCTCTTCCTTGGAACTGGTTGTCCATCACTTCTGGAGGCTAAGAGAGATGGCATCATTCTGCATCCATCCCCCTCTCCTCCTTCGAACTGCCACTTGTGCTTGTTTTCCTGCTGTGCTTTAAACCTGTGGGTTTGGCCAAAAGTCACCTTGAGTGTTGAGACCTGTTTTGGTTGGAGGGTAGGAGAAACCCTGGCTGTTCTTTGGCTCATGCAAGCAGGAGTAAGGGAATGCTCCATTCTGTATATTTATGTTCGCTTCCCCAACAACCCTTTCCTTCCTTAATGGCAAAAACTACAGAGAGCAGCCGTGAATCACTCAGCATGGGCCAGACCTACACACGCCCTTGGAAAGTTGGAATGCTAATTTTCAGTTGTTTAGTGTAAAAAACAGCAATGACAACAATCTTCTGACATCTTCAGCATTTTTCAGAAGTTGTGGTCAATCGATGTGAGTTGGAGCTTGTGTTGCTTTGACTGCTTTAAAGTTAAACTGTGATGACTATAAGATGCAAACAACCTCAGGGGTTGGTACGGATGTAGTTGGTGTCTCTTGGAGACTCTTCTCCTTGCTACAGGGAAACACAAGTAGTCCTTGACTTACAACAGTTCATTTAGTGACCGTTGGAAATCATGAGAGCACTGAAAACAGGGACATATGGCTGGATTTCACACTTACGACCGTTGCAGCTTTCCCACGGTCACGTGATCCAAATCCAGGCACTTGGCAACTGACTCATATTTACGACGGTCGCAGTGTCCCGGGGAGAGTGGTCATGGGATCCCCTTTTGCAACCTTCTGATGAGCAAAGTCAAGGGAGGGAAGCCAGATTCACTGCATGACCATGTTCCTGATTTAACAATGGTGGAAGACAGGCTGCAAAAGGGGGCAAAACTCACTTAATACCTGTCTCACTTAGCGGCAGAAATGTTGTGCTCAATTGTGGTTGTAAATCCAGGCCCTATCTGTATTGTTTTAAAAGTCTCACCAAGTTGATAGACAGAAACATGCTCATATAGCAACTTTCCCTAAGCAAAACGGACCCTTAGTTTATCACCTTTTAAAGTATTCCATTCCTTAAATGAAATTTTGGAAGACTTTAGCCTGATCCTACAGACCCATGGTGGAAAATCTATGGCACGCATGCCACAGGTGGCACGCAGAGACATTTGTGCGGGCACACGAGCCCCAGCCAAACTTACCTGCACTGCGCATGTGTGCGCTTCCCAGCTGATTTTTGGCCTGTTTGAGGCAGTTTGAGGCCTATCAGAGGCTCAAGCAAAGCCTCTGCAGCCTCAGGAGGATGAAAAATGGGCCTTCGGGAAATACCGGAAGTACCGAAATGGGCCTGTTTTTAGCCTCCCGAGGCTGCAGAAGCCTTCTTCGAGCTTCCGGGACGGCAAAAACAGCCTCAAACGGGTCGAAAATCAGTTAGGAGGTGCATGCATATGCAGTGCAGGTAAGGGGGCGGGATGGGGTTTTGTGCACATGTGTGCAGGGAGGCAGGGTGCATTGCATTGTGGGTGCCAGCACATGCGTGTGCGCTCTTTCAGCACACCATGACAAAAAGATTCACCATCACTGCTATAGACCATTCATTCCAGATGCCTAATTTCACCCCCCTTCAACTCCGCAGGAATTGTCCTATTGAATGCTCCAACACTGGAAGTTTTTTAAAAGATGTTGGATAACCATTTGTCTGAAGTAGTGTAGGGTTTCCTGCCTAGGCAGGGGGTTGGACTAGAAGACCTCCATGGTTCCTTCCCACTCTGTTATTCTATTCTATTCTATTCTATTCTATTCCATTCCATTCCATTCCATTCCATTCCATTCCATTCCATTCCATTCTATTCTATTCTATTCTATTCTATTCTATTCTATTCTATTCTATTCTATTCTACTAGCAGTAGTCTCTGTATCCATTCTTCTCTACTGTGTGGCAAAGAAAGTGGAAGCTAAAATATATGAAGGACGGTTTCAGGAATTGGGTATATATCATTTGTAATGTGGAAAGCATAGAAATATATATATATATGTCTGTCTGTCTGTCTTGGCGTGTTTGGGTCTTTTCCCGTGTAAGAATCTTACACGGGAAAAGACCCAAACACGCCAAGACCTGCATACCTGTACCCGTGAAAATCTACAAAAACACATATATATTCATTGAAATGCTTTATCCTTTGTGTAAACCTTTTTGGGAAGGGTGATCTTTACAAGTGGTATGCAAAGATATGAGACTGAATGAATTTAGGTGAGAACTTTACCTCGGATTAAATTACAGATATAAAGATTAACAGAGTTGGAAGGGACCTTGTAGGTCATCTAGTCCAACCCCCCGACTAAGCAGGAGACCCTAAACCATTTTTGACAAATCACAGTCCAGTCTCTTTTTGAAGGTTTCCAGGGATGAACTTCCCACAATTTCTGAAGGCAACTTCTGTTCCACGGGTTGATTGCTCTCACTGTCAGAAAATTTATCCTTATTTCCAGGTGGAATCTCTTCTTGTTCAGTTTCCATCCATTATTCCTTGTCTGGCCTTTGGGTGCTTTGGAAAATAGTTTGACTCCCTCCTCTCTGTGGCAGCCTCTCAAATATTGGAAGACTGCTATCATGTCTCCCCTGGTCCTTCTCTTCACTAGACTAGCCATGCTGAGTACTTTGTATGTTTAGCCTCTAGTCCCCTAATCATCCTGGTTGCTCTTCTCTGCACTCTTTCTAGAGTCTCAACATCTTTTTATAGTGTGGTAACGAAAACTGGATGCAGGATTTCAAGTGTGGCCTTACTTAAGGCTTTATAGAGTGGTATTAGTACTTCCCTTGATCTTGATTGTCTCCCTCTGTTAATGCAACTTAGGATTGCATTGGCTTTTTTGGCTGCTGCTGCACACTGCTGGCTCCTATTTAACTGGTTGTCTACTAAGAACTCCAAGATCCCTCTCACAGTTACTGATATTGAGCCTGGTTTCACCCAGTCTATATGCGTACTTTTGGTTTTTCTTGCCTAAGTGAAGGACTTTACTTTTCTCTACATTGCTGAAATGCTATATGAGATGATGATGATTAAATCTTTAGTGGGATTCACAGCCTTTGGGGCTGGTTGGTAGCTCAACAGCTCAAGTCCTAACCAAGAACCTAGAAATTGTTCAGGTAGTGTCGGAGGATATAAGCTATTCCAAGTACGGTGGTTTTTTGTAGAATCAGGATACTTAAGTCTGATAAATTCAGAATTTCCAAATAGCGAGGTAGCCCTTTAGGTAGATAAGGGCTCCAGTTACAATTGGGATAACACACTATTTCTTTTTCCAAAGTTGCTCAACTTCAATTTGTAAGTCCTAATACTTTGTGATTTTTTCTTGCTGCGTGTCTACAATTCGTGCATCACCAGGTATTCCAATGTCAATGAACCAACCCTTTTTCTTTTCAACTATTGTTATGTCAGGTGTGTTGTGAGACAAGTGCCTGTCAACCTGAATTCAGAAGTCCCACAAGATCTTGACTTTTTCATTCTCCAGAACCTTCTCAACCTGATGTTCCCTGTAGTTGTTACTATACTCAAATCCAAACTTTTCGCATAGTTTCCAATGAATGATTTTAGCAACTCAGTTATGGCGGTCTAATAGTTAGTTTGTGAAATTTTGCTGCATCCACTGATTAAATGGTCAACTGTTTCATCTTTCTCTATTATTATTATTATTATTGTTGTTGTTGTTGTTGTTGTTATTATTATTATTATTATGTGAGATTTACAGCCTTTGGGACTGGTTGGTAGGTCAACAGCTCGAGTCCTAACCAAAGACTTGGGAACTGTTCAGGTAGCGTCGGAGGATATAAGCTGTTGCAAGTAGGGCGGTTTTTTGTAAAATCAGGATATTTAAGTCTGATAAATTCAGAATTTCCAAATAGCAAGGCAGCCCTTTAGGTATTGCTCCAAGGGCTCCAATTACAATTGGGATAACGCACGAATTCTTTTTCCAAAGCCGCTCAATTTCAATTTGTAAGTCCCCATATTTTATGATTTTTTTCTTGCTGCATATCTACTACTACTACAACTACTATTACTATTATTATTAGTAATAGTAGTAGTGGTAGTAGTAGTGATCAACTGTGTTAAATGTGTTGATTTTTCAGTCTCTAGGCCAGCTTCTTGAATTCCCACTGAATTATCCCCATGAAATCTTTCAGACTTAACAATTATTGTCTTAATATCAGAAAAGTGATCAACCCTAAACCTCCATCTCCATCTCTAGCTCCCTTGGAAATGTAAGGATCTTCATCTTGAAATATTGACCAGCTGCTCAGAAATAGAAGCAGTCCTCAATTTATGACAGTTCATTTAGTGACCATTCGAAGTTACAACGGCCATTGGAAAAAGTAACTATTTTTAACGCTTTACAACCATGGTAGCCTCCCCCCCCATGATCACCCAATCAAAATTCGGACGCTTGGCAACTGACAGTTAGGATGGTTTGCCGTGTCCCGGGGTGTCAATGGGGAAGCCAGATTCACTTAACAACTGGGTTAATAACTTGATAACCGCAGCGATGAGAAAGGTCGCAAAATGGGGCAAAGCTCATGTAAGAAATGTCTCGCTTAGCGGCAGAAATGGGGACCCCCCCAATTGGTGTCATAAGCCGGGGACCCTCTGTGTTGTTATGAGAAACAAACTACTATGTATGTGCGCCGCAAGAATCTCCGTGTGCTGAAACCCATTTTATGCACAGCCAAGCAATCCCTCGCCTTTCATTAAGATCTGGGCCGTATTAGAGGCGAATGTCCTCTCTTTCCCCTCAGCATTGAAGTAACTACCATTGTGGGTTTCTCTGTTACAGCAAGAGCATCCCTGCCAGCCTCCTTCTTGCCCCCCCCCCCTCTCATCTGGCCGTGCTAGAAGATGACAGATTGTTGGGGTGGTATGACAGAATTATGGCGGAATATGGCGTGACGGTCGTGGATAACTAGATCAGATTCTTCCGCATATGGCAGAAGGGCAGATCAGCAGGAACAATGCAGCACCAGAATGGAAAATGTACTGAGTTGTACTTGCTTTTATGACACTCAGTTGCACTCTAGGGCTGAACAAATTCAAGGGATTGTTTCTTTAAAAATGAAAAGCAGAGGAGGAGGAGGAGGTGGAAGGGAAGGAAGAGGAGGGAGAGGAAGAGGAGAAGGTGGAAGAGGAGGAAGGAGGGGAAGAAGAGGAAGAGGAGAAGATGGAAGGGGGAGGAAGAGAAGAAGGTGGAAGGGGAGGAGGAAGGGGAGGAGGAGGAAGAAGATGGAAGGGAGAGGACGAGGAGAAGGTGGAAGAGGGGGAGGAAGAGGAAGAAGAGAAGGAGGAGGATGGGCGGGGGAGGAAGAAGAGGTGGGGGAGGAAGAGAAAGAGGAGAAGCTGGAAGGGGAGGAAGAGGAGGAGGTGGAAGAAGCGGAGGAAGAGGAGGAGGAGAAAGAAGAGGTAGGGGAGGAAGAGGAGAAGGTGGAAGAGGGAGAGAAAGAGGAGGAGAAGGGGATTGAGGAAGACGAAGGAGAGGGAGAGGAAGAGGAGGAAAGGGAAGAAGAAGCTGGAGAGAGAGGAAGAGGAAAAGATGGAAGAGGAAGACAAGGAGGAAAAGGAAGAAGAAGAGGGGGAAAAGAAGGAAGAGGAGAGGGAGGAGGAGGTAGAGAAGGTAGAAAAGGAGGGCCAGGAGAAGGAGGAAGAGGAAGAGGAGAAGGAGGAGGAGGGGAAAGTGGAAGAGGAGAAGGAGGAAGAGGAGATGGAAGAGGAGGACAAGAAGAAGAGGAGGAGAAAACTTGTTCTTCCATATATCCATGAATTAATAAATTTCTAGCGGGCCCCCAGAAGAAAATGGGATACAAGGGGGAGTTTTAAGAAATCCACATAACTAGAGTTTTCATGCTGAACTTATGGAGGAGAAGCACCACCGCAGAACCAGTGGTGTGTGCTGTTTAAATTTGATTCCTAAAGTATTCTTACAGCTATTTTTACATGGGGGGCAGGGGAGGGGGGAGGAAAGAAACGGGGTCTGTCATCATGATTTTAAAAGCTTCGCAGAAGCGTGCCAAGAGACTTCACGAAGACCAGGCTGACGTTTGGCGATCTCTAAACGAAGGCCACCTGACCTTGAGGTTTTCACAGAGGCCCACGAGACTCTTGTCTATTTTTCCCAGAGTTCGGACTGGCGAGCTTTGAGCCTCGGCTGATTGTGCCAGGTGAAGTGTCCACGCTACCTTCTCAGACCCAGCCTGTTTCGAACCACGGTGATTCCTTCCTCTTCCTGGTTTTTTTCAGAATCGCCTCGCCTAACTCATCATTTCAATGCTTTCCCCATTGAGAATGTTTTAGAGCAGTGGTGGCTAACCTTTTTGGGCTCCTGTGCCAAAAATTGCATCCGTGTGCTAACACCTGTTGTGGTTAGCCGGCAGCAGGTGCGGACAGTGGAGGAGAGCAAAGACTCGGATGAGGAGCCGGGACCATCAGACTGCTGCCTTTAGGGATTGTGAGGGCTGGCAGCAGTGATGAGGAGGTTCCCGAGGAGCCTGTGCCAAATGCGCGTGAGCATTGGAGCAGCACAGGTGACTCAGGAGTAAGGATGCAACAAAGTGGCCCCTCCCTCCAGGGAATATAAGCCTGGTTTCAAAAGGTTTTTGCCTTTGCAAAAGGCAAAAAATGCTCTAAGGACCCAGCATTGTGTGTAGAGACTCTGACTTATCTGAAGAATAATTGGCTGTAAGCCATCTTTTATCTTCAAAGTTTATTTGTAGATTAAAGCTGTGAAAGTTTGAGTTGCTGCATTTGTTTGAGATTTTCTTGCTGGTAAGAGGGTTGGGTCAGAACAACACCCAGAAGGCAATGCACGCAGTCTTCCGCTGCCCCCTGTGCATGCATGTGTGATTTCCCACCCTCCACACCGCCCCCTTACCTGCACTGTGCCTCCCACCTAATTTTTGGCCTGTTTGAAGCCTTTTTCAGCATGCCAGAGGCTTGAGGAAAGCCTCTGTAGGCTTTGCAGGCCGAAAAATGGGCCCGTTTTGTAACTTCTAGTATTTCTGGAAATACAGGAAGTGATGAAATGGGCCTATTTTTTAGCCTGCAAAGCTTGCAGAGGTTTTCCTCAAGCCTCTGGCAAGCCAAAAAAGGCTCAAAAATCATCTGGGAGGCGCACACATGTGCAGTGAGGTAAGTTTTTCTGGGGCTCGCGTGCCCGCACAAATAGCTCTGCGTGCCACCTGTGGCACCCATGCCATAGGTTCGCCATCACGGTTTTAGAGTTTTGAATCATTTCTCCCCTCCCGGATGAATAAAACCATGGTAGCAGGGGCTGGGTGTCAGGATTCCAGTAGTTACCCCCATTTAAATCATGAGTCTCTAGCTGGATTTTCAAAACTTCAAGAAGATTTATTAGGAGTTAACATGCCAGCGCTGCCTGGGTATAGCCGATTCTGAGACACATCATTCATTGTCACCCTTGACCCTGGTTTTCCCCCACCCCCTGGGTGTATCGTAATTCATATTCTCCAATGGGACACATCCATAGCCAAGAGTTATCAATCATACACTCTGGTTAGAATTTTGTGCAGCAGAAACTTCAGTCACCTAGAAACTATCTTTGAAAACATTTATGGAATGCAAGCTGCTACACAGCTCCCCTCTCCCTTTCTGTTGGCAACTTTAAAAAGACCATAGACATATTTTATGAGTTGATGGTGGGATTCAACCGGTTGTAACAACAACCAGTTTGGTGACCGCGCACTTGGCACATGTGCGTGCCAGACACGCATTTCGCACACACGTGCATCATTTGCAACTCACCTCTGGCTGCAAGCCCTGTGTGTAAAACAGCTGACGTGGCAATCTGCTGTTCCATGCAAATCAGCTTGTCAGCTTTAGAAAGCCATGTCATGCCCCTGTTGGAGTCTGATTCCAAGGAGGAGGTCAAACAGCTGACAGGGAGTGGGAGTGTGGCTCCGGTGGCTGTGGAGGAAACTGGGGAAGGGCACAGTCCAGCTGAGCATTCAGAGGAAGACCCAGGCCCACCCCCTCTTCATCCTAGGGCATGCAGGGAGGAATGGTTAAGGGAGCAAAGTGGGTTATGGGGAGAAGGAGGCCCTGATTCCCTTCATTGGCTGCAGCTGGGGAAACAGGATAAAAAGGGTGTTTGCGCACAGAACCTTGCTGGAAGCAAAGCGTGCATTATCTTTGTTTGTCAAATTCTATCTGGGTTCTGGCGTCCTCCTAACTGTGTGTGTTTCGTTATCTTTTGAGTTCTGCAACTCCTTATTCTATCTTGTTAATTGCTGCAGCGTGGTTTGTGTTGGTTTTTATTTATAATTTAGATGTACTTTTGGTTCAGACTAAATTTCTTCCCTTTAAAAACTGTTCCAGGGAGAGTTTTTTCTCCAGCCGATGATAACTGGACATTGGGAGCCAAGTTGGAGGAATTAAAGGGACTCTACCTACTTTTGTGACTTTGCTGCTTTTGTGCCACGCCCTGGGTCGCCACACCATATTAGAACCAGAAGTTTCCACACTGCCACATTCCTGTGCTTGGGAAAGTAGAAGGGGGGGGGGATTTGAGAGTGTTGGTAGTTAGACATAATAGCATTCCTCTTTTCGGTCAAGGACATGTTATTCCTGTCCCTGGAGAAGGTGTCAGCATTCCAGAAAAACTCAACTTCAACAAATAACTCCGAGATGGACATCTCTCGCAAAGGTTCCTTTTATTAGAGTAGTAAACTGGCACATCTGGGAATACCAGAATCTGAAAGTTCCAGGTTTCCCTTCAATAAGTAAAATATTACAAATCCACCCCCTGCACCTCTTTTTGCATCTCATGCCCAATCATCATCTGTCCCTTCAACCACTCCTCAGCTAGGTGCAGAAATAACATGACCTTGACTTAGAAGAAGAATGCTATTATGTCTAACCACATACGCTCCAAGAAAGTCCCCCCCCCTCCCACTTTCCCAGGCTCAAGAATGTGGCAACATGGAAGCTGCTGGTGCTAATATGGCTTCCAAAGCTGACAGAAGGAGTGGTTGAAGGAATGTCTCAAGTTGGGATGGTTGGTGATTGGACCATGTGATGGACTGATGGATGCACGGGTTGGGTTTTGACTTTTGAATTACAAAGGGAAAATCCAAAACTTTCAGATTTGGGTTTTCCTCAGATGTGCCAGTACATCTACTCTAATAAAAGGAAACTTTGAGGAAAAACGCCTGTCTCGGAGTTTTTAATTGGAGTTGGTGTTGTGGTTTGCCGGCAGCAAGTGCGGATGGCTGAGGGCTCGGAGAGCAGACTCAGATGGGGGGGGCCTGCATGTGATGCAGGGATGGGGCCAGGACCATCAGGGAGTGCTGCCTTCAGAGATTGTGAAGGCTGGCAGCAGTGATGAAGAGGCCCCCGAGGAGCCTGTGCCCAGAACGCGTGAGTGCAGGATGGCTCGAAGCAAAGAGCAGCTGCAGCAGCACGGGCAATTCGGGAGTAAGGCTGCAAGGTAATGGCCCCTCCCTTAAGAGATAAAAGCCAGCTGAGAAACCGGAGTCCTTTGCAGGAAGCAAAGAAGTTTTGGCACTCAAGCCTTGTGGACGTTCGGACTATCTTGGTTTGTGTTTGAAGACTTTTTGTTTGGAATATTTCTTGGCAACTTAATCTGTTGTTCTTGGCAGCCTTGCAAAACCTTGGCAAGGCTCTCTTATCAGAGCTAATTGGTTTGAAGCAGACTTTTATCCATGAAAGGATGGGATTTGAAAAGAAACATTAAAAGATTGTGCTGTTACCTTTGTCTCGTGTTTGCTTCCTTGGAACCAGGTTTGGGTCGGAACAGTTGGGCTTTTCTGGAACCCTGACACAGCTGAGCTGGAAAACCTGGAAATAAAGCACAGACTAGAGTCTGGAGCAGGTGGGTGGGCCCAACAACTGATCTTTGGACATACTGGTTCACACGAACCAGCCCGAACCAGTGGAATCCCATCCCTGCACAGTATGTATTCCTTTCTCGTCTGATGAACTTGAGGTTTCATCTTACTGTTTTAAAATATGGGTTGTCCTTGACTTACAACCACAATTGACTCCAATTATTGGTTGCTAAGTGAGACAATTGTGTTTTTTTTAAAAAAGAGAAGCAGAGGAGGAATGAGAGGGGGAGGGGGAGGAAGAAGAGTAGGAGGATGGGGAGGGAGAGGAAGAGGAGAAAGTGAAAGACCTTTTGACCTTCCTTGCCTCTACTGTTAAGCAAATCCTTGCGGTGGTTCAATTAGGAACACAATTGCTAAGTGAATCTGGCTTTGCTTGTCAAAAGGCCGCCAAAGGGGATCATGTAACCCCGGGACATTGCCACCATCATAAATAGGAGTCAAGCATCTGAATTTTGATCAGGTGGCTATGGGGATGCTTGCAATGGTCGCAAGTATGCAAAACAGTTATAAGTCCCATTTTTCAGTGCCGTTGTAACTTTGGTTACTTAAACAAACAATCATAAGTCAAGCATTACCTACACAAAATACTCACCGCCTATATTGCAACCTACAAAACTAAAATCTCTTTCTTCTGCCAGCAGAGCATAAAGGGCCAAAATAGGTCTTTATTTTGGGTGAAGGACTCATGGAGTACTTGTGTGTTGTTATGCAATGGATCAGCATAGCTGGAAGGTCTTTGCTTCCAAGCTGCCTTGATCTAACCCAGTGGTCGCCAACCATTGGATTGGGGACCACTGGTGGTCCATGAGAAAATTTTGGTGGTCCGCAGAGAAAAGTCACCCCCAAAGCAATTAATCCGGGCTGCACGGGAACCCAAGGCTTGTGTCACTTGCATTGCAAACAACATGAGATAGTGAGGGGAGGGGGGAAAGGGCAGAGGGGGGAACTTGGCCCACTTGCCCATGCACCTGGCCTGGCCACTGAGCTGCTTCTCTCTGCTTCTTTCTTCTTCTGCTTTTGGCTGCACGCAAGGAAAGCAGCAAAAGTCTTTCTTTCTCTCCCTCAAGCTCTGCCAGAAATGAGTCTTTGGGACCCTGCAAGGCCTCTTGCTCCAAGAGGCTGTGCTGGCATGACAAGTCTCACAAAGACTCATTTTGGCGGAATTTGGGGGAGAGAAAGAAAGCATTCTGCTGCTTCTGCTGCTTTCCTTGCATGAAGCCAAAAGTCTCTCTCTCTTTCCCCCTGAGAACAGAGCTGTGAATGCATATAATTCACAGCCGTTGAAATAGTGTGATTGTTACTATCTCAAGAAGCCTTGGTCAGAACAGTTTTCATGGAGCGAGGCACCGCGAGCTGGTCCTTAGCTGTTTCCAGGCAGGCCCACGGGCCAGATCCAAGCACCATGTGGGCCAGATTCGGCCTGCAAGCCTTGAGTTTGTAATTGGTGAATGTCTTCTTCAATAGCTTTTCCAGTACTTGCAATAAGGCTGGCTTCTCAGGAACGATGTCCTTGAATCACTGCCTGCAGTGCCAGAGAACTAGGAAGAAATCTGACAGTTTATTGGAGTTGGCCCATTCTTTGTCAAGGTCAACTTCAAAGGCGATTCTGTTTTTTGAAGTTGTATAGCCAATCCCCTAATCTTGGTGTCATCTGCAAATTGAATATGCATCCTTTCCCCTTCCAACTCTTTGGACAACTTTATAAAGTTGTTGAATAGTGCAGAGCTGAAGGTTCTTCAGAAATGTCCTCCAGATTGATCACAAATCTGGAAGGCCATTTTTTTCCTCCGGGGATAAAGCCAATCAATTTATCATCATCCCTTCACTGCGGTTGCTCAACCAGCTGCAAGCCCCCCCCCCCCCCCCCCGGAGTTAATCAATCATTCAGAATAGAGCTTGAGGGGACCTTGGAGGCCTTCTAGTCCAACCCACTGCTCAAGCAGGAAACCCTATACCAGTGGTGGCAAACCTTTCTGGGCTCCTGTGCCAAAAAATGTGCATGCATTAGCACGCGCACACTCATGTGTTAGCACCCAGAATGCAATGTGCCGCCTGCGCATACTGCACAATCTCCACCCCCTTGCCTGTACTGCGCCTCACAGCTGATTTTTTTGGCTGGTTTGAGGCCTTTTTCGGCTTCACTGAGGCTTGGAAAAAGCCTCTGCAAGGCTTTTGAGAAAGAATAATATGCCTGTTTCATTGCTTCTGGTATTACAGGAAGTGACGAAACGGGCCTATTCATCCTGAAAAGCCTTGCAGAGGCTTTTCTAAGTCTCTGGGAGGCCGAAAAAGGCCTCAAACCAGCCGAAAAATCAGCTGGGAGGCGTGCACATGCGCAGTGAGGTAAGTTTGCCTGCGGCTCGTGTGCCGGCACAAATGGCTCTGCATGCCACTTGTGGCACGCATGTCATAGGTTCACCATCACGGCCCTATACCATTTCAGGTAGGTGATTGTCCAGTCTTTTCTTAAAAACCCTCCAGTGATGACGCACCTACAACTTCTGTAGGCAAGTTCTTCCACTCGTCCTCACTGTTAGGAAGAATCTCCTGAATTCCACGTTGCTTCTCTCCTTTGATTAGTTTCCATCCATTTTTTCTTATCTTGCCCTCAGGTGACTTGGAGAATAGGTTGACCCCCCCTCTTCTTTGTGGTAGCCCCCTCAAATACATTTATTCATGTCCACAATGCTATATTGTATATATTAAGATGAGTCATGGTGGTCTAGTGGTGAGAATGCAGTATTGCAGGCTAATCCTGCCGACTGCCAGCAGTTCGATCTTCACCGGTTCAAGGCTGACTGGGCCTTCCATCCTTTCAAGGTCAGTAAACTGAAGACTCAGATTGTTGGACCAATAGGCTGACTCTGTAAACCACTTAGAGAGGGCTGTAAAGCACTATGAAATGGTATATAAGTCTATGTGCTGTTGCTGGTGCTACTTTACTGAACTATTTCATCCACAGAATTCCCTTCATCAGTGTGTACACCCATTATGGATCCTAGTCATGCAAGGATTATAATAATCTTTTCTAAGGGGTTACAGACATTTGTCTGAAATAGTATGTTTGAACAGCGGGTTGGACTAGAAGACCTCCATGGTCTTTTCCAACTTGTTATTCTGTTTTGTCTTAATTAGCTTACTGGATACATTAAACCAGCTTGCCTACAGTTTCCTGGGCCCTCCCTCTTTCTCATTGTTCATGTTACAACTTTGTGTGTTTCCAATTTTCTGGCACCTCATTATTCTCCCCTAGGTTTCAAAGATTACAAACAATGGTTTTGAGATAACCTCTGTTAGTTCCTTGGAGATCTATGTACATTAACAAATTGAGTTCTTAATACGGTATTTAGAATGGAATGGAATGGAGAATAGAATAGAATAGAAAATATGGAATGGAGAATAGAATAGAATAGAATTGAATAGAATGAGAGAATAGAGTAGAATAGAATAGAGTAGAAAATATGGAATGCAGTAGAGTAGTTTATTGGCCAAGTGTGATTGGATACATAAAGAATTTGTCTCTGGTGCATAAGCTCTCAGTCTATATACAAACAACAAAGTAATATAATCATACAGTATTTCTTTTTCAGTTTCCAAATGTATTTTCTTTTCTTACTTATTGTAGGAAAGTCTCTCTTTCTCTCACTTCTCAAAGATGATTAGCACAAAGAAGTTGTTCAGTAGCTGAACCTTCTCTTGTTTCCCATTACTGTTTCCACATCATCCACATAAACCGTCTCCTTGCTTTTTCTAGTATATAAGCCAAATCTTCCAAGGAACTTTTTTTCTTCTATAAAGGTAAAGATAAATGTTTCTCCTCTCCAGTCATGTCTGACTCTAGGGGGTTGTGTTCATCTCCATTTCTTATCTGTGGGAGCCATGCTGTCTGAAGACACTTCTGTGATCATATGCCCAGCATGACTATATGTTAAAGGCTCACAGAACGCTGTTATCTTCCCACCGAAGTAGTACTTATCTCCTTGCATCTAGATGCTTTTGAACTGCTAGGTGGGCCAGAGCTGAGTGTCAGTGTTCCAGCAACCCTCCATTCCTCCCAATAACTCTGAGACAGACGTCTTCTCAAGGTTCCTTTTTATTTGGATAGTAACTGACACAACTGGGGAATCCCGAATCTGAAAGTTCCAGGTTTCCTTACAATAAGTAAAAACTACAAATCCATCCCTTACACTCATCATCACATCTCATGGCCCAATCACCATCCGTCCCAAGTTAAGGCTTCCTCTCACTTATGCGCAAAATAACCTGACCTTGAATCAGAAAAAGAATGTTATTCTGTCTAACTAGATATACTCCAAGAAATCCCCCCCTCCCACTTTCTCAGGCTCAAATGTGGCAGCGTGGGAGCATCTGGTCTCAATATGGCTTCCAATGCTGACACTGAGGCAAGGACAGGAGCTCACCCCGTCATGCAGCACCCGGGTCTCGAACCCGGCTTATCAGCTTTCCTGCTGACAAACTCTGCGTCTTTCACCGCTGAGCCCACGGTTCCTTGGTCTCCATAATCTCACCTCATTCTGAGCATTAGCCTTTCTACTTCTGTCTCTACCCTCTCCAGCGACCAGCTGATATTCCTTAATGGTCAACCTCTGTTTTCATTTCATGTTGTTTTTCTTTTTACTCCTCAAATGATCACTGAATTTTCTATTCGTCTCAAGAGGCTCCTTTAAAGCTTTCCTAATTTTCCTTCTGATGTTGGTGAATTGCTCCTGGAGAGACCATGTCCAGTATCTCCTGTTTTAGAAATCCATATCCCTTGGGACTTGTTTATCCTTTAGGAATTTGATCATGGTACATTGTCCATCTTTTGCCTGAGTTAAATTATTCAAATCTTCCTTTCTGAAGTCCAAGCTAAGGGTTGTGTTCTCCCTGTTTTTTCCTGCCTGAGTTATCTTGATCTCTGTTAAGACATACTTGGTATCTCCTAAGGCACCTGACAACTTCAGTCCATCAACTCAATTCCTCTCTGCTGGTCAGAATCAGCTCCGGGATAATTGATATTGAAATTCTCCTTTCCTCCTTTTTTTAAACAAGCAAATTGCCAGCTAGAGAGAATGAGAGAGATTTTAGACTTCTCGTTCCTAGACGAGCTGTATTTTGGAAGAAATGAACTGGATAGTAACCATTTCAAGAGGGCAGAAATCTGCCAAAATCACTAGAGTGGCCTGTTTTGAGAACCTGGTGAACTGATCTAGAAATAAAATAGCTGAATACAGTACAGGGTGAATTAATTCTATGTTTGGACTATGTGAATTGTTTTTTTCTTTACATTCCTATCCTGAGAAAATATCTATAGGCCCCTCACATCCTGGACACAACCTGTTTCAATTTCTCCCCTCAGGATGCCACTACAGGGCATTGCATGCCAAAGCACCCAGATACAAAGGTAGTTCCTACTCTCCCCATGCCATCACTCTTCTGAACATCTAATTCCCACAGCATTGTCTTAAACCTAAAGATATCTAACCTGTAATATGGCTGTGTTACTATTATCCTTCTCATTTTCTCATCTTTCCTGCTATCTTCTCCTGTTGGTATCTTATGATTTATTACTTGTTGTCTATGTCTTATGATGTATGATTGTAATAATGATTTATGATCTATGACATCACTTTGTTGTGTGTATGTACACTGAGAGCTTATGCAATAGAGACAAATCTCTAGTGTGTTCAATCAACTTGGCCAATAATGAATTATTCTCTTCTCTTCTCTTCTCTTCTCTTCTCTTCTCTTCTCTTCTCTTCTCTTCTCTTCTCTTCTCTTCTCTTCTCTTCTCTTCTCTTCTCTTCTCTTCTCTCTCCTCTCCTCCCTCCCCTCCATTCCATTCCATTCCATTCCATAGTTTCTGTTTCTGTTTCTATTCCTATTCCTATTCCTATTCTATTCTATTCCATTCCATTCCATTCCATTCCATAGTTTCTGTTTCTGTTTCTGTTTCTATTCCTATTCCTATTCCTATTCTATTCTATTCTATTCTATTCTATTCTATTCTATTCTATTCTATTCTATTCCATTCCATTCCATTCCATTCCATTCCATTCCATTCCATTCCATAGTTTCTGTTTCTATTCTATTCTATATTCCATTCCATTCCATTCCATTCTATTCTCCCTTCCCTTCCATATGTTCTGCTCTGTATTGTTCCTGTTCTCTTCCCTTCTCTTTATCCACAACTCAGAAACAATACTGATTTCATCATGATGTTAGTCTGCAATAATTTTTGCTTTTTTTGGTATGGATTTGCAACCCCTCCTTTTTTTTTTTTTTTTGCTTTTTCACAAGTTCACCAAGCACGATAATAAATTCCCTCTTCTTCTTTCACACTTCTGACACTGAAATTCCTTTATATATTTTAGACAATTTAGCCAGTGCCATATGCCATCGACATGTCATATAAAAATTATCTTTGGCTTATGGCAGAGTGTAAATTTAACCCCAGTTCCTCACATTTTCTCCCATAAGTTACATTTATAGTATAAACCAAAATTTCCCCCCTATTTTGCCCCACTTCGTCAGCTCTTTCCATCAGAACCAGATGGTTTTATTAGAACTTTCATATTCAGAGACATTAATATTTTTTCCCACCAGAGGTTTGGTTTATTTACATACTTAGTGGGCTGATTTTGGTTGCGTCTGTTGATTTTAAGCAAGTTCTACTTTTCAGTTTTAGCCTTCCCTTGATGTAGAAGATGGACTGGTAGAACCTGAGGTGGAGTCAAAAGAGGGATCAGCCTAAAATCCCTACATAGCCACAATCAAACTAAATCCAACCTCCCTTGAATTCCCTTGACCCTTATCTAACCTCAAACAGGTGCTGACTATCAGTTGAGAAGATTCCTGTAAGCAATAAATCAGTTTAACTGGACCTTCATGTGTAGATCTGGTATTTTATATTTGACACCTGCTTTATGTCCATGATGCCTAACTGCATCCTATCTGCATTCCCATGCTGATATTTCTAATTTCTCCTCTTTGTGTCCTATCATAGAGATGTTGAGACCAGGAACATCAGGGCTTGCTAGTGTTCCTCATGTTTCCAAGAACCCATTCCTATCTTGGGCTTTCTCTGTTTCATACATGTGGCTGTATTCCTAATGCCCATGACTTGTTCAGCTGGGCTTGTGCCTCAGTTTCCCCTCATCTGTTTTAATTCACAGCATGATTCTGATGGTTTCTTTGGAGACTGTGAAACTTGGACATAATTTCCTTAAATGGATGGGTGACCATGTAGATTGGCTACTTAAATAAATTAAGGATACATAAATAAATAAACCCAGTCCCCTCTGGTGTCCAGTTTTTAAAGTCTTATTATATATTTTTTAAAAAAATAATAAAAACAAAAACATTTGGAATGGATTTACATTCTAAAAAATTGGTTTCAAATTTATTTGAGCCCTTCATCTCTTTGTAACTAAAAATGCTTAACTTTCTAAAATCCTAATTTAATCACCCTTTTACTTTATATTCTGGGGTGGTGGTGGTGAAAAGTCCTTAAACTTAACGTTTAAAATTTATTTCAATAAGGATTGAATGAAAATCACTCTGTGCTGTCAAAATTGTCAATCTAAAGGTTCCTAATAGCTGAAAAGCAATTAAGCAGCAATTTTGTGTTCCAAGAAATTAGAAAAGGATGTGTAGGAGAGAGCCTGAGGGAGGGGGTCAAACATGTCATTGGTCTTGAGTCTCTTCATACTCACAAGAGATATAAGTACAGCCCAGCTTCAATTCCTTTGAATCTTATCTACCACCAATTGGCTTGGGCCATTAGTAGTTCAGATTCTTGTAGGGAGCTTAAGCTTCCAATAAATCTTTATGCCCATTTGAACTGCCTGGATCCTCTGATTGACAAGATATATGCAAGCTTGGTGTCTCCAAGAGCTTCAAACCTTCTAGAGACTATATGAAGAATAATAATAATGATTTATTATCATTGTACGTATATTACACAGTATACACATTACAATGAAATTCACATAACACCCAGAGGCCAGACTCAACATGCACGCATGACAATCCCCAAACACACCCCCACCCACCAACATTCCCCGCCCCCTAAAAGCACACAAGCATCTACACCACAGACCAGTAATACTGTCCAACAGCTCACTGATGGTGGTCCTTAAGTTCATTGTTAAGTGCAATTATAGCTCTGGGATAAAAATTATTCAGAAAAATGTGTGGTCTGAGTTTTAATTGTTCTGTATCTTCTGCCAAAAGGCAACAGTTCACAAAGATTGTAAGCAGGATGGGAAGAATCTCTGAAAATGTTGTGCGATTTCCTCAAACAGCGAGATGCGAAGATGTTGTCCAGGGCTGGTAGCTGGAGCCTGATGATATTCTGGGCAGTTTTAATGATTCTCTGTAGAGCTTTTTTGTCTGCTACAGAGCTGCTCCCATACCATGCAAGAATGCTGTATGTCAGGACACTATCGATGGACAGAAGTAGATGCTGAGATAGATTTATCTTCCTGAGCATAGGAACAGTTCTCTGGGGCACCTGTGGGTAATCCAAAGTCCTCTTCTTGTCCAGAGAGGAATTACAAAGAGCCAGACCAGACTTTTCATCCCCCAGCATTACTTTTCACAGAGCATTTTGGGTTCACCATTCCCCACACATTTGTTTTATAGGGTTCTTGATAGGGTTCTTCCTTGTGCGACATAAATCCTCACTTAAAGTTACTAATGGGTGATGTAAGCCACTGCCTAAACATCCCTTTCTTTCTTGACCGGATTATCTTTTTAACCAGGTGTCCACTTTTTAAACACAGGTAATTTTTGACTTGCAATAATTCATGTAGTGACTGTTCAAAGTTACAATGGCACTGAAAAAAGTCACTTATGACCATTTTTCACACTTACAACCGTAGCAACGTCCCCATGGTCACATGATCAGAATTCAGACCCTTGGCAACTGACCCATTTCATGCAGACTTTATCCCAATATATTTTAGAATAGAATAGAATAACAGAGATGGAAGAGAACTTGGAGGTCTTCTAGTCTAACTCCCTATTTAGGCAGGAAACCATATACCATTTCAGATAAATGGTTGTCCGATCTGTTCTTGAAAACCTCCAGTGTTGGAGCACCCACAATTTCTGGAGGCAAGTTGTTCCACTGATTAACTGTTCTCCCTGTCAGGAAATGTCTCCTTAGTTCTAAGTTGCTTCTCTCCTTAATTAGTTTCTACCCATTGCTTCTTGTCCTGCCCTCACATGCTTTGTTCGGAGAACAATTTGATTCCCTCTTCTTTGGGGCAGCCCCACTCATAGTTATGGTGGTTATAGTCAGGAGTGGGATGCAATTTTTTAAACTACCAGTTCTGTGGGCAGGGCTAGGTGGGTGTGGCCAGGTGATCATGTGACTGGATGGCCATAGGGTTTTTTTGCCTACTTGGCCTCAGGGATGTCTCCTGGGTGAAGCAGTGCAACAGTAAGGGGGGGATCAGCTGTGCCACACAATTTAGATTAGCTAGAAAGCAAGAAATCTGATGGTTTCCTGCTTTCTAGTTAAATCTAAATTGTGTGGCACAGCTGATCTTCGGAAAACAGCTGATCGGTGGGGGAGAAAAAAAGAAATACCTTGATTTTGGAGCTACCAGTTCGCCTGAACCGGGATGAACTGGTAGAATCCCACCCCTGGTTGCAGTGTCCTGGGGTCACGTGGTCCCATTTTGCGACTTTCTGGCAAGCAAAGTCAATGGGGAAGCCAGATTCACTTAACAACTGCAGTGATTCACTTAACAACTGAGGCAAGACAAGCCGTAAAATGGGGCAAACTCATTTCACAATGGACTCACTTAGTAAAGAAAATTCGGGCTTAACTGCAGCCATAAGTCGTATTACTAATTTAACCGCTTAAAACGAAACCACTCGTAACAAAAGGAAGTCGCTCTATATTCGGTACCGATGCTTTCCCGATGTCCTCTCTGACTTATTTTGCTTTTTGCTTCTCACGAATTTCATGCAAGGCAACGGCATCAGGGAGATCTTTTTTAGCTCCCATCTGTTTATTGCTTAGAAGAGGGCCTTTTCCATGATTTCCAAAACTAATTGCAGCCAAATGAAGAATGAAACATTTAATCAACCATGATTTGCTTTTGATGGTCCTGAGCGTATTGAAGGCAGAGAATGACTGGATGATATAAAGATGAGCTGTGTTTAATGCGAAGGAGACTTCGTTCTTTTTCCTGTGTTCAAGCAGAGGGTACGATGGGGATTTTCAAGAGCTGAGACATATGGGGAGATTGACAATTGTATTCTTTTGCTTGAACTGCCAATTAAACAGACATCTCTTTCCCTGAAGGACCTTGTCAAAATGCTTTCTTTGTTTTTCCTTGAAGACGTCAAGGAAAGTCTATATTCTGGACAGAGAGAACTGCTGGTTTGAAAGAGGGGTCTACTGGTCATCATTATGGATACTTTTTCTCAACCATCAGTCATCACCATGTGATTAATTGCTTCCATCTAGAATTTATTTTGGTTTTGACCAATGCAGGCTGGATGGAATTAAAATTTAACCTATCAACTGTGCGTATGATATTACCTACATATCCACTCGCAATAAAACCTCTGGTTGCATGAAAAATATTGCTTATAATCTTGGTGTTGTATATTTTGTGGAAGAATGAATGTATAACACTGTTAATATTTCATGTCATTGGGTAGAATGCTTACGTTTTATGATCTTACTAAGCAAAATTTTTCAATTTCAACTTTCAAACCTTTATTGTCAATACACAACATGTATACCATGAGATTGGCTGAGAGAGATATGCTTTATTTATTTTTTTATAAAAAGTTTCTTCTTACTCAGTCAGTGTTTTATGAACATGACCCATCAGAGATGAAAATGTAGGCCATTGATGTTAAAATTGAACAATCCCCTCTCCACAGAAGGGGAGGGATACCACATCATCTGTCTCCAGTCTACAACACAGTCCTTTCAACAGTTCCAAGAAGGCTCTCCACACCCATTTGCACCATTCAGGTGACCCCGAGGGCACAGAAAAACCTCCAAGTGGTTTCAACAACTCTCAGGAAGAGTGCCAACAACCAGATGACTGCACGGGATATAAATCTTCAGTCAGAATAGAAGAAGCTTCTTGGATGAGAAGCAAAACGTCTTCAAAGAAAAACAAAGAAAACCCAGGTGCCTTTTGAAAATACATTTTTGGGACAACCATAACCTGGATCAGTGGTGGTATGGACCGGTTCAAATGAACCAATAGTAAAAAAAAAAAAAAAAAGGCCTCTGACAGAATAGGAAAAAAAATCCTTGACAATCAGCTAAGAGGAGAAAGAAGCAAAAAAGCACAGGATTGTCCCTTCCACACGCCCCCTGCACTTTTCTCTTCTTTATCCTCTCAGCTGATTGGCGCTGCAGGTCTCAGCTGGTGTGTGGAAAGCTGCGTGCGTGTGTTAGGTGCATGTGCATTAGGTGCACACGCATGCATGTGTGATCCCAGAACCGGTAGTTTGAACAGATAGAATCCCATTGCTGACCTGGATGACTGAGACTCTATTAGACGTTCACAAATAGATGTTTTACCCTTGGACATACATATCTCATGTTACTCCTCTATATATTTCTTCTCTGCTTTCTTTCTTTTTTTTCAAAAACATAATGCAGTTCGACAGTTGACATTTTTTCACTTAAGACGTATCTTTTTCAGGTCAGTTTTAAGGCCACAAATTCAGATGAATATTGGGATGGACCTTCACCCTTGCCTTAGCAAGCAGTTAAGTTTGGCTGACAAGAAATTGGCCGGGATCTTAGAGCTGGCATGTTCAATATAACAGTATGTTCTTATGAGTTTTGCAATTTGGAATTCCGCCTCCCTATATCATTGTTGCTAGGGAGGAATGGATACGGCAACTGCCTGCTCTCTTTGCTTTCATCTCAGTGTTTGTGCTAAATTCACTTTATTGGGTAAATCCAGGCATGAAAGCAGAGAGTCTTTTGCTGGGATGTCTGAGTGTAGAGCAGGGAACATAGATTTAGTCCAAGTACAGGTAGTACTGGACTTAGTTACAATGTCTGTCTCCCTCCCTCCCTTCCCTTCCTTCCCTTCCCTTTCCTTCGTTTTCCCACAGGAAGAAGAATCACCTAGCCTAAACAAGTCTCCCTATCTCCACTCCTATCCCCTTAGGAATGTGTCAAGCCCATAACCCTTCTCCCATGACTGCCACAGAGAAAGTTAAAAAAAAAAGAATATATACTAAGCCTAACTAAAATGGCTACACTTATGTCAATTTTGGGCTTGACAGATGCTATAATCGGAGGAAACTGTTGGATGATGCAAAGGGTTGGACTAGGGGTGGATCAGGATACAAAAACTGAACTCCTGAAGCCTTCAAGAAAATTGGACAGCCATTTGTCTGGGGTGCAATAAGGTCTTCTCACCTGGACAGAAGGTTAGACTAGAAGACCTCCAAGATCTCTTCCAGACCTATGATTCAAAGTTCAGCAAAGTGATAGCTTTTTTGGAATGCATCCTGTGGTGATCTGTATTCTGAACTAAACTTACCCTACTTGCTATATTGATTCATCTGCTTCTGATGATGTTTGATTCTAAAACAGAATAAGAGAATTGTAAGGGACCTCAGAGGTCTTCTAGTCCAACCCTTTGATTGAGCAGGAGATGCTCCACCATTCCAGAAAAGTGGCTGTCCAGTCTCTCCTTAAAAGCTTCCAATGATGGAGCTCCCACAACTTCTGGAGGCAAGCCGTTCCACTGGTCGACGGTTCTTCCTTTGCCTGGGAACAGTGAAGACTATGGAATATATCTTGGAGAAACTCTTATGTGATGGGATCTGCTTGACTGCTTGTTCGTTCAGTAGATGGCTTATAACTTCCATGATTAGGTAGAGTTTGGTCAATGTAATGTCCTGAGAACTAGGAAAAGGAAGCCTTGGAGAAAGACTGTGTTGAACCCTATGATGTATTCAGAGGTGGTATTCAGTCGGTTCAGACCGGTTCTGGCAAACCGGTAGCAGAAATTTTGATCAGTTTGGAGAACCAGCAAATACCACCTCTGACTGGCCCCGCCGCCTCACCCCACCCTTTCCTGTCCTGTATTCTATTGATTTTTAGGTCAGCTGATTTGCATGGCAGAGTGGATTGCAGTGCCTCAGCTGAGCTAAAAAACAGCTCGCCTCACCAATGGCGATCTTTGAGTTCTGTGCGTGCGTGTGAAGTGACCTTTGAGTGCTGCGCACATGCGAAGTGATTTTTGATTTTGAGTGCTACGCACACTGTGGAAGTGATCCTTGAGTGCAGATGTGCGCACGCCCCAAGCACACAGGACCGGTAGCGTGCAATTTGGAATCCCACCACTGGACGAATTGGTGTCTCCATTTATTTGGATGAGGAAATTGTTCTCTTTCTTTCTGAGATTCTCGTGAACCAAGGGACCATTTTGAGCATGATGGTGAGAAAAGGAATCAATTGGTTGGTGATCTACTGCATGTCCCGTTGTTGTTTTTGTCCTTTAAAACCTTTTTATTCGTTTATCTAAGTATACAATGCAAAGGAAAAAAAAAACAGATGGAAAAGTAAGAAGAGAGGAAGGAAAAAAGAGGTGTTGGAAGTAATGTCCATCTGGGTTCAATTCCAAGTGGGGAGAAAGATACTGGAAACATGGACGCTGCTTGGAAGGATGGTTTAATGGAGCAGAACCACTAAGCACATGGTCCTGGGCAGATGAACCCATGGAGGATATATATATATATATATATATATATATATATATATATATATATATATATATATATATATATATATATCTTGGGCCTTGTCCTAGAGCTTCCTGTTACTATGGCAAGGGCATGTATCCTATTGGCTGCTGTCAGACTCCCATGGGGCTATGCAGTCATAGCTGAGGTTGTCTGTGTCCCAGGCTTGGTTGAACCTTGCTGGGTGATGCAACGAAGGGCAATTTCCTGTTGTGGCTGAATGGCTTTGCCCTGTAGGATAATCTCATCATCCTGGAGCTGAAGGTCTTTTGTCTTGTAGATAAAATGGTCCAGTCTTTTGTCTTGTAGATCAGCTGGCACCTAATATCTGCTGGGGGCAGGAGAGCTGGGGCTGAGTTTCTGTCTTTAGAAACATGTTTCTCCTTTGGGGAAAATATAACATTCTGCCTTTTTAATATTTCCTAAAAGATTTCATTCTTCTAGGAGGGGTGGGTGGGTGCAAACTTTCTTCAGAAGGGTATGGTATAATGGGAGAAAACAAAAACAAAAAAGGCACAACTTCTGACTCTCTTTGACATAGTCAAAGGTAAAAACATTACATTGTTGTTTTTTGTAATTCAGGGTTTGGCTTCTTGAGTTGGGGTGGTGGTTTCAGTTATGGTCGTTTCCAGTAGTTCTAGGAACAGTCTGTATTTCCATTGTTTTCACCATGAGTAAATTCCTATGAACATTCCCATAACAACATTCTATTTTCATCACTGCTTTGTGTTCTGACCAAGGCTTCCTGAGACTGTAACTAAGACTACTCCTGAGTCGCCCCTTTTGTCTCAGCTGCTCTTGCCTTCCAGCAGCTCTGTGCACACATGCACTGGGAACAGGTTCCCCTTGTTCCTCTGCCTCGCTGCTGCCATACTCCGGAGGCTCACCCCACTCTGGAGTCAGCACCCCACTCCCAGATGGTCCTGGCCCCATTTCTGCATTGGATGCAGGACTGTCGTCCGAGTCCTCCACAGACTCACTGACTGGTTCCCGTTCTTCCCCACTATCCAATTCCACTGCCGTCTGCACGGGCTGCCAGTGAACCACGACACTTTGGGCTTTCCCAACCCATAACACAAGAGAAGCAGATGGGCCACTATTGCACACAGCTGTTTGCCTGTCTTTTTAAAAATGTGCCTTGTGCACACGTGTGATTTGCTCCTCTGGGTTAAAATCCATGATCAAACATACAGGGAGTTCTCAACTTACAAAGAGGTTCATTTACTGACCGCTTCAGAGTTACAACGGAGCTGGAAAAAAAGCTACTTATGACGATTTTCCGCACTTATGACCTTATGCATCCCCAGGGTCAAAATTCAACTGGTTCGTACTTATGACCGTTTACTGTGTCCTAAAGTCAGGTGATCCCCTTTTGATGACCTCCTGACCAATAAGGAAGTCAGATTCACTTAACAATCATATAACTAACTTAATAACTGCAGTGATTCACTTAACAACGGTGGCAAGAAAGGATGAAAAAGGGGGGCAAAACTCAAAATGTCTTACTTAACAACAGAAATGTTGGGCTCAATTGTGGTCATGTCAAGGACTGCCTGTACCCCTCTTAACCTCCTACCTTCAACCCACCATAGCTCATAAGGATGGAAAGAGAGAGAGGGAAGTGGGAGGGAAGGAAGGAACTGTCCATCTGAATGCACCCCCTACTTCCTTTCACCCTGGCCCGTAAGCCTCCCTGCTGAAGCAGCGTTCAGCTAATATTGGATGGGAATCCACCTATTAGTGCCTTGGGCAGTGATGATTTATTTAAAGACTTCATAAAAGAACTCCGTAATGGCAGTTTCTATTTTTGAAAGTCCTTTCTTTCTCTTTCTCTGGCTTTTAATATATTATATTAATATAATATATATTATATTAACAGACACACACACAGAGAGAAAGAGGGACACAGAGAGAGAGAAATTTCAAAAATAGAAATTGCCATGATGGCAAAATTCGGCCTGAGCTAGATTGGCCAGCTTGCTATTAATAAAAATCCTTCCTTCCTTCCTTCCTTCCTTCATCCCTCCCTCTCTTCCTTCCTTCCTTCCTTCCTTCCTTCCTTCCTTCCTTCCTTCCTTCCTTCCTTCCCTCTCCCTTTCTCCCTACCTCCTACTTTCCCTTCCTTTACTTTCTGATATTCCTCCCTCCCTCCACTTCTTTCCCTTTCCTTATTTTACTTTCTCATCATCCATTCTCCCTCCTCCCTCCCTCCCTCCCTTTTTTCCCTTCCCTTACTTCACTTTCTAATCTTCCTTCCTTCCTTCCTTCCTTCCTTCCTTCCTTCCTTCCTTCCTTCCTTCCTTCCCTCTCTCCTCTCTCTCCCACTTCTTTCCCTTCCCTCACTTTCTCATCTTCCTGGTGGTCAGAATGCAGTACTGCAGGCAAACTCTGCCCACTGCCAGCAGTTCAATTCTCACTGGCTCATGATTGACTCAGGCTTCCGTCCTTCCGAGGTCGGTAAAACGAGGACCCAGATTTTTGCTGGGAAATAGGCTGACTCTGTAAACCATTTAGAGAGGGCTGTAAAGCAGTGTATAAGTCTAAGTGCTAAGTGCTATTGCAACTGCAGGCTAACTCTGCCCACTGCCAGAAGTTCAATTCTCATTGGCTCAAGGTTGACTCAGCCTTCCATCCTTCCGAGGTCAGTAAAATGAGGAGCCAGATTGTTGGGGATGATAGGCTGACTCTGTAAACCGCTTAGGGCAAGGGTCTTTCAAACTTAGCAAGTTTAAGACTTGTGGACTTCAACTCCCAGAATTCCTGAGCTAACATGACTGGAAGAGGAATTCTGGGAGTTGAAGTCCACACGTCTTTAAGCTGTCAAGTTTGAAGACCATTGACTTAGAGAGTGTAAAGCACTATGAAGTGGCATATAAGTAAATGCTATTGCTCACACTTATTTTCAAAGTACCAGAGGGCAGGACAAGAAACAATGGGTGGAAACAAATCAAGGAGAGGAGCAACCTGGAATTGAGGAGAAACTTCTCAACAACGAGGACCTTTAACCAGTGGAACAGCTTGGCCTTCAGAAGTTGTGGGTGTTCCATCCCTGGAGGTTCTTAAGAAGAGGCTGGACAGCCATTTGTCTGAAATGGTATACGGTCTCTTGCTTGAGCAGGGGGTCGGACTAGATGACCTCCAAGATCCCTTCCAGCTCCATTCTGATCGATTGATAGACCTTCTGACAATGGGGAAGCCAGATTCGCTTAATAACCATGTTACTAACTTGAACAACTGCTGCCATTCCCTTAACAGCAGTGATGGGATTCAGCCAGTTCTCACCAGTTCAGGAGAACCGGTTGTTAACTTTCTGAGCAATTTGGTAAACTGGTGGTTGGAAGAAATCATTAAGGCAGAGAACCGGTTGTTAAATTATTTGAATCCCACCACTGCTTAAGAGCCGTGACCAGGAAGGTAAAAATGAGACAAAACTCATCCTGAACAACTGTCCTGCTTAGGAACGGAAATTTGGGGCCTGACTGTGGTCGTACGTCGAGGCCTCGCGGTCACCATTCGACTGAAGGGGTTATTGTTTCAGGTGTGAGGCAGTCAAATCGGGATTTAGTGGCGTTTCCTTGGTACAAAAGAAGTAGGAAAGTTGCCATTCTTTGAGCCGAACCTGAGCAAGGGGCCTAATGAGTTGGAAGCGATAGGCCAGGAGATTAGCTTGCGCGGCAGACACCAAACAAAAGAATGTTGATGACATCGTCTTGCTTGGCTTCCAGACGCCGGTCCTCCCACTTGGAAACAAATTGAATAGGTTGGCCGGGACACCTCTCAACACCCTTCCTGGCAGATGAGTTTCTTTTGCTGCTGGTTTTTGTTCTCTGGGCGGCGCGTTTTTTTTTCCATTGCATCCGTTAATGCCCTTCCATTCCCTTGTCGAATGAACTCTGAGCCTTTCCTTCTCAGGTGACAAGGAAAAGTTTGACCTGGAGGGCTTGAAAAACAGACCCACAGCTAGTCAAATGCAGCAACTTCAAAATGGTTGTCCCCGTAAAAGTCCTTCTCTTCTTAAAACTGCGTGGCGTGATTTTTTTCCCCCTCTCTCCCTTCCCCTTTCTCCCCCCCCCCCCCAGGCTCAGAATAACAGAGTTGGAAAGGGGTCTTGGAGGTCTTCTAGTCCAACCCCCTGCTCAAACAGGAAAGCCTATACCAAATGACTGTCCAATCTATTCTTAAAAACTGCCAAAGTTTAAACTTCTTTAAAAACTTCCAGGGTTAAAAAAAACTCTCTGGAGGCTGGAAACAGGCCCATTTCCGGCCTTCCTGAACTTCCAGAAAGCCCGCTTTTTGCACTCCCATGCTTCCGTGCACACCCTGCACTTACCTGCATCCAAAATGGGCTGCATGGGGACTCCTGGGAGGGGAGGGGAGGGGAGGGGTGGGCATGGCCAGTCAGGAGTGGGATTTGGGGGGGTTTCTCTGAACTGTGCAGACTCTTAGCTAGGTCCTCTCCCAAACCCCTGAGAACCCCCAGCAGCCCACCCCTGCTTGAGGGCCTGTCAAAGAGAAGAAGGGATTGTGTCATGCCCTTGTTATAGTCAGACTCTGAGGGAGAGGAGGAACATCTGACAGGGAGTGGAGGTGTGGCTCTGGAGGTTGTGGAGGAGGCTGGGGAAGGGCAGAGGCCAGCTGGGCAGTCAGAGGAAGAACCAGGTCCATCCCCTCTTCATTGTAGGATACACAGGGGGGAACGGAGAAGGCAACAACTTGGCTTACGAGAGAGGAAGCAGCCATGATCCCCCTCATTGGTTGCAGCTGAGGAGAATAGTATATAAGAGAGACGGTTAAAACACAGTGTTGCCAGAAGCAAAGCATGTGTTATTTTGGACTGAAGTTACCTTGGTTAGCATTCTTCCAACAGACTGTGCCTTGTTATCTCCTTGAAGTTGATATCCTGATCCGTTGTGGAATTTCCTTCATTGTAGTTTGTTTTAGGTTTTTATTTCACCTCTATCTGCTCATTAAGTTCAGACTGTATTGCTTTCTTTTGAAGACTATTTTTGAATACGTTTTACCTCCAAAAGAGAACAGTGGGGCCAAGTTGGAGGCAATAAAGGACATTTATTTACATTTTGGATTTTGTTATGTTTGTGTTACACTCAGATTATAGATTGAGTGTTACAGATTGACTCGATCTCTGTGGAGATTCTCAGTCATCCAGGTGTCTCAAGGGTGCTTTTCTTTTCTTCAAATGGGAACTTGAGTGTTTTTCCCCCTTTGAGGAACAACAAGAAAACATTTTGCTTCTCATTCCAAGAAGCTTCATCAGTTCTGATGATGGGGGGAGGAGAGGAATGGAAGGATAGGTACTGCCAGTTGAGATTGGATGGTGGGAGGATGGAGGGATAGGTTCTGATAAGATGGACAGCGGGTGGAAGGGTTGTATTTCTTTGCAGTCATCCAGTCCTAGGGTCGCCAACCATTTGGACCTCAGGGACCACCAAACTCATCATTTTAAATCACGCCGACCAGAGACCCTGGGAAAATCCCCAAAAAAGTCTGCAGGAAAATTCTCCACCCCGTTTTCCTACAGATCATTTTTTATTTGGGATCACAGAATACCGTCTCCAGCTCTGCTTTCAGGGGGAGAGAGAGAGAGAGACTGAGACTGAAACTGAGACTTTTGGCTTCATGCAAGGAAAGCAGCAGAAGCAGCAGAAGTCTTTCTTTCTCTCCCCCAAACTCTGCCAGAAATGAGTCTTTGCCAGCCTAGTCTCTTGGAGCAGAATGCCTTACAAGCTCCCAAAGACTCATTTCTGGCGGAATTTGAGAAGCGAAAGAAAGACTTTTGCTGCTTTCCTTGCGTGCAGCCAAAAGCAGAAGAAGAAAGAAGTGGAAAGAAGCAGCCCAGTGGACAGGCCAGGCATGTGGGGGGAGTGGGGCAAGTTCCCCCCTCCGCCCTTTCCCCCCCTCCCCTCATTACCTCATGTTGTTTGCAATGCAAGTGGTGCAAGCCTTGTGTTCCCATGGACCATGTGGGCGGCACAGCCTTGTGTTCCTGTGCAGTCTGGATTAATTGCTTTGGGGGTGACATTTCTCTGTAGACCACCAAAATTTTCTCACGGATCACTAGTGGTCCCCGGTCCACTGCTTGGCAACCACTGATCTAGTTGTTAGCACTCTTGGGGAGAAAAAAGAACAACAACAATCCACTTGCCTCATGGGGGGAAAAAAAGCACCTTTTATTGGATTTATTTAGATTTATTCTCCAAAGTACCAGAGGGCAGGTCAAGAAGCAGTGGGTGGAAGCTTGTTAAAAAGAGATTCAATTTGGGATTAAGAAGAAACTTCCTGACAGCGAGAAGAATTAACCAACAGAACAGCTAGCCTATGGGAGTTGCCGGTGCTCCATCACTGGATGTTTTCAAGAAAGATTGGACTATTCATTTGTCCACGAATGGTATATAACCATGATGGCGAACCTATGGCACACGTGCCACAGGTGGCACGCAGAGCCATTTGTGCATGTGAGCTGCAGGCAAACTTACCTCACTGGGCATGCGCTTACCTCACTGGTTTGAGGCCTTTTTCGGCCTCCCAAAGGCTTGAGGAAGGTTTCTGGAGACTTCTACAGGCTTTGCAGGCCGCAAACTACCCTGTTTCGTCACTTTTTTTTTTTTTTCAAAAAATACCAGAAGTGATGAAACAGGCCTAGTTTTCAGCCTGCAAAGCCTGCAGAAGCCTTTCTCAAGCCTCTGGGAGGCCAAAAAAGGACTTAAACCGGCCGAAAATCAGCTGTGAGGCGAAGTGCAGGTAAGGGCGTAGCGGGGATGGGAGGGTGGGGATTACGCACGCATGGGTAGGGGGCATGGGGGTGCGTGCATTGCCTTCTGGGTGTTGGCACGCGAGCGCAAGCATGCAAGCGCGTGCACAATTTTTGGCACAGGAGCCCAAAAAACAGTTAGCCACCACTGGTATATAAGATCTCCTGCCTTGGGCAGTGAGGTTGGACTAGAAGACCTCCAACGTTGCTTCCAGCTCTTAGGATTTTATGATTCTTGCTTGGCATTTTGCTCTTTGCTGTTTCTCCAGCTCTTGAGAATCAGAGCTGGGCTGCTGGGGGCTCGCAGGGGTTCGGGAGAGCCCCTAGCTAAGATTCTGTGCAGTTTGGAGAACCCCCAAATCCCACTCCTGGCTGACCCCGCCCACCTCTCCTCTCCCAGGAGTGCCCACAGGGTCCGTTTTGGATGCAGGTAAGTGCAGGGCACGCACAGAGCTCAGGGAGGGCAAAAAACGGGCCTTCCGGAAGTTTGGGAAGGCCGGAAACGGGCCTGTTTCCGGCTTCCAGAGAGCCTCTAAAGCCCAGGGAGGCTGTTTTCTTCTTCCTGGAGGCTCGAGGAAAGCCTCCAGAGCCTGGGAGGGCAAAAACGCCCCCCTCCCCCACTGTGGTGCAGGAGGCCGACTAGGCCACATCCACCATGGCCACTCTCACCCAGCAATCAGGCAGAGAACCCCTTGCTAAATTTTTTGAAGCCCATCTCTGCCCAAAGATCATTGCCTGCCCTATTGCTTTACACTGTCTGCTCAAGAAGATCCTCTGTTCTGGGCAACTCTTCTCCTTCTTTTTGTGCCAATGAAAACTTGGTCCCCGCTCCTCTTCACGTTACCCTTCCAGGCACAGTTCCTGCACTGTAACATTGTGGGGGAAGGCTCTGAACATTTCTGAAAATAGCAAAAAAAAAAAAAGACGTGGAAATCAGCCAACATCCTTAATTGCATCGGGGGAACATTTGACTGATTTGTTGATGAACACGCTGAAACTTGGAGTCTCCGAGAAGTCACTGCAGTTCTTGTCCCTTGCAGAAGAAGGTGAGCTGTAGGCAAAAGGAAGAGAGAGAACATGGGAAATCAAGCTCTTTTTTTTTGAGTTTCCTCTGGTCTGTCAGCTTTGGAAGCCATCTTTTATTTAAGAGCTTCCATACTGCCACATCTAAAATGCCCAGGGCTGTGGGGGCTAACCTTTTTGGGCTCCCATGCCGATAATTGTGCACGCGCTTGCCTGCTTGTGTTCGCGTGCCATCACCCAGAAGGCAATGTGCACGGGGCCCCCATGCCTCCTGTGCACGCGCACATGACCTGCACGACCCAGGTTGCATGCTTCTGTGCATGCACACCTCCACATAAACTGCACGACCCCCGTGACCCATACTGTGAGCTTTTGCACATGTCCGATTGTCTCCTGCATGCCGCCGTACCCCCTGCGTGCACGCCAGATACCGAACAATCAGCTGTCGGGTGGGCAACATGCGTACATGTGCAGTAGACCTTTTCTGGGCAAGTGCTTGCGTGCTGGCAGTAATGGCTCTGCATGCCACTTCTGACACACGTGCCCAAGGTTCGCCACCACGGGCCTAGGAATTTGGGACGGGAGGGTGGAAATTTCATAGAGGGATAGAAGTTTAGACATGACAACATTCTTCTCATCAAGTCAAGGACAGGTTATCCTGCACCTGAAAAGGAGTGGCTGGAGGAAAGTCTTCAGTTGGGATGATGGGTGATTGGACCATGTGATGGACTGGTGGGTGCAGGGCAGTGGTGGTATTCAACTGGTTTGGCCCGGTTCTACCGAGCTGGTAACGCCGATCAGCAGTGGAGACCGAACCGGTTCTCTCCGCCGCTCTGCTGTTGGGCCCACTCGCCCGCCAGGCTCCTCTGTTTTTGAAGTGCAGCTGCTTTGCGTGGTTCAAAAGAATGGTGTGTGGCAGCTGTTGAAGCGACCGGGAGAATGCAGGCTTGCAGGTGAATTAGAATGCCTCTGCGCCTGTGCAAAGTGCGCATTTGGCATGCTCACATACGCAAAGTGTGTGCACGTACACAAAGCGCACCCCACCAAGCCATGCCCACCATACCGGTGGTAAAAATATTTTTGAATTCCACCACTGGTACAGGGGATGGGGTGTGTGTGATTTTTTTAATGATGCAAGGAAAATCTGGAACGCTCAGATTCGGGTTTTCCCAGATGTGCCAATGTGACAACTCTAATAAAATGGAACTTTGAGAAAATACCTGTCTCGGAGTCTATTGGTTTGGAGTTTGTTAGTTGGAACGCTGACATGGTCTTCAGGCTGGGCAAGGCAGCCCTCTCAAAAGGGCACATAGGTTCATTCTGCAATCTGTTAAGTTCGATTGCAGAATAACAGAATGGGAGGGGACCTTGGAAGTCTTCTAGTCCAACTTTCTGTACAATCAGGAGACCCTATACCCGTGATGGTGAACCTAAGACACGCGTGCCAGAAGTGGCATGCAGAGCCATCTCTCCAAGCATGCCAGCCATTGGCCATTGCTCTTCTGGGTTCCAGCACGCCAGACAGCTGGTCTTGGTGCATGCGGGAGTGCCAGAAACAGGAAGAGCAGCTCCCCAGCACAAATGTGCACAGCAGGAAGCTGAGTTTCTGTTTTTCGGCACGTGCGTGCGTGCTGGCCAGCTGGTCTTCACGCATGCGTGTGTGTCAGAAACTGGAAGACCAGGTGGCCAGTGCGCATGCACACACCAGAAAACGGAAGGTCTTCTGGTTTTCGGCGCTTGCGTGCGCACAAAGACCAGTTCTTCTGGTATCCGGCCTTCCCGTGCGTGCCAGGAGCTGTTCTTGCAGTTTTCACTGCTCCTGTGTGTGTGTGCATGTGCGTGTGTGCTCGGTGCCGAAAACGTTCACCAACACTGCCCTATACCATTTCAGACAAATGGTTATCCAGTCTCTTCTTAAAAGCCTCCAGTGATGGAGCATCCACAACTTCTTTCTCCCTGTTAGGAAATTTCTCCTTAGTTCTAGGTTGCTTCTCTCCTTGATTATTTTCCCTCCGTTGCTTCTTGTCCTGCCTTCAGGGGCTTTGGGAAAATAGTTTGACCCTCTTCTTCTTTGTGGCAACCCCTTAAATATTGGAAGACTGCTATCCTGTTAGAACCTTCTGTTCAGAATCTTCTTGAAGCTGCAACAAGCTCCTTGGATGAATGAGTTTTAG
Organism: Bungarus multicinctus; assembly: GCA_023653725.1. NCBI lineage: Eukaryota > Metazoa > Chordata > Lepidosauria > Squamata > Elapidae > Bungarus > Bungarus multicinctus. Next base: position 23,511,047 of record CM042848.1, on the reverse strand, counting down.
AAAACTCACAGGCATTGCAGATTGTGGTAGGTGGGTCAGCCAAACTAGCCATGACGTGGGGTGAGAACAGGCTTGAGAGATGCCAAGCAGAGAGATTTCCAACAACAAGCCAGGTTGGACCATCCTTCCTCTCTGCAGATCCTGAAGGATCACATTTCCTTCAAGCAGAGTGAGATAACTTCCATTATACTGAGCCTTGGTGATGTAGTGGTGAGAGTGTGTAGTGCAGGCTACTTCGGCAGACTGCTGGCTGCCTGCAATTTTGCAGTTTAATCCGAGGTTGACTCAGTCTTCCATCCTTCTGAGGTTGGTAAAATGAGGACCTAAAATTGTTGGGGGCAATATGGTGATTATAAACTGCTTAGAGAGGGCTGTAAAGCACTGTGAAGCAGTATATAAGTCTGCTATTGGTACTCCTTCCTTCCTTCCTTCCTTCCTTCCTTCCTTCCTTCCTTCCTTCCTTCCTTCCTTCCTTCCTTCCTTCTTTCTTCCCTTCCTCCCTTCCTCTTATTCTCTTTCTCATTCTTTTTCCTGGTGGCGCTTAGAGAGGTAAAGCACTGTAAAGCAGTGTATAAGTTTAAGAGTTATTGCTATTATTATTATTATCTAGATCAGTATTTCTCAATGTTGACAGCTTTAAGATGTGTGTCCCCAGCCAGCAAGAATCCTAGGAGCTGAAGTCCGCACATCTTAAAGTTGCCAAGGTTGAGAAACACGGGTCTAGAGTCTGTTGGTAGGATTTTTAAAAAAATAATAATCCCCATTTGCATCTTTAAACAAAGATCTGAAAATGCCTTCATGGCTGATGCTTTTGGGAGAGTCGATTTTTTGATTTGTTTTTTTATTTCACTGCATTTTTACATTAAAGGTGACTGATCAAAACTTGAGAAGCGCCGTGCGTGGTTCGTAATTGTTCCTGGGTGGTGGTTGCTGTCCCAGAAAAGCATGCTGTTTTTAGTCTTTTTCTCAGAAAAGAAAATCCAAAATATTGAATACAGTAATAGTCTCTATATTCCTCAGAGGTATGACAATATTACTTTTCTTCTTGGCAGCTATGTGTCTCCCAGGTGTAAACATGCTGGAAATTAAAGAAGCTTAAGGAGTTTCTTTTTGAAGTCCATCTCCTAACCCAAGGGTTGGCAACCTGCAGCTCTGGAGCCACATGTGGCTCTTTCATCCCTCTGCTGTGACTCCCTGTCACCGGTCGGCTCCACAATTGATAGGGCTTTCGGTTAGGACAGGTAGAGAAAAAAGGGTGCTATTCTAGGAGGAGATTCTATGGTGGGAGAACAGGACTTCTGGTCGGCTTCACAATTGATAGGGCTTTCAGTTAGGACAGGTAGCGGAAAAAGGATGCTGCGTTAGGAGGAGACTCTGTGGTGGGGGAACCGGACTTCCAGTTGGCAGAGGAAAAAGCACACTGTGCTAGGAGGAGACTCTATGGTGGCTTCTGGTTAGGACCTTTGTGGCTCTTTGAGGTGTTTAAGGTTGCCAACCTCTGTCCTAACCTGTAGGCAGGGGTGGGATTCTAATGATTCAAACTGGTTCGGGCAAACCAGTAGTTCTGGTGATCCTTTGGCCCCCGTCCACCTGCCCCTGCTCTTTTCCTGTGCTTTATTTCCTTGTTTTTGAGCACAGCTGATTCACGTGGCAGAGTGATTTGCCACGCATCAGCCGTTTTACTCACTGGAGATGCAGCAGAAGGTCAGTATTTATAGTTAAAAATTGTCTTTTCTAAATGCTGTGTGTGTGTGCGTGTGCGCAAAGTGCATGCTCACCGTACTGGTTGTGACACCGGTTGAATCGCACCACTGCTTATAAGAAAAGGAGTGGCAGAGGCTGGGGGCGGAATCAAAAGAGGAATCAGCCTAGAATCCCTACATGGCTGCATTTATTGGAAATAAATGACCAAATTCTCTGCAAGTAGCGAGCAGTCAAATCTTGAAAAACCCGTGGCGATATCATCCACATGTTCTCAGATGCTGCTGCACCACAATGTCAAAATTTCACAGGAACTTGCCCAAGTGAAAGAGAAGAAGTGGTAGAACATGGAGGCGGAATTCAAAGAGGGATTGGCTTAGCATCCCTACGTAGTCACAAGTTGAGGATTCACTTTGCAACTATGTCAAGAAAGGTTGTAAAATGGGGGCATAACCAATGTCTCACTTAGTGACAAATGCTTGGCTCAATTACGGTCGTAAGTTGAGGATTCATTTTGCAACTATGTCAAGAAAGGTCGTAAAATGGGGCATAACAAATGTCTCACTTAATGACAAATGCTTGGCTCAATTGTGGTTGTAAGTTGAGGATTCACTTTGCAATTATGTCAAGGAAGGTCGTAAAATGGGAGCATAACCAATGTCTCACTTAGTGACAGAAATGTTGGGCTCAATTCTGGTTGTAAGTTGAGGACTACCCATTTTTCCATATACTCAACCGCAGGACATTCACTATAAATTTTGCAATGGAATGATGTTAAATATTTCTCACTACTTCATGGCTCTAGAAAAATCTCTGCACATTTGAAGAACAAAAAGTCTGCTTCAGTTCTTAGGAAAAGGCCATCAAAAACCTTTTCTTTTTCTTTTTCGAAGAATCAACAAATGAGATTGTACATGTGGATATGATAAAAAAAAATAATTCCCAAGCTGGAGAAAAAAATAATAATAATGCCACATCTGCAGATGTAATTCGTGAGTCATTCATATAATCCTTGTCCACAAAAGATAAAATAGGCAAGAACAAGAGAGAGAGAGAGAGAGAAATAATAATAAAAAGGACAGTTTTATTCCAGAATGAACAAAAGAGCAATGATGGAAATGAGAGGGAGGAACTACGGAGCTCAATTCTCAAACTTTAATGGAAGAATTTAAAGATATATTTATTTATTTAAAAAAAGAAAAAAATAGAAGATGATAATGTTACCTACCATTTTCAGAAATGGATTTTTTTTTTTTTTTGGAAGAAGCTGAAGCTCATATTGCAAATGGGGGAATTTGGCCCAAAGTTGGAAAACAAGCAGTCAGTGTCCAATGAATGATTATGGACAAGAGACTTTGTCTTTTCGACCAAACGAATTTTACGTTTGACTGCTTTGGTAAAGAAAGGATGGAGCGGAAAAAGACCAAACGGTAGAGAAAAACGGAACCCAAGTGTTGTTGTTTTTTTTTTAATTCTTTCGGCGAAAGTGCCTTTTTTTGGGAAGGGGGGGGAGCTGTTTAACATCCCGCACCCCTCATGAATTTCAAAGCGGCGTTGCCTGGAACATCACTTCCGGGAGAAAGAAGTTTTACTGGTTATGAACAATGAATGATCACAGGACGATAATTGGATTTAACAGGCTCCCCGTTACTCTGGGGGGGGGGTGTGGGTGGGTGAATAAAACAGCAGGGGAAGGTCAAAGTGAAAAAGGAAAAAAAAAGACTAAATTTTGAAGCGCTGGGGAAAAAAAAAAAGCAGAAAAAATCCCCAAAGGATGCATTAATTACCATCCTAAATCTTATAAATAAAAGAACCAGAAAGAAATAATCAGCGTGTTTATTATTGTTGATCTTCGTCCTGGCTTAATTTTTTTCGGAAATTCAAGTTGCCTCTGGGACGCACGGTGGCTCTCTGGTTAGGGGGGTCTCTCATCCTCCAGGTTGGATCCCCCCCCCAAGTTTGTCTCCTTCCAACCCAGCGCCTCAAATAATCCCACCGGGCCGAGATTCGGTCCCCACTGCCCGCTTCCTCGCGGTACCCAGAGCGATCCCGCCGGAGGAGATCCGGGTGCGCCCCGCCGCGCCTTGGGCTGCCCAGAAGCAGTTCCCCTCGGCTGTTTTTTTTTTGGGGGGGGGGGCTGCTTTCCTTCTCAGCCCCCCGTCCCCAGTCCCAGACGGGGGGTGTCTCCAATTGGGGCCCTCTCGGAAATCCTCCGGGCTACCTCTCTGCCCTGCCACCTTTTGCGCGGAGCGGGCGCCCCGAGGTGCTCCCACGCTCAGCCAGAGCGCATCGCCAACCGGAGCTGCGCGATTTCAATCCAAGCCGAGGTTGGTTTTGGGGCGCGCTGCGCGATGGAGACGCGCGTACCCTGCGAGAGCAGGGCCAGAAGCTCGGGGAGAAAGACCGGGGGGAAGCGGACCGAAAGCAGCTGCCCTCCCTCTCTTCCTCTCTGTCTCTCTCTCTCCCTCCCCGCCTGCCTCCGTCCCCTCCCCGCTTCGCTCGTCCGCCCGCCGGGGCGCTGTGAAGCGCAGCCTCCTTGACGTCAGGGCGCGGGCGGTGCGCGGCATCTTCCGCGCGGGGGTCCCCGGCCGGGTGGCTGCGCGCTCCGGGCGCCCCAGGGAAGGAGGCGCGACGGACTGGGCAGCCGTGGACTGCTGCCGCTGCCGCCGCCGAGGCTGCCCAAGGACGACCGGCGCACCGCAGAAGGCGACCAAAGGCTGAGCCAGGGCGGACGAGTCCGGGGAACCTCTTGAGAGCGCCTCGGCCTCCCTCCGCTTCCGTCCCGGCTCGGCCTTGGCCATGGCAGCCGCCGAGATGGAGAGCGCGGGGGAAGGGGAGCTGGCGGAGCGCGTCTTGCTGAACGTGTCGGGCCTGCGCTTCGAGACGCGGCTGGGCACCCTGGACCAGTTCCCGGAGACGCTGCTGGGCGACCCGGCCAAACGGCTGCGCTACTTCGATCCTCTGCGCAACGAGTATTTCTTCGACCGGCACCGGCCCAGCTTCGACGGCATCCTCTATTTCTACCAATCCGGGGGTAAGCTCCGCAGGCCGGTCAACGTCTCCCTGGAGGTCTTCGCCGACGAGGTGCGCTTCTACCAGCTGGGCGAGGCGGCCTTGGAGCGGTTCCGGGAGGAGGAAGGCTTCCTGCGGGAAGAAGAGAAACCTCTGCCCACGCACGAGTTCCAGCGTCAAGTCTGGCTGATCTTTGAGTATCCCGAGAGCTCCGGCTCGGCCCGGGGCATTGCCATCGTCTCGGTGTTGGTCATCCTCATCTCCATCGTCACCTTCTGCTTGGAGACCATGCCGGAGTTTCAGGAGGAGCCGGCTGAGATCCAGGATCCCACAGGCCAGACGCCGCGCCTGGGCATCCTGGCCGACCCTTTCTTCATCATTGAGACCACTTGCGTCATCTGGTTCACCTTTGAGCTCCTGGTGCGCTTCTTTGCCTGTCCCAGCAAGCCCGAGTTCTCCAAGAACATCATGAACATCATCGACGTGGTGGCCATCATCCCTTACTTCATCACTCTGGGCACCGAGCTCGCTCACGAGCAGCAGAAGGGGGAGCCCCAAGGCAACAGCGGTGGCCAGCAGCAAGCCATGTCCTTGGCCATCCTACGGGTCATCCGCCTGGTTCGAGTCTTCAGGATCTTCAAGCTGTCCAGGCACTCCAAGGGGCTGCAGATCCTGGGACAGACCTTGAAAGCTAGCATGAGGGAGCTGGGCCTCCTCATCTTCTTCCTCTTCATCGGCGTAATCCTCTTCTCCAGCGCCGTCTATTTCGCCGAGGCTGATGACCCCGATTCCTACTTCTCCAGCATCCCCGATGCCTTCTGGTGGGCTGTGGTCACCATGACCACTGTGGGCTACGGTGACATGAGCCCCATCACCGCGGGAGGAAAGATCGTGGGCTCCTTGTGTGCCATTGCTGGCGTGCTCACCATCGCCTTGCCTGTGCCGGTCATCGTGTCCAACTTCAACTACTTCTACCACCGGGAGACGGATCAAAGTCTCCTCCAGGATGACCCAGGGAGAGTTCAGGGCAGCTCAGCCGAGGAAGCGAAGAGTAAGAACTCCTCCTGCAAATCCGTGGTGCACTTGGAGCACCTCGATGAGACCCACAACGGGACCAGGTCTTTGGAGAAAACCAACATACGAGCCAACAGCACCATAGATCTTAGGAAGTCCCTCTACGCCCTTTGTATGGATTCGACCAGGGAAACAGATTTGTAAGGAGGCCAAACTCCTGTTGGTGATTTAAATCAGGGAACAAATGACGTTCGTTTTATTTATTTATTTTTATGTATTTATTTTTTATTTTTTAAGTTTGGTAGCTTCTCTAAAAAGATCTCTAAGTTAGTGGATTCTTTTTTTAAAAAAACAACAATTCATTCCTTTGGATGACTCAGCAAATGCTTGAGCAAAGATTTGAAACCAGCAAAAGAGTTAGTGGGGCATCTTTTTCCCATGATCCGAGGGGGCCTTTGGTGGAAAAAGGACTTTGCTTGCAGAGCAAATTTATTTTCATAAACGAACTCAAAACAGTGGAGATTTCTTGTATAGGTCATTGGTAGTTGCCCTCCAGCCTCAAATCCCCTCCCCTCTTATAATCCTGTCTTCTAAGGCCATTTCCCCCCCCTCCCATGGATAGTAAACGAATTTTTGTAGGTACCATCGTTTCAAGCTAAAAAAATATTTATATTTTTAATATGTATGATGAAAATAGCCATGTTACTGTGATATAGGAAACCATGACCTCTATATAGACTTTTTAGCTAAGGAATAGATTTCCTATTTTAAAGTTAAAAACGAAAACATCCACCACCCCTTCCTTTGTATGTGTGACGAGTCCTGTTTTCAGCATTCTGGTAGCAAAAAATGTTGCGTTTGTCTTAAGTTTTGTACCTTTGGTGAGAATTAAATTACATAAATGGCAATCTTTAGTCTGTAAAACTGTTATCCCTGCAAGATCGCATATTGTTTCTGGCTGTCGGTGAGACCAGATGTCAGCAGCTGGCATGCTTGAAGGACCTCGGTTTTTTCTAAATACAAGTAGTCTTTGACTTACGACCACAAAGGAATCCAAAATTTCTATGGTTTAAGCGAAAGTTGTAAATGTTGTTCTATGTTACAACCTTTTTTGTCACAGTTGCAAAGGGAATCCTTGCAGTCCTTAAGCGAGTAACCCGGTTGTTAAGTGAATCTGGCTTCTCCCCCCAACTTTGCTTGTCCGAAGGTCGCAGAAGGGGATCGCGTGACCCCAGGGACGCTGCAACCATCGTAACTGCGAGTCAATTGTGCCAAGTGTCTGAATTTTGATCATGTGACTGTGGGGATGGCTACAACGGTCATAAGTGTGAAAAACACTCATGGGTTGCTTTTTTTATGGCCATTGTAACTTTTGAACGGTCATTAAACAAACTGTTGTAAGTCGAGGACTGCCTGTAGAATGTTTCTGGATTCTGTTTAACAGATAACAGATCATCAGAGTTTGGAAGGGACCTTGTAGGTCATCTAGTCCAACCCCCCGTCCAAGCGGGAGACTACACCATATCTGACAAATGGCAGTCCAATCTCTTCTTGAAAGCCTTCAGTGATGCTGCTCTCACAACTTCCGAGGGCAACTTCTGTTCCACGGGTTGATTGTTCTCACTGTCAGAAAGTTTCTCCTTATTTCCAGGTTAAATCTCCCCTTGTTCAGTTTCCATCCATTATTCCTTGTCTGGCCTTCAGGTGCTTTGGAAAATAGCTGGACCGCTTCCTCTCTGTGGCAGCCCCTCAAATATTGGAAGACTGCTATCATGTCTCCCTTGGTCTTTCTCTTCACTAGACTAGCCAGGCCCAGTTCCTGTAATTGTTCTTCATATGTTTTAGTCTCCACACCCCTAATCATCCTGGTTGCTCTTCTCTGCACTCTTTCTAGAATCTCAACATCTTTTTTATAATGTGGTGACCAAAACTGGATGCAGTACTTTTAGGTGTGGCCTTACTAAGGCTTTATAGAGTGGTGTTTGTACCTCACTTGATCTCGATTGTATCCCTCTGTTAATGCAACTTAGGATTGCATTGGCTCTTTTGGCTGCTGCTGCTGCACACTGGTTTCACCCAGTCTGTATGTGTCCTTTGGGTTTTTCTTGCCTAAGTGTAGGACTTTACATTCAACAAATCAAAAAGCTTCGGACAGGAGCTCCAGAAAAACGTTTTAGCAACTGCGGAGCTTTTTGGGTTGAGTTTTCTGAAGAAGTAGTTTTCTGAGGGGGACCTAGATATGATTTATGTCTTTGGGGAGCTGGTCACTGTTTTTAAATGACAGTGTCCAGTAATGGATTCTTGGGAGGGGGGGGCAGGAACCTAATGGAAAAGGTAGAAGTTATTAAATAAAGCTTTTACGGATTCCACTTTGCACTAAGTGGGCATCAGTTGACTTCATTTTGAAATAAGATGGATTGTTGCCTAGTAGATTATTGGTTGATGGCTGGCAGGACTTTGTTCCTTAAGTTCCTCTCATGGTTCAACTTGGATCACGAAGAGAAAGAAGATGACTCCAATCTCTAGGAGGACATCCATCTTCTCTGGAGCTACGGAGACAGGAGCCTTCTTGGTTTGACTTCTCTCTGTCTTCTCTTGTTCATCTTACACACCTAGGAAGAGAATGGTTCAATGTTTATGGCGGGGGGGGGGGGGGGGGGGCGCTTCAAACTTAACAGCTTGAAGACTTGTGGACTTCAACTCCCAGAGTTCCTCCTCCGGTCATGTTAGCTCAGGAATTCTGGGAGTTGAAGTCCACAAGTCTTAAACTTGCCAAGTTTGAAGAGCCTTGGTCTATATGGAACCTCTCTCTCATCCAGGTCATGGATGTCCCAAAGGTGCCTTTTGGAAAAGAAACTGGATTTTCTTTGTTGTTTTTTTCCTTGAAAACAATTCATTTGTCATCCAAGAAGCATCTTCAGTTCTGAACTTTCTAAACCGAAGACGCTTCTTGGATGAGAAGCAAAACATTTTCAAGGGGAAACAAAAACCAAAAACCAAAGAGCAGTTGCCTTTGGGAAAAGAATGATTAATTCCTGAGTAATAATACATACCTATAATATTCCTAACTCCTGATCATGAATTTGAACTGAGAAGGCACAACTCAAGCCAAGGTAGCTTAAATCCTTCTTGCATTGCCAATAAATCTCTCTCTCTTTTTGTGTTCTGCTGAATGGATGGGATTATGTAGGTTTGGGAATGCAGCCATCACAATCATGACAAGACTTTCTTTCTTTCTTTCTTTCTTTCTTTCTTTCTTTCTTTCTTTCTTTCTTTCTTTCTTTCTTTCTTTCTTTCTTTCTTTCTTTCTTTCTTTCTTTCTTTCTTTCTTTCTTTCTTTCTTTCCTTTCTTCTTTCTTTCTTTCTTTCTTTCTTTCTTTCTTTCTTTCTTTCTTTCTTTCTTTCTTTCTTTCTTTCTTTCTCTCTCTCTCTCTCCCTCTCCCTCTCCCTCCCTCTCTCTCTCTCTTTCTTTTTGCAATGGACTGCTGCAGGTTGAGTCAGGGCAACAAACATTTCTAATGTCTGTCCAGCAGACCCTGGAAGGGGAGGGGAGGGAGATAGCCATAACCCAATTTTGCTGAATTTCTAATTAAGATTCTCTTCCAGGATTCCAGAGTCTCTCTTCCTTGCTTTAAGGCAGAGAGGAAATAAATAGACTTGATCCAAGTCTGTAAATTAAATTAAACTATACCTTTTTTTTGAAGTAGGTTTTCAATTATTATTATTAGAAATGTGGTGGGGTTTTTTTTTGAATTGCAAATGCTTGCAGCAGAGGTTCTCTTTGGAGGATCAAGCATATTTGATTTTAAAACCATGCAGAGGGAATTATCTTCATTATTTTCCGAAGAGCGGCTGTAGGAAATGGAATCTGAGTACATGATGGACTTTAAATCCACCCAGATTACTAGCTTTTGAGACATAGATGGGCAAGGGGTTGGTGGCTGAGCATTTCAGCAAAATTTCTGCTTGCCAAGAAGGGAATTCTTTCATACATTATCTCGGGTGAGCAAGTCTAGTTTATTAGAGCTGACAAGAACTGCTCGATTGCTCATAGAATTAAGGAAAACCCTTCAGTCGGAAAGGTATACTTCAGAACATTGAGTCCAGCCTAGAATCCAAATTCAATTCAATAGTAAAATTGGAAGGGACCTTGGAGGTCTTCTAGTCCAACCCCCTGCTCAGGCAGGAAACCTTAGACCATTTCAGACAAATGGTTGTCTAATCTCTTCTTTAAAGCCCCTGAGACAGATTGACTCTGTAGCCCAATGTTCCTCAACCTTGGTTGCTTGAAGATGGGTGAACTTTAACTCTTAGAATTCCCCAGCCAGCATAAAAGCTACAGCCCTTAAAACATGCTGGCTGGAGAATTCTGGAAGTTGAAGTCCACCCATCTTCAAGGATGAGGGACTGTGGCCCAACCTCTGCTTGAAAGGGGTGACCAACCTCTCCTTGAGTTATTGCTTGGAATGAAGTTCTACTGTTCCATCAAAATCCATCTTCTCATCCTGTGTCCTGCACTTTGGAATCTGAAAGAATCCCATCCCCCATGGAACCTCCTGTCCTTCCCATCCTTTGTCCTTTTTGTCTGAAGACTCAACATTTGCAGTTCCTTCAGTCTCCTTCCAGATATTTCTTTTTAGTCCAAGCAAAATAGTGAGTAGGCACTGAAAACCAGAAGAAAGTACAGATAGAAGTGAAACATTTGTAATATGTAGCCATTAGATAGCAGTGTTTACAAATTTGGATCTATGGTATATACTCTACACTTTTTTGTTCCTGTTTCCTATTACAGTTATATAGTTGAGCAGTAAAGCGCATGGTGATTGTACTCTTTTTTTTCCTGTGATGCTTTATATAACGGGACCATTCTAATCTCGCCCAGAGCGAGTTGCTGATAAAACCCCATAAACAAGAGTTAGGGAAAGCTTTGTTTGTCTTTTTTTTTAAAAAAAAAAAAGTTGTTTATTTTTATAACAACACACAAAAAACAAATAAAATAATCTTTCAGTTCTAAAAAAAAAGAAGCGAATATTTGTAGCTCAGGGTTGAACAGTGGAATCGTTGGTGCTCTCAGAGCTTGGTTGTTTTCATTTCATTGATTGACTAGGCAATGTGTTGAGCAGTGATGATGTTCCCTAGTTGGGTGATGAAACATCTGCAAGAAAGCCACTACACTCAAAGAACACCAAGGACCTCATGGAGAGTACAGTATCTCAGGAGCCAAGAGGAAGGATTTCATTGCGGTGAAGCCAACCCATCTCAAAAAGTTCCTTTCTCCAGGCCATTGTGCACTCAAATCTTCTCTGGCACTTTTGAGATACTTTCCTGTTGTCTTAGTTTCTAGTTCCCCAAACCTCCTCATTGCCATCCTTTGTTCTACTTTCTCTGAATAATTTAACATGTGATGTCCAGAATTGAATAGAGAACTCAAAATGGGCTTGGAGCTGAATGGAATTCCTTCTTCTCCTCATTTAGAAACAGTACTTCTGCTGACATCCTAGCACATCTTCCAATCCCAATGTTTTTTGGTAGCCATCTTTATACTGGTGACTTATATTCTGTTTATAATCCAATATGTATCTCAGGTAATGTTAACCAAGCCATTATCCTGCTCTTCTCTTGCTATCCTGCACATTTTACTTTTGTTTCCTAGATGAATAATAATTAATCAGAATAGAGCTGGAAGGGACCTTGGAGGTCTTCTAGCTCAAGCAGACAAGTGGCTGTCCTGTCTATTCTTTAAGATCTCCAGTGATGGAGCCCCCACAATTTCTGAAGGCGAGCTTTTCCCCTGGTTAATTGTCCTCATTGTTAGGAAGTTTCTCCTTAATTCCAAGTTGTGTCTCTTCTTGATTACTTTCCATCCATTGTTACTTGTCCTGCCTTCTGGTGCTTTGGAAAATAAATTGATCCCGTTTTCTTTGTGGTAACCTCTCAGATACTGCAATACTGCCATCCTGTGTCCTCCCCTCACCCTTCTTTTGTTCAATTTCATGCTGTTATTTCTCAACCCTCACTTATCAATAACTTTTTGAATGTTATTGCTGCATTCTGGAGCATTAGCTATCCCATTCAGTTTGATTAGAATCTTCTCCTCCTCTCCACCCAAGCCATTAATAAAGCTCTTGATTAAAAATGGACAACCCAGGACTGATTCTTGGGTCAATAGCTCCCTTCAATTTGAAGGGAACACACAGTGCTTTCATTGGGATTATCGATTTCTATTTCCACTTATTTGTTATTCCATCTAGCCCACAATTAACTAGGTTGGCAATAATGGGCAATTTATCAAATGCTCTGCTGGAGTCAAGATATATTATGTCGACAGCGTTCCATGATCAGTTGGCATTTCCCATGATATATTAGGGCAATTACCAAAACAAAAACCGAAGCAAGAATCTGGCAAGATTTGTTCTTGATGAAAAAAAAAATCATTTCTGGCCATTACTCCATAGTTTCCAAAGTGCTTGCTACAGTATTTGTTTAACATTATTCTAGAATTATTCAGGGTACCATTTCAGACTTTAAGAGCAACCAAGATGATTAGGGGACTGGAGGCTAAAACATACGATAAACAGTTGTAGGAACTGGGCATGGCTAGTCTAATGAAGAGAAGGACCAAGGGAGACAGGATAGCAGTCTTCCAGTATTTGAGGGGCTGCCCCAGAGAGAAGTGAGGTCAAACTATTTTCCAAGGCACCTGAAGGCCAAACAAGAAATAATGGATGGAAACTGAACAAGGAAGAGAATTTAACCTGGAAATAAGGAGAATTTTTCTGACAGTGAGAACAATCAACCCATAGAACAGAAGTTGCCTTCAGAAGTTGTGGCTGACCACTGGAAGCTTTCAAGAAGAGATTGGACTCTGATTTGTCAGAAATGATGTAGGGTCTCCTGCTTGGGTGGGGTTGTTGGATTGGACTAGAATCAGTGTTTTTCAACCTTGGTGGTTTGAAGATTTGTGGACTTCAACTCCCAGAATTCCTCAGCCAGCTGGCTGAGGAATTCTGGGAGTTGAAGTCCACACATCTTCAAAGTACCAAGGTTGAAAAACACTGGACTAGATGACCTACGAGGTCCCTGTTAATGTGTTTACTCTGTTTAATCTCCAATAGCCATATTTATAACAATGGGATGTACTAGTCATTTGTTTTCATAGGTACTGTTAAGTTTCTTCCGTCTCGCTCTTTGGTTGCTTCGACTGGACTGCCTTTCGTCAGAAATGGCGTAGGGTCTCCTGCTTGGGCGGAGGGGTTGGACTAGACGACCTCCAAGGTCCCTTCCAACTCTGCTAACCTGTTAAAAGTCTTCTTCCTTCTCCTTTCAACCCTTAAAAGCACAGATTTCTCCCTGGCAAAGATAAAGAGAAGAAGATTCAAATCAGTTAGGACAATGACCTCAAGGAATTGGAGAAGTTTTGCCTGTGGTGTATTTAGGAACTTAAAAAAAAAAAAAACATTAGCACATAATTATGGTTGGTTGCACAGTCAGCCAGATGCTCGAGATTGGATTTGGCATTTTCAATCCACGTTTCCAAAGACCTGGGATAGGCAAATGTTGACTGGTTGTGTTGGACGGACCATGCTAGATACAGTATAAGCTGTTCCAAGTAAAGCTCCTTTTTGCAAATGACTGTTGGGGACTTGGCTTCCTTTGCCCACAGGTGTTCTATTTCTATTTGCAGGTGTTTATAATGGTGTCATATTCTCTTGTTCTTTCTCATCTATTTTGCTGTCTCCAGGTGCTGCTGTGCAGACTTGTTTGTCTTTTTTAATCGGCAACGTTAAGTCTCATATGTTGTGCGGCAGGTGCTTGCCTGAGTTTTAAAGTCCCAGAGAACGTTAGCTCCTTCATTTTTCTATTCAGTGTGTCTCTTTTGTGGTCCCCACCCATTCTTGTTGGCAGGCGACTGGCATTTCTCGCTGATCTTCCAAGGCACCATTGTTGCTACTTTGTCATGTCGTCGTCTGTGGCCAGCCTTTGCGATCTGCCTGCAGCAGCTACCTCGGTAGTTCATCGTTCTTTCAGCTTCTTTGCAGAGGCAGTATTTGCTGTCCGTGGCTGCCTTCTCAATTCTGGATATGTATGTGTTTGGTTCTTAAGGCTTGGTCTTGTGCAGCCAGAATGAGCCCCTCCATCTCTGTCTTCCACTTTCCTTGCTCCGAGCTGTTGCTAGGTCTTGTGGTTATCTGCATTGTCTGTTAGTTTGTGTCTGTGTGTCTGTGTGTGTATTGGCCATGTAATTTTTTTTGTCTTGCCATATCTCCTTTCCATTTTCCATTTGGTTTTTCTTGTAGGACAGTTTTGTTTCTCCGGGATTCAATAAGCCTTCATGGCAGTGGTGGGATTCAAATTTTTTTTACTACCGGTTCTGTGGGCACGGCTTGGTGGGTATGGTGTGGCTTGGTGGGCATGGCAGGGGAAGGATACTGCAAAATCTCCATTCCCTCCCCACTCCACTAACCTGCTTTTCAGCTCTGTTCTCCTGTGCAGGGCAACCAAAGAAGACCCAGCCGATCAGCTGGGACTCAATGGGAGGCAGAGAATAGATGGGGGCAGGGCCAGAGGTGGTATTCAGCAGGTTCTGACCAGTTCTGGAGAATCGGTAGTGGAAATTTTGAGTAGTTTGGAGAACTGGCAAATACCACCTCTGACTGGCCCCACCCCATCTATCCTCTGCCTTCCATTGAGTCCTAACTGATCAGCTGGGTCTTCTTTGGTTGCCCTGCACAGGAGAACGGAGCTGGAAAGCAGGTTAGTGGGGTGGGGAGGGAATGGAGATTTTACAATATCCTTCCCCTGCCATGCCCACAAGCCATGCCCATCAAGCCACACCATGCCCACTAAGCCATGCCCACAGAAGCAGTAGTAAAAAATTTTTGAATCCCAATACTGGTCTGAAAGCTCAGAAAACAAAACCTCTGGTCCCAAGTGACCAACCCAGATTGGATCTAACTTTCCTTTCGATTTCAATATACTTCATGTTGGTCAGCTTGAAGGATATCCAGGTATATGAGCCTCGGTGGCGCAATGGTTGGAGTGCAGTACTGCAAGCTACTTCTACTGCAATTTGGCAAATTGAATCCCACCAGGCTCAAGGTTGACTCAGCCTTCCATCCTTCCGAGGTGGGTAAAATGAGGATCCAAATTGTTGGGGGCAAGAGGCTGACTCTGTAAACTGCTTTGAGAGGACTGCGAAGCACTGTGAAGCAGTACATAAGTATAAGTGCTATTGCTATTGCCCTTCCTTCCTTCCTTCCTTCCTTCCTTCCTTCCTTCCTTCCTTCCTTCCTTCCTTCCTTCCTTCCTTCCTTCCTTCCTTCCTTCCTTCCTTCCTTCCTTCCTTCCTTCCTTGCTCCCTTCCCCTTTTCTTCCTATTGAGCTGTGAGGCAGTGATTAGAATGCAGTATTGCAGGTTAAATCTGCCCACTGCCAGGAGTTCGATCCTGACCGGCTCCAGGCTGACTCAGCCTTCCATCCTTCCGAGGTGGGTAAAATGAGGACCCAATTTGTTGGGGGCAATAGGCTGACTCTGTAAACTGCTTAGAGAGGGCTGTAAAGCACTATAAAGCAATATATAAGTCTTAAGTGCCATTGCTATTTGTACTGAGCTTCTTCATCCAGATTCTTCTTGTTATTTCCAGAGGGCGTCTTCATTACTAGTTTTCAGAGTTTTTCCCTTGTTGATGTCTTGGCTGTATATATGGACAGAGCTGAGCAATGATTCTGTTTCAGGTGGTGTTTCTCCATACAGCTTCAGATCATCCATGAAAAAGAACTGGGGTAGCCTGGCAAATGTATTTGATGTTTTATAGCCATGGCCTGACTTGTTCAGTGTTGTTAACACAAGAATCAATACAACAACAAACAGTAGAGGTGGTAATGAGTCTCCTGAAAGATTCCTCTCTCGGTGTTAACTGTAACCTATGTATTTAGAACAATAGGATAACAGAATAACCGAGTTGGAAGGGACCCTGGAGGTCTTCTAGTCCAACCCCCTGCTTAGGCAGGAAGCCCTATACCATTTCAGACAAATGGGTGCCCAATCTCTTTTTAAAAACTTCCAGTGTTGGAGCATTCACCACCTCTGAAGGCAAATTGTTCCACTGGTTGATTGTTCTAACTTCTGGGAAATTTCTCTTTAGTTCCAGGTTGCTTCTCTCCTTGGTTAGTTTCCACCCGTTTCTTCTTGTCCTGCCTTCAGGTGCTTTGGAGAATAGCTTGACTTCCTTTTCTTTGGGGCAGCCGCTCAGATATTGGAAGACTGCTCTCATGTCACCCCTTGTCCTTCTTTTCACTAGACTAAACATACTCAATTCCAGAAACCGTTCTTTATCTGTTTTATATATGTATCATTTATCTCCCATTGTGCCGTTCATATTTGCACAAAGCTTCGGATATTTCTACTGACTCCTGCCCACAAAAGCCATTTTTTTGAGATAGGTTGGATGTGTGTCTGTGACAGAGAGAGAGAGAGAGACGAAGAAAGAGAGACAGAGACAGAGAGAGAGACACAGACAGAGACAGAGAGAGAGAGAGAGAGAGAGACAGACACACACACACACACACATACAGAGAGAGAGAGAGACAGACAGAGAAAGACAGAGGGAGAGACACACAGAGACACACAGAGAGAGAGACAGAGAGAGAGAGAGACAGAGAGAGACAGAGACAGAGAGAGACAGACAGACAGAGAGAGACACAGAGAGACATACAGAGAAACAGATGGAGAGAGAGAGAGACAGAGAGAGAGACACACACAGAAAAAGACAGAGAGAGACACAGAAAGAGAGACAGAAAGAGACACACAGAGAGAGACAGAGAGGGAGGGAGAGAGAGAGAGACAGACACACACACACAGAGGGAGAGACAGAGAGAGAGACAGGGGGGGGAAGAGACAGAGACACACATACACACACAGATACACACACAGAAACAGAGACAGACAGAGAGACAGAGAGACAAAGAGAGACACAGACAGAGACACAGACACAGAGAGAGACAGAGAGGGAGAGAGAGAGAGAGGGAGAGAGAGAGACAGAGACACCTTTACACACACAGAGAGAGACAGAGACAAAGAGACAGAAAGAGACACAGAGAGAGAGAGACGGAGACACACAGACACAGAGAGACAGAGTTGGAGAGAAAGACAGAGACAGACAGGGAGAGACAGAGAGAGACACACAGAGAATACAAGCATGAGTATCGAGCTAGTTTGCAAATAATGCTGACATTGTAAACTGCACAGAGAGTGATGTAAAGCACTATGGGACAGTATATGCTGTAAGTCTAAATGCTACTATTGTTATTGCTAAGTTTCGAAAAAGAGATGGTGGGGTTCTTATTACAAGATACCACAAAATGACAGTGGTTAAAGATCCCGGTCTGAATTACAAGGGGAATGTCACAGTTTGGAGCCTACGCATGAATGCTAGTCTTGGCACAGGTTCTTTCCGGAAGAGAAAAAAATATGGGGTGAAGCAAGATAAGGACGGATCCCTGAGTAGACATCTGTGCTTTGACTCTGTTGCCATTAGCATTTAGTAGGTGCTTATCCAGTGTCTTCTCTAATGCCTGCCTTGCCAAGGCCAACCTTCACAAGTGCACACACGCTCAAACACGCAAAGTTGGAATTCCTCAGGTCTTACTATGTCTCAATCTTTTTTTTTTTTTTAAAAGAGGGTCTGTGTCCATCAATAATAGGGAGGTAGGATTGAAACTTGAAATGGGTAGACTGCAAGATAGGGAATTTTCTTACCCCCACCCCCAAGAGAATGAATTGTATCCTTGGTTACTGAAGGAACTAGCTGATAATCTGGCTGAATTTTCTTTTGTTTTCTGTGGTGGTGGTGGGGAAATCATCTGTGGATGACCAGATGATGGAAAGAATCCTTGATTTTTAAACAAAAAAAAAAACCACAATTATTCTGACAGAACATTCTGAGAAGATCAGAAGAAGATTGGCTTGTGAACCCCTTTGAAGACAATGTGGCAGTTGGGTTAACATACCCCAGGATACCTTAACTACATTTACCATGATGCATTCCCTTAAGGGGACAGCTCACAATTCCTAACTAACTATCCCAAATCCCATTAACTCTAAACTGTCTGGACAGCACACTAGCCTTCATCCATTTATGATGGGATGAGTTCCTTTCTTTAATAAGTTTTTTTTTTAAAAAACTTGAATATATCCTCTTCCATTAAACACTGTGTCATGTGGGTACATATGTCTCTGTGCCATTACAATAAAAATTTACAATATAATAATTCTCCAACCTTACAATATCAACATCATAACTCTATTCATTTCTCCCTCTTAGTGTATCTTCTAATGGAAATATAATATATTAGCTATGGTAATCTTAACTATCATATATAATCATTGTCGTATTGTTTACATTTCTTATCAACATATATACCTTATTTCACTGGCTTGCTTTTTAAATTGCAGAACTCTTTTGACAATTCCCTCATCACAAAGTGTTTGTCACATGCCCTGGCATCGTGAGGACCAAACTTGCTGGTGGTTTCTTTTGTCAGCAACCAATTTTAAATTCCGGTCCCGTAAATTTAACGGTTATCTGATCCAGCATCTTTTTTTCCCCCTTAGTGTTTTGCAGAAGTGCCATTAAAAGAGAAGGTTTATGTCTTCCAGTTGTTTCTTTTGACAGCAAGGGCTGAAATACCCTAGTGGGACTACAGAATCTGCTTTGAGATGTGCTTGAAGGAATTGTTTGCCCCTGCAAGATGCAAATACGTGATTTCTGGTCAGATTTGGAAAGTAACTCCGCATCCAGAACTCCTTAACATAAATCTTGGGATATCACTTTTTGTTCCACTTGGAAGAGATTCTAGTGGGTTTCTTTTTTCTAGCCCTGCCCCAGTTTGAAGTGATTTTAGATCTAATCTGCCTGGCACAAAGTGATCTTCCACGCTTGTCTTTCTCCCACTGATGGACCTGTCTGATGGGCATTTATTTATTTATTTAAACCCTTTCTAAGTCTCATGGAAAAACCCTGGGTGGCAGCTGCCGATCAAAAATTGAAAAAAACAATAACATGAAAACCAAGGTAAAAATATGAACTATTGAACTATTATAATCCAACACACACACACACACAAACACACACAAATAGTGCCAAGTGAACCTTTTGTTGTGTACTCACTCATCTTATCCCAGAGCTTGGGGGCAAATCCAAGTCTTCGTTGCTTTACAAAAGGATGGAATGGAATGGAATGGAGTAGAAAATATAGAATGGAATGGAATAGAATGGAGTTGAATGGAATGGAATGGAATTGAATGAAATGGAATGGAATAGAAAATATAGAATGGAACAGAATAGAAAATATAGAATGGAATGGAGTGAAGTTGAATGGAATTGAATACGATAGAATAGAAAATATGGAATAGAATAGAATAGAAAATATGAATGGAACGGAGTAGAAAATATAGAATGGAATGGAATGGAATAGAATAGAATAGAAAATATGGAATGGAATGGAATACAATGGAAAATATAGAATGGAATGAAATAGAATAGAAAATATGGAATGGAATGGAACAGCAGAACAGAATAGAACAGCCTTTATTGTCATTTTCCTGTATACACAATGGCACATATTAAAATAAAATTCTGATGCACTGCTCTCAAAAATAAGAAAGTACTACCCACCAGACAATGTTACCATCCCAAGGTTAATAATAATAACAACAATAGTAATATAATACCACCAGCATCATCCAAAAAAATGTCCTCTGGTGAGCAGAATCAGCAACCCAGAGATGGGAGAACTCACTTTTCTATCTCATTTTAAGTAGACCTTCTGGCCTTTTGTCCTTTCCTGGAATTGCAAGTCCTGTTTTTTTAAAAAGACAGGCAGTTCCTCGACGTACCACAGTTCGCTTAGTGATCCATCCCACGTTACAATGGCACTGAAAAAAAGTAACTTATAACCATTTTTCACACCTACGATCATTGAAGCCATCCCCGTGTTCACCTGAGTTCCATTCAGATGCTTGACAACTGATTCATATTTGCAACGGTCGCCGGGGTCAGGCGATCCTCTTTTTGTGACGAGCAAAGTCAATGGGGGAAGCCAGATTCCCTTAACAGCCATGTGCCTAACTTAACAAGTGCCACGATTCACTTCACCAATGGGACAAGGAAAGTTGTAAAACAAGGCGAGAGACTCCCTTGGCAAATGTCTCCCTTGGCAACATAAATTTGGACCTCCGCTGTAGTCGTACGTCGAGGACTGCCCATACCGATCTAACCAAAACTTTCCTTTAACGAACAAGTCTAGCAGGGTTTCACAAAGGTAATAAACCAAGGTCTAGGAAGAATAAGCGGAAGCCTTCATGAGCACGTGGTGAAAGAATCCATCGGGGAGAAGGCAAATCACCCGTCTTTCCTGCAGCCCACGCCATGAAGGACCACGGAACCATGTGTCCAGCAACCAGAAAGGAAGAAGGGGCAGAATCCAGGCTGCTCCACAACAATGCTGTCAACAGGGCTTTAAAAATTTTAGCAATGGGTTCTACGCCTGGTTGCTGGGTGGGCGGGGCCATGGTGGGCGTGGCCTAGTCAGCCTCCTGCACCATGGGGGGTTGGGGGAAGGGTGTTTTTGCCCTCCCCGGCAGTGGTGGGGATTCCAATAATTTAACAACCCTGCCCTAATGATTTTTTCCAACAACCAACCAGTCACTAAACTGCTCGGAAAGTTAACAACCGGTTCTCCCAAAGTGGTATGAACGGGCTGAATCTCATTGCTGCTGCCCTGGGCTCTGGAGACTTTTCTCGAGCCTCCGGGAGGGTGAAAACGGCCTTCCCCCGGGCTCCGGAGGCTCTCTGGAAACTGGAAAAAGACCCATTTCTGGCCTCCCCGAACTTCCGGGAAGCCTGTTTTTCGCCCTCTCCAAACCTGGGCGGATACCCTGCACTTACCTGCATCCAAAATGGGCCACGTGGGAACTCCTGGGAGGGGCTGTGTGGGCGGAGCCATCCAGGAGTGGGATCGGGGAGGGTCTCCAAACTGCGCAGAATCTTAGCTATATTCTGACTTTTCAAAGAAAGTCCCTACTCAGAACTCCCTATATAATTAGACATTACCTTATCTGCTCTTAGATCTTCAGTTAGGACCTGAGTTGTTAATATTTTTTAATCTGTCCCAGACTGTGAATCAAAGCAAAGATTAAATAATAACAATAAAAGATGAGAAATGAAGAAAAAACATCTAAGTTTCAAGAGTGAGATTTGAGTTAGCTAGAAATATTACCTAACAGCATCACACAGGCTGTCTCCTCAATTTAAATGCCCCCATTGCACAGGTCTGTGTAAAAAAAAAAAAAGCATTTGTCTCTTTTAAATATTCTGACTTTTGCCATATCTTTGCAACTGATTGTAATTAGAACCTCCTGTGAGTCTTACTTATTCATAAATGGAATCGGAGCAAATGAATAACTCCAAAATGCTCATCCACTTGAATAATAAAAAAACAAACAAACGCCTTCTTAGATCAAGTTATTGGTTGTTAGGCTTGTTCTCTGTAATGAGTGTCACCAGACACTTTTCGTAATACTATCAGCCTCTCAAATTGCTATGCAGGAGTGTTGATATATATTCCTCCATCCTTCAATTCAAGACTATTTTAAGGTTTCCAATGTGACCTGCTCTCTTGCAGGGCCAAAAGTGGGAAAATATCTGTCTGTCTGTCTGTTTGTCTGTCTATCTTATCTATCCTATCTATCTATCTATCTATCTATCTATCTATCTATCTATCTATCTATCTATCTATCGATCGATCGATCGATCGATCGATCGATCTATCTATCTATCTATCTATCTATCTATCTATCTATCTATCTATCTATCTATCTATCTATCTATCTATCCATCCATCCATCCATCCATCCATCCATCCATCCATCCATCCATCCATCCATCCATCCATCCATCCATCCATCCATCCATCCATCCATCCATCCATCCATCCATCCATCTATCTATCTATCTATCTATCTATCTATCTATCTATCTATGCAGAATTGTAGATGAAAATTTAAGGAATTTCCTATGTTTGATACAGATCAATATACCAACTTGGGTGAAGTGCAAACCTCATTTCTTTTTCTTGAAAAAGACAAAGCTGAAAATGATTTTTTTTTTCTCGTTTCGTACTTCCAGGTGGGCGTCCCTTGAACTGAAATAAAAAAAAATATATATTTTCCCTCCAATATTTGTTCTGCGTTGACTCATTTCCCAGTCTTGGTTGGTTGGCTTCATTTCTTCCATAAAAAGAGCCATCTGCCAATGGAAGGCATGTCGAACTGAATCAGCTATCCTGCCAGAGGTTGATGGAAATCTTAGCACACATCTACCTGTAGGGAGCTGAATGAAAAGGAAAACTCGAGTTCCGACATTTTCATTGGTAAACAGTGGTTACAGAAGGTATCGCCTTCTTCGCATCTCACGGCTTATTTTTGCACGCAAATAGTTATTTAGTTAGTTTATTTATTGTTATTGCACCTCGTACAACGAAATCAAACACCATTTTCAGTGCACATCATGACCATGAAAACAAACACAAGCACACATCCTTCACACTTCACACATTGAATTGAAAACCCCTGACACCGCACCAATACTACATTATACAGCAGAATTCAACAGAGCTACTGCCCTGGGATAGAAGCTGTTTTTCAGCCTATTTGTCCTTGTTTTTATTATCCTGTACTGTCTGCCAGATGGTAATAGTTCAAAAAAAAGGTGCCCAGGAGGAGGTGGATCTTTGAGAATGTTTTGAACTTTCTTAAGGCAGCGGGAGCTATAAAGCTTTTCCAAAGAGGGAAGAGGGCAACCAATGATCCCCTGGGCAATGACGTTAATCCTCTGGAGTGCTGTCCCACTGCCACTGTGCAATTGGCAAACCAGACAGAGGTGCAGTAAGTTAAGATACTCTCTCTAGTGCAGCGGTAGAAGGTCACCAGCGGTTTTTCATTCAGTTGTTGTTTTTGAGTAAGTCTTTCTGCCAAGCAGTAGGAGCTGTTATCCCCTTATGAGGAATGAGTTTGCTCCCTGCAGAGAATATAAACACACATTAGTAACTCAAGAAGCATCACGACATGTAAGAGAAACTCTAGAGCTTTTCTGTGAAGCATGTAGGAATTTCAAACGAAAATGTTTGAGAACTAAGCGCTGATAAATTCTGAACTACCACGTCAGTGGTGGGATTAAACTGGTGTAACGACCGGTTCGGTGAGTGTGCGTGCAGCATTTAAAAAACAGCCATTTTCAGCTAAAACTTATCTTCTGCTGAAGCTCGGTTAGTAAATCAGCTGAGGCACGGCAATCCACTGTGCCATGCGAATGAGCTGGGCTTCAAACCAAGGAAATAAAGGATAGACTAGGGCAGGGGTGAGTGGGAGGGGCCAACTGATTGCGGGAACTACCGGTTTGTTCAAACCGGTCTGAACTGACTGAATCCCACCCCTCTACCACACCTACTTGCTTGTCCCGCCATCTACAATCTATTTACAGGTAGTCCTCGACTTACAACAGTTCGTTGAGTGACCGTTCAAAGTTACTACGGCAGTGCAAAAAGTGACTTGCGACCAGGGGTGGGATTCAAATTTTTTAACAATCGGTTCTGTGGGTGTGGCTTAGTTGGTGGGCATGGCTTGTTGGTCATGTGACTGGCTGGGCGTGGCCAACTCAACGTCACTTACATCAAGACACGCATCTCCTCGCCTGGCCTCTCATGACTGTGGGGATGCTGCAACAGTCATAAGTGTGAAAAACAGCCATGTCATTTTTTTCAGTGCCATTGTAACTTTGAATAGTCATTCCACACAAGCAAAGTATCAGCAAAGGAGGAAAAAAAAACTCCAAAGAACTTCCTAGACAGGAAGTCTAGTCCTGCCAAGAATGTAATAAGGATTAATGGAGAGGCAGTTTCTGTAAGCAACACCAGAATGTTTCCTTCCTGCCTTCCTTACAGGATTAGGCCAGTAATTTCTTCTAACAACCAGTCACATGGTTGTTAAGTGAATCTGGCTTCCTCATTGACATAAGCTTGTCAGAAGGTCTCACAAAGGGATTACATGACCCTGGGACTGTTCTGACCCAGGCTTCCTAAACCGTAATTATGCACACACTTATTTTAAAAACAAGACTTACTTTATTGCAACGCTGGGAATTGTTTTCATCCCCAGCCAGAATTAATCTCAAACAGTCCCCCGAGATAAGCACCCACCTTTCAGTTCTATGAAGTGCTGCCAAAAACAGAAGTATCAAATGAACTAGAAAAGAAACCAACTGAAGTACAAAAAAAACCCCAACTGAAGTACAAAGAGTTTCCAGAATGACTCTGAACCAATTGAACTACTTTGCTTCCTGCAAAGGTTTTGTTATCTTGGCCTGACCTTTATATCTTATGGGAGGGGCAATCAATTCCCAGCCTTACTCTTGAATCGCCCCTTTTGTTTCAGCTGCTCTCACCTTCTAGCAGCTCTGTGCATACATGCACTGGGAACAGGCTCCCATGGGTTCTCTGTCTCACTGCTGCCAGACTCCGAAGGCTCCAAAGGCAGCACCCCACTCCCAGATGGTCCTGGCTCCATCCCTGCATCAGATGCAGGACCCTCATCGGAGTCCTCTCCAGACTCCCTGATTGGTCCCCGTTTTTCCCCACTGTCTGATTCTGCAGCCATCTGCACCAGCTGCTGGTGAACCCCAACAGGGACACTGCAACTGTCATAAATATGAGACAATTGCCAAGTGTCTAAATTTTGAACCTGTGGCCGCAGGGATGCTGCAATGATCTTTGTCAGAATTTGTTGCAGAAAATCAAATCCAGAAAGCACACACAGATAACTGATTCAGCAGGATTCATTAACTTCTTTATATACATAATAACACATGGAGTAAATTTACAATACTAATAGCAGATTCTTCCAACATGGTAGAGAGGAGAGATTGTAAGTAAGTTCTTAGTTTCAGTTCAGCAGACAGACAAGACCAGACTTGTTTCATTTTGGAGCTGAGCACAGAGCTAAGCCACACCCAGACTCCTTCCTTAAGTTTCTGTTTCCAAAACAGCCCTCACTGGCTGACCCAGTTGCCATTCGTATTCATTGGCTAACCTTGTTACCATGTCTCTGCCAGTTCATGAATATTCCGACAGTGAAAAACTGTCCTACATCATTTTTTTCCCCAGTGTCGTTGTAACTTTGAACACTAAGTAAACCATTGTAAGTGGAGGACTACCTGTAACTGCTCCAGACTCAGATTGGTTTGAGTGGGACTCAGTCCTAGCACCAAAGGTCCTAAAATTGAGGGATCAGACATGAAGAAGGGTTTAAACATACCGAGTTATTCATTGTCAGGTAGTCATTCTGTCACATGGATGCCATCCAACAATTTGGTTTCAGTAGACTCAGGTGCAACCGGTAATCCCATTGACACCTTCACACCGCAAAAGTGTGCCCTGATATTCTAACTAATGCTTGGTCAAAAATGATGTTCCACTTAGGGGAAGAACTGTTAGTGAACACAGTCAGTCCCTGCAGGTTGAGGTGACATTGGTAAAGGGGTCACTGGGGTGGAAACAGAGCTGGAGTGTTGTGGTTTATCGGCTGCCAGTCCCTCCAGCAGCCAAATCAGAGGAAGAGGCGTGGGAATTTATCAACATGGAGAACTTCTGTGAAGAAAGACCTCTGAAATCTGAGGTTCTGAAGCGGCTGAGACATCGACTGTGACCCGTGATAGAGAGAAGACCCTCTGCAAGCCAAAGTCTTCAGGAGTTCTCCTACTTGAACAGCTGGTAAGCAATTGATTTACAATAAAGTTAAATAAAGGCCTTTTGATGTTCTCCTCTTCTTGGATGGAAGCGTGGGAGTTGCCTTTTGTTGGAAAAAAATATCCTCCTGGGTTCAGTTCCAAGTGGGGAAAAAGACACTGGATTCATGGAAGTTGCTTGGAAAGAAGGTTTAATGGTGGACAGGACCACATGCCTTGGAACTCCTGGGCGAAAAGGGGAGAGATGCTGAGAATCCCTTGGTTTTACACCCTCTGTTGGGACTCACCTTAGTGTTTCCTGAAATGTATCCCACTGGCTGTCAGACTCCCAGGGCCAGGGGTCTTAGCTAACTTTGTAGACTTCGTCTGGACCAGATGGCTTCACCTGAGTGCTGGCTAAGGCAATCTTCCCAGGTGCCATGTGGTGAGATGGGTAATCATATCATGTCCTGAGGGCCATGTCTTAATCCCATCACCCTGGAGCTGAAGGGAGGCAGGGAGCTGCAGGAAGCCGCTTTGCCTTTAAAAACATGTTTCTCCTTTTCTCATCCAGGGAAATACAATATTCTGTCTTTTTAATATTTCCTAGATTATTTCATTCTTTTAGGAGAGGGGTGGGTGCTAACTTTCTACACTTTGATCGCTCACTTCAGATGAAGTGTCTTTTCTAACCCCATCCCTGGTTCCGCCAAGAATACAGGCTAAGTCCAACTGGACAACCCTACCAGTCAATGACTATTTCAAGCTTCAACCGCAACAATACAAGAGCACACAACAGATACAAACTCAATGTGAACCACTCTAAACTTGATTGCAGAAAGTACGACTTCAGCAACTGAGTGGTCAATGCCTGGAATGCACTACCTGACTCTGTGGTTACATCATCTAACTAACCCCCACTCCTTTAACTTTAAATATCCATTATTGACCTCACTTCATTCCTAAGAGGTCTGTAAGGGGTGTGCATAAGTGCTCAATTGTGCCTACCGTCCCTGTCCTATTGTCCCCATTTATTCATACCTATTTCCTGTTTATACTTATACCTATTATCTTGTAAGCGATTAACAAATCAAATAAATCAAATAAAATAAATGAGGTTCAGCCAACCCTTGCTGCTCCTCAGATGTTTAACATTGTGCGTAAACCTTTCCTGCTGGCTGGGATGCGTTTCACACAAAAGCCTTCTCCACTGCGGGATATCAAAAGCAGAAGAGGCCACGGAAAGGTCTTGGCTGCTTTATTCTCTGCTTCGGGGGAGCCCCCACCAGGGGGAATTGTGACACCGCCTGTGTTGTGCAGGCAGGTGATTCCCCAGCTCAGCAACCAGCCCCGTTGGGAGAGAGGCCTAGCATTTGACATCCACTCCTTTCTCACAAACAGGGGCAGGAGAGGAGAGGAGAGGAGAGGAGAGGAGTGTTTTGACAAAGAAGAGCCAGTTACTCTGGAAGGAGGGGAAGGAGGGCTGATGGAATTCCCTTTCACCCAATTCTCAAAAACCCAAGAGCCTCACTGTTGTTTTGTAAAGTCAGGGCCAGTCAATAGCTGTAATCTATCTATCTATCTATCTATCTATCTATCTATCTATCTATCTATCTATCTATCTATCTATCTATCTATCTATCTATCTATCTATCTATCTATCTATCTATCTATCTATCTACCTACCTACCTACCTACCTACCTACCTACCTACCTACCTACCTACCTACCTATCTATCTATCTATCTATCTATCTATCTATCTATCTATCTATCTATCTATCATCTGTCTATCTAATCTAATCTACATCTATCTATATCTGTATCTCTCTGTGATCACTCTCTCTTTCTCTCTCTCTCCTCTCTCTCTTTTTAATCTCTCTCTCTGTCTTTCTCTCTTATATCTCTATCATCTATCAATATATTGATCTAATCTATATCTATGTATCTACTGTATCTCTCTCATCTCTCTCTTTCTCATCTCTCTCTCATCTCTCTCTTTTTCTCTCTCATCTCTCTCTCTTTATCCCTCATCTCTCCCTCATCTCTCTCATCTCTCTCTCATCCCTCACCTGTCTGTCTTCCTCATTTCTGCAGTCCTTTGATTTCCTGCAAGCTATGAAAGGCAAAACCCAGCAGACCCAACTTAAGGCTGGTCTTGGCAAGGTCAGAAAAAAGGAAGAGATACTGCTTAAACATCAACCAAGGTGTACAGAACAACAAAGTTGGAAGAGGTCTTCTTTTCCAACCCCTTGCCCAGTGATAGCAAACTGTTTTGTTGTGGTGTGCCAAAAGCGCACACGTGCCGGCACCCATAATGCAATGCGCCCTTCCGCCCCTGCACATGCGCACACAATACCCCTGCCCCACCCCCTTACCTGCACTGTGCATGCACATGCCTTCCAGCTGATTTTCAGCCCATTTGAGGCTGATTTCGCCCTCCTGGAGGCTTGAGGGAAGCCTCTGCAGCCTCGGGAGGCCGAAAAATGAACCTTCTGGAAATACTGGAAGTGCCAAAATGGGCCCGTTTTTCGGCCTCCCTCGAGCCCCCAGGAGCGCAAAAACAGCCTCCCCCAGGCTCCAGAGGCCCTCCGGAGACTGAACATATGCACTTCTGGTATTTCCGAAAGGCTCATTTTGGGGCAGGGGTATTGCGTGCGCATGTGCAGGGGCGGAAGGGCACATTGCATTATGGGTGCCAGCACGTGTGCGCTTTTGGCACACCACAATAAAACAGTTCACCATCACTGGTCTAGAATATTATAGGATTTCCTGCCCTGGGCGAGGGGTTAGAATAGAAGACCTCTACGGTCCCTTCCAATTTTGTTGTTCTGTATACCTTGGTTGATGTTTAAGCAGTATCTCTTCCTTTTTTCTGACCTTGGAAGGGTCAAGAACACTAGATAAAGTTGCCAAGAACTATTTCAAACACAAAGAGTCTCCAAACACCAATTAAGATACTATGAACGGCCACAAGGCTTGAGTGCAAAAACTTCTTTGCTTCCTGCAAAGAACTGCAGTTTCTCAGCTGGCTTTCATCTTCTCAGGGAGGGGCCATTACCTTGCAGCCTTACTCCCAAGTCACCCGTGCTGCTGCAGCTGCTCTTTCCTTCGAGGAGCCCTGCGTGCACACACACTGGGCACAGGTTCCTGGGGGGGGGGGTGGGCTCTTCATCACTGCTGCCAGCACTCCACTCCCTGATGGTCCTGACCCCATCCCTGCATCACATGCAGGCCCCTCATCTGAGTCCTCACTCTCTGAGACCTCAGCCATCCGCACCTGCTGCTGGCGAATCACAACCCAAATATAACAAAGGTTACGTTTGAAGATTCTGTGGCATAATTCCCTCAAGCCTCCTTCACCTTGAATTTTTCTCTTTCAGGCATGGTGTAGAATTCATTTTCCGCCCGGAAAGAACCAGGATTCATGTCTGCTGATTGTTTGGGCAATGTCATTCCCCTGTTTATTTGTTTTTTTAAAAAAATATTCCTTTTTTTAAAAAAAAAATTCAAGAGCAGATAAACAAAATAGCAGAGCAGTGAGAGGGAGAGAGGTTTCTGGCATCAATAAGTAATGCAGAAGGTTATTTCTACGAAGCGCAGCCTACAACACTATCTGGTAAAGGGCTCCCTTGGTTGGGTTCTTCTGACTAGTTGTGAGGATTACATAGCACAACTGGGTATCCACAAAGGTGGAATGGTACCAGGAATGCAGTTATGTGGAGGGTCAAACCAGAAGACCAAAGCAAAGTCAGGTAAGGAACCCTGTGGCCCATCTCAGAGCTCCTGGGGTGGAATCAGATCAATCATCCAGGAACTTATCCCAATCCAGCGTTTTCTCACAAGGTGGTTGTTACAAGGAAAGAAAAAAAAAGGAGAAGAAGCTCTCTGTGCTTTGCTTTATATTGCAGGGGAAAAAGTGGGATGCAATTGCAATAAATAAATAAATAAAATCCTGGGTTGGGGTTGTTTTTTTTTGGGGGGGGGCCTCTGACGTTGAAAAGAGAAGATTCTCATTCCAACCAATCTCCAAGACCAGCTTCAGAATGAGTGTTGGCAGAATGAATGCAAGCTATCTATCTATCTATCTATCTATCTATCTATCTATCTATCTATCTATCTATCTATTTTTTCTTTCTATCTATCTTTTCTATCTATCTATCTTTTCTATCTATCTATCTATCTATCTATCTATCTATCTATCTATCTATCTATCTATCTATCTATCTTTTCTTTCTATCTATCTTTTCTATCTATCTATCTATCTATCTATCTATCTTTCATCTATCTATCTATCTATCATCTATCTATCTATCTATCTATCTATCTATCTATCTATCTATCTACCTACCTACTATCTATCTATCTATCTATCTATCTATCTATCTATCTATCTATCTATCTATCTATCTTTTCTATCTATCTATCTATCTATCTATCTATCTATCTATCATCTATCTATCTATCTATCTATCTATCTATCTTTCATCTATCTATCTATCTATCTATCTATCTATCTATCTATCATCTATCTATCTATCTATCTATCTATCTATCTATCTATCTATCTATCTATCTATCACTATCTATCTCTATCTCTCATCACTCTGTGAGGTCATCTCCCTCCAGCCACCCCCCCCCCAATATCTATCTAATAGAAAGAGGGCTTACTCCCCCGACTTTTCTTCTACCTAGATCTCCCAAAGGTTGACCTGATTTGCAGACCTATTGGTAAGTTCTGGGTGTTGGTTTCTCCCTCCCACTCCTGATATTCAGCATTAGCGTTTCTAATCCAGAAGGTCAATCATACAGCCCACCAGATTGCTTGGAGGAAGAGACAGTCCGGGTGTAATAAATATCTCAAAGTACTCCTGTCTCTGTAGCAGCCCAAGACTGCCCTGATCTATTAATATCTCCCTCCTGCCTCCATTTCTCTCTGCGATCAATTAAAAGCACACGCCTTCCCTTTAATAGCAAGGAGCCAGGGCTCAGCTGTCAAGAGATTGACACAGGTGGAAGTGAGGGTTCTCTCTATAGGCTAGGCAATGTTTTACCCTTCCCCCCACTCCGCTGTTCTTGTTCTTCAGGATCCTTAACAGATTTATTGGCAAAATAAACAGGGAACTGGTGAAGATCAGTGGCAGCTCAGAGCTGAGTGATTGGTCTTGGTCAAGAACTTCTAAAACTTTAGAAATAAGTAAGGATCCAGTGCTGCCTTCTGACTGCCCTGGGTAGGGTGGCCTCCTTTTTGGAGGGAAAAATAAAGAGGGAAAGTAATAAAAGAAATTAAGGTGACCATATCCTGGTGGCTGGGAGGAGTGGAACAGGGGTCGCCAACCTTTTGGACCTCAGGGACCACCAAACTCATAATTTTAAATCCAGTGGACCAGAGACCCTGGGAAAATCCCCCCAAAAGTCTGCAGGAAAATTTCCCACCCCATTTTTCTATTGATCGATCATTCTTTATTTGGGATTGCAGGATATCATCTCCAGCTCCGTTCTTGGGCTGGGGGTGGGGAGAGACTTTTGGCTTCGTGCAAGGAAAGCAGCAGAAGCAGCAGAAGTCTTCCTTTCTCTCCCCCAAACTCTGCCAGAAATGAGTCTTTGCCAGCGCAGCCTCTTGGAGCAGGAGGCCTTGCAGGGTCCCAAAGACTCATTTCTGGTGGAGTTTGGGGGAGAGAAAGAAAGACTTTTGCTGCTTTCCTTGCGTGCAGCCAAAAGCAGAAGAAGAAAGAAGCAGAGAGAAGCAGCTCAGTGGCCAGGCCAGATGCATGGGCAAGTGGGCCAAGTTCCCCCCTCTGCCCTTTCCGCCCTCCCCTCACTACCTTGTGTTGTTTGCAATGCAAGCAACGCAAGCCTTGTGTTCCCACGGGCCATGTGGGTGGTGCAGCCTTGTGTTCCTGCACAGCCTAGATTAAGTGCTTTGGGGATGACATTTCTCTGCAGACCACCAATATTTTCTCACGGATCCCCAGTGGTCCCCAGTCCACTGGTTGGTGACCATTGGCCTAGAGGTGGTCTCGCCTCACAATCAGCAGGCTGTGAGTTCAATCTTAGGTAGAGGCAGATATTTCTTTCTTTGGGCACACTGAGAATATGCCTGCTGAACAAAACTCCGCATTAGTGACAGGAAGGGCATCCAGCCATTAACATAGTCTGCTAGCTCTATTCAGTTGCCCAGATTCAATTGCCCAGACTAAGGGATTATGGGGTCATTAAATGAAGATGATGATATGCTGGTGGCTGGGGAATTCTGGCTGTTGAAGTCTAGAAGGTTTAAAGTTGCCAAGGTTGGATAGCCTTGATGTAGGCTTTTGCACCCTAGACACAATCCCAGATTAGAGATTGGGAAGACGCAAGTTGGAAGACATAGGAGTCTGGATTGCATCAGGACCAAAATTTAGGTAAGTATTAGAAGCTCTGAAGCCATAAAATGGAAAATTCAAGAATAATCAACTCTTGTTTCTAGAGACATCAAGATAAGATGAGCTGAATTTCTTCAGGAATGGAAATATTTGTGTTATTTTGCAATCTTTGAAGCAGCCACCAGATTGATAAGAACTCACAAGTCTGGCTTATTGCTCGAATAATACAAACCACGGCTGATATATTGTAGTTTTCTTTGGAATCTAAAATGAAGCCTATGCATCTGGATAGACGGAATACGATCTTAAAAATGCTTCAGGCAGGCATAATTTGATTTAAAAAATGTCATTTTCTTTTACAAACATTGGCATAATTACGAGCTCCGGCCGTTTCCTTCCGATAAAAAGAGCAATGGAAAGCTACCTATAGAAGTTGGCATTTTCGTGTCTGAGGAATCTTTTTCAAGAGTGGCCTGTATCATTTTTCAGAGGTATTTTTAGAGAAGGAGCCATCAATTATTCATGCCTTTTAAATTGCATTGTCTTTGTCTAGTTAAGAACATAACTCAGTAATCCCCAGCTATGCGCTTCCAACAGAACAGGCTGGTTTCAAAGAGCTGAAAAGAGCAGATGGCTTGTGGGTTTGAGAATAAGCATCTGAGATTTTCAGCTTGTTTACTGGTTCCAATTGTATTCCATAGGATTGGAGCAGAGGTGATATTCAGCAGGTTCTGAACTAGTTCTGGAGAACTGGTAGTGGAAATTTTGACTAGTTCGGAGAACCAGCAAATCCCACCTCTGACTGGCCCCACGCCCCATCTATTCTTCGCCTTCCATTGAGTCTCAGCTGATTGGCTGGGTCTTCTTTGGTTGCCCTGCTCAGGAGAACGGAGCTGGAAAGCAGGTTAGTGGGGTGGGGAAGGAATGGGGATTTTGCAGTATCCTTCCCTTGCCACGCCCACCAAGCCATGCCACACCCACCAAGCCACACCACCACACGCCCACCAAGCCAAGCTCATAGAACCAGTAGTAAAAGTTTTTGAATCCCAACACTGGATTAGAATGAGTTTGATATGGGCCACAGGAACCATTGCTGCACATAGTTATAAGGTGACCAACTTTTTTACAATGAGGAGGACACAAATAAATTGAAGAAAAAAAATAAAGCCACTTGTGCATGGCACACTCTCTCAAAACAATTCTCCTGTGTGGAGCGCATGCATCTCATAATCACGTCTCACTGCATTGTACCGAGCCTTGACGAATCGCCATGTCAAATACAAATACGTCATATCACACACAACGGATTGGATCGGCATCAATCAAATACAGAGATCTACAGATTAGTCTTCAAATATCAAAAAGGAGGACATGTAGGAGGACACTTTTCAAGAGAGGACAGAACTTACAAAAGGAGGACTGTCCTCCCTAAAGGATGGTTGGTCACCTTTATAGTTAGCTCCTGGAACTGGGTATCTGGGGCAGGAGATGTATGATACCTGGGTCACTTGTGCATCCACCAGATCCAGGAAGTCTTCTCCAGGTCCAGGATCACCAAGCAAGAGAGAAGAAACAACAACGTTTCCATCTCAAAGTTGGGATCGTTCGGTGGTCTACGCTTGCACTGATGTCCTTTCCTGAGCAATGGATGCTGTCGCACAACAGAACTATGTGGGTCCAATTCATTGCTTTTCTATATCATGGGAACAAGGCCACACCACCGGCTCATGCGCGTCTTGGGTTATTGTGGTGTGGTGAACAAATCACAAAACACTAAGCCACAAAACAATGTCGTGCATGTCCTCGCGACTTCAGAAAACAAACCAATTTAGTCCATTCCTTTGTACTTTCCCTTGTCTCTTTAACTCAGTATCAGAATAGAGCTGGAAGGGACCTTGGAGGTCTTCTAGTCCAGCCCCCTGCTCAAGCAGGAGATCTTATACCATTTCAGACAAGTGGCTCTCCAGTCTCTTCTTAAAAAACCTCCAGTGATGAAGCACCCACAACTTCTGGTGGCAAGCCGTTCCACTGGTTAAATGTCCTCACTGTTAGGAAGTTTCTCCTCAATTCCAGGTTGCTTCTGTCCTTGATTAGTTTCCATCCATTGTTTCTTGTCCTGCCCTTCTGGTCCTTTGGAAAATAAATTGACCCCTTCCTCTTTGTGGCAGCCTCTCAAATACTGGAATGCTCCTAATCATATCCCCCTTAGTCTTTCTTTTCTCTAGAATAGCCAAACCCCAAATCTTGCATCCCTTCTTCATATGTTTTAGTCTCCAGGCCTTTAATCAACTCTGTGAAATTGGTTTCTGCTGAAGCCATTACAACCTGTTTAAATCTTGGGGAGTAAGCCAAGTAAACACAGACAGACAGACAGACAGACAGACAGACAGACAGATTCACACCAAACATGGCTCATGGCTGAGAGGGAGCAACTGAATTCTTTATTTTGCCTCCAACCAGCCACCCATCGATGGATATTTGTTGACCTTTGACAAATGAGCTATAGCATAGTAATAAAAAAGAGTAACTAGTAGTTCCTCAGGCGTTCTCCACATCTACAAGTAGATTGGCTAAAGCCAGCTCAACAGAAATGTTATTCTACTGATGTCCTGAGGATTTAGGTAGGTGGAACTCAACTCTACACTATAATCCAGCATCTGGTTCCCCTTCACATTCTGGTCATAATGCGGTCCTTGGTCCTAAAAGCACCTGTAACAATCTTAGCATGAGCTGAGAAGAACACACAGCGAACTCTCTTAAGACCAGAGGTTGTCCCACACCATTAGATGCCATTCTGGAACATCAAAGCTAATGTCAAAAAAGGCCATATAATAATAATAATAATAATAACAATAACAACAATAACAACAATAATAATAATAATAATAATAATAATAATAATAATAATAATAATAATAATAATAATAATAATATTTATTTATATACCGCTCCTCTCCCGAAGGACTCAGAGCAGTGCACAGCCATACAATTAAAACATTAAATATATAAAAGTTAAAACTAGATTAAACTAAAGGCCCTGGCTAAAAACAATTAAAACCCCTCCCTTAAACCCTAAAATTTGATATAAAAATTAAAATACCCAAATCTAAAATCAGCCCAAACCGGCTTGGTCAAAGAGCCAGGTTTTCAAGGCACGCCTGAAGGTCCCCAGGTCCGTGGCTGTACGTAACTCTGGAGGCAAACCCATTCCAACCCATTTCAGAATTACTATCCATGCTTATGTGGTTGTGGCTGAGGTTTACCTGTTCAGACATCTACCTATGAACCGCCCAGTCAGTGGCCATGGACATCTCATCTCAGCCATGAGTGAGTTGTGTCCAGCATGTTGATATACAGCTGTCCACATCTTAGTCTGCTTCTGCACCATGGAAAGTACTGGAGACAGGTCTTTGTGGAGAGAGAAGAAGCACACCAGGGATGGGATTCAATTTTTTTTACTACTGGTTCTATGGGCGTGTTTTGGTGGGCGTGGCAGGGAAGGATACTGTAAAATCTTCAGCCAGAGGTGGTATTTGCTGATTCTCTGAACTACTCAAAATTTCCTCTACTGGTTCTCCAGAACTGGTCAGAACCTGCTGTAGACCACCTCTAAAGCACACCTTCAACTCAACTTGGGTTATGAATGGGAGGCTGACGATGAATGAGAAGCATCAGATTATAGGTGGACAAAATCTCAGTTATTGGAGTTGCTCTTCTTGAGATATTCAATAGCCACTGGTTGTGCATGGACAGGTGTTTGGTGCTCTGCTTATCATGATTAGAATTAGATTAGAATTAGAATTCTTTTATTGGCCAAGTGTGATTGGGACACCACAAGGAATTTGTCTTGGTGCAAATGCTTCCAGTGTACATAAAAGAAAAGATACATTCATCAAGAGTCAAGAATCATCAGGTACAATAAGCAATCAAATCATACTAGGAAACAATCAATAAAAATCATAAGGATACAAGTGACAAAGTTGTAGTCATACAGTCACAAGTGGGAGGGGATGGGTGATAAGGAGTGATGAGAAGATTAATAGTAAAAGTAATGCAGACTTTGTAAATAGTTGGACAATGTTGAGGGAATTGTTTGTTTAGCAGAGTGATGGCATTTGGAGAGAAACTGTCTTTGTGTCTAGTTGTTCTGATGTGCAGTGCCCTATAGCATCGTTTTGAGGGTAGGAGTTGAAACAGTTTATGTCCGGGATGTGAGGGGTGTAAACTGATGCTAAACCATGTTCATGCCCCACTGGCTTTCAAATTGGGCCTGAGACCATTTGCAAAAGAACTGAGCATCAAGATAATCTTTAATAAACGAGAATTTATCAATTTATCAACTTCACTCCTAGTTTTAGAAGGACTGATATGGTAGCAGTCTTCCAGTACTTGGGAAGTTGTCACAGAGAAGGAAGGGACTGACTTATTCTCCAAAGCACCAGAGGGCAGGACAAGAAGCAAAGGGTGGAAACTTATCAAAGAGAGATCCAACCTAGAAGGAAGGAGACATTTCCTAACAGAGAGAACAATTAATCAGTGGAACGGCTTGCCTCCTGAAGTTGTGTGTGCTCCAACGCTGGAGGTTTTCAAGAGACTAGAAGCCATTTGTCTAGAATGGCATAGGGTCTCCTGCTTGAGCAGGGGGTTAGACTAGAAGACCTCTAAGGTGCCTTCCAACCATATTTTTCTGTACGATTTCCTACCACTGCATGGATCGTAAGCCAATCTCAGTTTTTCCTCCAGTGATGGCTAATGGAGTCCTTCAGTTCCAGAGTACATCCAAAGAACTTTCAGCCCACCCAGGAGACTATAGTTCACAAAGGGGTGTTTGATGGACCACAAGATGAGAGGAGAAACAATAATTTACTGAAGAGAAAGAAGAAAGAGCTGGGGAGATAAACAAGATTGATAAGCAGCCATCTGCTATAAGGGTGACCTCTACAGCCAAAGAGAAGACTTATTTGTTTCTTCCCTTCTTTAACGAGACCTACTGTGAAGTCTTCGTTCTCTTTCTTCGCTGTTTCGCCCCCACACCTCCTCTTAAATAAATCACTCGTTCTCCTTTCACCCTGTGACTGACGCTTTTACACTTTTCATCCCTTTATTCCGTAAAATCCGAGAGGAGCAACACAGCAGAGAAACGTTTTCAGCAAGCATCTTCTGCCACCTACTGGTGAGTTTCACGTTTGCACCTTTTTTTTCCTCTTGCGACACTGCATCTTAGCAATCAGCTCAACTTAAAACAAATATAGAAGAGAATAGAGCTGGAAGGGACCTTGGAGGTCTTCTAGTCCAACCCCCTGCTCAAGCAGGAGACTCTATACCATTTCAAACAGAAGCACTTACAACTTCTAGAGGCAAGTTGTTCCGTTGGTTAATTGTTCCCACTGACAAGGAATTTCGCCTTAGTTCTAGGTTGCTTCTCTCCTTTGTTAGTTTCCATTCGTTGCTTCTTGTCCTGCCTTCAGGGGCTTTGGAGAATAGCTTGACTCCCTCTTCTTTGGGGCAGCCTCTCAAATACTGGAATGCCGCTTAAGATCTCCCTCTTTAGGAATTACAGAATTTAGCAACCTTGAAGCTCCAAAGTGGCTTTACAAACACTCAGTTTTGTACCAGGAAAAGGTTTTAGCAGTAAATTATAACCTTTGAATAGAATAGAATAGAATAGAATAGAATAGAATACTTTATTGGCCAAGTGTGATTGGACACACAAGGAATTTGTCGGTGTAAATACTCTCAGTATACATAAAAGAAAAGATACATTCATCAGGAGTCGAGAATCATAAGGTACAACACTTAATGATAGTCATAGGGTACAATAAGCAATCAAATCATACTAGGAAACAGTCAATGTAAATCGCAAGGATACAAGCGACAAAGTTACAGTCCTACAATCACAAGTGGGAGGGGATGGCTGATAAGGAGTGATAAGAATAGGAGTGCAGACTTTGTAATAGTTGAACAGTGTTGAGGGAATTATTTGTTTAACAGAGTGATGGCATTTGGGAAAAAACTGTTCTTGTGTCTAGTTGTTCTGGTGTGCAGTGCTGTATAGTGTCGTTTTGAGGGAAGGAGTTGAAACAGTTTATGTCCGGGATGTGAGGGGTCTGTAAATATTTTCACAGCCCTCTTTTTGACTCGTGCAGTATACAGGTCCTTGATTTAAGGCAGGTGGGTAGAAATTGTTTTTTCTGCAGTCCTAATTATCCTCTGAAGTCTGTGTCTGTCCTGCTGGGTTGCAGAACCAAACCAGACAGTTATGTAAAACTAGGATGCATCTCGGATATCGTGCATCTTTGCCAGCAACTCTGAGCTTAACTGGAAACTAAATCTATCTTCAAAAAAGACTCAGGATGAAAGGCTTCTAACAGTCCTGCCTCTGGAATAAATGAGGGAGGTGGAAGCTGTTTTCGAAGCCACGAGCCAAACTTTATTTATTCAGGTCTCTCTGCAAGTGGTCAGTACAACCAGTTCAGTGGTGGGATTCAACATTTTTAATTACTGGTTCTGTGGGCGTGGCTTGGTGGGCGTGGTTTGGTGGGCATGGCAGGGGAAGAATACTGCAAAATCCCCATTCCCTCCCCACCCCACTAACCTGCTTTCCAGCTCCGTTTTCCTGTGCAGGGCAACCAAAGAAGACCCACCCTATCACCTGGGACTTGGGAGACAGAGAATAGATGGGGGCGGGGCCAGTCAGAGATGTGATTTGCTGGTAGTTCTCCGAACTACTCAAAGTTTCCACTCCCGGTTCTCCAGAACTGGTCAGAACCCGCTGAAGACCACCTCTGAATACAGTCCCCTATTTGAGTAGGGAGTTGGACTGAATGACCTCTAAGATCTCTTCCAACTCTGCTATTCTGCTACAGTTGGAACTCTCCTCTTGGACCAATCTAAAGAGAAGAAAGAAGAGTTTTACACCAGATCAAGCACCCCTTGGGGATCTAATCATCAGATCTCTGAGTAGGAGAGAAGCCTGGCCTTGTCCAGGGATCAGATAGATCAACCATCTCTTTCCCATCCTTGTTGGATGCAATCTGTCCATTCAGAAAGAGTTATTTTTACTGCAGAGATGCCTGTTCTGGCTTCAACCTCCTGCTGGGAGCCCAACTACCATTGACAGATTGTACTCTCCCCCCCCCCTCCTCTCTCCTGGAAAGAAGGTCACAGCCAGAGGGGGGAGGAACAAGCTGGCTCTATTTGTTTACCGAAGAGGCAAGCAACACTCCCATTTCTCTTCTTGCTGTTATTTTGGTTTCATTTTTTCCAACAAACCTTGAAGTCGCATTCCACCGAAAGAGAATAACGTATTTAAAGAAACCACCACGTTCGGGGCATGCAAAATTAATGCTCTGAGAGCCACTTTGGTACAGGGTTGAAGGCACAAGGCCACGAACCAGGAGAAGGTGAATTCAGTTCTGCCTTAGGTCCAAAGCCAGCTTGAGGTTCCTTGGGCCAGTCTCTCTTGCTAAGCCCTGGGAAGAAGGCAATAACAAACCACTTCTGAAATCTTGCCGAGACTGTTGTGTAGTGGAATGTAGTCTGAATTCCCAGGAGGGAGGGGCTGCGTTATAGAGGACCAAGAGACAGCGAAGTTCAGATAGTTTGATTGGAAGGAAGAGAGTCCAGACAGCTCCTCATTGGAAGTGTATTTTAAATGATTCAAGGTAGATTGCTTTAGTTTGGCAAGATTCAGTCTATAGGCAAGGAACAATAAAGGAAACTATTTTGAAATAACTGTCTGTCTGTCTTTCTTGGTTGACATTCAGGGACTTGCTCAGGGGGTTATCACAAGTCAATACTGATTTAAAATACACCCTCCCTCCATTTAAAAAAAATGATACTATCTGGATTCCTGGGGAAAAAAAGGAAAATGGAAGGCAAAGGCTAGATTGACTTTTCAAGCATGTAAGCCCCAAAATCTGGATATCTCACATAAAAACTCTGCTCATTAAGCCAACCTTCAGATAATGATCAAACTCTGAGCAGAACCTTCTCAAGCAAATCTTTTAAGAGTCCTGCATGGAAACATATTTTTTTTAAAAACATAAAAGAATGTTTTTGTTATTCAGTTGCTAAATTGTGTTTGACTCGTCATGATCCCATGGACTGTAACACACAAGGCTCCCCTGTCCTCTCCTGGAGCTTCCTCAAATTCATGTTCATTATGTCAATGACTCTATCAAACATCTCATCTTTTGCCATCCCCTTCTCTTTTTGCCTTCATTCTTTCTCAACATAATATATTTTTTTTAATATTGTTGGAAGGAAATTCCTGTTCCATATCCAATCTGGGAGAAAGACGCTCGAAATGAAATGGAGGCTGAGTGCAAGGAAATAAAGTTTATTTGATTTCCAGAAACTTCAGTGACAGCAGCATGTTTCTGGGGTGGCTGACAAGATGGCTGAGTGAGTGGATGGATCTTTCTAGAGTTCTGGGGTTTTGTGTTTGAGATGCTCCAGGGGATTGTGCAATGTTGTGAGCTTTGGGTCTTTTACCATTTCAGTGATGGTGGGTAAATCCTATTATGTCCTAAAAGTCATGTCCTGTCCTTAGAATTTGGATGGGGGGATGTAAATTCTTAATCCCATCAGCTGTGGGAGCTGTTGGCCAAAGGCATTTTGTTTAGCAATAGATTGGTCTAGTCTTTCTTAATAGGTATTAAATATCCAT
Organism: Bungarus multicinctus; assembly: GCA_023653725.1. Taxonomy (NCBI): domain Eukaryota; kingdom Metazoa; phylum Chordata; class Lepidosauria; order Squamata; family Elapidae; genus Bungarus; species Bungarus multicinctus. The sequence continues at coordinate 23,470,507 of CM042848.1, read as the reverse complement.
CTCTAAAGACTTGAGGCTTCTGTTTGAGGCTATTAAGAAAGACTGGGGCTGCTTTTTGCCCTTGTTAAGATTTTTCTCCTTTGGGGAAATATAATATAAATACTTAAATATCCCCCCAAATAATTCATTCTCTCAGGAGGAGGGGAGGCTTCCAACAATACCTGTCTGGAATGGTATATAGTCGTGATGGCGAACCTATGGCATGTGTGCCACAGGTGGCACACAGAGCCATTAGTGCAGGCATCAAGTTCCAGCCAAATTTACCTCACTGCACATGCATGCACCTCCTAGCTGATTTTCGGCCCAGTTGAGGCCTTTTTCGGCCTTTCAGAGGCTCAAGGGAAGCCTCTGCAGCCTTTGGAGGCCAAAAAACAGCCCCGTTTTGTTACTTCCTGTATTTCCAGAAATACCGGAAGTGACAAAACGTGCCCATTTTTTGCCCTCCAAAGGCTGCAAAGGCTTCCCTCAAGCCTCTGAAAGGCCGAAAAAGACCTCAAATGGACCAAAAATCAGTTGGGAGGCACACGCATGTGCAGTGCAGGTAAGTGGGTGGCGTGGGGGGAAATCACATGTGCATGTGCAGGAGGTGTGAGGGGGCTGTGTGCGTTGCCTTTTGGGTGCTGACATGTGTGAGCACACGCATGCGCGAGCATGTGTGCAATTTTCAGCACAGGAACCCAAAAAGATGAGCCATTACTGATGTATAGGATGTCCTGCCTGAGCAGGGGGTTGGACTAGAAGACCTCCAAGGTCCCTTCCAATTCTATTAGTCTGGATTCCTTGAAAAAATTGACTAGGAAAGTAAGTGAACCAGAGTCCAAATGAAAAGACCCAGGCAGAATTGAACTCCCAACTCAAATCTCTGACTTGCAAGGTGTTACATATGTCACCAAGAAAGAACAAGAGATTTAGCTCAAGCTCTAAGACTCTGAAACTGACCCCTTCAAATCTCCATATTGAGATAAATTACAAGGGAATGCACTGGCTACGTCCATTGTGCTGGTTAGACAGTATGTAGCTAGTTTGGGAATGAGAACTGTCCCCTTAAGGGAATGCTTCATGGGAAACGTAGTTAATGCCCATTGGGAGATGCAGTTCATGTCATGTAGTCACATTTATAATCCTGATTGGTCACTGAATTGATCTCTGGAGGGCTGAGGGAGTTTTTGGGCATTTGTGCTGGAGTCTTCCTTTGGTATATCGCTATGGGATGAAGATAACCATCTTTTCACACTAGGGAGGCAACCATTGGGGCAAAGATTGGACATTAGATAAATCTCTGCATAACTGTGAGTTATACTTTTTGAGGATACCTGATATAATCCAATAAAATTAACTTTGCATGGAAGCCTTTGTAGTGTTGGACTGCTTATCCCAGGAACTTTGGGAAGATAAAAGTATTGCCTGGGACAAGAAAGTGAAAAGATGTGTGTTTTCTGATTTCCTCTTAAATCAGTGACAAGTCAGCAGCATAAGGACTTAAGCCTCTCCACACAGGAGAGTAAAAAAAAAACATTTTAATTGTTGCTTAGAAGATACAAGGAAGGGTAATTAAATCCCTCTATAGGGAAGGCGAGAGAAGAGGATCCGTTAAGCAAATAGATGATTGCATTTCTTCTATCTTTCTCTCCCGGCATCATCTTCTTGAATTTTTTTTTTTCCTACTGAAGAAAAAAAAAAAAAAGGCAATGCCTTCAATCTCTTTGCAAAGACCTGAGTGAATATATTAGCAATTGGAAGAGACTCAATGATCCTTACTCATGTCTTAAAACAAAGAGAAGAGGGAAGAAAGTTAGATCCCATAAAGATTCCTCCACTGGCAGGAGTTGAGTTTTATTGCAGGATATCTCCCATAATGTTTTCAAATACCGAGCATAGAGCTTGAAATTATTGTTTAATCCCCTTAAGAAGTTTAATTTTAATGCTCCGATCACTCCAATGTAGTAAAGCCCAAAGAATTAGGGCTGGAGGACTCCCAAAGAGGATGAAAGAAAAGAAAGGCTGTGGAGCAAGCTGAAATCAAATAAAAAATAATATTTAAAAAACTAGAAAAGAATGCCCAGACAGACTCTCCAAGAGATTTGATGTCAGATTCAGTACAGATCAAGACATAATCCCCAATGAACAGTAAGAACCTTGCTGTTTGATAGATTTCTTTGCATTTCAGAAGGCTTTGCGTGGGGAGAATTTTTACAGCTACAAAAATAATCTTTTTTTTTTAATACTCAATATTCGGAAAGGACTTCTATCTTATTACAACTCCTTTGCTATAAAAGAGGTGTCATCATTATCATCATCATCATCATCATCCATCATCATCACTTTAGTCATTGTCTATCCACTGCAAGATGAAGACCTTTTCCACATTGTTGGAAGAATTATCCTTCTGGGTTCAGTTCCAAGTGGGGAAAATGATGCTGGAAACACAGAGGCTGTTTGGAAAGATGGTTTAATGGTGGACAGGGTTACATGGCTTGGAGCTCCTGCGTGAAGAAAAAGGGAGGAGATACTGAGAGTACCTGGGTTTTATACCCTCTTTTGGGATTTGAATTTGAGCTTGCATTTTGATTGTTTGTCAGACTCCCATGGGGCCATGCAGGGGCAACTCTGAAGGCTGTCCTGAGTTGCCTGTCCTGAATTGGTTGAACCTTGCTGGATGATGATGTAATGAAAGGGCTTTGGGCAATTCTTATTACGGCTCTGCTTGGAGTAGATCTTTGTTATATAAAATAGACTGGCCCAGGCCTTAATGGCCCATTAACAAAGGTGAAAAGGGGGGGGGGGGTTGAGTTTCTACCTCTCTTGAGTTTCTACTTCTCTTTTAGGGGAAATATTCTGTCTTTTTAGTATAACCTAAAATATTTCATTTTCCTAGGACAGGGGTGGGTGCTAACTTCCTACAACATGTTTCCAACCAATACAGTCCTCAGCTTTTCGATAGATCTAAATCTGGCACACCTTGAATTCCATTGACTCTTATCAGAGGTGGTATACAGCAGGTTCTAACCAGTTCTGAAGAACCAGTAATGGAAATTTTGAGTAGTTCAGAGAACTGGCAAATCCCACCTCTGACTGGCCCCGCCCCCATCTGCCTCCCGAGTCCCAGCTGATTGGCTGGGTCTTCTTTGGTTGCCCTGCACAGGAAAATGAAGCTGGAAAGCAGGTTAGTGGGGTGCAGAAGTGGTATTCAGTAGGTTCTGATCAGTTCTGGAGAACCGGTAGCAGAAATTTTGAGTAGTTCAGAGAATCAGCAAATACCACCTCTGACTGGAGATTTTACAGTATCCTTCCCCTGCCACGCCCACCAAGCCATACCCACAGAACCGGTAGTAAAAAAATTTGAATCCCACCACTGACATTTATCTACTTCCAATTTGCTTTGACTGCTAATAATTCAGATTCTTGTAGAGAGCTTCAGCTTGCAATAAACCTTCATACTCATTTGAATTGGTTTCAATTGAATTTCCACCGTGCTTGACAGTCAGCTAAATTTCAACCAGGAGGGAGTAATGAGTTTCCCCATCAGAATCAGCGAGAACCTGGTCCACAGGCAGCCCAGTTTCCATCCAAGACTTTATCATATCACCGACATCCGGAAACAAAAGACTTGAATCTCAAAATGTAAATTTTCCACCTCTTCTTTCAAAAGTTAAGGGTTGAAGCTGAGACACAAACCAGTCAGAATTCCTCCCAAAATGCCCTGTAATGTCTATACTTATAAGGTTCCCAAAAACCAAGAAAGACGCATTGCGATTCTTCTAAGCAGAATTATTTAAGAGTTCCTCACCTACAGACGGAATCTTGCCAAACTAAAGCAAACAGCCTGCACCACAAAAGTTATACTCTGGGAACTATTAGGGAGGAGCCATCTTCACCCTCTTTCTCTCACACAAACTATCTAAACTGCATTGTCTCTTGCTCCTCTGGAATGCAGCCCCTCCCTCCTGGGATTCTGGACAATATTCCATCACATACTGCCTGAATTGCTTGTGAGTTTTGCCCTCATCAAACTTTTTGGAAGAGTACGTGACAACTGAGTATGAGGGGTCCTTGGTGCTCTCTGAGTATGGTTGTTTTCTTGGAGATGTTACATTACCCAAACTAGATAACAACATCAGTGTACTAATGCACTGATGATGTTATCTAGTTCGGTAATGAAACATCTGCAAGAAAACAACCAAGTTCAGAGACTACCAAGGACTCATTGCAACTCTGAAGTACAAATATTCTCCTTTATTGATACAAATGAGTGAACCATAGACTACCAGAGTGGATCTCTGTATACCTGGCCTTAAATTGACCCAACCCCTTTACCCATCAGACCACACTATCAAAACAAGTGCATGCTGGGAAGCCAGAATCCATTTCCTTTAGCATTTGGAGAAAGCAGAAGCACAAAGAAGAATCCATCTTAATCTGTGGCACAGTGTCATCCAAGAACAAACCCACATCCCACACACAGAGCATCGCTGGTGAGATGTACTTATTGTTATGTTCAGCAGTAACTCAATACTGCCTATCTTGTACTTGGTTCTCATTGTATGTATTCCTATTTTCCCCAGTTTCCCCACATCCTGTTCTTTCAATAAAGCATCTAGATCTACATACACGGTCTCTTTTATTGAAAGATAGCAGTGGTGATATTCAACCGGTTCTGCCCGGTTCTGGCAAGCCAGTAGGAGTGATGAGCAGCGGAGACCGAACCAGTTCTCTCTGCTGTTCTGCTGTTGGGCCCATCTGCCCACCCGGGCTCTCATACTCACTTTTATCCTCTAAATTTGAAGCTCAGCTGCTTTGAGCAGCATAGAAAAGTGCTGCACGGCAACTGCTGAAGTGACTGGGATTGTGCAGGCCTGCAGGAGGCGAGTTAGAACATCTCTGTGCCTGTGCAAACGCCTCTGCGCCTGCGCAAAGTGTGTGCACATATGCAAAGTGCACCCACCAAGCCACGCCCACCGAACCGTTGGCAACAATATTTGAATCCCACCACTGGAGGATAGGTGGGTTTAGCTGCATGTCAAGCTGCACACAGACTAACGTGTAGTGAGGACAGAACAGTCACCACATGTTTTACTGCTTAACTGCTTAACTATAACAGGAAACAGGAAACTCTACTTAGTACAAAAGAACATACAAGTATATACCTTAGATCCAAACTTGTAAACACTGCCATGTACTGACTGAATACTGCTATAGTTGTTGAATAAAAAAATAAATTCCAAGGGTCCATTCCAAGGTCCCTTCCAGCATTATGATTCAATGAATATGTTCAGCCAGGAATGATAGTTGTTCCCATGAGACATCAGCACACTCACAACCCTCAGGTGTGTGATCTTCCTCTTAGTCTTTCTTCTGAGACACTCTTTCTTGTGTCTTTTCAGCCTCAGGAGTTTCAGGAAGAATTTTACATCTTGACTAACGTAATTCTTGTTGCCACCGATAACCAGGCAGGCAGCAACAGGTCCTCCCAGTAAATAGAAGATAGGCGAGATGCTCTCCATAAAACCTCATTCCCCACACTGGCCCCCTCTTTTCTTGCTACCAAGTACATTTTATGGAAACCCTAATTAAAAGCATTTATGAATCATATGAATATTTTCACTTATATTTCAGCTTATGTTCTATTTTTTAAGGAGGCACCTAGTAAAATCCTTATCATGATCAGTTCATTCTTAAGTGAGCCACAAAAGGCTCTTTGCTCTTTAGAGGCAAAGATTATTTCAAATTTACATTTTCACAACCATTCCAGAATATATTTGTATTATATTATAACCCTAATTCCAGAACATTGTCATCTATTCTGGAATTAAGTAGACCAAGATCGAAACTGACCAAGGAGAGATTCAACCTAGAAATAAGAAATTTTCTGATGATGAGAACAATCAACTGATGGAACAGAAGTTGCCTTTGGAAGTTGTAGGAGATTCATCGCTGGAGGCTTTCAGGAAGAGACTGGATGGCCATCTGTCAGAAATAGTGTAAGGTCTCCTGCTTGGGCAGGGGTGTTGGACTAGATGAACTACAAGGTCCCTTCCAACTCTGTTATTATGTTATACCTCAGCAAATTGGTGGCTGAAACTTAAGTCTGAATCATGGATTTGCCCTCATTTAGTTGTTGTACAAGTGAATACCATGAAATGTAAAAGGTTTTACCAACAGGGGGCAGCATAAGCCTGGCCATGACTGAGAACAAGGGGGGTGAGGAATGGGGAAGGGGAGATGAAAGGTGGGATCTTCTCACTCATTCAAGATACCCTTTAGTGAGAAGATTGAGAATGCATTTTGGACTCTAAAATTCAACCCTCTCTCTTGAAGAAATAGAAGAATAACATACTTATTAGTTTTAGTCTTAGTTTAGAGCCTGACAATTACAAAAACACGCTTACTCTTTTCTTAGGCGAAAGAATAGCCAGAAGTTGTGCATATAAAAATGATAATGGATTAGCATTTTTAAAAAACGTGCCTGAAAAAGTATTTTGTGGAAATAGGTTGCGGAACGGTTTCAACAGAGAAAAACGAGCAAAAGGTGGAAAGGGTAATGCAGCTTTATGATAAGCTGGGGACACGGCCAGATGTGTTTATTTTTTTACTCTTTAGTGGATTCCTGAGAAATACTCTGCATGTATGAGAGAAAGATAAGTTTGCTGAACATTTGTTGAAAGTGAGGCCGAAGGTTCCTTCTCCAAGTTTGTGGGTTGGTTTCCGAATGTAACATCTTCAGCAGAGTTAAGGGGAGGGTCATGTGATACAGAGGTGGTCTTCAGCAGGTTCTGACCAGTTCTGGAGAACTGGTAGCAGAAATTCTGAGTAGTTCAGAGATCCGGCAAATCCCACCTCTGACTGGCCCCACCCCCATCTGTTCTCTGCCTCCCGAGTCCCATCTGATTGGCTAGGTCTTCTTTTGTTATCCTGCAGAGGAGAACGGAGCTGGAAAGCAGGTTAGTGGGGTGGGGAGGGGAATAGGGATTTTGCAGTATCCTTCCCCTGGAGTGAGGTGGGAATGGAAATTTTACAGTATCCTTCTCATGCCACGCCCCCCAAGCCATGCCACACCCACCAAGCCATGCCCACAGAGCCAGTTGTAAAAAAAATTGAATCCCACCACTGGGTCAGTAGATCTTGGGATGGGTCAGGTGTGAGTCATCGGTGAGAGTCTTGTGATGAGTCTTGTGAAGGGCAGGTTACATCAGGTGAGGGTTATTGGGAGGTGGAGTGCTGGTTAGGGGCTGTGTTGTGTGAGTTGGTGCTCTCTCTGGTTGGTTGTGTGGTTGATTTGGATTCTGAGGGGTCTGTAGGCTGGTTGTAGGTCAATGTGTCTGTTGATGGGATTGCTTGGGAAGAGCCAGGCTTTGATTAACTCATGAGCATGGTGGGTGGTAGCATGGCCAATGATTTTTGTTTTGCTCTGATCAGACTGGTGTCAGTGTGGGTAGAGATTAAGGATTTGGGGTTGTGGTGTTTTGACTGCCAGCTGGTGTATGTGGATCCCAGTTTTTAACTGATGTGATGTTTGTCCCATGTACAATCGGTTACAGTTGATTTTGTAGATTCCATGGCTTCCTGCTTCCTAGCTAATCTAAAACTCTCAGAACAGCTGATGGTCAGAAAAAGGAAAAATAGTAATTTAGCAGACAAGTGGGCGGGAGGGTTCCTGCGGGCCATGTGAGCAGCGTAGCCTTGTGTTTCTGCACAGCCTGGATTAATTGCTTTGTGGGGGGGGGTACTGTGGGGGTGAGATTTCTCTGTGGCCCACCAAAATTTTCTCACGGCCCACTGGTTGGCAAACACTGATACAGGGTATTCTGTTGCGAGCAGATGAGTTCTCGTGAAATACTTCTGGACTCACTTGATTGTATTAATGTCCGATATGTGAAAAGTGACCTGGGCACTGCAACCGTCACAAATACGAGACAGTTGACAAGCGTCTGAATTTTGATGATGTGGCTGCGGGGATGCTGCAATGGTCATAAGTGTGAGAAATGGTCATAAGTCGCTTTTTTCAGTGCCCTTGTAACTTTGAACGATCACTAAATGAACTGTGGTAAGTTGAGGACTATTCATTTCTCTATATAAAAGCGAAATACCCCTCATGCATCATCACAAAATCTCCAGAACCGTAAAACCTACAAACTTGAATTTTGGCACGTATGTTCCTCTTGGCTTCTAGGTAGTCACTAAGAAAGGATTTTTCAAATGGCCATCAGAGCATTAGTATTTCCTGTATTATTATTAACACGCTCTGAAATTAAGGAGTTCTACTCCCCCTTCCCACCTGAAAAGAAATCTCTTCCAAATGCAAAATACAGAGGAGAGGAGTTTTAGTTTCAGTTTCACAGCAGCAAACAGCTTCAGTACAGAACAGTTGAGCTACACCACGCCCAGGCTCCTTGCTGTCTCCTTCTTGCTCACAGAGCAAATACTGTTTCAGTTTCCAAACAGCCCTCAACTCTCTCACACACTGATAGGATGCTAGCCAGAGGAATACCAAGGGATGCTAGTAGGCAGAGGCAGAATTTTCCCCCCTTATTTTCCTCTCCAAAAATTAAGCCCGACCAAATAGTTTTGTAGCGAAGCATGGGTATCGAGCTGGTATATGATAAAAGTATGTGTGAGAGTCAGTGAAATGAATTAGTGAATGGCTTGGCAAGGATGTGTGGCATTCCTTAGCTTAATGTGTTGATGGATAAATATATAAGAACGTTGGAGGTATGTTGAGTGGGGATATATATGTGAATTCTTTTGTATTGTTCCTTCAGTTCATATTTAGCAGAGATCAAAAATCTTCATCAATCAGGAGAAAGAGGGGGGATTAATAATTATTATTATTTAACTTTTCCCCTTAAAACCTTTTCTTTATCCAGTTGCTATCTCTTTTTGTACAAAGCCTATGTGATAATAAGACTTCAAATAAATGCTTTACTGGCATCAGTGGTGTAACTGACTCCAGAAAAAAAAAAAAATCCTGTAGCATTTCCTGGTCTTTGACATAAATACAGTTCCCCTTTATCTCATTTATAACATTGATGGTTTTATTTCTTTCACAAAAATCTTTCAACAAGGATAAATTCAAGGTATGAATGTAAAGCTTCGTTAAATAGCACAATTAGTTTCACATGCTTTAATTTCAGAGAATGCGAAATTAGGAAAGAATGGAGCCCAAAATACTTCCTATGTGTAAAGGAGAGGAAAAATATATATATAATCCCACTAAGAAGGATTTTCATCATTTAGGAAAATATTATGTATCTGAGAATATGATTTCAGTATTGAGGTCTTAATGATCTATGGAGCCAAAATATAAATCAAATCACTTCCCATTATTGTTTATTTATATCAGAAGCATCATAATTAAAATAAGGCATCACATGTGACATAAAAATTTAGAATATAAAACACAAGATTAAAATATGTATACATTAAACAGATCTTGCATAGAAACTAGCAAAGTTGACTGAAAATAATATCTATTTATATTGAAGAATCTGTGGTTGGGTTCAAGTATGTTTACATATTTAATAAGAATCTAAGCAATGATCATATAATCCCAGGTACAAATTACAGCAAAGCACTGTACTTCACCTGATATTTTTGCATTTAATAATCAGTTTAGATAATCTAATTAAAGCAGCTTTTCTGGCCTATTTAAAATTATCACATAAATCCTGCCCACCCAAGTTTCCTGGAACAGCGATCTCCCTTTAACAGACATTTAAATTGTTTGCAAGAAAAAATAAATCCTCTTTAAATGTGAGGAAAGCTAGTCTATGCTTGAAAAGAAGATTCCAGAACTTTAATCTGCATGTTATAAAGGACGTTGCTGTTTGATATCATCAGTACAAAAAGTGGGAGCAATATCTGGATTGCATTTTTAAAAAATCCCCCGGGGATTAAAAGTAAAGTAATATAAATGATATTATAATGATGAAGTCAAAATTAAAATGTCTAAACCCTAATCCCATTTTATCTGCTGCACAAATTACCAACATTTTTTTACTGTTAGTACTATATGAACCAATGAGAAAAGAAAGGAGAGAAAGATTGGTAAAGATTAATTAAAGAAAATGGGGAAAAAAAGGGAAGAAGAGAAGAAAAGGAGAGAGGGAGAACAAGAGAATGGACAGGAGAAGGAAAAAAATGGGAACAAACTGAATAGATAGAAAAAATTTTCCCTTATGTAAATTTGCCCTTTAACCGGATCATAGAGCAAAAGAAAGCAAAACTGTAAAACCAGAAAATCTAACAATGAATAAAAATAATAGAAAAAGTATAGAATATAGAGAATAAATGATACTCATCTTTCATCAATATGGTCGAAGTTAAGATTTCTTTTGTTTGTATTTTCATATTTCAATCCAACGAATACAATGATTCCTGAGTAGGAATTGGTATTGTCAAAAGATGGCCAGAAACAAGATCAAGTTTTGTAGATTCTTCTCTTGAGGAAATGAAACCTCCCCCCCTGTTTTGGATTTTACTAGTAAAACCAAGGAAAAATACATTAGAGAGCAGTAACATTTCATTTCCCACTCTGAATCTAAGGACATAGATAAACTTCGCAATAAACTTCTGGGGTTTTTGTATGAAGGAAAAGTTGGAATGTAGCGAAACATCTCATTATCCTATCTCCGTCAGGTGCTTCTGGAGGGTGTGGTAGAAAAACGCCAAGATGGTGACCACACAGGTTTAATGGAAGCTCCTCCCATTTTTTAAAAAATGTGTGATACACAGACAATCAGGTGGAGATTTAATCATACCCTTGTGGCTCTCATTACAATTGAGAACATCCTTGATCTTCAGTCAGAGCCAATATTCTTGAATTAAAATTTGGATACTGGTAACTGTCTGGACTTTTTTTGGGGGGGGGTCCCTCTGGAAATCCAAGAACGTCTAGAACAATCCAGGGCAGCTGAGAGTCCAAAGATGTTATTTAAACCTTTTAAATTATTTACATCTTAATTTTAAAATCTCCCTTCCTATGACCCTGTAATTGCTTAATTCTGCATAGAGTCAGGGTGACTGAATGGAGCTGAGCATTTACTGGCCAGATACCCTTCCTCATGCCTATGCAGAATTCACAGCAGATATTTTTTCTTTGTGATCTATCACTACCTATGATTGAATTCTCAGCCTTCCAAATGGGAGGTGAGTATGTTCTATGGGACATTAAACATAGACATTAAATGTCTGTGGAGATTCTCAGTCATCCAGGTCATGGTTGTCCCAAAGATGTTTTTTCAAGAGGCAACTGGACTTTCTGTTTCACGTCTCCTCCAAGAAGTTTCTTCAGCTCTGGAAGCTTCTTGGATGAGAAGCTAAATGTCTTCAAAGAAAAACCAGAAAGTCCAGTTGTCTCTTGAAAAAGCACCTTTGGGATGTGGACATTAAAATGTTAAGAGAATTGCTTTTTTCTCTGTACAAGCCCAAAAACAACTTGAGGTATAAAATATCTTCTATATTTGTTGTTCTTCTTTGTTGCCACAATCATCCTGTAGCTTTCTTGGTTACCTTCTTTGGCAAGGTAGCTTCCTGTCAACTCTGCCAAATAAACATATCATAAGTTATTTAGAGCTTCAAAACTAAACAGAATTCAATCTTCAGCCAGCATATTGATATACTATATTACAAGCGTGCTATGAATCAATGTTGGCATCTTTTTCAGGTGTTCAAAAGGAAGTGAAATAAATGGCTGAATTCTCTCAAGGTCGTGAGCTGTGAAATCTTGAAAAAAAATGTGGTGATGTCATCCCAAAGTTCTCATATGCTGTCAGAGGAAAATGTCAAAACTTCACAAAAACTTGCCCAAGTGAAGGAGAAAAAGTGGCAGAACCCGAGGGCTGAATTAAAAGAGGGAGCAGCCTAGAATCCCTACATAGCCACAAGTGACTAAGTCCAACCCTCCTTGAATTCTATTGACCCTTGTCAAACTCCAAGCAGGAGCTGACCGTTTGTTGAGACGATTCCTGGGCATAGACTTTTAGCAATAAATCAGCTGAACTGAATTTTCGTAGTCCTCAACTTACATAGTTTACATTTCTGACTATGCACAGAAATGGAAGGTTACCTCGATCCACACAATGGATGAATGGCTGCGAAAATTGACGGGGTTTGAACAGAAATGGCTCTGATCAAATTTAAAAAAATACAAATACTTTTATTTCTACTAGGAAATCACTTCTGGATTTTGTGCTTGAGATGAAAAAAAAAGAAACTCTGATTTTGGGTTTTACTGATTAGATAGATGTGTTGTTATAGAGATGACTAGTTAACACTGTTACCCTATTTTTCACACTATAAGATGCCCTTCCCACCCTAAAAGTGAGTGGAAATGTCTGCGCATCTTATAGAGCGAACATTGTGGCGGGGTTGGTGGTGGTGTGGCAGCTGTCACTACCGCCGCCTGTCCCTGCAGCCGCTGTTTGCCAATATCAGGGAACGCTGGAGACTTTGCTGCCGAGCAGCTGATTGGTGGTTGGATCGGCCTCCCGAAATACCGACAATCTGTTCTAGATGGTTGGTATTGCCGCCGCTGCCTATTGCCGCTGCTGATTGCTGATCACTGCTGCCGATTACCTTCACCACCACTGCTATTTACCGCTGCCTTTTGGTGGCAGCGGCGAACGGTGGTGGCAGCGAAGGGTGAACAGCAGCAGTGAATGGCAAACAGTGGTGGCGAATGGTAGCTATAGGCAGTGGCAGCTATAGGCGTGGCAATCCCCACAGCCTAGAACAGCTGATCGGTGGTATTCCTTGAGGCCGATCCAACTGCCAATCAGCTGCTTGGTAGCGAAGGCTCCAATGTTCCCCGGTGGATGCAGCAGCTCAGCTCAATTGACCGGTAAAGGCACAACAGAGAGGAGCCCTGATGAGCCATGTGTTGGGGCAGCAATAATGTGCTGAAGCTGACCAGGCTGTTTGCTGTTTGCTACAAGGATGCTAGCCAGATGAATACCGGATGAATGCTGGTAGGCAGAGGTAGATTTTTTTCCCCCTTGTTTTCCTCTCTAAAGGCAATATGAGTCTTATGGTCTGGAGCATCTTATAGTGCGAAAAATACATTGTGACCCCATGGACAATGTTCCTCTAGGCCTTCCTCTCCTCTAACCATCCCCCGCAGTCCATTTAAGCTCACGCCGACTGCTTCAGGGACTCCATCCAGCCACCTCCTTCTCTGCCATCCCCTTCTTCTTTGTCCCTCAATCGTTCCCAGCATTAGGCTCTTCTCCAGTGAGTCCTTCCTTCTCACGAGGTGGCCAAAGTATTTGGGTTTCCTCTTCAGGATCTGGCCTTCTAAAGAGCAGTCAGGATTGATCTCGTAAAAATAAAAAGTTGAGATTTGATGTTAAGGCCTTATTCCACTGCACCCAAGGGAGTTCAGAAGTCAGTGTCTTTTTTTTTCTGTTTCCCCCTTTTCTTTCCCTCCCTTTTCCCTTCCCTGTTTTCCCTACTATTTATTTTTGTATTTTCTTTTTATGCTGTATTAGAAACTAATAAAAATTGTTTAATGATACAAGCGTGGATAAAGGTCACAAGCCACTTTTTTCAGTGTCCTCATAACTTCGAACAGACACTAAACGAACTGTTGTAAGTTGAGGACTACCGGTATCAGGGTAGATTTGATCCCTTTTTTAAAAAATCAATCATTATTCCTAATTAGCTGCAACAACTTTTACTTTTCACTGACTGTATGAATGCAAACCACAACGCTGGGAAACGAGGAATGTGTGCACACACAGCAGCGTGGAGTCAATCAAGATCATACAAGCAGCAAATTATTTGTTTTGCATAGTTGGCTTCCAGCATTCCTTTGCTTGTATATCTTACTCCAGAGTTGGCAAGTTAGCTTGTTTCCCGGGGGCTCTTAAACTCTGAGCAAAACTTTTCTTTGTTGCTTTTGTGTTCTCGTTCTCCGAGACCAAAACAGTCTTGGTTCCCAACTGCAGTTTCCCAAGAAGACCAAGAAATGCTGAGCTTGAGATGGTGAATTGATGGTAGGCATGATGAAACTCTTGTTTCTCTCGCCCAAGACAGTTGTCCATTGAACTCTTCCAGCTGATGTTAAGCCACCACTAAGGCTCAGTAATGGGGTGCTAATCTGGGGCCTCAAGGTGCAAGAAGAGCCCCAAATAACACCCAGAAGTAGGACCTAGGGGGTATTTGTTGTTAGTTGCGAAGTTGTGTGACCCCATGGACAATGTTCCTCCAGGCCTTCCTGTCCCCCAGAGTCCATTTAAGTTCACTGCTTCAGGGACTCAATCCAGCCACCTCATTCTCTACCATCCCCTTCTTCTTCTTTGTCCCTCAATCATTCCCAGCATTAGTCTCTTCTCCAGGGAGTCCTTTCTTCTCATTAGGTGGCCAAAGTATTTGAGTTTCATCTTCAGGATCTGGCCTTCTAAAGAGCAGTTAGGGTTGGATCTCTTCAAGGACTGACCAGTTGGATCGCCTTGCAGTCCAAGGGACTCGCAGGAGTCTTCTCCAGCACCAGAGTTCAAAGGCCTCCATTCTTTGGCGCTCAGCCTTTCTTATGATCCAACTTTCACAGCCATACATTGCAATTGGGAAAACCATAGTGTTTTGAGGCGGCAATGAAGAGGCACACACGTATAGTGATTCAGTCTTTTTGTTTATTTCCAGGACACCGACTGACTCGGTGGCGCGGCAGCCCTTCTTTTAAAGGACTCCCGCGCCTAAGTCAACCAATGACGGGGCGAGGATCTCCCGCCGGAATGTAGACCAATGAACAGTAAGTATTTCAAATATTAACCAATCCAGAACACCCCTCCCTCCTTGGTCCAGTCTGACCAATCAGGAGCCGCGCCTATGTTACGTAATCACGTAGATAGGCGGGGCTCCTGTGAGTCCGACTGGACCTGCGCGGCTCAGTTGCGTCGTTACCATCGGCTGGTGCGGAAGGACCTGTTGCTCCTCTCGCCTCCGGCCCTGGAAACTTCGAGCAGGTCGAGCCGGCTGCGTCACTACCAACGGGCCTAACTGGGCTAGTTGACGTGGCCATGCCGCTCCCTGCTCGGCCTGGATTATCGACGACCCTGTCAGATGTTTCAGCGGGACGTTCTTCAGGATCAGGTGCGTAGCAGCGCGACCCGACCGGAGCTAGAGTTGAGGGTGTGTGTGTGTGAGTTAGGGCGTCATTGTTTGTTAGTGAGCTTTCCTTATCCAGACTGTTTGGTGGTTGTTCCCCTTCCCCCCCAGGAAAATCGCCAGGTCTGGGGTGGGTGCGAGTTCGAAGTTGGTCTATGTGTCGTTTCCAGCTTTTGCCATCAGCGGTGGTAAGCCGGTAAGAACGGGGCCCGGTTAGATGTGTGATGGTGGCTGGCACCCATAAGGGGTGCCCTACCAGGTTTTTAGCGTAAACTAAATCCCCAATTCGGAATGTTCGGACTTTGGTTGAAGAATCTAGGGGTTTCTCTGTGGTGTAGGTGGGGTGTAATCTATCGAGAGGGGAACGTAGCTTTCTCCCCATAAGTAATTCAGCAGGGGTTTTGTTAGTAGTGCTACTGGGTGTAGTGTGTTGTAGGAACAATAGTTTGTCGATGCGTGTTTGTATAGGGCCCTGATCTAGCTTAAGAAGGGTCTCCTTGGTAAACCGGACCATGCGTTCGGCCCGTCCATTCGCTGCCGGGTGTGCCGGCGCGGTTAAGGCATGGCGTATGCCCAAACTGGCTAGGTAGCCCTCAAATTCTGTAGCCGTGAATTGAGGGCCGTTGTCAGATACCAGGACGTCTGGTAAACCGTGGGTGGCAAACCAGTGACTGAGCTGTCGGATGACAGCTTCAGAAGAGGTTGATTTCATGAGGCTCACTTCTAACCAGTTTGAATACGCGTCTACCAGAATCAAGAAGGTATGTCCCTTAGTCGGGCCTGCAAAATCTATGTGGACTCTAGACCAAGGGCCCCTAGGTAGATCCCACTCAGTAATTGGTGCCTTTGGGGGTGAGGGCCGGGAAGTCTGGCAGGGCTGACAACCCGCGACCCAGTCGGTAACATCCTTGTCTAACCCAGGCCACCATACGTAACTTCTAGCTAGACTTTTCATCTTTACCACCCCGGGGTGCCCCTCATGCAATAGTTTCAATATGGAATTTCGCAGTTTTTGTGGAATGACCACTCGATCCCCCCATAGTACACAGCCTTTTAGTACTGACAGTTCCATTTGTCTCTGTTTAAACGGTCTGTGCTGTTCTTGTAACTCAGAGTCAGGCCAACCCTTCATGATCCACCTACTCACGGTATGCAGTAGGTGGTCGTTAGAGGTTTCGTGCGCGATGTCTGCTGCTGTCATCGGGAGGTCGGGCAGGGTCTCAATCAAAAAGGTTGAAAAACTGGGGTTTGGTTCCGGATCAGAGTCTGGTAACGGGCAACGACTTAAAGCATCGGCGTGCGTGATGGTCGGACCCGGGCGGTACGACAGAGTGTAATTGTAAGCGGCCAGGAATTCTGACCATCTTGTCATTCTGGGTGATAGAATGTGGGGAGTGGGTTTGTCACCCGCCAGGATACCTAGTAGGGGTTTGTGATCGGTGATGATCGAAAAAGATCGGCCATACAGGTATTCATGAAAACGTTTAATACCCGAAATTATGGCTAGTGCCTCCTTGTCCAGTTGACTGTAATTCCTTTGGCTTTGGGACAAGGTTTTTGAATAGAAAGCAATCGGAGCCTCTCTGCCGTTAGGTAGAAGGTGGCTCAGGACAGCTCCGATTCCAAAGGGGGAGGCATCGCAAGTTAGTAACAATGGCAAAGTTTCGTTATATTGAATTAACACTTGAGCTGAAGTGATCATGTCTTTAATTTTGTTAAATGCTGTTTCTTCCCGATGTCCCCACTTCCACGATGCGTCTTTGTCCAAAAGCCTATGCAAGGGTTCCGCCACCGTGGCTTTCTGGGGCAAAAAGACATGGTAAAAATTTATCAACCCTAGGAAAGCTTGTAGGTCAGCCTTGTTAGTTGGTGTGGGGGCATTTTTGATGGCACGGGTTTTTCCTGCTGTTGGATGGATGCCATTTCCATCGATTAGGTATCCTAAAAACTCTATCTTGTCTGTGATAAGGGTACATTTGTCTTTTTTGACTTTAAACCCAGCCTCAGTAAATTTGGTCAGCACTTTTCTTAGGCGGTCTCGCAGTTGCAATTTGTGTTTAGCTGCAATTAGGACGTCATCGAAATACGGGATGACTCCAGGAATTCCTTGAAGGAGGCGTTCCATAAGAGATTGAAAAATGCCTGGTGCCACGCTAACGCCGAATTGTAGGCGATTACACTTAAATGCACCCCGGTGTGTCACAATAGTTTGGGCTTCAGCTGTTTTTTTGTCAACGGGCAGTTGCTGGTAAGCCTGAGCCAAATCGAGTTTAGCGAAAATCTTTCCGCCTTTGATAGAATGTAGCAAGTGTTGCACGACAGGCACGGGGTATGCGCTCTGTTGTAGTGCATGGTTGAGGGTCGCCTTATAGTCCCCACAAATACGAACCGACCCGTCTGCTTTTATAGGGGTCACTATAGGGGTCTCCCATTTAGCGTGGTCAACTGGCTCGAGGACCCCTTGCTTTACTAGTTTATCCAGTTGTTCTTCTATTTTTGGCTTTAAGGCAAACGGTACCCTTCTAGCCTTTAGTCTAATTGGGGCTACCTTGGGGTCTATGTTAAACGAAATCGGGTTACCCCGGTACTTGCCTAATTCTTCGCTGAACAGGTCCTGGAATTCTTGAATGAGATCTGCCTCCCAGTCAGCGTCTGTGATATGGTTGATACCGGTCATCCCTATTCCCAACGGTTCGAACCATTCCAGTCCTAAGAGGCTGGGTCTGTTCCGGTCCACGATTGTTAGGGGAAGAATCTCAGTATGGTTGTTGAAGGTTACCTGGAAATGTCCAATCCCTACTACCGGAATTCTGTTTCCCTGGTAGTCTTTGAGTGTTAATTTCTGTTTGTCTAGTTCGCTTCGCCGTATGTCTGGGATCAATTTCTTAATAGTGTCCCAGGAAACCATGGAAAGGAATGATCCCGAATCCACTTCCATTTCGCAATTTTTTTCTTCAATTCTTACTTGCACGTGGACTTTTTTAACGTTTTTTGTATTAGAGTGACCAATTATTATTGTTTGATGCGTTTCTTCCTTCTTGTAAGATGACTCTTTAAACTTTCTATTCCTTCCTTCCTGGCTCCAACGGTTGTTTGTTTTCTTTTCTCTCTCTCTTGGGGGAGGGCTTTCTCTTCGCCTGGGGCTGTAGCTTGATCGGGCTCTGCATACCCTTGCGATGTGCCCTTTCTTTTCACACTTTCGGCATATTGCATCTATGAATCGGCACTCTGATCTGGGGTGGTTTCCACCACAACGGTTGCATTCAAAATCAAACCGCCTGGTAGCCCGCTCTTTTTTCCCTCTCGCGGCTTTTAGGTGGCAAACCTCGTCTTCTTCACTACTGGTCTCAGTTTCAATATCCTCGTAGTGAGTTGAGGTTTTTCCTTGTTCATCATCAGCTTTGGTGGTTTCTTTGGATTTGTGGTGTGCAGCTTGATTAATCTGTTTCATTCTTGCTGCCGATTTGTGAGCGGCTTCGGCTGCGGTGGCTTCTTCAATGGCCTCTGTGGCTGTTATCTTGGGTCGGTTTAGCAACTTACTCTGCAATATTGGATCTTTTAAACCTAAGACGATCCGGTCTCTTAGCGCCTCATTGAAATCCGAGAATTCGCACTCTCCACCTATTTCTCTTAAATCGGCCACGAAATCGGCGATAGGTTCTCCTTCTTTTTGGTTCCGGAGGTAGAACTCATGGCGCTTTATCAGGCAGGAAACTGTTGGCGCGTAGTGTTTCCTCAGGATCTTCTCTAGTTCGGGCCAAGTTAGCGTTTTGACATCGATTGGAGACGCTAGTGCCTTTGCCATCCGAAATACGGCTTGGCCGCAGTGGGTCAAAAACACCGCTCTCTTTCGGTGATCCGACACTCCGCTCAGATCGCTACTCTCCAAAAACATGAGGAATCGGTCCACATACGTCTGCCATTCCTCCTTGGCCGGGTTGAATTTTTCAGGCGGTGCGTTGCTTCCGGACATGATGCCGCTCGCTCTCCGCCGCTATGCACTCTCTAAACGTGTTGCCTCGATCCCACCTTCGTCGCCAGTGTTTTGAGGCGGCAATGAAGAGGCACACACGTATAGTGATTCAGTCTTTTTGTTTATTTCCAGGACACCGACTGACTCGGTGGCGCGGCAGCCCTTCTTTTAAAGGACTCCCGCGCCTAAGTCAACCAATGACGGGGCGAGGATCTCCCGCCGGAATGTAGACCAATGAACAGTAAGTATTTCAAATATTAACCAATCCAGAACACATAGCCTTGACTATACACACTTTTGATGACAAGGTGATGTCTCTGCTTTTTAGGATGCTGTCTAGATTTGCCATAGCTTTCCTCCCAGGAGCAAGCGTCTTTTAATTTCTTGGCTGCAGTCCCCCTCTGCGTGATCTTGGAGCCCAGAAAAATAAAAACTGTCACTACCTCCATTTCTTCCCCATCTATTTGCCAGGAATTGAGAAGGGCCGGATGCCCTGATCTTCGTTTTCTTAATGTTGAGTTTCAAGCCAACTTTTGCACTCTCCTCCTTCATCCGCATCAAGAGGTTCTTTAGTTCCTCTTCACTTTCTGCCATTAGAGTGGTATCATCAGGGAGTATAGAATCACTCTACATCTTGAACATCTCTGAGGGACAGGCAGGACAATCTTTGGTCTAAGAAGCCAGGCATTGTCAATGCTGAAAAAGCTAATAACATCCTAGGTTGCATCAACAGAAGGTTAGCATCAAGATCACCTGAAGTCATAGCACCAAATTATACAACACTGGTGAGACCGCACTTGAATTCTGTGTCCTGTTCTGGTCACCATGATACGAAAAAGATATTGAGACCCTAGAAAGAATGCAGAGAACAGCAACAAAGATGATAAAAGGTCTGGAGGTTAAACCATGTGGCGAACGATTGAGGGAAATAGATATGTTCAGCCTAATGAAAAGAAGGAGGACAGGATAGTTGTCTTTTGATATTTGAGAGGCTGTCATAGAGAAGAGGAGGTTGACTTATTCTCCAAAGCACCTGAGGACAGGACAAGAAGTAATGGGTGGAAGATCATTGAAGAGAGATCCAACCTAAAATTGAGAAAAAATTTCCTGACAGGGAGAACAATTAATCAGTGGAATAGATTGCCTTTAGAAGCTGTGGGTGCTCCATCACTGGAGGTTTACAAAAACAGACTGGACAACTTCTTGTCTGGAATGGTATTGGGCAGTGGTGGGATTCAAATTTTTTTACTATCGGTTCTGTGGGCTGGCTTGGTGGACGTGATGTGGCTTGATGGGCATGGCAGGGGAAGGATACTGCAAAATCCCCATTCCCTCCCCAAGCCACTAGCCTGCTTTCCACCTCTATTCTCCTGTGCAGGGCAACCAAAAAAGACCCAGCCGATCAGCTGGGACTCAATGGGAGGCAGAGAATAGATGTAGAATAGCCAGTTAGAGGTGGTATTTGCCGGTTCTCCGAACTACTCAAAATTTCCGCTACTGGTTCTCCAGAACTGGTCAGAACTGCCTGAATACCACCTCTGGTATTGGGTCTCCTGCTTGAGTAGGGGGCTGGACTAGAAGACCCCCAAGGTTCCTTCCAGCCCTACCATTCTATGTTCCACCTAGTTCATGACAAGTGCAAAAACAGTCAATAATTTTAGTTGTGACTCATGAAACTGGGAAATTCAATCAATATATTTGATTTAATTCTTACATGTTTAGATCATCTTGGAACACAACTCTCTTTCGCTGGCAAGCAGAGCGAGAAATTAAGAACATAAAATGCAAGGGAGCAATAAATCAATGACCAATGGAAGAGGGTCTTTGAGTTGCAGCTTTGACTACTCAGTAGAATCTCCATACTTAGAAGCAAGGCCTCTGGGAAAAGATTGTAGAAAATCCTATTGCTTCCTGTGAGGAATTTGCTCCTTTGAAGACTGCTTTGGGCAAAGCACAAATGGCCTATTAAGAGAGCCCACCATGTATCTGGAGAGAGAAACCAGACAGACACTCAATGCAAGAAGAGCATCAGATTAGTCCATGGTGGCAAAAGAGTTTGAAAAAGCCCAGTAGCATCTTCTCTGCCAACACCTTTTATTAAAAAGTTTTGTGAATTTGCAAATTGGACTCAGAACAGCTGCCACCAGACTCATTCAGATCAAGGGTTCCCAAGGAAGGAGAAATTCTCCAATTCTTTTTCAGATGGGGACTGTTCTGCATTGCTGTCCAGAAGCTGTTGAGTTTATTTATGATGCCTTCTTGGGGAGGGGCCAACCTTGGTGGAGGGATGGGAACCAAAGCAGCTACCATTACAGAGATGCTTGCAGGAATTGGGTATGTCTAGTCTAATAAAAAAGAAGGACTAGAAGTGACATGATAGCACTTTCCAGTATTTGAGTGGCTGCCACAAGGAAGAGGGGGAGTCAACCTATTTTTCCAAAGCACCAGAAGGCAGGACAAAAAACAACAGATGGAAGCTAACCAAGGACAGAACTAAGGAGAAATTTCCTGACAGTGAAAACAATAAACAAATGGAATAGCTTGCCTTCAGAAGTTGTGGGTGCTCCATCATTGGTGGCTTTCCAAAAAAGACCGGACAATCATTTATTTGAAATAATATATAGCAGTGTTGTCAAACCTTTTTCAGCACCGAGTGCCAAAACAGCAGCGGGCAGGTGGGAGGAGAAGTGCCAGAAACCTGAAGAGCAGCTCCACAGTGCACATGTGCGGGCCAGGAAGCTGAGCTTCTGGTTTCCGGTGTACATATGTGCACCGGCCACCTGGTCTTCTGGTTTCTGGAGCACAAGTGCACATGAAGACCAGCTGGCCAGCGCTCCTCGGAAACCAGAAGCTCAGCTTCCTAGCATGAGCATGCGCGCCGGGGAGCTACTTGTTGAGGTATTCCCTGTTAGGAGAATGAGCGCACTCAGGGAAACGTAGTGAGAGTGGTGATGAATAACACACAACCAGCACACAGATACACTGAATAGTAAAATGTAGGTTTTACTTTCAGTAAACGAGTAAACAAAGTCCAACAAACAGTCCAAATCATACACGGTTAAAGCAGTTAGTATCAGTCCAGGGATAATCCAAACACGAAGTCCAGTATCATAAACAAAGTTCAGTAAACAAAGTTTGCTAAACAGTTGCAAGACTCACAGCAATCCAAGCAAAACGATGATCAGGCAAAAACGGCAAAAGGAAAATACAAGAAGAAAAACTATGTTTCTGGCTCCATCTTATGGCCCTTTGGAGGAACCTCAGCCAATCACAATTACAGCATTCTCTTAAAGAAACAACAGTATTAAATAACTATCCTGGTTTATATATTGCCACCCCAACTGTTAGGTGACTATCATTCTAACACTACTTTTCTGATTTCTGGTGCTCCAGTGAAGACCAACTGGCTGGCATGCTGGAACCCAGAAAAACAATGGGTGATGGCTGGCGTGCCATAGATTCACCATCACAGATATAGAGTCTCCTGCTCGACCAGGGGTTGGACAAAGTCCCTTCTGACTCTATTTATTCTATGTTTTATTCTATATTCTATGTTCTTCCCTCTGCCTTTCAATCAATGTATGCATTGCAAGATACCCAGAAGACCATAATCAACCTTCTCCTCTCCTTTGAAGGAAGGAATTTCTCAAGCACGTTCTCTTTAAACAAGAACTGGAGGGTGAGATGCATCCATAAGTCACTTAGCTGAGATGGGCGGCTGTAGAAATGGAATAAATAAAATAAAGTAATGGGGGGTGGGGTCAATGTTCCTTTAGTTATAGTTCCACCAACAACCAGAAACATCGCTCTTTAAACAAGCATTTAACATCTTAAGTTTTATTTATTTTTGGCTCGCTAGCTTTGGCTCCTGACTGCCTTAGTTTTGCTTAGGGTTTGTTGCATACGTCAACGACTAACTACTTCATTTATTTGGGGTTTTAAAGCGTGAAGGTTTTAAGACAACATCCAGAAGGAAATAAATGTAATACTTAATCCCACATTAGTGTAGATACTGGAGTTGCCAGCTAGAGATGCTAGAGTAAAAAAGATTGGAAGAGATGCCTCCAGAAGTTGTGAATGCTCAACACTGGAAGTTTTTAAGAAGAGATTGGACAACCATTTGTCTGAAATAGTATAGAGTTTCCTGCCTGAGCAGGGGGTTGGACTAGAAGACCTCCAAGGTCCCTTCCAATTCTGTTATTCTATTCTGTTCTGTTCCATTCTGCTTCGCTCCACTCCACTCTGTATATTCTGTTCTGTTCTGTTTTCTTTCCAAGTCTTCATATGAATTGATTCTGAAGCAAGAAATGGTTTCATATTAATGTAGGAGTACCACAGAGGATGTTCTCTTTTTGAAAGGTTTATATTTGCTGTTTTCCCTGGGACTACATTAAATTCTTTGCCTTGCCTGGTGTGTGTGTGTGTGTGTGTGTGTGTGTGTGTGTGTGTGTGTGTACACACGTGTGCGTCCTGTCTCTTGCTTCTTTGGTTATCTAAGGATTTAGCTAAGGATTTAAGGGAAGAAGTTTTGATTGCATTTTTGTAGAAATGTTATGAACTGGCTCAGTTCCTCGGTAGGAGATGTTCCTAGCACTTGTGAATACTGGGTCCAGTTTGAGTACCACGATATAAAAAAGAGGTAGAGACTCTAGAAAGAATGCAGAGAAGAGCAACAAAGATGATTAAGAGACTGGAGGCTAAAGGGTTGCAGGAACTGGGTATGTCTCGTTTAATGAAAAGAAGGAGTAGGGGTGACAAGATAGCAGTCTTCCAATTTGGTAACATAATACAGGTAAATTGTTGACTTACAACCAGGAGTGGGATTCAAAAATCCCAACAACCGGTTCTCTTCCCGGTTACTGGATGAGCATGGCCATGGTAGGCGTGGCCTACCATAACTTCTGGGAGGGCTGTTTTTTGCCTTCCCCAGAGTCCAGAGGCTTCCCTCAGGCCTCTGGGAGGGTAAAAATGGCCTCCCGGGCTCTGGAGGCCTTCCGGAAGCTGGAAACAGGCTGATTTCCTGTTTCTGTTTTTTGCCCTCCCAGGGCCTCCATGTGGACCCTGCACTTATCTGTCATGCCCCTGGTGGAGACTGACTCTGAGGGAGAGGAGGAACAGCTGACAGGGAGTGGAAGTGTGGCTCTGGAGGTTGTGGAGGAGGCTGGGAAAGGGCAGAGTCCGGCTGGGCAGTCAGAGGAGGACCCAGGCCCATCCCCTCTCTATCCTAGGGCACTCAGGAAGGAGAGGATAAGGGAGGTGTGGTCTACTGGGGAGGAGAGGGCCTTGATCCTCTTCATGGGCTGCAGCTGTGACAACTGGATAAGAGGATGGACATGCGTACTAGAGAGTGCTGGAAACAAAGTGTGGAAATATCTCTAGTTTATTGTTCCTCTCTGAGTTTGGCGTCCTTTCCAGTGTGTGTACTGATATCTGTGGACGTCTTCAAACCTTTATCTTGCCTAGTTTGTGTTGTTTTTTACGCTTTATAATTTAAACAGCATTTCCTCCTTCTTGTAACTGCTCGTGTGGGAGTTTTTTTGTCTTCAATCAAAGATATTTGGAGCTTGGAAGCAAAGTGAAGGAATAAAAGGGGCTTCACCTGCTTTTTGTGATTGTGTTTATTTTGTATCCCACCCTGGGTCATCACTACCTGCATCCAAAAGGGGCTGCATGGAAACTCTTGGGAGGGGCAAGGTGGGGTGAGCAGGGCCAACCGAGTAGGTTCAACTACTGGTTCAGTGAACCAGATTTAATTTTAACATCCGGTTTGCTCGAACCGGCTGAACAACCATTCATTTATGAAACATTCGAACTACAAAAAAGATTTAGGTTCAATTCTCACACTTACAGCCATTGCAGAATCCCCCTGAGTCACGTGATCAAAATTCAGTCATTTGGCAAACGGGCATGCGTTTAGGATGGTTGCAACATCCCATTTGCAAGCTTCCTAGCTGGGTACCGACAAGCAAAGTCGATGGGGGAAGCTGGACCATGGGATTCACATAACCGCAGAAAGGGCTCTCGCTTAACAACCATGGCAAAACAGGTCATAAAACTGGGTGCAAATCCCTTAGCGACCTCCCTGCTCAGCAACAAAAAAGGATGGTCAGGAGTGAAGGAGAATCTGCATTGCTGTTTTAGACACATTCCCTATTACTACACAGTTCCAAGTGAATTTAAAAAAAAAAAATCAGAGGAGGTGAAATTATGACATTACAACTGATTCGGCTTACATAATTGCAAAGCATAAAACCCGTGGGTGGTTCATAAGAAAAGGTGCTGTTTGGTGGAAGCCTGCCAATCTAATGAATTCATCAGAAAGAAAACCAGGCATTGTTCTGTGCAAAACACAAACAACTCCTCAGTTAAGGGCTTTGGGGTTGAATTTAATGATCGGCATTCAACAAAGCTTCTGAAATGTAAAAATTCATTTTAAATCAGCTTGTAATACCAATAACAGGTAGCCCTGGACATGGTCATGTTTGGGACCAGAATTTCTTCTTGCTATGCTAGGAGGTTTTTAAGTGAGTCCTGATGGATTTTATGATCTTTTTTTGCCATGTTCTTTAAGTAGATCACTGCAGTTGTTAAATGGATCTGCATTGACTTTGCTTGTTAGATCTTACCTGGGACTTATTTTTGTGGGTAGGACTTATACTAGGAGCACGCTAAAAACCATGCTAGGGCTTATTTTCTGGTTAGGTCTTATTTTCGAGGGAAATATCTTGTAGCATCCCCGCAGTCACATGAATAAAATTCAGGTGTTTGGCAATTGGCATTGTAGCATCCTGGAGTCCCATGATCACTATTTGCAGTGATTTGCTTAACAACTGCGGTAAGAAAGGTGGTAAAATGGGGCAAAGTTCACATAACAAATGTCTCATTTAGCAACATAAAGGTTGTATTCAGTTGTGGTCATAAGATGAGGATTACCTATATCTTCTTTCTCTTTCCTAAAAAATGGGGAATGTAACTCTTATCCTGCAGCAAGTTGTCCTGTGATGAGATGGCCAGGATGAGTTGGTTGTGGCAAATTGGCCATGGTGAGTTAGCCATGGTGAGTTGCCCATTGCAAGTTGGTAGTGGCAAGGTGGTTGTGGCAAATTGGTCATGGTGAATTGGCTGTGGTGAATTAGCCATAGTAAGTTGTTGTGGCAAATTGGCTGTGGTGAGTTGGTTGTGACAAATTGGCCATGGTGAGTTGGCCATGGCAAGTTAATTGTGGTGAGTTGGTTGTGGCAAATTGGCCATGATGAGTTGGCTGTAGTGAATTGGCTGTGGCAAATTGGTTATGGCAAATTTGCCATGATGAGTTGACCACGGCGTGTTGGGTATGGTGAGTTGGCTGTAGCGAGTTGGTTGTGGCATTTGGTTGTGGCAAATTGGTCATGGTGAGTTGGCCATGGTGACTTGGTTGTGGTAAATTGTCCATAGTGAGTTGGCTGTGGTGAGTTGGCCATGGTGAGTTGGCCATGGCGAATTGTCCTATCCCCTAAAAAGGGGGGGCAGAGAGAAGGGACGTGGGAGAATGAGATGGATCTGCTTGGAAGTTTTCCTGATTGCATTGCGGAGGCCTTAGAAGAGAT
This sequence comes from Bungarus multicinctus, assembly GCA_023653725.1. NCBI lineage: Eukaryota > Metazoa > Chordata > Lepidosauria > Squamata > Elapidae > Bungarus > Bungarus multicinctus. The sequence goes on along the minus strand of CM042848.1, from coordinate 23,443,849 downwards.
GAGGTTCTGCAAGATACCCGGCCTGCTCTGTTCTTTGCCTCCAGCATCCTGCCCCCGCCCCCCCAACTGTGCTCAACATGTCACTCAACTCTGTCAGGGCTCTTCCTAATGAGATCTGAGGCGAAAGTATGTACTTGTGGCTTTTTGAAATTCCAAACCAGGCGCTTCCAACATGCAGAAGCTTGCAAGCACCACGAGGGGCCATTAGTTAGACACATAAGGCAAACATTGCACACAGGCTCCAAACTGCTGAGCCTTCCATTAAAGTGCTAATTCTATATTCTCAAAGAGAGCAATGATTTTTTTTATTTTATTTTATTTATTTTGGCCCGTCTTTCTGAGGGAAAACCTTCTTCTCAGGAACTCATTCCTTTGGGAACCAGGCCATTGAAACAAGACTGGATCTCAAGACATGTATAGGAACCTACATTTTATTTATTTTTATTTCCGTCCACAAAAGACTGAATCAATTTCCAGTTCTATTTTTTAAAAAACTTTGTACAGAGTGGAAATTGCAGGTAGTTGTTGTGGTTCACCAGCAGCAGGTGTGGATGGCTGAGGTCTCGGAGAGAGAGGGCTCAGATGAGGGGCCTGCGTGTGATGCAGGGATGGGGCCAGGACCATCAGGGAGTGGAATGCTGCCTTCGGAGATTGTGGAGGCTGGCAGCAGTGAGGAAGAGGCCCCCGAGGAGCCTGTGCCCAGTGCACATGCACACAGGGCTGCTCGAAAGAAAGAGCAACCGCAGCAGCATGGGCAACTCGGGAGTAAGGCTGCAAGGTAATGGCCCCTCCCTTAAGAGATAAAAGAAACCGGAGTTCTTTGCAGGAAGCAAGGAAGTTTTTGCACTCAAGCCTTGTGGATGTTCGGAATACCTTGGTTAGTGTCTGGAGACTCTTTGTGTTTGAAATAGTTCTTAGTAACTTTATCTAGTGTTCTTGTCAGCCTTGCACAACCTTGGCAAGGCTCGTTCTTATCAGAGACAATTAGTTTGAAACAGCCTTTTAACTGGAAGGAACGGAATTCATAAAGAATCATTAAAAGGTTTTGCTGTTACCTCTGTTTTGTGTTTGTTTCCTTGAAACAAGATTTGGGTCAGAACAGTAGTCCTTGACTACAACAGTTCATTCAGTGACTGTTCGAAGTAAAACGGCAGTGAGAAAAGTGACTTAGGTTTCACATTTAACGACCGTTGTAGGCCTCTCCCCCCCTTGGTCGTGGGATTAAAATTCAGATACTTGGGAACTGATTCGCATTTACGACCGTTGCAGTGTCCTGAGGTCCGGTGGCCCCCTTGTGCCACCTTCTGACCAGCAATGGGGAAAAACCAGATTCACTTAACAACCATTGTTAATCATTTAACAACTGCAACAATTCACTTAACAAGGGTGGCAAGAGAAATCATACAAATGGGGCAAAATTCACTTAACGATTGTCTCAATTAGCAACAAAAATGGTGGTCTTAAGTTGAGGAACTACCTGCAAATAGGCCCGAAGATATCACTGTCAGGATTCCAGCAGTTACACCCAATTAAATCATGAGTCACGAGCCAAATTCCAAAACTTCAAAAGGATTTATTGGGAGTTAACATGTCTGGCATTGCCTGGGTGTAGTCGACTCTGAGACACATCATTCATTGTCACCCTTGACCCTGGTTTTCCCCCCACCCGTTGGGTGTATCATAACTCATATTCTCCAATGGGACACATCCATAGCCAAGAGTCATCAATCATGCTCTCCAGTTAGAATTTTGCACAGCAGGAACTTCAGTCACCTAGTTACAATCTCTGAAAAACTATGAATGGAATGCACTTTCGATTTCCAAGCTGCCACACTGCTCTTTCAAAACCCTTTCCCCCCTCCCTTTCTGTTGGCAACTCTAAAACGACCATAGAAATATTGTATGAGTTGACAATCCTTTGGGCTTAAGATCACATTCAGTTTGCAACCCCCAGAGGTATCATATTGAAATATCTTGTGTTTTCCAGAGGAAAAAAAGAGAGAGAGGTGTTCTTCCAGTATATTAAACAGTTGCCTCTACAGCAACTAAAGAGATTTCTAGCCCAGCAGTTGTACGATTGAGGGTGTCTCCAGAGTATGGTTTTTAAAAGTCAAGATGCTATTGAAGCTCTTCCTGCTTTTTAAGTTATGGGATGCATATATATAAAAAACCCAGCCAGCTTCAGACACACTATGTGTGTGTGTGTATGTGTGTATGTGTGTGTGTGTGTGTGTAGGTAGGTAGAGATAGAGATAGAGATAGATAGAGATAGAGATATTTACTGTTCCCTGTGGATACCCTTAAGCGTGAGTCTGCCTCCCAAACTGAAAGAATAATCACAGAGACATGCAGGCTGATAAATATGAATGAGCAGTTTTTTTGCATGAATAAAGGAGAACATTGGTAGCTCAGGGTTGATATGAAGGGTCCTTGGTGCTCTCTGAGCTTGGTTGTTTTCTTGCAGGTGGTTCATTAACCAAATGAGGTGACATTGTCAGTGTTAGAAGGGAGTAGGATTTGTGGAACGATGGAAGAGGAGGAGGAGGGGGAGGAAGAGGAGGACTCTCTGAGCTTGGTTGTTTTCTTGCAGACGTTTCATTAACCAAACTAGGTAATATCATCAACGTTAGCATCATACATTATCATGAGCAATGAGGGTGATATGTAGCTTGAATAATGAAACGTCTGCAAAAAAAAAACAACCAAGCTCAGAGAGCACCAAGGACCCTTCATGTCAACCCTGAGTTACAAATATTCTCCTCTCAGTTTTAGCATTGTTAGATGAAGGAAAAGTTTTTGGAAGAGCCTGAATTCACAGTTGTTGAATTGCAGTAATTGAAGGTTAACTCTGCCCACTGCCAGCAGTTCGATTCTGAGTGGCTCAAGGTTGACTCAGCCTTCCCTCCTTCCGAGGATGGTAAAATGAGGACCCAGATGGTTGGGGCCAATAGGCTGACTCTGTAAACTGCTTAGAGAGGGCTGTAAAGCACTGTGAAGCGGTATATAAGTCTAAGGGCTATTGCTACATACAAACACTGTCCATTCAGTTTTGCATTGAGGTTTACAGCTTCTTTATGATTCGTATCTTGGATAATTCAAATTTCTAATGGTGATTTTTAAAATTAATTTTTAAAACAAGGATAATACAGTAATAACAGCAAAGAGTACAACTAGGCTAAAATAAGATTAATCTAATTTTAATTCATTTTATCATGCATTCTTTCATTTATTTTTCCTGTTTCAAATTACAATGCAGGTATGCATTTCAGCAATTACTTCTTTATCATGAGTAATCTCATTGCAAAACCATAGATTATTTTGTCTATTTGAAATCTTTCTCACAATCATAAATAAGAGAATTGTTGACAGTTATAGCCCTCTACTACCATTTCTTCCTTCATTTGATTAAATTTTACATTCCCCTTGATAAATTTCTAGTATCTCACAATACATTTTACCCCTTTGTGTTTGCCCATTATTTCTCATCTGTAAACTGCTTCTTGTGCTAATGGCTGCAAAGGCATTTATGGCACAAACTGAGTGTTTCTATTTTATATTTGCAATGTGACACATCAGACATAATGATTTTATTTTTATCCATGCCACAATTATCCATGCCACTCAAATCTTCCTAACTTCAAAAGCCTTCTATTTTTCAGCAATACTCTTTCATCAAAACTAATCAGCAAGCTGAAAAATATAATTTCTAATTGGGCAAATCCAGTCTTTCTCATTCCTTTGCATCATATATAACAGCTTATATTTAAAGCGTGGTTTTCCCCTGCCACACAAATTTAGATCATTCCACCATTATTTAAATGATGCATCAGTTGTCAAAATAAAATACTGTCTAAAATAATATTGTTCTAGGAAAGACATTCATTTTTACACTGAAATTCTCTCCAGCAATGATAATTGCAGTTTCTCCCATCTTAACAGATCTTTTAAAAATTTCATTCCATGTCTTCAGATACTTATTTTGAAATAACATATCACAGTTCATATTTATTATAATGATACCCAGATAGTTTACCTTCTTCTCAATCTTAAAATTCATTGTATTCATCAGTTCTGTTTGATCTTCTATTTTTGGATGTTTTGTTAACAATGTAATCTTTTCTTTATTAATCTTGAAAACTGCTAATGCACCAAATTCATTTAATTTGCTTGTTAGTATTTCAATTCTCTATAAGGGATCTTCCAGAACCAGCATCAATTCACCTGCAAAAACGCTTATAAATTCCTCTGTAACAGTAATGAGATATTTTCATTGCTAATTAAATGAAATGTGGAAACATCTCATGCATGCCTTTGATCTTTCTTATTTCTCTTGCAGGTGTTGGAATCCTTGCTGTATCTAATAAGACAAATTGGTGATATCCGAAGAATATGTAGAGCCAAGTTTGAGTATAAAATTGAGCAATATATAAACAACACTTCTTCTTCTTCTTCTTCTTCTTCTTCTTCTTCTTCTTCTTCTTCTTCTTCTTCTTCTTCTTCTTCTTCTTCTTCTTCTTCTTCTTCTTCTTCTTCTTCTTCTTCTTCTTCTTCTTCTTCTTCTTCTCTTTCTCCTTCTCCTGCTGCTGCTGCTGCTGTTACTTCTCCTCCTCCTTCTTCCTCTTCCTTTTCTTTTTCCTCTTCGTCCTCCTCCTTCTTTACTCAAGGTGTCCATTTCAACATGTTGATGGTCTACATCTCACAGATGGCCTTGAGATCCATTTCCAATGTCTATCAGAACACACACTGGTTAAAAGTGGATGTTAGGGATCTCCCCAAAACCAATGCAATTCTCTTATTTATTTAATTTATTTTAGTCTAGTTTTATCTTTTTACTAGTTTACAGCAATTTCCTAGTCTCCTCCTCCTCCTCCTCCTCCTCCTCCTCCTCCTCCTCCTCCTCCTCCTCCTCCTCTTCTTCTTCTTCTTCTTCTTCTTCTTCTTCTTCTTCTTCTTCTTCTTCTTCTTCTTCTTCTTCTTCTTCTTCTTCTTCTTCTTCTCCTCCTCCTCCTCCTTCCTCCCCTCCTCCTCCCTCTTCTTCCCCTTCTTCTTCCTCTCCTTCTCCTTCTTCTTCCTCCCCCTGCCCCTCCTTCCCTCCTCCTTGTAATTGTATGCGTACTTCATAAATGTATTTTGTAACTTCAGAGTGATTTGGTTGCTTTGGGGGATCCAGATTTTCATACAACACATTGCAAGGCCTTTCGCAATCCATTTGGGGTTCTTCCATCAATGACAACAATGGAGAAATACCATTTCAACATAGACCTGGGCGGTCTTCTAGCCATTTCAGACAAGTGGCTATCCAATCTCTTCTTTAAACACCTCCAGGGATGGAGCATCCACAACTTCTGGAAGCAAGCCCTTCCACTGCTAAATTGTTCTAACTGACAGGAAATTTCTCCTCAGTTCTAGGCTGGATTTCTCTTTAATGATCTTCCACCCATTCTTGTCCAGCCTCAGGTGCTTTGGTGAATAAATCGGCCCCCATCTTCTCTGTGACAGCCCCCTCAGATATTGGAAGACTTCTATCATGTCTTCCCTAGTTCCTCTCTTTTTTAGACTGGATATATCTTTTGGGTATCAGAAAGATGTAAACAGACAGTCTTGGCCTTCTAGTCTGTTGCTTTTTAAAGGCATTGCGGCAGTATTGATTTTGCCCTTTTTTGGAGTTTTCCAAAAAGGGAATCTGATCTTCTGTCAGATTGAAGATGAAACTTCTTCAAACCACTTCCACCATACAAAAAAGAAAATCTTGTCTCCTTGTTTTTCCATAAAATTTAAGGCCGATCATGATTTTGATAAAGAACCGTATCTGCTTTTAATTTTTGTTTAAAGGCCTATCCAACATACAAGTTCTTTTATTTGGTGTTGTCGAAAGTTAGCATCCACCCCTGTTAGAAGAATGAAATATTTTAGGAAATATTAAAAAGGTAGAATATTATATTTCCTTAGCTGAGAAAAGGAGAAACATGTTTTTAAAGACAAAGCAGCTGCCTGCAGCTCCCGGCCCTCAGCAGATATTTGGTGCACATTAAGACTGGGCCAGCCTATCTACAAAACAAGGAGAAATTTAACCTGGAAATAAGGAGAAATTTTCTGACAGTGAGAACAATCAACCAATGGAACTGCTTGCCCTCAGAAGTTGTGGAGTGTTGTTGTTCGCCGGCAGCAGGTGCGGATGGCTGAGGTCTTGGAGAGCGGGGGCTCAGATGAGGGGCCTGCATGAGATACAGGGATGGGGCCAGGACCATCAGGGAGTGGAATGCTGCCTTTGGAGATTGTGGAGGCTGGCAGCAGTGATGAAGAGATCCCTGAGGAGCCTATGCCCAGTGCATGTGCGCAGAGGGCTACTCAAAGGAAAGAGCAGCTGCAGCAGCATGGGCGACTCGGGAGTAAGCCTGCAAGGTAATGGCCCCTCCCTTCAGAGATAAAAGCCAGCCTGAGAGACCGGGATTCTTTGCAGGAAGCAAAGAAGTTCTTGCACTTCAAACCTTGCGGAAGTTCGGACTCTCTTGGTTTGTGTTTGAAGACTTTTTGTTTGGAATATTTCTTGGCAACTTTATCTAGTGTTCTTGGCAGCCTTGCACCACCTTGGCAAGGCTCGTTCTTATCAGTTTTCATAGCCTTTTAACTGTGAATGAACGGAATTCGCAGAGAAGCATTAAAAGGTTTTGCTTTTATCTGTGTTTGGTGTTTGTTTACTTGGAACAAGGTTTAGGTCAGAACAGGGAGCGCCATTACTTTCAAGAAGAGATTGGACTACCATCTGTCAGAAATGGTGTAGCGGCTCCTGCTTGGGCAGGGGGTTGGACTAGATGACCTACAAAGTCCCTTCCAACTCTGATTATCTGTTGTCTTGTCTGTTAAGGGTGACGGGATTAAGACACGGCCCTCCAGAACATTATAGGATTATCTATCAGCAGAGCTCACCACGTGGCACAACCAAGCCCTTTCATTACATCACCCAACAAGGTTCAACCAAACTTGATTCAGACACACATGACTCCCCATGGGAGTCTGACTGCAACCAATAGGATACATGCCCTTGCCACAGGAACAGGAAGCTCAAGTTCAAAGCCCAAGAGAAGATACAAATAACACTCATTCCCCACGCTATGTGGTCAGCTACCCAGGACTTCAAATCCATGTGGCCCTGTCCACCATTAAACCATTTTTCCAAGCAGCCTCCATGTTTCCAGTGTCTTTCTCCCCACTTGGAACTGAACCCAGGTGGACGTTTCTTTCGGCAGTGTGCTTGTCTATTTTTCCATCTCTTCTATGACCCAGAATAATAAACTAACTATGGAAGCCAAGAGCTTTCTCCTACCCTTGGGTTTGGTTGTTTCACCTTGACAAATGAAACAATTATTTAATGAAAGAGCAGAAGGTAAAAAAGTTAAAGGCAAGGGTTCTTGGTTTCCATGTTGTTTGTTTTCCTTTTGCTTGGCCCGTGGCAATTTTTTTTTTAAAAAAAATTCCCCTCCTTTAGCTTCCTCAGATTAAAGATCTTATATAAGATGAGTGTTGAAGGTAATTGCTAATAATTATTAAAACCTTATTTGTTTTGACATCCTGAGGCTTGGTTACAACCCTCCTCTACTTGCTGTGCCCTACCCTCATCTTAAAATCAACCGTTAAGGAAAGAAAAGGGTGTTTTCAGAAGCCAGATGCATTAAATTTTTAGGATTTAATTCCTCGGGCATAAATGTTCCTGAGAAATCTTGCTCTAACCACCTCCCTGGGAGATGGGAAAATATAAGCGGGTACTAATGTTATTAGCACATTCTGTTCGTTAGATGCAAACCCCGGATTCTACTAACGAGAAGAGAAGAGAAGAGAAGAGAAGAGAAGAGAAGAGAAGAGAAGAGAAGAGAAGAGAAGAGAATAACAGAGTTGGAAGGGATCTTGGAGATCTTCTAGTCCAACCCCCTTCCTAGGCAGGAAACCCTACACCACTTCAGACAAATAGTTATCTAACATCTTTTAAAAAACTTCCAGTGTTGGAGCATTCACAGCTTCTGGAGGCAAGTTGTCCCACTGGTTAATTGTTCTAACTGTCAGAGAAGTTACAACGTGCTGAAAAAAGTGACTTATGACCGCTTTTCAGACTTACGACCATGGTTATGTAATTTTATTTATATATATATATATATATATATATATATATATATATATATATATATATATATATATATATAAAATTAATATTATATATATATATATATATATAAAATTAATATTATATATATATATATATATATATATATATATATATGTGGATCTTCGGTTCTTCGGGTTTTCTCCCACGTAGAGTTGGAAATATTTAGGCGACGTTTCGATGAAGTCTCATTCATCATCTTCAGGCTTGTGTCTTCGGCCTTGTGCTTCTCAGAGTGATGTGAGCTTGCAGCTGCTTCTTCCTTTTAACTACTAGTGGGGGGGTGACTTGATTGGGTGGGGGCTTGGCTGTGTTCTGATTGGGTGGGTGTGCGTTCTCATTGGTTGGGGGTTTGGCTGTGTTCTGATTGGTTGGGGGGTTAGCTGTGTTCTGATTGGCTGGGGGTGTGTTCTGTTCTGGTGGGGGTTTGGTTGTACTCCAGTTAGTCTCAGTTGCTGGGGGATTTGAGCTGGTGAGCTGCGATCTTATTGTTTGGCTTCGCGTTCGTGGTCGTGCCACATCTTCATGGTGGGCATCAGTTCCATCAATGAGACTTCATCGAAACATCGCCTAAATATTTCCAACTCTACACGGGAGAAAACCCGAAGAACCAAAGATCCACATACAAATACCCGCGAAAATCTCCGAAAACAAATATATATATATATATATATATATATATATATATATATCCTAGTATATATATATAGATCTATCCTAGTATCCCTTGTTTAATTGATTGGATGGGCGGGAACAGGCTTCGGCTCAACCCATCCAAGACCGAGTGGCTGTGGTTTCCGGCGCCCCGATATAGCCAGCTGACACCTTCGCTGGCTATTGGGGGGGAAGTTCTGCCCCCCACAGAGAGGGCTCGCAACCTGGGAGTCCTCCTGGATGTACGGCTGCCGCTTGAACATCACATCGCGGCCGTCTCCAGGGGGGCGTTTCATCAGATCCGTCGGATCTACCGGTTGCGGCCCTTCCTGGATCGGGACGCCTTGCGCACAGTCACTCAGGCCCTTGTCACCTCTCGCCTGGACTATTGTAATGCCCTCTACATGGGGCTCCCAGCGGGGAGCATCCGGAGACTCCAGCTGGTGCAAAATGCAGCCGCGCGGGTGATCATGGGGGCGTCATGTAGCACCCATGTGACGCCTCTCCTGCGCGAGCTGCATTGGTTACCGGTGGCTCTCCGGGTTCGCTTTAAGGTTCTAGTTTTGACCTTTAGGGCGACCCATGGCATGGGACCAGGTTACCTTCAGGACCGCATTCTGCCAGCGTTCTCCAACAGGCCGGTGCGTTCCCACAGAGAGGGTCTGCTCCGGGTGCCGTCGGCCGCTATGTGTCGTCTGGCGGCGCCAAGGAGTAGGGCCTTCTCTGTGGGTGCCCCCGCCCTCTGGAATGCTCTGCCACCGGAGCTCCGTACCGGCACGGACCTGAGGGCCTTCAGGCGCGCGTTGAAGACCTGGCTCTTTGAGCAGGCCGGCCTGGGCTGAGATAATGGTTTTAATTTGGTCTCCATATTTAATTCTAAATTGGGTTTTAAGGGCGGGGGGTTGTTAGTTTTATCAAGCAGCCGATTGAAATTTAATATATTTTAACTTTTGTATTCTTTGTGGGGTTTTTAGATGAGCTGTTCACCGCCCTGAGTCCCTCGGGAGAAGGGCGGTATATAAATGGAATAAATAAATAAAAATAAATAAATAAATAAATAATATTTATCAGCTCAAAAACCTAACACACACACACACATATACAAGAAAAAACATTCCATTTCAATTGTGCGTTGATTAGGTACATATTTCAAATTACTTATCCATTATTTACAATATTCTTCTTGTTCATCTTAACAACTTAACAGTAATCACATTCCCATATGCTTAATATAAATACAATTTAGTATATCTATTACGTTAACTCCTCTTATTATTTTATTGATATGTCTAATCCCTTTTAGAATTAGAATTCTTTTATTGGCCAAGTGTGATTGGACACACAAGGAATTTGTCTTTGTTGCAAATGCTCTCTGTATACATAAAAGAAAAGATACATTTGTCAAGAATCATAAGGTATAACACTTAATGATAATCATAGGGTTCAATAAGCAATTAAATCATACTAGGAAACAGTCCATATAAATCGTAAGGATACAAGCAACAAAGTTACAGTCATACAGTCACAAGTGGGAGGGGTTGGGTGATAAGGAGTGATGAGAAGATTAATAGTAATAGTAATGCAGACTTTGTAATAGTTGAACAGTGTTGAGGGAATTATTTGCTTAGCAGAGTGATGGCATTCGGGAAAAAACTGTCCTTGTGTCCAGTTGTTCTGTGTGCAGTGCTCTATAGCATCGTTTTGAGGGAAAGAGTTGAAACAGTTTATGTCCGGGATGGGAGGAGTCTGTAAATATTTTCACAGCCTTCTATTTGACCCAACAATCCTCCACAGTCTCTTCCAGTTCTATTCTATTCTAATTCTAGTCTAATGAAAAGAAGAATTACAGGAAACAGCAGTATTCCAATGTTATCGGGTCTCCTGCTTGAGCAGAGGGTTGGCCTAGGGCAGTGGTTGCCAACCAGTGGGCCGGGGACTACTGGTGATCTGCGAGAAAATATTGGTGATTTGCAGAGAAATGTCAGCCCCAAAGCAATTAATTCAGGCTGTGAGGGAACATAAAGCTGCGCCGCCCATATGGCCCGCAGGAACACAAGGCTTGCGTCGCTTGCATTGCAAACAACACGAGGTAGTGAGGGGAGGAGGGAAAGAGCGGAGTGGGGGAACTTGCCCCACTTGCCCCACACACCTGGCCTGGCCACTGGGCTGCTTCTTTCCGCTTCTTTCTTCTTCTGCTTTTGGCTGCACTCAAGGAAAGCAGCAAAAGTCTTTCTTTCTCTCCCCCAAACTCTGCCAGAAATGAGTCTTTGGGACCCTGTAAGGCATCCTGCTCCAAGAGGCTGCGCCAGTGCGACAAGTCTCACAAAGACTCATTTCTGGCAGAGTTTGGGGGAAAGAAAGACTTCTGCTGCTTCTACTGCTTTCCTTGCATGAAGCCAAAAGTCTCTCCCTCCCTCCCCCTCCCCCAAGAACAAAGCTGGAGATGATATCCTGTGATCCCAAATAAAGAATGATCGATCGGTAGGAAAACGGGGTGGGGAATTTTCCTGCAGACTTTTTTGGGGGATTTTCCTAGGGTCTCTTGGTCCATGGGATTTCAAATTATGAGTTTGGTGGTCCCTGAGGTCCAAAAGGTTGGCGACCCCTGGACTAGAAGACCTCCGAGGTCCCTTCCAGCTCTATTCAGATTGATTGATAATATCTGAGATGTTATTGCAAAGAAGAGGGAGTCAAGCTATTCTCCAAAGCACCTGAGGGCAGGACAAGAAGCAATGGATGGAAATCTAATCAAGGACAGAAGCAACCTAGAACTAAGGAGAAATTTCCTAACAGTGAGAACAATCAACCAATGGATTAGCTTGTCTTAAGAAGTTGTGGGTGATCCATCACTAGAGGCTTTCAAAAACAAACTGGACAACCATTTGTCTGAAATGGTATAGACTATAAAGTCTCCTGCTTGAGCAGGGGTTGGACTAGAAGACCTCCAGTGCCCCTTCCAACTGTATTATTCTATGTTCTATGTACATTCTCTCATCACTGTGCCATCGTGTCCTGACCCAAACTTGGTTCCAAAAGAGCAAACGCAAGACAAAGGCAACAGCACAACCTTTACTGTTTCATTGACGAATCCTGTTTCTTCACAGTTAAAAGGCTGCTTCCAACTAATTAGCTCCAACAAGGAAGAGCCTTGCCAAGTTTTTGCAAGGCTGCCAAGAACAACAGATAAAGTTCCTAAACAATAAATCAAAGAGTCTTCAAACACCAACTCAGATATTCCCAACGTCCACCAGGCTTGAGTATCAAACTTCTTTGCCTTCTGCAAAGAACTGCAGTTTCTCAGCTGGCTTTTATCTCTTAAGGGAGGAGCCATTACCTTGCAGCCTTACTCCCTAGTTGCCCATGCTGCTGCAGCTGCTCTTTCCTTCGAGCAGCCCTGCATGCACGTGTGCTGGGCACAGGCTCCTCAGTGGCCTCTTCATCACTGCTGCAGCCTCCACAATCTCCAAAAGTAGCACTCCACTCCCTGATGGTCCTGGCCCCATCCCTGCATCACATGCAGACCCCTCATCTGAGTCCTCACTCTCCGAGACCTCTGCCATCCACACCTGCTGTCAGGGAACCACAATGCATCATTTGGTCTTTTACCATTTTTACAGAATTAGATATGCTCTGAAAACCTATTTTTATCATGAGGCCATGCCACACGAGGAGGATCGCAACACATTTTATTCCATTGTGCTGTAAGACTGCTAGGTTTATTCTCAATAAGTTACCCATGATGATAGGAATTAACTGGGATAGGAAAACATTTATCACTGCAAAAGTTGAAGGAAGATTAGCCACCGCACAGTTTTCTGAGCTGATATTTAAATTTTGAGAGAACACATGAATATCTGTTTATATATCCTTGGGAAATTGGAAATAGCAACAAGCATAACATGATCTTCATAAAAACCTTACTCTAGATTTATTGCCCAATAATTGCAACTAATTGTGTTTACTTTTCCCCAGTGGAAAGATAGATTAGCATGTTTCCTGTTATATTCCTTTTTAATTGCTTCAATGTAAGATTAGTTATGAAAATTAATTTTAAAATGCAGTCCTGCTCAGTTGGCTGTCATCTTAATTTTCTTCAGGTGATTTATATTCTTCAGATTCAGCTGACTGATATATACGTATTACTGATGTTCATATTGTTATTCATTTATTATTATTTGTTACATTTATATGCTGTTCCTCTCAGGGTTTGAAGTGATCCTGGAACGACTATTCATATAACACTCAAAAAAGCCATTTTAATGTGTAAACTCATGTTTATATCACTGTGAAATTTGTTATAACTTTACAATAACAGAATAGCCAAGTTGGAAGGGACCTTGGGGGTCTTCTAGTCCAACCCCCTGCTTAAGCAGGAGATCCTATCCACTTCTGTCAAATGGCTGTCCAATTTCTCCTTTAAAACCTCCACTGATGATGGAGTGATTTCATTGGTTCCCACGTATTTTTCTTTGAACTCAAAAAGAAACGTATAGTGTTTTCACCAGCACGTCTGCTTCAGGAGTGGGATTCAATTTTTCTAACAACCGGTTCTGTGGGCGTGGCTCAGGTGGTGGATATGGCTTGGTGGTCATGTGACTGGATAGACGTGGCTTGGTGGTCATCTTTTTGACTGGGCGTGGCCAACTCAATATGACTCACATTGAGGCATGCATCTCCTCGCCTGGCCTCTCATGACTGTGAGGATGCTGCAACAGTCATAAGTGTGAAAAATGGTCATAAGTCACTTTTTTCAGTGTCATTGTAATTTTGAATGGTCACTCCATACAAGCAAAGGACCAGCAAAGGAGGGGGGAAAAAAACTCCAGAGAAGTTCCTGAGACAGGAAGTCTAGTCCTGCCAAGAATGTAATAAGGGTTAACAGTGAGGCAGTTTCTGTAAGCAACACCAGAATGTTTCCTTCCTGCCTTCCTTACAGGATTAGGCCAGTAATTTCTTCTAACAACCGGTTCTCTGAACTGCTTAGAATGTTAACAACCAGTTCTAGCGAATGGGTGCGAACTGGTAGAATCCCACCCGTGGTCTGCTTTCAGAAGAGGTCAGTTACAGCCTGAAGTCCTCCTTGCACATTGACTCTCAAATTATTGAATTTTTTTTGAAAGTTCTCTAGGTACAGGGTTTCCTGGCTGAGCAGGTGGTTGGAATAGAAGACCTCCAAGGTATTCTATTCTATTCTATTCTATTCTATTCTGTTCTGTTCTATTCTATTCTATTCTATTCTATTCCATTCCATTCCATTCCATTCCATTCTATCCCATCCACTCCACTCCACTCCACTCCACTCCACTCCACTCCATTCCATTCCATTCCATTCCATTCCATTCTATTCTATTCTATTCTATTCTATTCTACTTCTATAATCTATCCCATCTCATTCCTTCCTTTCCATTCCATCCCATCCCATCCCATCCCATCCCATTCCTTTCCATTCCATCCTACTTCTATATTCTAACCCATCCCTTCCCTTCCCTTCCCTTCCCTTCCCTTCCCTTCCATTCCATTCTATTCTGTCAATGGGGAAGCCAGATTCAATAAACAGCTGTGTTACTAATTTCACAACTGCAGTGATTCCCTTAACAACTGTGACAAGAAATGGGACAAAATTCACTTGTGTTTCGCTTAGCAACAGAAATGTTGGGCTCCATTATGGTCATGAGTCAAGAGACGCTTCAGTCAAGGGCTTCTTTATTCATAGCCTATAGGTGGGTACTTCTCGAGTTATGGTCACAATCCAGAACCCGCATTTCTACAATTAGGCAGGGCAATTGTTAAGTGAGTCATCTTCAATTTTTCAGGGTTTTTTTTTTGGCACAGTCAAATCACGGCAGTTGTTAAGTGAATCAGCTGGTTGTTAACCAAATCCAGTCCCCTCCCCCATTGGCTTTGTTTCTACGAAGATTATTGGGAAGGTTTCAAATGGTGATCACGGGACCTCAGGACACTGCAATTGCCATAAATACATTGCCGATTGCCAAGTGTCATGCCCCTGTCAGAGTCTGAATCAGAGAAGGAAGATGAACAGCTGACAGAGAGCAGCTGTGGAGGAAACTGGGGAAGGGCAAAGTGTGGCTGGGCAGAGCAGGGAAGAGGTAGAACAAGGGAGAGGAAGTTCAGAGGAAGACCCAGGCCCACCCTCTCTTCATCCTAAAGGCACACAGGGAATAATGGAGAAGGGAGCAACGTAGGTTGCGTGGCTTATGGGGGAGGAAAGGGCCCTGATTCCCTTCATTAGCCACACCTGGGAATGAGAGTTTAAAAGAGATGCAAGCTGAGTGAGGCATCTGCTGAGAACAAATGTGAGTTTAATCTTGTGCTGATTTTGGTTATCTGCGTTCCTGGCATCCTCCCAACCATGTTGAATTACTACCGTTCCTTCAGGTCTGGAATTCCTTCTCTTGCCCTGCTGGACTAATTACCTCATCTTGCTTTGATTGGACTTATAATTACAGTTTTTCTTGACCATATTTTGGACTTGATTCTCTGCAGCCAAAGGCTGTTCCTGGGAGAGTTTTTCTCCAGCCCAGAAGGTAACCTGGACATCGGGGGCAAAGTTGGAGCTAATAAAGGGACTCCTACTGATTATCTGACTGTGTTGCCTTTGTGCCCTGCCCCGGGACATCACACCAAGCATTGTGGGGATGCTGCCCCAGGTGTAAGTGCAAGACTGGCTATAAGTCACCCAGTGCTGTTATAAATAGTCACTAAGTGAATGAATAGTTATAAATCGAGGATCCTCTGTAATCGTTTTTTTTATTCCTCAGTAGCCTGCAATGCAGTTGTCTAAAGCTAGATGGCCATTTCCTTGTTGTTAAGTTACACCCAACCAATCAATTTTAATATGAATCAGATAATGGCTTTTAATGGGTTTGCTAGGCTCTTTATTTGACAGGAAACATGTCCACCTTTTTATGCTTTTCATGCTAGCTGAGTTTCTCACAATGGCTTTTGAGCTGCTCCTTCTCCTCCCTTATCTTTCCTTTCATCTCTCTCTCTCTCTTTCTTTTAAAAAAATGATTTATTACCCTTCCTGTTTTAACTTGCAAGTTAAAGTTTAATGGGTAGGAACGAACGGGATGTTAAAAAGATATTTCGATTGTCACTTTATCGAAGGAAGTGGAAGCGATTTCAGCTGAAGACATTAGCACCACTTAGCAGCTCTTAATTCTCAACTGGGGATTTGACCTTCTCAAAAATGTTCTCAGCAGGGATTTGACCTTCCGTGGGGCGCGAGTTGCCCCGAATATGGCTTTATCTCTGGAGTTTCACTTATGCTGGCATTTTGGAAATGGGCCAGGCAGCCTTGATAACAGTCAGACCCCACACACTACAGTGATTGTATGAAAGTTTCTTTCTTTCTTTCTTTCTTTCTTTCTTTCTTTCTTTCTTTCTTTCTTTCTTTCTTTCTTTCTTTCTTTCTTTCTTTCTTTCTTTCTTTCTTTCTTTCTTTCTTTCTTTCTTTCTTTCCATCACTAAGTGTTGTATCTAATGTTTTATGAGGAATGTATTTTACAATGATGATGTTAATGACCTATCGCTATTGTTGCATGTACATTGAGAGTTTACGCATAGGAAACAAATTACTTGTGTGTCTAATCACATTTGGCCAATATTCTATTCTGTTCTGTTCTGTTCTATACTGTACTCTACTCTACTTTATTCTACTCTACTCTACTTTACTCTACTTCCTCATTACTATTCTGTTCTGTTCTTTTCTTTTCTCTTCTCTTCTCTACTCTACTCCCTCATTCTATTCTGTTCTGTTCTGTTCTGTTCTATTCTATTCTATTCTCTACTTCCTCATTCCTATTCTATTTTATTCTCTTCTCTACTCCCTCATTCTCTTCTCTTCTCCCTCATTCCTCTTCTCTTCTCTTCTCTACTCTACTTCCTCATTAGTATTCTATTCTATTCTATTCTATTCTATTCTATTCTATTCTCTACTTCCTCATTCCTATTCTATTTTATTCTCTTCTCTTCTCTACTCCCTCATTCTCTTCTCTTCTCCCTCATTCTCTTCTCTTCTCTTCTCTTCTCTTCTCTTCTCTTCTCTTCTCTTCTCTTCTCTTCACTTCTCTTCTCTTCTCTTCTCTTCTCTTCTCTTCTCTTCTCTTCTCTTCTCTACTCTACTGTACTCTACTCTACTTCCTCATTAGTATTCTATTCTATTCTATTCTATTCTATTCTATTCTATTCTATTCCATTCCCATTCCCTCTTCCTTCCTTCCTTCCTTCCTTCCTTCCTTCCTTCCTTCCTTCCTTCCTTCCTTCCTTCCTTCCTTCCTTCCTTCCTTCCTTCCTTCCTTCATGGTGCCGAAAACATTGGAGGCCACTTCTCTAGGAGGTGTTGGAAGAAATATCCACCCGGTTCAGTTCCAACTGGGAAGAAAGACACTGGAAACATGGAGGCTGATTGGAAAGATGGTTTATTGATGGACAGGACCACATGGAGTGGAGAGTGAGGGTTGTTTATTCCCTCTCTTGGACCTTGCCCTTGAGCTTCCTGTTCCTGTGCAAGAAATGTATTCTATTGGCTGCTGTCAGACTCCCATGGGGCTATGCAGGGGTCATAGCTGAGGTTGTCTGAGATATGTTTGGTTGAAGCTTGCTGGGTGATGCAATGTAACGAAGAGGCTTGTGTTCTGTGGGCAATTCCTATTGTGTCTTAATGGCTTTGTCCTGGTTTGGATCCTGAGTGAGGGCTAATCCAGGGGTGGGCTGCTATGGGTTCGCCCAGGTTTGGGTGGACCCGTAGCTAATGTTATGGCTGGTTCGACGAACCGCCAAATCCCACCCCTGGCTGGCCATGCCCACCCCTCCCCTCCCCTCTCAGGAGTCTCCATGCAGCTCGTTTTGGATGCGAGGTAAGTGCAGGGCCCACATAGAGGCTCCAGGAGGGAGAAAAACGGGCCTCCCGGAAGTTACGGAAGTCCAAAAACAGGCCCATTTACGGCCCCCAGAGGGCCTCTGGAGCCCAGGGCAGCAGTTTTCACCCTCCCAGAGGCTTGAGGAAAGCCTCCAGAGCCTGGGGAAGGCGAAAAATGGGCTTCCCAGAAATTCCGGCAGCAACCAGGCAGAGAACCCATTGCTGAAACTTTTGAAGTCCACCCCTGGGCTAATCCCATCACCTTGGAGCTGAAGGTCTTTTGTCTTGTAGATAGGCTGTCCCAGTCCTGCCTGGGCTATTAAGAAAGGTGGGGGCTGCTTTCCAAGAGCATGTTTCTCCTTTAGGGAAATATAATATTCTGCCTTTTAAAAATATTTCTCAAAACATTTCATTCTTCTAGGAGAGGGGTGGGTTTCTAACCTTCTACAGAGGAATGTGTAAAGTTTTCCTATGGAGGAAAAGTATTTTATGACTAGTTGTCCCTTCATAAATCCTTCTGACTCCATTTTGTACCATAAGAAGGAAAGAGGAAAGTTATCATCCAGAGAGGGGGGTGGGGAGGGAGAGAGAGAGAGGGAGGGAGGGAGGGAGACTGGAGGTGAAGAAGAGAGAATGAAGGCAAAGGTTCTTGTAAAAAGATGTGGCATCTCTGTGTAAGCATGCAATAAAAATGCACATATCTTCCAATGGTTAAGCTAAACAGGCAAGAAATGTAGCTTATCTTCTTTGTCACATTCTTGACACCTGTAAAGGCCCGTATGAGGATTTTAAGATGGAGACAGTGGCCAAAGTGACAGTATTTATGGCACTGATATCTTTATAGGCAGAAGTGAAAAAGAACAGAACAAGTTCTAATTTTTTTTAAAATCTAAAAACTGCAAAGTTGAATTCTTCCTGCAGTGAAGCTGTGTACATCCTGCAGAAGGTAATGGAAGTTTATTTATTTATTTTTATATATATATTACGTTTTCTTAACTGCCCATCTTAGTCAGAGATCAGCAGAGGGAGTAGAGATAGACCTCGAATTACAACAGTTCATTTAGTGACCATTGAAAGTTACAGTGGCACTGAAAAAAGTGACTGATGCTCATTTTTTCACCCTTACAACTGTTATGGCATCCCCATGGTCATGTGATCAAAATTTAGATGATTGGCAACTGATTAATATTTATGATGGCTGCAGTGTCCCAGAATCATTTTTCATAGTTATGACTGTTGTGGCATGATCAAAATTTGTACACTTGGCAACTGACTCATATTTATGATGGTTGCAGCATAGAATCAAGACAGAGGTGGGTATTCAGTAGGTTCTGGACCAGTTCTGGAGAACTGGTAGCAGAAATTTTGAGTAGTTTGGAGAACCGGCAAATCCCACCTCTGACTGGAGATTTTACACTATCCTTCCCCTGCCAAGCCCACCAAGCCACGTCCACAGAACCGGTAGTAAAAAATTTTGAATCCCACCACTGAATCAAGATCATGTGAAGTGTTAATGTCACATTATAATGCCTTGGTAAGGCCACACTTGGAATACTTGTCAGTGTGTAAGAATTCATGAACTGGAATGGCCATACAACAAGTCAGCCAATGGGGACTGTTTGGTGACTGAGACACAGGATTGGTTGTGTGAGCCATGCGAGACAGCTTGGAGCCCAGGCGTGGCTTAGCTTAATTGTTCTGTGTATAAAAGAGTCCATTTTGTCTTTGCTTGCTTGTTCTTGCACTTGCTATTTCTTCTTCTCTCTACCACGTTGCAAGAGCTGCATGGGTATTGTATATATGCATCATGTTTTATATTATTGTATATAAAGAAGTTTCTTCTATATAATGAATCCTGCTGAATTATTTGTTTGTGTGCTGGCTGGCTTGCTATAAACTCCCAACAATACTGCATCCAATTTTGGTCGCCATGATGTAAAAAAGATGTTGAAACTCTGGAAAGAGTGCAGAGAAGAGCAGCAAAGATAATTAAAGTGCGGGAGGCTATATAAAGAATGGTTGCTAAGATTGGGTATGTCTAGTTTAATGAAAAGAAGGAGTAGGGATGACATGATAGCAGTGTTCCCATATCTAAGGGACTTCCACAAAGAAGTAAGGGGCTAACCTATTCTCCAAAGCAGGACAAGAAGCAATGGATGGAAACTAATCAAGGAGAGAAGCAACCTAGAACTAAGGAGAAATTTCCTAACAGGGAGAACAATTTATAAGTGGAACGTCTTGCCTTCAGACGTTCTGGATGCTCCAACACTGGAAGTTTTCAAGAAGAGACTGGACAACCATTTGTCTGAATTGATATAGTGCTTCCTGCCTGAGCCGGTGGTTGGACTAGAAGTCCTCCAGGGTCCCTTCCAATTCTGTTATTCTGTTATTGTGGATTCCAGATCCACAATGCAGGACTTCCAATAGAAGAATTAGACCAACCAAGAACTTCTTCTTGGACAAATGTCTTGGGCAACCTGATTGAGGTTGGAGAAGGCTGTCCTGCAGATTCCTGGATGCTATACCATTAATGACCACCTGCTTAAACAGGAGACCCTATAGCCATTCGAGCCCCATGGTTGTCCAATCTCTTCTTGAAAGCCTCCAGTGACAGAGCACCCACAACTTCTGAAGGCAATCTTTTTCACTGATTAATTGTCCTTTCTCTTAGGACATTTCTCCTTAGTTCCAGGTTGGATCTCTCTTTGATAAGCTTCCATCTGTTACTTCTGAGAGTCTGCTCTGACCTAGGCTTCCCCAACAGCACGAAGCTGAGTCCTCATCCTGATAAACCCCTTTTATTTAATTTACAATGAGTTTCTTCTCCAATAAAGTCCCGGCCAACAATCTTTCAAGATAGTTCCCAATTGCAGACCTTTATCAGGCTTGGAGAGTACCCAGGCCGATATTACTTGGCAAGCATGCCGGAAGGAACTAATTGTCTCCTGCAAAGCCCCACTCCCCTTTCACTCTCTTTTATTCTCTGGGGAGGGACCATTCACTGGCCACCTGTGGCTTTACTCCCAAATCGGCTCTTGTTCCTCAGCTGTTTTCTTCTTCTGGCAGCTCTGTGCATGCGCATACTGGGAATAGGCCCCAGCTGTTCTTCGGCCTCACTGATCTCCGACTCCAAAGGCAGCTGATAACTGTCAGTCGGCCTTGGCCCCATCTCTGCCTCCGATGCAGAGCCCTTGTCAGAGCCTTCCCCAGACTCCAGGACTGGCCCATGCTCCTCCCCAACTTCCTCACTGTCCAAATCTGCTGCCAGCTCTGCTGGCCGCTGTCAAGCCACAACAGAGTCACTTGGAAAGGTAAATCTCCTCACAGTTAACTTAGGAGTGTCTTGATGGCTTTGCCAGGTAATCCAGGAAACGGCAAGGCTAACTTGTATCGGTGGCACCAGTGGCTTGCAGAAGGAACAAAAGTTCAATGGATTACCGCTGTGAAAACTACCTTTCATCTCTTTTTATGTATCCAAATGGTTTTCTTTGTCCATTCTCCCTGCCTTCCCCTTTCACCAATTCTGCATTTTTGCAAAGAGCCTTTGATGAAAAGCAAACAAAGATTAACAATGTGACTTTAAATGCTGAAGAAAATTAAACATCCACCCTCATCTAAATATAAACGCAGATTCATCAGAGATACGCCGCACACTATTTTCTGATTTCTGTAGACACATTTATTTATTCTTTTGGCCAGGTGCATGCTTTGAGCAACAGACTGTTCAGTGACTAATCTCATCCATCTCTACCTCCCAACAAGTGTGTTATTGATGCAATGTTTATCTGGTTGAACAAGCCTCGATAGAGTTCATTTCTGTGGATCCACCACTACACAAACCGGTACAGGTAGTCCAGAGTGTAATTTAGTTTAGTTTAGTTTAATTTACTTTACTTTATTGTCATTGCACCACATAAAATGAAATCAAATACCATCACGAGTCAAAAAGAGGGCTGTGAAAATATTTACAGACCTCACATCCTGGACATAAACTGTTTCAACTCCTTCCCTCAAAATGACAGTATAGAACACTGCATACCAGAACAACTAGACACAAGGACAGTTTTTTTCCAAATGCCATCACTCTGCTAAGCAAATAATTCCCTCAACACTATCCAACAATTTACAAAGCCTGCACTACTATTATTGTTAATCTTGTCATCACTCCTTATCACCTATCCCCTCCCACTTGTGACTGTATGACTGTAACTTTGTCGCTTATATCCTTACGATTTATATTGTTTCCTAGTATGATTTGATTGCTTATTGTACCCTATGACTATCATTAAGTGTTATACCTTATGATTCTTGACTCTTGATGAATGTATCTTTTCTTTTATATATACTGAGAGCATTTGCACCAAGACAAATTCCTTATGTGTCCAATCATACTTGGCCAATAAAGAATTCTATTCTATTCTATTCTATTCTATTCTATTCTATTCTATTCTATTCTATTCTATTCTATTCTATTCTATTCTATTCTATTCTATTCTAGACTAGACTAGACTAGACTAGACTAGATTCAATGCACATCATGACCATGAAAATAAACACAAACATACATCCTTCACAGTCCATACATTGAATTGAAAACCCCTGATATTGCATTCATATTGTACTATACAGTAGACTTCAACAGAGCTACTGCCCTGGGATAAAAGCTGTTTTTCAGCCAAAAGCTGTTTTGTCCTTGTTTTTATTATCCTGTACCATCTGCCAGATGGTAACAGTTCAAAAAAAAAGGGTTCCCAGGATGAGATGGATCTTTGACAATGTTTTGAACTTTCTTAAGACAGCAGGAGCTATAAAGCTCTTCCAAAGAGGGGAGAGGGCAACCAATGATCCTCTGGGCAATGATGTTAACCCTCAGGAGTGCTGTCCTATCTACCACTGTGCAATTGGCAAACCATACAGAGGTGCAGTAAGTTAAGATACTCTCTATGGTGTAGCGGTAGAAGGTCACCAGCAGTTTTCCATTCAGTTGTTTTTTTCCTGAGAAGTCTCAGGTGGTATAATCTCTGCTGGGCCCTTTTGACCAGGGCTGCAATGTGAGCACCCCAGGTCAGGTCCTTTTTTAGGGTAACATCCAGAAACTTAAAACTGGCCACCTGCTCCACTCGGTCTCCATTGATAAGCAAGGGCTGGATGTCTGATCTGTTCCTTCTATAGTCCACTATAGGCTCCCTGGTCTTATTGGTGTTGAGGACCAAGTTATTGTCTCCACACCATGAAAGCAACCAGTCCACCTCATCTCGATAGGCAGACTCACATAGACTCAATAGATGAGTCCTACCAGAGGTGGTATTCAGCCAGTTCTGACCAGTTCTGGAGAACCGATAGCAGAAATTTTGAGTAGTTTGGAGAACTGGCAAATCCCACCTCTGACTGGCCCAGCCCCCATCTCTTCTCTGCCTCCCATTGAGTCCCAGCTGATCGGCTGGCTCTTCTTTGGTTGCCCTGTACAGGAAAATGGAGCTGGAAAGCAGGTTAGTGGGGTGGGGAGGGAATGGGGATTTTGCAGTATCCTTCCCCTGTCACGCCCACCAAGCCACATGACGCCCACCAAGCCATGCCCACAGAACTGGTAGTAAAAAAATTTTCAATCCCATGACTGAAGTAGTCCTCAATTTACGACCACAATGGAGCCCCAAATTTATGTTCTTAAGTGAGAAATTTGTTAAGGTAGTTTGCTCCGTCTTATGGCTGTTTTTTGCCACATTTGTTAAGTGAATCACTGCAGGTTTTAAATTAGTCCCATGGTTGTTAAGTGAAACTGGTTTCCCCCATGGACCTAGCTCATCCGAAGGTCGCAAAAGGGGTTTAGGTTGACCGCTGGGGACGCTGCAACCATCATCAATTTTTTTCACACTTACGACCATTGCAACGTCCTTAAGGTCACATGATCAGAATTCAGACACTTGATCAAGAAAATGTATTATGGAATTTGACGTATGTATGTATGTATGTATGTATGTATGTATGTATGTATGTATGTATGTATGTATGTATGTATATTTTTCATTCAGAGTTTTGCAGTGTTAATTCAGTGCCAGAAAAATAAACACAGATGGATGATGCTTCCTTTAATGTCTTTATAAACATAATAAGTAAATTTTACAAACCAGTTGTAGATTTCTCCAACATGGAGCAAACTCAGACAGAAACATGTTGCAAGTTCAGAGCAGAGCTCCAGTCTTCAGCAAGTTAGTTTCTCTTTTACTTCAGTTCAGCAGTCAAGCAAGAGGAGAGAACCAGTTTCATTTTCAACAGACAGACTCAGAGCTTCACAGAGCTGCAGAGTTGCAGAGCTTAATATAGAGCCACACCTAGACTACTTCTAGTCTCAGTTTCCAGCCTAGGCTCCTTCTAGTTTCAGTTTCCAAACTGTCCTCACTGGCTGACTTAGTTGCTATGCCTATTCATTGGCTGACCTTGTTACCAAGCTCTATTCCACTTCATGAATATACTCTGACATATTCGTGTTATGTAGTAAATAGGGAGACTGGTATTAAGGTAAAATGAAGGTGGCTAGCTTGAATTATTAACCAGAGGGAACAATTCTGAATTAATGAAATAAGGATGAAAAAATTGCAAATGTGACAGAAAAAGGTAACATGGGAAATGAACATAGAAATGAGATGAGAATTTTAGATAATATTGTAAAATAAGATGCGAGAATATCCTAAGGGAAATGAAACAAGTTGTAACATGAATTGGAATTGGATAAATTTAATATTCAATACTAATAAGGATAGTGTGATATGAAATTGAATAAATAAAATGAATAGGTGACTGTGGTCATGTTTGTATTGAGATGCCAATTAGTGTACTTTCAAAGCGACGATAAAGTTATTCTAGAGTAACTAGAATGAAGTTACTCTAGAGTAAAAGTCTAAAAGAATTGGGTCCAATTAACTTGCCTTTCCGGGGGTTTCCTTTCATTCTTTTAAACTTGATTTACATCCTGGGAGAGAGGAGCTGGGAAGAGACAAGCATAAATATAACTCACGACTGGCATTGTACCAACCTTTCCGCAGCAGAAGGGGAAAAAAAACAGGGTGGCTGTTTAGCATATACCCCTGCTTTTTGGAAGTTAACCAGATTACTATTTTGCCAATAATAGATTCAATTGTTGTGCCCTAAACATTATGCAGAAGCATGGTTTTCATAATGAATGGGAATCACTTATCTAGGGCACAAGCAAGGGTGGGATTCTACCACTTCACACCTATAATCTAGAACCGGTTGTTAACATTCTAAGCAGTTCGGAGAACCGATTGCTAGAAGAAAATTACTGGCCTAATCCTGTAAGGAAGGCAGGAAGGAAACATTCTGGTGTTGCTTACAGAAATTGCCTCTCTGTTAACCCTTATTACATTCTTGGCAGGGTCAGGAACCTCTCTGGAGTTTTTTTTCCTTCCTTTGCTGGTACTTTGTATGTGTGGAGTGACCATTCAAAGTTACAACGGCACTGAAAAAAGTGACTTATGACCCTTTTTCACACTTACGACTGTTGCAGCATCCCCACAGTCACGAGAGGCTAGGTGAGGAGATGCGTGCCTCAATGTGAGTGATATTGAGCTGGCCACCCCCAGCCAGTCACATGACCACCAAGCCATGTCCACCCAGTCACATGACCACCAGGCCATGCCCACCAACTAAGCCACACCCACAGAACCGGTTGTTAAAAAATTTGAATCCCACCCCTGGGAACAAGGGAGTGTTTGCGGTTCGCTTCAGGGAGGCCAATCTGCAAGGGCGAGACGTTGTGTAAAGAGATGCTTTCACAAACCACGTATCCCTTTCAATTTTCATCCTGCATGTCGACAGCAGAAGCCTAATTTGCTTGAGTCTGTGCTATAAAGCAATGAATTAATTGAGGGAGCAGCCGATGAAAAGGTCTTTCCACTCCAATGAAATCAAACCCCACCAACTGGAGTGGTGTTTTTTTTTCCCCTTCAGGAAGAAGGAAAAGATGCTTCCCAAAGGGGCTTTTTTTTTTCAAGAGGCACCTGGACTTTCTGGCTTTTTTCTTTGAAGACGTTTCGCTTTTCCTCCAAGAAGCTTCTTCAGCTCTGACTGGATGGTGGGGGAATGGAAGGATTTGCACTCCTTGCAGACAGATGGTCATTTGCATCCTTTTAGGGAGTCGTTGAGGCCACTTGGAGGTTTATCTGTGTCCTCAGGGTCACCCAAGGATGGGCTGCAAAAATTTTAGCAACTGGTTCTCTGCCTGGTTGCTGGATGGCTGTGGCCATGGTGGGCATTGCCTAGTCAGCCTCCTGCACAACAGCGCGCCGGGAGGGGGTGTTTTTGCCCTCCCCAAGTTCCAGAGGATTTCTTTGAGCCTCCGGGAGGGCACAAATGGCCTCCCTGGCCTCCGGAGTTGGAAGGGATCTTGGAGGTCGTCTAGTCCAACCCCCTGATCAAGCAAGAAACCCTGTACCATTTCAGACAGGGGGTTGTCTGATCTCTTCTTAAAAATCCAAAACAGCTATGCATTAGCTTTATTGATCAAACTTAAATAACAAAATAATTTCTCCCCCCTTTTTGCAACAGTCCTAAAAGACCAGAAGGTAAATATCTCAACAGAAGAAAAAACTGCCTTCCATTTCTGAGTTGCCTCCTTTAATTCCTGGAGGACTGAACTAATGTCTTCTCCAGCTGCTACTGTTTTCCTGACCCTTGAACATCAAGCAAGATGCTCTGTTTAGTGTCTGACCTCAGCAGACATCGGAGAAGCTGCAGGGAAATCACCAAATTCAGAACATCAAAGAAACAGAAGGAGGAAGAAGCAAGATAAAACTTTGGGCGGGTTTAGTACTATGCACTATGTCCAATGGGGTTAGGATTTGACTTTTGCTGTTCAATTCTGAGGCCTCCTTGAACGGTTCCAGTTGAAAACAACTTTGGACAACCAGGAAATGGCTAATTTAGGAGAAAGTATAGAGACCCTAAAGGTACGCGGTGGCTCAGTGGCTAAGATTGTCAATCAGAAAAGTCGGCAGTTCGGCGGTTCAAATCCCTAGCACCACGTAATGGAGTGAGCTCCCGTTACTTGCCCCAGCTTCTGCCAACCTAGCAGTTCGAAAGCATGTAAAGAAATGCATGTAGAAAAATAGGAACCACTTTGGTGGGAAGGTAACAGCGTTCGGTGTGCCTTCGGCATTTAGTCATGCCGGCCACATGACCACGGAGATGTCTTCGGACAGCGCTGGCTCTTCGGCTTTGTAATGGAGATGAGCACCGGCCCCTAGAGCTGGAAACGACTAGCACGTATGTGCAAGGGGAACCTTTACCTTTACCATAGAGACTTGTTTGCTGATACAGAATATTTATTTGCTTAACCATTGATTAATACACTTACGAGAACTCCCGAGTCAAACAAAGTGACGTATAGGAAAAATAAACATTAACAGGAAAGTATCCATCTATTATCCGAATCCCGTAGTTTCCAAACAGTGAAGACAATTAACCAGTGGAACAGCTTGGATCCAGAAGTTGTGGTTGCTCCATTACTGGAGGTTTTAAAGAAAAGACTGGAGAGCTTGTCTGGAATGGTATAGGGTCTCCTACTTGTGCAGGGGGCTGGACTAGAAGACCTTCCAAGATCCCTTCCAATTCTGTTACTTTGTTATTTAGTTAGTTATCCCAAATTAATGTAGTAACTATTAACTAATGCTAATGTAGAACAATTTGGGCCTTTGAGTTGAATCACTTCTCAGGGGGAAACCCAAATTAATGCATATTTAATTAACCTTAATAATTAATTAGCCATCCTTTTCTTAGACATATCCAATAAAGACTCCATTTTTGAAGTGCTGTCATGTTTAGAAGTGTCTTCTGTCGTTGAATCAGAGTCCCAAAGGTGCTTTTTTTTCCCCCCAAGAGGCAACTGGACTTTCTGTTTTTTTTTGAAGACGTTTCGCCTCTCATGCAAGAAGCTTCTTTAGTTCCAGAGCTGAAGAATCTTCCTTGGATGAGAAGTGAAACATCGTCATAGAAAACCAGAAAGTCCAGTTGCCTCTTGAAAAAAAGCACCTTTGGGACAACCATGACCTGGATGACGGACAACCTTCATGGACATTCATCAGGGACTGCTTTTCTTCTGCAATTTTTGACTTGGGTTCCACGTCTTGCATTCCATGAGAAAGATAAATCTTTGCCTTCTTTAGATGACATTACAAAAGTGTTATCCTATCTCTTAGAACAATTAATCAGTGCAATGACATGCCTTCAGAAGTTGTGGCAGCTCCAACATGGCAGGTTTTTAACAAGAGATTGGATAGCCATTTGTTCGGAATGGTATGAGGCAGTGGTGGCTAACCATTTTGGGCTCTTGTGCCAAAAATTGTGCGTGCGCTCGCGCATGTGCACTCGCATGCCAGCACCCAGAAGGCAATGCGTTCGCCCCCACCCTCCTGCGCATGCGTGCGTGATTTCCCCCCATCCCGTTACCTGCACTGCGCATGCGTGCGCCCTCCCAGCTGATTTTGGGCCCGTTTCGTCACTTTTGGTATTTCCAGAAATACCGGAAGTGACGAAATGGGCCTGTTTTTCGGCCTCCAAAGACTGCAAAGGCTTCCCTCGAGCCTCTGGGAGGCCGAACACGGCCTCAAACAGGCCAAAAATCAGCTGGGAGGCGTGCTCATAGGCAGTGCAGGTAAGTTTGCCTGGGGCTTGCGTGCCCGCACAAATGGCTCGTGCCACCTGTGGCAGGCGTGCCATAGGTTCGCCATCACAGGTATAAGGTTTCCTGCTTGAGCAATGGGTTGGACTAGAAGACCTCCAAGGTCCCTTCCAACTCTGTTCTCTTAAGGTTCTGTAAATATGGTTTTGCTTCCAAATCCCATGATTATCTGTATTACCTTTCTTTCCATGTCTTCCAGTTTCTCTGAATATGTCTTATAACGTAGTCAAAACTGCATTTGAGATGAGATCTCACCAGTGCAAAATATGACAAAGTTGTTCCTGTGATTTCAAAATTATATTTTTGCTGACTTTAGGCAGGCTGATCTCTGGCTTCTTGGGCCTTCTTGTTTCCACTTTATTTATTTTTTTGAAAACTGGGGACATTTGCCATCCTGCAGTCATCTGGATTTCACCTCTTCTCCAGTATTTCTTAACAAGAAATGTCCCCAGCCAAACAATAACCAAACGCCATAAATATATCAGGATGTGATACAGCTGCTCTTGTCAGCCAAGACAAGTAGGAATTTCCTGGAAGGATGACCCTTGCTTCTAGTACCAACAGATGTCAGATAATTAAATTCTTCCATCATTATCAACCAATTCTCCTTGGTAAAAGGTCAGTAAACAACAGTATTTTTTTTTTAATTTTCCCACTCATTTTAACTTAAATGCTCTCAGCGAGTTCATTCCTGTGGCCTTTTCCACAGATATTTTTTTTATTCTACAAAGCAATCTGTTCTCCCTTTCTTCTTTTTGAAAAGTGAAATACTGTCTTAACAGAAAA
The DNA here is from genome assembly GCA_023653725.1 of Bungarus multicinctus. Classification (NCBI taxonomy): domain Eukaryota; kingdom Metazoa; phylum Chordata; class Lepidosauria; order Squamata; family Elapidae; genus Bungarus; species Bungarus multicinctus. Next base: position 23,414,680 of record CM042848.1, on the reverse strand, counting down.
ATAGAGTTGGAAGGGTCCTTGGAGGTCATCTAGTCCAACCCCCTGCTCACAGTGGTGGGATTCAATTTTTTTTACTACCGGTTCTTTGGGCGTGGCTTGGTGGGCATGACAGGGAAAGGAGACTGTAAAATCCCCATTCGCTCCCCGCCCCACTAACCTGCTTTCCAGCTCCTCAAAGGAAGGATGTATCCTTCCCCTGCCACGCCCACCAAGCCATGACCACTAACCAAGCCATGCCCACATAACCAGGAGTAAAATATTTTGAATCCCACCACTGGTCGTAAGTGTGGAAAGACGGTGATAAGACACTTTTGGGAGAACTGTTTTAACTTCAAATGGCCACTAAACCGGTTGTAAGTCGAGGACTAGCTACAATAAAGGGATATTTTCAGGAGATATTTCCTGTCCTCCAATATAGAAACGGCAAGGACATATGGAGAACATGATGTTTTTTCCCCAGCAGAAAACTTTAAACCCTCTCCAAATCTAGATTTATTTACTTGAAAGTTTTTGAATAACTCTGATATGATATTAAAACTTCTGATAGAATAGAATAACAGAATTGGAAGGGACCTTGGAGGTCTTCTAGTCCAACCCCCTGCCTAGACAGGAAACCCTACACTAGTGGTTGCCAACTAGTGGGCTGGGGACCACTGGTGGTCCATGAGAAAATTTTGGTGGTCTGCAGAGAAATGTCACCCCCCAAAGCACCCCCCCAAAGCAATTAATCCAGGCTGCGTGGGAACACAATGGCCCAGGGAAGACAAGGCTTGGATCACTTGCATTGCGAACAACATGAGATAGTGAGGGGAGGGGAAACGGGCGGAGGGGAGGAGCTTGCCCAACTCGGCCCAAGCGCCTGGCCTGACCACCAGGATGCTTCTTTCTGCTTCTTTTTTCTTCTGCTTTTGGCTGCACGCAAGGAAAGCAGCAAAAGTATTTCTTTCTCTCCCCCAAACTCCACCAGAAATGAGTCTTTTGGACCCTGCAAGGCCTCCTGCTCCAAGAGGCTGAGCCAACACAACTTTCACAAAGACTAATTTCTGGCGGAGTTTGGGGCAGAGAAAGAAAGACTTCTGCTGCTTTCCTTGCATGAAGCCAAAAGTCTCTCTCTCTCTCTCTCTCTCTCTCTCTCCCGCCCCCTGAGAACGGAGCTGGAGATGGTATCCTGTGATCCCAAATAAAGAATGATCAATCGGTAGGAAGACAGGTTGGGGAATTTTCCTGCAGACTTTTTTGGGGATTTTTCCAGGGTCTCTGCTCAGCAGGATTTAAAATTATGAATTTGGTAGTCCCTGAGGTCCAAAAGATTGGTGACCCCTGCCCTACGTCACTTCTGATAAATGGTAATCCACAGGGGTGGGATTCAAATTTTTTAACCGCCAGTTCTGTGGGTGTGGCTTAAGTGATGGGCGTGGCTTGGTGGTCATGTGACTGAGCGGGCATGGCTTGGTGGTCATGTTATTGGCTGGGCATGGCCAACTCAATATCACTCACATCGAGGTACGCATCTCCCCGCCTGGCCCCTCATGACTGTGGGGATGTTGCAACAGTCGTAAGTGTGAAAAGGGGTCATAAATCACTTTTTTCAGTGCCATTGTAACTTTGAATGGTCACTCCACACATACAAAGTACCAGCAAAGGAAGGAAAAAAAACTCCAGAGAAGTTCCTGAAACAGGAAGTCTGGTCCTGCCAAGAATGTAATAAGGGTTAATGGAGAGGCAGTATCTGTAAGCAACACCAGAATGTTTCCTTCCTGCCTTCCTTACAAGATTAGGCCAGTAATTTCTTCTAACAACCGGTTCTCCAAACTGCTTAGAATATTAAAAACCGGTTCTAGCAAATAGGCGCGAACTGGTAGAATCCCACCCCTGGTAATCCAACATCTTTTTAAAAACTTCCAGTGTTGGAGCATTTATAATTTCTGGAGGCAAGTTGTTCCACTGATTAATTGTTCTAAATAGAAAGACGTAAAGTTCTCAAGGCAAAAAAAGAAAGAAAGAAATAGAAATAGACAATGGGAATTGTGTGTGCCTGTGTGTCTTTCCCTGTGTGTCTTTGTGTGCGCACGCACAGCGGTGAAACTGTTGAATTAAGACCAGGAAGTCTATTTCCAGCTCTGAAACTTCCTGGATAACATGCAGCCAGTCCTACTTGCTCCACACAACCTACATCCTAAGGTTGTGTTGTTTGTGATGGCAGGCTATCGATTTAAGACACCTATAAAGGAAGGCCGGGAACTTAACAAATAATTAAAAAAAATCAAACGTATTGCAACAACAAACAATTCTTTGAAGAACCTTCCAGGAATTAGACCTTATCTCTGCTCGTTCAATTCCATTTTCAGTGCTGTTGTGTTATCTTTTCTCAAGCAAGCAAGCAAGCTGTGGGCAGGCATGTCCAAGATCTGCAAATAAAAACGAGGTTCCAAGAGTTTTCAGAGCGAGCCAATAAAGGTCATAAGGTTTTGCAAATTTGGAGGACAGCTTTAAAAGGCCTTGTTTTCTTGCACGAAGCTAAAACTAGAAATGGCGTTATTGCTTCCAGATGCCTCATTTAGAATAATTATTTTTATTTGCATGAAGTCGTACAATATTCTCTTCCAGAAACAAAGCAATTGTAAAAGTTTTTTTTTTAATCAAATCAAATATTTGCTATTGTCTTTTGAAATGTCTGGTCTTCCATGAGCTTTTTTTGCCCCCTCCAATCACATACATATGCATGCAATATTGTCTTGCAGCCTTCACTTAAGAAAACATATTTGCGTTTACAAATTTCCTAAGTAATTATTTGCATAAAAGAGTAGGATTGAGAGACAGCTTCACAGTAATGTTGTAAATAATATTCCGCATAGGAACAGTCCCATTTTTTGTCTTTTCTAAAGTGATATTCTCTCAATTATCATTGCATCGAATTAGCCCAGGACTCTCCAAACTTGGCAACTTTAAGACTTGTGGACCTCAACTCCCAGAGTTCCCCAGCCAGCTGAAGAATTCTGGGAGTTGAAGTCCACAAGTCTTAAGGTTGCCAAGTTTGGAGAGCCTTGATTTAGCCTAAACTAACATTTGCTTTTTAAAAAAATTTAAGCAACCATTGAACTATTAAACTCTTTCCAGCTGGTACACACTGCTGCACTTTGCTCCTGGGGGCAAGAAGATGCTTCAAGGGTGGATTTGGATCAGTGGTGGGTTTCAACATTTTTTACTACCGGTTCTGTGGACATGGCTTGGTGGGTGTGGCTTGATGGGCGTGGCAGGGGAAGGATGTTGTAAAATTTCCATTTCCTCCCCACTCCAGGGGGAAGATTACTGCAAAATCCCCATTCCCTCCCAACCCCACTAACCTGCTTTCCTGCTCCATTCTCCTGTGCAGGGCAACCAAAGAAGACCAGCCGATCAGCTGGGACTCAATGGGAGGCAGAGAATAGATGGGGTTGACGGGGCAAGTCAGAGATGGTATTTGCCGGTTCTCCAGACTACTCAAAATTTCCATTACCAGTTCTCCAGAACTGGTCAGAACCTGATGAATACCACCTCTGATGTGGATTGATCAAATGGGAGGTTTGGCAATTCAAGAGACTGATTGTGGCAATGGAACTATGACTTAGTAAGAATTCTGAGTCTGCGCCAGAATCTGGAGACGAGCTCAAGTTCTTTGAGAATCAGGGTTTTGTAGTTCTTAATCAAAGGGGCAAAGCTGTTGGAGAAGTCATCCGCGCGCTCACCTTTTCGGTTCTGCACTAAGCGAACCAGTTGTTAAATTATGTGAAGCTCACCTCTGTTTATAACCCTTTGGCACGTGAGAGTTATGAGGGTGTTGTTGTTGTTTTCTTTAATAATAGGCTATTTATTTTGTCCTGATAATTTATGATTTTATTTTTGGGATTTTGTGGTTTTGATTGAGTGGCATGTGTAAATCAAATGAGAGAAAAAAATTAACTAAGAAGTTAGGTACAGGCACAGGGTGTGCTTGTGGGCTACCAAGGAACTACAGGTTTGCCTCAATTAAAATTGAAATCTTCCAGGTTGAGTTTAGGCAATTACCATCCAAAGAAATACACAAATCATTCTCTGCTTTGAAGTTCCCTGGAAAGAGCAGTTAATTAATTTGCTCTAGATTTAAGAAAGGATCACAGCCGATTGCAATTTCAGACATTATGCTTTCCTAAGATTTGGAATTGTTTCTGACACTTGAATATTATTTTTGTCACCATCTGAGAGTCACTCTTCAAAAGAAAGAAGAGTAAACCAGCCAATTTTCTTTACCTGCTCCAAAAGTGCAGGAACTTCATAGCTACACTCAGCCAGTGTGGGAATTAACACAACAAATACTGCAAAGCAGTTGGATTTTCACCTTCTGCAGCTTCTGTTAATCCTTCTGCAGCTAACCTTCGTTTGCATAATTTGAGAGGGGGTCACAGAAAAGAGGAGGTCAATCTACTCTCCAAAGCACTAGACAGCAGGACAAGATCTCACTGCTCTGACCCAAACCTGGTTCCAAGAGAGCAAACACAAGACAAAGGTAACAGCACAATCTTTTACTGTTTCATTTACTAATCCTGTTTCTTCACAGATAAAAGGCTGCTTCCAACTAATTAGCTCCAACAAGGAAGAGCCTTGCCAAGTTTTTGCAAGGCTGCCAAGAACAACAGATAAAGTTCCTAAACAATAAATCAAAGAGTCTCCAAACATCAACTCAGATATTCTAACATCCACCAGGCTCGAGAATAGGTCTTTGCCTTCTGCAAAGAACTGCAGTTTCTCAGCTGGCTTTTATCTTCTCAGGGAGGGGCCCTTACCTTGCAGCCTTACTCCTGAGTCGCCCGTGCTGCTGCAGCTGCTCTTTCCTTCGAGCAGCCCTGTGCGCATGCGCGCTGGGCATGGGCTCCTCGGGGGCCTCTTCATCACTGCTGCCAGCCTCCACAATCTCCGAAGGCAGCATTCGACTCCCTGATGGTCCTGGCCACATCCCTGCATCACACGCAGGTCCTGCCTTGAAATCCTCCCTCTCCGAGACCTCAGCCATCCGCACCTGCTGCTGGCGACCCACAACACTTACTTGTCAGGATAAAATAAAAGCAGGACCAGAGCTAACTGTAGCAGCATTGCCAAAAAGGCTTTAAGAGTTGAGAACAATCAACCAATGAAACAGCTTGCCCTCGGAAGTTGTGGGAGCGCCATCACTTGAGATTTTCAAGAAGAGATTGGACTGTCATTTGTCAGAAATTATGTAGGGTCTTCTGCTTGGACAATGGGTTGGGCTAGATGATCTACAAGGTCCCTTCCAACTCTGATTATCTGTTACCTTTTACCTTATTTTGCGAAGTTTCTTCTCCGGCAACATTGAATTATTAACTAGGGCATATAAAACCTTTGCCAGACCAATTCTCGAATACAGCTCGTCCGCCTGGAACCCGCCCTGTATATCGGACATTAACATGATTGAGTGGGTTCAGAGGTATTTCTCGAGAAAAGTTCTCTACTCCTCTACTCACAATAGAATTCCGTATGAAATTTTGGGCCTGGACAATCTGGAACTGCACTGCCTGCAGCCCGATCTAAGCATAGTTCACAAAATTGTCTGCTACAATGTCTTGCCTGTCAACAACTTCTTCAACCTCAAGCACAATAATACATGGGCAAACAACCGATACAAACTCAAAGTAAACTGCTCCAAACCTGATTGAAAGTATGACTTCAGCCACAGAGTGGTCAATGCCCGGAACACCCTACCCGACTTCGTTGTTACAGTCTCAAGCCCTTGCAGCTTCAACCTCAAATTGTCTACGTGGATCTCACCCCATTCCCAAGAGGTCCTTAAAGCGGGCGTGCATAAGCACACGTGCCTATCATCCCTGTCCTACTGTCCCCATTTATCTGTATTTACTTCTTTTGTTCCTGTTTATGTTCATAGTTATACTTGTTATCTTGTACATGTTTGTCAAACAAATAAAATAAATACATACATACATACATACATACATACATACATACATACATACATACATACATAAAAAAGTAATGGGTGGAAGATCATTAAAGAGAGATCCGACCTACAATGTCAATGATTCTCAATCATTCAGGCAGAGTTTCCTGAAGTTGTGTGAAAGTTGAATCATTGCAACTGGATTAAATTTATATTTACCAATAAAGAAATAAACATGTACTCTAACATGCAAGTAGCCCCGGGTTTGAATCCCAGAAGGGTGTGGCTAGCTGATGAGAGCTAAATAGCTTGAACTAGATCCATACTAGTCTCCCTTTATTTCTTTGTCAGTAAATATAAATTTAGCACAACATAGTTTGTCGTAAAAGCGACTGCCAGCGAAGGCTCCTGGATTGGGGCTGGAAGGTGAAAGCAGAAGCAGTATGCTCTGTCCTATATCTGGGTAGACCAGGTTGCCCTGATAGAAAAACACTTCATTGCAACTGGACTATTTTTTTTATTGTTGTTGTTAGTTTCACTGTCCATCCAGGTAGCTTCCTCAGTCAGAGCAAGGCAGCCAAGTAGAGACAAAAACAAGCAAACAAACAAACAAAAAAGGAGTCCAGTTGCAATGTTTAACCTTCAGACGACTTCAGACGATCTCCATCCTAAAACTTTCCTTGCAACGAGAACAATGAATCAGTGGGACGGCTGGCCTCCAGAAATGGTGGGTGCATCATCAATGGAAGTTTTTAAGAAGAGATTGGACAACCATTGGTCTAAAATGGTGTAGAGTTTCCTGCCTGAGCAGGGGGTTGGACTAGAAGACCTTCAAGGTCCCTTCCACCTCTGCTATTCTATTCTATTCTATTCTATTCTATTCTATTCTATTCTATTCTATTCTATTCTATTCTATTCTATTCCATTCCATTCCATTCCATTGTTGAAAGAAATGTCCATCTGGGTTCAGTTCCAAGTGGGAAGAAAGACACTGGAAACATGGAGGCTGATTGGAAGGATGGTTTTAATGGTGGACAGGACCACATTGAGGTATTTGGGCAGAAAAGCACATGGTTCGGAGCAGGGGTAGGATTCTACTGGTTCTGTTCAGCTCTGTAGAACTGGTAGCTCTGAAGAGCAGCAGACATAGAACCAGTTCTATGTCTGCTGCTCTTTTGGCCCACACGCCTACCCAGGCTCTTACCTGACCTTTATTTCCTGCTTTTTCAACCTCAGCTGCTGTGCGAGGCACAGCTGTGGTTGAAAAAGCAGGAAAAAAATGCTATTTCAAATGCTGCTTCCCTGCATGCAGCGCTGTTCAGCTGTCCAGGCAGCAAGCTGACGAAGATTTACACAGTTGTGCAGCGTGCAGGGAAGCATATTGTAGATCACTGAACTGGTAGTTAACCCTGTCGGATCTCACCCCTGGGAGAGATATTTATATGCTCCGTTGGGCTTTGAACTTGGTTCCTGTTCCTGTGGCCAGAAACGTATCCTGATTGGTTGTCAGACTCCCATAGGGCCATGCAGGGATAATTCTGTCGGTTGTCTTGAGTCCCTGTCTTGGTTGACTCTTGCTGGGTGATGTAATCTTCCCGGGTGCCATGTGGTGAGATGGGTAGAGGGCTAATTTTATCATGTCCCGAGGACCATGTCTTAATCCCATCACCCTGGAGCTGAAGGGAAGGGGGGGCAGGGAGCTGCAGGAAGCTGCTTTGTCTTTAAAAACATGTTTCTCCTTTTCTCATCCAGGGAAATATAATATTCTGCCTTTTTAATATTTCCTAGAATATTTCATTCTTCCAGGAAAGGGGTGGGTGCTAACTTTCTACGCTATTGAGACAAAAAAAAAATTAGTCAAGTTGCAATGTTCAACTTTCAGACAACTTCAGACAATCTCCATCCTAGAATTAAGGAGAAATTTCCTGGCAGTGAGAACAATGAATCAGTGGGACGTTTTGCCTGCAGACGTTGTGGCTGCTTCATCGCTGGAAGTTTTTAAGAAGAGAGAACAGAACAGAGCAACACTGTTGTAACGCATCTTGGAGGTCTTCTAATCCAAACCCAACGGCTCAAGCGTAAGATAGTCATTTGTCCAGAAAGGTATAGAATCTCCTGCTTGAGCAAGGGGTTAGACTAGAAGACCTCTAAGGTCCCTTCGACTCTTATTCTTTATCCAGCACAGCAGAAACGTGTTCAGTGCAATGCAAACCACATCCACAACGTGCCAATTTTTCCATCTCAGTGCAGTTTTTCAGCCACGGAGTGGTGCTGTTGTGAAAGCCAACCCTTTGCTTTAGAAGTACCCCAATTCCTTTTGCCAGCAACCATTGGCAATGACCCAGCTTAAAGAAACTTTTATTCTGACCTGCCAGTCTTTGTCTCTTGCCTGTTGCACGATCCACTGACCGAGTGCCACATCATGTTCTTCTCCGACAGGGGCCTTCCCAAATTAATTCGAACACACAGTTTTGTCTCCCCTTATCCATCCCCTCTAGTGCCGCAAACATTATCCAGGTCTCCAGTTCTTCGGATGCCCCAGGCGGCATCTAGTTTAATCTCAGTTAGCCGTTCATCAAGGCAGATGCTGTTTTTAATACCCTCAAAGTCTCTGTGCTTTCAAAGGGGCTTTTTTTTTTTTAAGAGGCAGCTTCTTGTTGTTTTTTTCTTTTTGAAGATGTTGCATTTCTCATCCAAGAAGCTTCTTCAGTTCTGACAGGATGGGGACAGCTGGTCATTTGCATCCTTTTAGTGAGTCGTTGAGGCCGCTTGGAGGTTTATCTGTATCCTCAGGGTCACCTGAGTGGTGCAAATGGGTGTGGAGAGCCTTCTTGGAACTCCTGAAAGGACGGTGTTGTAGATTGGAGATAGAGAAAGTCGTATCCCTCCTCCTCTGTTGAGGGAGGGCTGTCCGGTTTTGACCAAGATGGCCTCTTTGACCCCTCTTTCAAACCAGTGGTCCTCTTTGTCCAAAATGTGGACTTTGTCCAAAATGTCTCCAGGTGGCCTCAATGACCCTCTAAAAGGATGCAAATGACCAGCTGTCTGCAAGGAGTATAAATCCTTTCACTCCTCATTTTCTTCAGTCAGAGCTGAAGAAACTTCTTGGATGAGAAGCGAAATGTCTTTGAAAGAAAAATCAGAAAGTCCAGGTGCCTCTTGAAAAAGGCTCCTTTCGGGACAACCATGACCTGGAGGACTGAGAATTTCCATAGATATCTCCAAGCTTCCTTTTTCAAGCTCCCCACCCTTCAAACCAGCTTTAATTCACAAGCTGACATTAAAATGAAACGTGATTAAAGCTGCAATGGAAGCTATTTGTTTATAAAGAAAGGCCAAGCTTTCCCCCACGGACATGACTTGGAATCTCTTCCGGTGCAAGTCTGGGGAGCCCCCTCCCCAAAGTGGGGTGTGGGACTCCCTGCTGAGGGCAGGTGGGAAGGGCAGCCTTTGAACTCGGAAGCAACCCCCCTTCTCTGAGAGCCCCTCTAGGCACTGTCTTTCTTGTGATTGGCTGCCCTCCTTCCTTCGCAGCCTCTCCTGGTAGCGCAAGTCTTCCCAGCTCTTGGTCCTTTACATCAGAACAGGGGTGGAAGGATGCAAAGCAGAGTTAGAACAGGGGTGTCAAACTCGATTTAATTGAGGGCCGCATCAGGGTTGTGTTTGACCTCAGAGAGATGGGGGATGGGTGTGTCCATGGTGGGTGTGTCTATGGTGGGTGTGGCCAGCTCCGGAGCACCTATGGTGACCAAGTGCTACCCTCCCTCCCTCCCTGAGATCCTCCCTTCCTCTCATTATAATCTCCTTCCTTCTTTCCCTTTTTTCCTTCCTTCAGTTCACTAAGTGAATGGTTGTAAGTTGAGGACTGCCTGTAAATAATTGTGTTCTGTTCTGTGCTGAGCTGTGTTGTGCTGTGCTGTGATATGTTCTGTTCTATTGGATGGATTCCACGTGATCATAGAAAGAATAACAGAACAGAATAATAGAGATGGAAGGGTCCCTGGAGATCCTCCAGTCCACTCCCTCACCCAAGCAGAAGATCCTATGCCCCCCACCAGAATAAATGTCCCTTCCTTATTCAAGGCATTCATTTAGTGTGTTCAGAACTCCCTCAAAATACAATTGACTTAATTAAATAATTAGTTTGAAACATGTATTATGCAGGTGAAGGAGGAGAGTGCAAAAGTTGGCTTGAAACTCAACATTAAGAAAACGAAGATCAGGGCATCCGGCCCTTCTCAATTCCTGGCAAATAGATGGGGAAGAAATGGAGGTAGTGACAGATTTTATTTTCCTGGGCTCCAAGATCACCACAGGTGGGGACTGCAGCCAAGAAATTAAAAGACACTTGCTCCTGGAGAGGAAAGCTATGGCAAATTTAGACAGCATTCTCAAAAGCAGAGACACCATCCTGCCCACAAAAATGTGTAGAGTGGTTTTCCCAGTTGCAATTTGTGGCTGTGAAAGTTGGACCACAAGGAAGGCTGAGCGCCAAAGAATGGAGGCCTTTGAACTCTGGTGCTGCAGAAGACTCCTGCAAGTCCCTTGGGCTGCAAGGAGATCAAACCATTCAGTCCTAGAGGAGATCAACCCTGACTGCTCTTTAGAAGGCCAGATCCTGAAGATGAAACTCAAATACTTTGGCCACCTCATGAGAAGGAAGGATTCACTGGAGAAGAACCTAATACTGGGAACGATTGAGGGCAAAAGAAGAAGAGGACGACAGAGAATGAGGTGGCTAGATGGAGTCCTTGAAGCAGTCGGCGTGAGCTTAGATGGGCTCTAGAAGATGGTAGAGGACAGGAAGGCCTGGAGGAACATTGTCCATTGGGTTGCAATGGGTTGGATACAACTTCGCAACTAACAACCACCTTCATTTAGTAAATTTATTGATCACCCATCTTACCCCAGGGGTAACTCCGGCTGGTTTACAACATTTGAAAGACAACCTTTTACAAAACCTATGCACACCACGAACTAAATAACATAAAAAGATAACCACTCAACTCCTAACTGGCTAAAAGATCAGGAGAAGGAATATTTGCAGAGATGGGGCTGCAAATTAGAAATCCGAAGCCCAAAATCATAGAATCATAAGGCATAAAACATGCAATCAGAGAGCCAGAAGGGACCTCCAAGGTCATCTAGCCCGACCCCCTGTTCAAGGCAGGAGACTTTTATATTGTCCAAGTCAAACTGGTTGTGCAGTCTAATTTTGGAAAACCTCCAATGAAGGAGCACCCCCCAAATTCCAGCAGGCAAATTACTTCATTGAAGGATCCTAGAGTGAAGGAAGGAAGGAAGGAATTCTTTATTGGCCAAGTGGGATTAGACACACAAGGAATTTGTCTTGGTGTACATAAAAGAAAGGTGCATTCATCAAGAATCATACGGTACAACACTTAATATAGTCATAGAATACAAATAAGCAATCAAATCATACTAGGAAATAGTCAATATAAATCAGAAGGATACAAGCAACAAGTTACAGTCATACAGTCACAAAGTGAGATTGGGTGATAAGGAGGAATGAGGAGATTAATAGTAATAGTAGTGCAGACTTTGTAAATAGTTGGACAGTGTTGAGGGAATTATTTGTTTAGCAGAGTGATGGCTTTCGGGGAAAAACTGTCCTTGTGTCTAGTTGTACTGGTGTGCAGTGCTCTATAGTGTCGTTTTGAGGGAAGGAGTTGAAACACTTTATGTCCGGGTTGTGTGGGGTTTGTAGATATTTTCACAGCCCTCTTTTTGACTGGTGCAGTATACAGGTCCTTGATTTAAGGCAGATTGGTAGCAATTGTTTTTTCTGCAGTCCTAATTACTCTCTGGAGTCTGTGTCTGTCCTGTTGGGTTGCAGAATCAAACCAGACAGTTACAGAGGTGCAGATGACAGATTCAATAATTTCTCTGCAGAACTGGATCAGCGGCTCCTTGGGCAGTTTGAGCTTTTTGAAGTTGGTGCAGAAAGAACATTCTTTGTTGTGCTTTTTTGATGACTTTTTTGATATTAGGTTTTGAGATATGTTGGAACCTAGAAATTGGAGGGCCTCTATTCCTCTGCTTTTGGGCTGGAATATTCCTAATTTGCAGATAAGATTCTAGTAGGGGAGCAAGGTATATACAAATGGCTGGGAGAATTCTAATTTTTGGACCCAGCAAACCATCAATATAAGGAAGTGTATTTGGTAGGAAGACGGGGTAGACCTTGGAGAAGAAGTAAGAATATCTCTGAAAGATTTTTTGCTCACTTGAAATGGAAACATGAATCGTGTCTGCTCTGAGAAATGATTCTAAGGTGCATATAAGGTATTCCCCTTTAATTATCAGAAATGTGACAAATGACAAAGGATAATTCTAATTTTTCACAGTTTAATAACAAAGTAACTGTTAAAAAAAATCTCAGCTTAAATTAATAGCGATTGTGTACACATGTCAGCAGGCAAGTCTTTTAATATTTGTGGTGGCCCTTATCTTATAAGGGAGCCGGAGTTTCGATGAAAGGGAAAGTCCTGGATTAAGAGAGAGGAGATCTGGGTTCTAATCAATTAATCAATCAGAATAGAGCTGGAAGGGACCTTGGAGGTCTTCTAATCTACCCCCCCTATTCAAGCAAGAGATCCTATACCATTTCAGACAAGCGACAGTCCAGTCTCTTCTTAAAAATCTGCTGTCATGCCCTTATTGAAGTCCGATTTTGAGGGGGAGATTGAGCAGCTGACAGGGAGTGGGAGTGTGGATCCGGTGGCTGTGGTAGAAACACGAGAAGGACACAGTCTGGCTGGGCATTCAGTGGAAGCCCACCTTCTCTTCATCCTAGGGCATGCAGGGAGGAACGGAGAAGGGAGTAACAGGGCTTACGGGGGAGAAAAGGGCCCTGATCCCTTTCATTAGTTGCAGCTGGGAGAACAGGATACAAGAAGGGTATTTGCACACAGCACCTTGCTGGAAACAAAGCGTGCATTATCTTTGTCGAGGCTTATCTGGGTTTTGGTGTCCAACCAACTGGGTGTGCTTCGTTATCTTTTGGGAGTCTGCACTTTATTATCCTGGCCTGTGGTGTTACTTACTTCAGCATGGTTTGTGTTGGTTTTTTTATTTCTAATTTATCTGTATTTTGGGTTTGGACTGCATTTCTTCCCTTTGTGGACTGTTTTTGAAAGAGTTTGATCTCCAGCCGAGGATAAATGGACATTGGGGGCCAAGTTGGAGGCATTAAAGGGAATTTATCTACTTTGATGACTTTGTTATTTTTGTGTCACGCCCCGGGTCATCACATCTCCAGTGATGGAACACCCACAACTTCTGGTGGCAAGCTGTTCCGCTGGTTAATTGTCCTCATTGTTACTACATCGCTTTTTTGTTTATTAATATGTTTTTTTTATTGATAAATAAATAATAATTCACTTTCCTCCAGCGCCATTGTAAACTTTGAATGGTCGCTAAATGGACTATGATAAGTCAAAGACTATTTATAAAAAAAAAAAGGCCAGGCCAAACCAGGAGAACACCGCAGATGGGAGTTTTGCCGGGTTCCTCCCCATCAGTAGTAAACTGACACCTTGAAAAGCACCCACACGGGTTGATTTGGATTGCTGATCCTCATATCCGTTTAAGAGCCGGGTGGCTACTCACGAAATAGGATAAATTTGCTTTGAAGGTGACATTTCTCTGTGGACCACCAAAATTTTCTCACGGACCATCAGTGTCCCTGGCCCACTGGTTGGCGACCTCTGTCTTAGAAGATGCAATATGGCTCTATTCGCCTCCCAGCCTTCCCACGGGACCTGAAGCCGCCTCCTTGCAGGGATGCCCCTGGGCGGCCCTGGGCTGTTGATCTCACCCGGAGGGGCAGAGAGCCCAGCCTCCGGCAGAAGGCAGGAAAGTACGCGGAGATTTCTCGGGGGGAAAGAGACCACGTGGTGAGCCAGAGGAGCGTGGCTGGTCGTGGAGGAGACAGCGGGAGCCGAGCGGGGGAATTAGAGGGGCGGGAAAACCCCTCGCGTCTTCTGGATGAGCAAACGGGGGGGAGAAATAGGGCTGCTCGGTCGGGCCGGGTCACCCCAGAGGACGAACTTTTTCTCTGCTGCGAATCCGTCGTTGGCCCACCAGAGCTATCCATCCATAGATTGATCGATCGTTGAGGCCAAAGAGAGAGCGATCCAATGCAAGACGCGTCCGGTGCTCCATTGGCAACCATGGTTGGGCCACCCCGCCAGGTTTTCCACGCGTGTCCGGGAAACTGCCACTCCTCGGAAGCGCCTCGGGCTCGCTGAAGAGCATCTAGACCGCGGCAAAGGCGCAGAGCAAGGCTGGCTTCGAAGGAGCGAGAGCGCCAAGCCGGGCGATCTTTTCTCCATCGCAGCCACCGGGACGGTCCTCTTGCCCCCCGGAGGGGGGAAGCAGCCTTTGTCCGATCCCCAGTCCCGCGGCTGGCCAGCCACACCCCCCTCACATACACTCCTCCGGCCACCCGGCGCAGTCAGAAAGGGGTTAACGGGTTCCTTATAGCCGCGCAGCTCCTGCCCGAGGCGCAGAGGCTCTTCTCTCGCCGGGCGCGGGGCTTCCCTCCGCCCCTTCCTCCTCTTTCATGCCGCCCTCACCTCCGGCGAGGCTCCCCACGGATGCCAGGCTCGCTTCTCCCGCGGTAAGGCGCCCCAACCTCAAAACCGGTCGGCCCGGGAGGCGATCCCGAGCGGGGAGGGAGGGGATCCGGGAAGGGAGGGAGGGAGGCGCCCGTCCCCCCATCCCCCTCCTCAACCTGGCGCCGGAGAGCGGGGGCGCGCTTCGTCCCGCTCGGCTCCTTTGCTCGGCTTCCAAGGGAGCCCGGCTGGCAGGCGCGAGTCGGTGAGCGTCAGAAGCTCCCCGGCCCGCACGGCCCCGGGCAAGCGAAGGGGGCTTCGCCCGGCCCCCGGAGAAACACAGGCGGGCGCGGGGAGGGGGGGACAGCGCTCCAGGCTTCTCGGGACTCCAGGTAACTCCGTTGAAGCTCCGCCGCCGCCGCCTCCTCCCTCCGTCCCCTGCCCAGCTGGGGTCGCTCCCCTCCCCGGAGAGACACAGGCGGGAAACTCATCTCCGTTTGGATCGCTCCCTTCCTTCCATCCCGGCGCGGCCGGAGAAGGTCGGGCGAAGTTTGCCAAGGCGGGAAGAGGACCAGGAGGGCTTCATCCAAGGCGAGGTGAGGGCTTCCCTCCCCGGGAGCCTTGCAAAGCCAGCTCGGGAGGGGAAGGATAGCGAGCCCACCGCACTTCTCCTTCTCTCTCTCTCTCTTTCCAGAGCCATTGGGCTGGACTCGGATCCCCGGGTGCCTTGGGGACTGCTGACTCGGATCCCGCAGGCGCGGCGTGGCCCAAGGACGGGCGCTTGGCCGGGGTTTGCAGGGGCTGGGGGCTTGCGGGGTCTTTCATACGTGGA
Organism: Bungarus multicinctus; assembly: GCA_023653725.1. Classification (NCBI taxonomy): domain Eukaryota; kingdom Metazoa; phylum Chordata; class Lepidosauria; order Squamata; family Elapidae; genus Bungarus; species Bungarus multicinctus. Next base: position 23,399,343 of record CM042848.1, on the reverse strand, counting down.
AATGAGCGCAGGACGGGGAGTGGGGGGGCAAGGCAGAGAAATGACTGCAAAAGGGGTGCGGGTGGGTGGAAGGCCGTGGCCACCCTAACTCTCCGGGGATACCCGGGCCGGCCGGCCGCGTTGCAGAGTTGAGCTTGGAGTCGCTTCAGCGGAGCGCCCGGCCTCGAAGGGGGTTAGTGCGAAGGGGAAAAACATGGAGGAGAGAGTCTACAGTAAAAAAAAACAAAAAAAAAAAACCGCTAGAAGATTAAAAAAAAAAAAAAGGTCCGGAAAAAGGTCCGCTTTTGATAGTTGAAGGGAATTTTTTTCTAGGATCTCGGACGCTGTCGCGAAGTTGCGCCTCTTGGAAGGGCTAAGGAAGCGCGCAAGAGCAAACCTACTTTGCGCGCGGGAGTTTAAGCGGCGCCGCCCTCCTCCTCCTCCTCCTCCTCCTCCTCTTTCTTCCCCTTCCATCTCTCACTTTCTAGGTGGAGCTTTGGGCCAGGGGAGGCGGCCCTTTCACCTCCTCCAATCCCTTCCTCCTCCCTTTCCACCTGAAACCACAGTCGCCAACACGATCCGACTCGGGAGAAGTTGCCTGTCCTGGATCTGCAAGCCCTAAGGGCGCAAGGGGGGGAAGGTGGGGGTGGGGGGAGCCGAAAGGTGACTTTGAATGGGAAACGGTCCCCGTCGAAGGCTGTTTGGGGGCACCGCCGTGCTTGGAAGGTTATGGCTGAGCGTCGGAGGTGGAAATGAGAAAAGCGGCGGAGGCTCGGGGTAAGTTTTTTTTTTTTCCGCCTTTGGCGCTTGAATCCTTCGAACAAAAGCGCTCCGGGCGGAGCTCGGCGCTGTGCAGTTGGGTGGGTGGGGGCCTCACCTGCGCAATCCTTGCAGGGTTGGGGGAGATAAGCAGGAGGGGTGGATGGGAAGGGAGACCTTCCCTCCTATCTCCCCGGGCTTTTTTTCTCTCTGTCTCGGGGCAACCTTTTTTTTTGCTCTCAATTTTTGATGGGAAACAGAGAAAGTGTCACATTGCTGGAAGCGATTGTGCGGATTCCCCCCCCCCCACCCGGATGCTGGGGAGGGGTGGGGGGAGGCCTTATTTATTTCCCCCGAGAGCTCAAAAACTCCGCGGAACTGCCCGCCGGCGGTAACTTCGGGATTCGAACAAGCCCTGGCTCAAAATCTAGATAGAAGGCGCAGTTTCAAAGCCGAGCCGAAGGAGAAAAGGCGCTCCACGTGGAAAACAGGTGGTCCCTTCCTCCGCCAGTCCATTAACTCGGAAGGGCGGGGTGTGTGTGAAATCTCTTTTGTTCCTGAAGGGTGCAGTGGAAATGCTTTTAAAAATGTCAAGTTTGAACAAGGTTGGCTCGCGTTTCTTAGAGAGGAATCTAGCCTAGAAATCCGCAGGCTAGACTGAAGTTCCTGGTAGCAAGAGCGCTTAGGCTTATATACCGCTTTATAGCGCTTTACAGCCCCTTCTAAGCGGTTTACAGAGTCAGCCTCTTGCCCCCAACAATTTTGGGTCCTCATTTTACCCACCTCGGAAGGATGGAAGGCTGAGCCAACCTTCAGCCTGGGGAAAATTGAAGTGCCAAATTGCAGGCAGCTGGCTGCAGCAGAAGTAGCTTGCAGTACTCTAATCACTGCGCTACTGAGAGTCCTTAGTAGGAGGAGTAGAGTACTTTGGTAGCTGGTATTTTCGTACAGACGCCCGCGTCCAAGCGATTTCTCTGCCTTCTCAGCTTGACTTCGGAATCACAGTAACATCTTGGGCTCAAGGATTAAGACAACCACCCCCGTGTTTAACGGAGGGGTTTGGGAGGGGTAGATTCTCTCTTGGGATGATGGACTCTCACCTTGGAGTTCTAGTGGGACAGAAGGAAGTGAGGGAAGCGCAAAAGATTTCAGGTGCAAACCCTTCCAGACAGTGGTGGGATTCAAATGTTTTTTACTACGGCTCTGTGGGCGTGGCTTATGGGCGTGGCAGGGGAAGGATACTGTAAAATCTCCATTCTCACCCCACTCCAGAGGGAAAGTTACTGCAAAATCCCCTTCCCTCCCCACCTGACTAGCCTGCTTTCCAGCTCTGTTCTCCTGTGCAGGGCAACCAAAGAAAACCACAGCCGATCAGCTGGGACTCAATGGGAGGCAGAGAATAGATGGGGGTGGGGCCAGTCAGAGGTGAGATTCGCCAGTTCTCCGAACTACTCAAAATTTCCGCTACCGGTTCTCCAGAACTGTTCAGAACCTGCTTGAAGACCGACCACCTCTGCTTCCAGGCAGGAAAACGGTGGGTCTGGGTGGGTCTGGTTGGAGCCCAAGCTTGTCAGATGGCGTCATTTTGAGTCTGGACTCTGTGGCTACCTTGGTTTTAATTCTTAACCATAGCCACGAAAATAAGAGGGATCAGCTATCAAGCGGAGGAAATCAGGAATCTAGGGCAGTTCAGATGAATATAGGTTTATTTTATATTTTTTTAAAGAGTTTCACTGCAGTATTTTAGTAACAAATTTACATATGTACAAGATAAAAGTAGGTACCTGCCTTTTATTTGTGCTACAAAATCTTTCCAAATTGTGCATTGGGCGATCGCTGTCTGTGTGAAATGACTGAGATGGGAGATCTCTGAAAGTGTTTGTTTTTCTCCCTCGGATAAAGTCATCATGCGGGCAAGTTGAGCAGGCAAGTTGAGAGCTTGTGGGAATTACACAGGGGAAAATGTAGATTTATTGCCAGCTAATGCCAAAGGTCCCCAAACTTGGCAACTTTAAGACTTGTGGACTTCAACTCCAAGAATTCCTCAGCCAGCTCTGCTGGCTGGAGATTTCTGGGAGTTGAAATCCACAAGTCTTAAAGTTGTCAGGTTTGGAAGACCTCTGCTAATGCTCTCTACAAGAATCTGAGCTACTAAGGGTCAAAGCAAATTGGAAGTCGATGAGAGACAATGGAATTCAAGCTGGGGTGTGAAGGGACTCGAGACTGATGACACACTTGATCCCTCCCTTGGGCTCAGCCTGGTCATCTCCTATCCCGGTTCCATTTCAGTTGCTGCTGGCCAAATTTGGTGGGGAGCAGCCCTGGCTGGCCCAGCATGAGAGTTGTCGAAGGCCACTCTCAGATGCCTCCTGTAGACACAATGACTGGTTTTCTTTAGACAAATATTTTGGGGAAACTATAGCTCTTGTGTCCATTTTGGGGCGGTTTGCTCTGTTGTGTTTTGAGGTGTGTGTGATGTAAATCTGAGCCCTGAGAATATTACAGGAGTGTTGCTAATAAATGCTGATGAAGCCTTCCGACTGGAAAATGAAAGCTCATATTGCCTGGTTATTGTTTTTATTGTTGAGGTTTCATATGTTGTTGTTGTGGCTGAGGATTAGTATGCAACGTTGAGTTTCAAGGCTCTATGTTGAAGAGTAAGGGCTCCTGCTCTTTTTTTTGGCTTTTGGATTATTGCTTCCTTTTAAGGACAGTCAGTGCTGTGGAAATCTGGTGCAAATAACCGGAAACAGAAGTAGATTTCAAAGCACTAAATATTTATTCCATGCTACCTATACAATTATTACCTTTATTGTCAGAGTACAACATATGTGCAATGAGATTGGCTGAGCCTACAACAAGAATCTGATCTATAAATGGTGGGCACTAAAATGGGGCCAAATAAGAGTCAATGGACTTCAAGGGCGGAGGGGGGCTGGACTCGGGGTTCTTGTGGGAACGCAACGATTCCAAACTGATGATGCATTTAACCCCGCCCTCAGGCTCAGCCGGCTCATCTCTCATGTCTGCGTCACTTTGCGTCTGCTCCGTTTGATCGAATCCCTCTTTAGAGTGTGGGTCAGCCAATGGGGCTCTTTTATCGCATCCCATCCACATTGCAATTTACCAGCCTTCTAGAAGTGATATTGACTAGAAAGCAGATGAGATAGAAAGCAGGACAGAGTATTAGACTTAATCGGACATCTGTTCCTTTCTCTGCAAAGAAGGAAACACTTTTTCTTTAGGGGGGAGGGGTCTATTCTCACCACCGTTGAGTCCAGGGCAGACCCAAAACACAGGGGCACACCAGATGCTTCCATTCCAGAGGTGGCATTCAGCAGGCTATGACCAGTCCTGCAAAAGCGGTAGCGGAAATTTTGAGTAGTTTGGAGAACTGGAAAATCCCACCTCTGACTGGCCCCGCCCCCATCTCTTCTCTTGCCTCCCATTGAGTCCCAGATGATCGGCTGGGCCTTCTTTGGTTGCCCTGCACAGGAGAATGGAGCTGGAAAGTAGGTTAGTGGGGTGGGGAGGGAATGGGGATTTTGCAGTATCCTTCCTCTGGAGTGGGGTGAGAATGGAGATTTTGCAGTATCCTTCCCCTGCCACGCCCACCAAGCCACACTATGCCCACCAAGCCACACCCACAGAACCGGTAGTAAACATTTTTGAATCCCACCACTGTTCCATTTACATCCTGTAAATCAGTGGCTCCCAGCCTTTTGGGCACCAGGGACCAGTTCTATGGAAAGAGGTTTTTCCATGGACCAGTGGTGATGCGGTTTTGTGTGCTGCTGACATCCCATGGATGTGGCTTTGCTTGTTTGGGTGGACCGGTTGCTGGTCCATGGACTGGAGGTTGGGGACCACTGCTGTAAATCATCCCACCAATACCATCCCACCAGTGGTGGGATTCAATTTTTTTTTACTACTGATTCTGTGGGCGTGGCTTGGTGGGCATGGCTGGGAAAGGATACTGCAAAATCCCCATTCCCTCCCCACCCCATTAACCTGCTTTCCAGCTCCGTTCTCCTGTGCAGGGCAACCAAAGAAGACCCGCCAATCAGCTGGGACTCAATGGGAGGCAGAGAAGAGATGGGGGCAGGGCCAGTCAGAGGTGGGATTTGCCAGTTCTCCAAACTACTCAAAGTTTCCGCTACCGGTTCTCCAGAACTGGTCAGAACCGGCTGAATATACCACCTCTGATATCACCATATTCCAAAATAATATGCGGCCAAAATACAGGTATCCTCAACTTACGAGCACAATTGAGCCCCACATTTCTGCGGTTAAGTGAGACATTTGTTGAGTGAGTTTTGCCCCATTGTACGACCTTTCCTGCCACTGTTGTTAAGTGAATCACTGCGGTGGATCAGTTAGTCACCCGGTTGTTAAACAAATCTGCCTTTCCCCATTGGGTTTTGCTTGTCAGAAGGTTGCAAACAGGGATCTCCTGAACTTGGGACACGGCCCCACTGATCATAAATATGAAGCAGCAGCCAATCGTCTGAATTTTGATCGCACGATCATGTGAAAAACGATCCTACGTCACTTTTTTCAATGTCGTTATAACTTTGGAATGGTTAGTAAACGAACTGTTGTAAGTCGAGGACTGCCTGTGTTTAGCGGATGGAACGGAAGACCCAAAGAGGGTTCTTGTTATTCAGCTCTTATTATTTGAAGAGTTTAAAGATGCATTAGCAAGAACTTTGCTGGCTGGTTGGCTGGATAATTATCCAGTTAGCTCAGAGGTTGGTTCAATAATAGAATAGAGCTTGGAGGTCTTCTAGTCCAGCCCCCTGCTCAAAGCGGAGAACCTATACCATTTCAGATAAGTGGCTATCTAGTTTCCCATGATTTCTGTTCCACTGGTTAATTGTCTTCACTGTTAGGAAGTTTCTCCTTAATTCCAGGTTGCTTCTCTCCTTGATGAGTTTCCATCCATTGATTCTTGTCCTGCCTTTAGGTGCTTTGGAGAATAATTTGACCCCCTCTTCTTTGTGGCGGCCCCTCAAATACTGAAATACTGCTATCATGTCACCCCTAATTCTTCTTTTCTTTAACCAGACCTTAGAGCCAATCGGGGAAATATTTATTAGTTTTTTTCTTTATTAATAAATGTAAACCCTGCCTTTCCACTTAAACAATCCCTTCGGATGGCTCACAGTTACAGGACCTGGAAAAAAAATCAATGCCTTTAAACAGTAGCGTGATTAAAGTCAGCCAATGGTTTAAAGCTTGGAAGAAAACATAAAATCTTGTTCCTTGTCTTTACTGGTGAGCTTGGGGTCCAAACCAGAGATGGTATTCAGCAGGTTCTGACCAGTTCTAGAGAACCGGTAGTGGAAATTTTGAGTTGTTTGGAGAACCAGCAAATACCCCCTCTGACTGGCCCCGCCCCCATCTATTTTCCGCCTCCCATTGAGTCCCAACTGATCGTCTGGGACTTCTTTGGTTGCCCTACACAGGAGAACGGAGCTGGAAATCAGGTTAGTGGGGTGGGGAGGGAATGGGGATTTTGCAGTATCCTTCCCCTGCCACACCCAACAAGCCACACCATGCCCATCAAGCCATGCCCAGTAGTAAAAACTTTCGAATCCCACCACTAGTCCAAACCCATTTCCCTCTTACTGTCTGAGATCTACAAAGCAGAAAATACTCATCTGGATTCTAGAAAGTGAGGTTTCTCTCTCCTAGTAAGAAGAGAGCCTTGTAGGTTGTTAACCAGAAGAAGTGCTCCCTCTGGATCATCGGGCCCCCAACTATATGACCCTGAAGACACAGATGAACCTCCAAGTGGCCTCAACGACTCTCTAAAAGGATGCAAATGACCAGTTGTCTGCAAGGAATAAGAAATCCTTCCATTCCCACCATCCAGTCAGAGCTGAAGAAGCTTCTTGGATGAGAAGCGAAACGTCTTCAAAAGGGGAAAAAAAAAACCAAGAAAGTCCAATTGTCTCCTGAAAAAAAGCACCTTTGGGACATTCAGTTTGTTTTCCCTTATTTGGCCCATTATCAAGATTAGAGAGTCCTCTAAGGGTTGGAATTAGTTGGCGTGGAGTAGGTAAGGCTTGGTATCATCACCAGCCTATTCCAGAGATCTGTCTGACCTCATCCAACAGTTTTCTGTGGGTGCCAGACAACACGGGGGCCAAGACAGAACCCTGTAAAACAATGCAGATATTGAACAATTATTATAACTATCATTTAACTTCAGATATATCTCTTCTGTCAATCATCCATGCCCTGGTTATCTCCTGTATGGACTATTGCAATCCGCTCGACATGGGTCTACCCTTGAAGAGTATCCAGAAGCTTCTGTTGGTGCAGAATGTGACCGTGTGAGCAATTTTGGGCACCCCCTCAAGGATGGCACACGTAGCAGCTTAGTTGTGGGAGCTACACTGGATGCTGGTTTGCTTCTGGGTCCAATTCAAGGTGTGAGTTATTGCTTTTAAAGCCCTACATGGCATCTCATCCTCAGCATGTCAGCCTATCCCACCTGGTCAGGAAGGGAATTACGGACCCTGTCAGCAACGGCGGGATTTAGAAATCCCAGCAACTGCTTCTCTGCCGTTTGCATAAGAACCGTTTGCCAAGCCTCTGAATTTTGATCCACTGATCATGGAGATGCTACGAAGGTCCTAACTGTGAAAAAAAATGGTCCTCAGTCTCAGTTTTCAGTGCCATTGTAAGTTTGAACAGTCACTAAGTGAACTGTTGCAAGTTGAGGACTAACTAACCTGTTTTCCCCAAAATAAGCCCCTGTGTTATATTTTTTGCCACCAAAAAAGGCACCAAGTCTTATTTTCGGGGGAAGTCATCCACTGACTAACCTCACTTGCGTGCGTTGGCCCCGGTCTCCTTTTTGCTGTCAGGGGACTTCAGGAACTTCTTCTGCGACTGGCAAGGCTTTCCTGAAGGCCCCTGCAGCCGACAACAGAGTCCTGGATCAATCTGGAGCTTTGTGACCAGCTATGAAGGCCTTCAGGAAAGCCTTGCCAGCCTTGCCGGCTGCAGAAGAAATGGGCAGCGAGGCAGCTGTCAGGGTGTGAGAGGCCTGGCTACAACTGTCCAAAGGTAAGTAGTAGCACAGCTCCACCCCTGCATCCCCACCCTAGATTAAATTTTACCTGTGTACTCTGGAGTGGGCAGGATTTTAATTAGGGTTTATTTTGGGGGCAGGGCTTATATCTGGCAAACACATAACAATCAAACTAGGATTTACTTTCAGGGTAGGTCATATTTCCGGGAAAAACAGGGCATGTCTCCCCCTTGAGTTTCGACCATCAGAATAGTAATTTGGTAAAGAAGAAAGTTGGCTGTCAGGTTCTCAGGAACAAGAATAGGACATTGTACGGGTGGACAGTTGCTGGCTGCAGGTCACAACGTTGATTTGAGCAGTGATCAGGGAAGGCACTAATGAAATGAGCTTTCTGCTCTGGCCCTCAACTGGCAGGTGTTTGGTTGAAAAAAAAATCAAACTGTCACATACTTGTAATGGGGTCAGAGCCCTCTTCCAATCCATGAATAGTTCATAATCCTGTTTAGCCTGTTCCGATTGTTCTTTCGGGACTTTGAGAACGGCTTCCAATTCCTGAAGAACCTGACTGACTGCAAGGTGCTAAAGTCGGGGTGATTCTGCCCCAGGGCAAAAGCGTGTGAGCTTGTATGGAGTGTGCATCGAATGTGTGTGGGGGGGGTGTCGATGGCTGTGTTGCACAGCTGGGAGCGAGAGGCTGACCCAATTATCCTGGGATAATTAGCATGGCAGCAGAGGTATTGTTCCGGCAAATCGTGAACGGGCTCTGTTTGTGTATCTGATTGGGAAAGTGGAGACAAATGTTCTCAAGATGGTATCTTGAATAGGCTGCACCAGAACTGCGCGCTGAATGGAAACATTTTTCCGCGAGGGATTAGTGCATTCTCGCAGCCTGTTAGGCAATTGGAAATTGGAAACTGTGTGCTTCAGAAGGTATTGGGCCATGTTGCAAACTGAAGCCAAACAGAGAAGCAAATGAGCTTCGAACATGAAACATAGACTAAGGGAACCTCAGAGATCTTCTAGACCAACCCATGCTCGAGCAGGAAGCCAATACCATTTCAGATAAATGTACGTCCAGTTTCTTTTTTAAAAACCTCCAGTGTTGGAGCACCCACAACTTCTGGAGGCAAGCCGTTCCACGGATTAATTGTTCTCACTGATAGGAAATTTCTCCTTCGTTCCAGGTTGCTTCTCTCCTTGGTTAGTTTCCATCCATTGTTTCTTGTCCTGCCTTTTGTTGCTTTGGAAAATAGTTTGACCCCGCCCCCCATCTTTGTAGGAGTCCATCAAATATTGGAATTGTGCTATCATATCACCCCAGACCTTCTTTTCATTAAACTAAACATACCCAATGCCTGCAACCGTTCTTCATATGTTTGTTGTGGTTAGCTGGCAGTAGGTGCAGACGGTTGAGGAGAGCGAGGACTCAGATGAGTGGCCAGGGCCATTAGGGAGTGGACTGTTGCCTTCAGAGATTGTGGGGGCTGGCAGCAGCGATGAGGAGGTTCCCAAGGAGCCTGTGCCAAGTTGCGTGTGCACGCAGGGCTGCTTGCAGGAAAGGGCAGTTACAACAGCATGGGCGACTCAGGAGTAAGGCTGCAAGGTAATGGCCCCTCCTTCAAAAAGATAAAAGCCAGCTGTGAAACTAACCTTCTCTGCAGAAGGCAAAGACGTTTTGAAACTCCAGCCTCGTGGACATTCCAGTATCCTGAGTTTGTATTTGAAGATTCTTATTTTGCAAATTATTTCTTGTCTGTTATCTTTTGGCAAGTTTTGCAGAGTTTGGCAAGACTTGTGCTTATCACACAATTTATTTTGCAGAAGCATTACAAGGTTTCTGTTCCTTTTGGATTGTGTTTGATTTGTTGGAAAAGGGTATGGGTCAGAACAATGTTTTAGCCACCAGTTGTCCCTTAATGTTTCTCTTCTCTACACTCTTTCCAGAGTCTCAAAGTCTCTCTCTTTTATATATATATATTGTGGTGACCAGAATTGGATGCAGTATTCCAAGTGTGATGTTCTGGTCATGAGCACATGGGAACTCAGTAGTAAAATCCAGAGAAATAATCAAGGGCCAACTGTGTAAGTAGAGGCGTGAAGGAGGCATGAAGAGATCTGTACATTTATTTTGTCCATTTCAGTATTAGAATTCTGTGATAGAATTCCAAGTCTCTTCCTTGATCTGTGACCACCAGAACTTGTGTAAAGAGTTTGTTGGAAATGGAAACAAAAGCAAGGAACATATTACCATGCAGGGTGGACATGCCCCGTAGTAAGGAAATACTGGATAAGGACAAAAAACTGGATAGAAGAAATAATTAAACAACAAATTGAAGTAACACCAGAGACTTTTCTATTAGGTACAATAACAGGAAAATATGATAAGAAAACAGAATATTTAATGCTACAGTCATTAACAGGGGTGAGAATAACATACGCACAAAATTGGAAAAAGGTTAGTATGGCACTAGAGGAAAATGTGATAAAAAATGATATTAGAGTGTGCCAAGATGGATAAGCTGATCATGGAGATAAAAGACAGAGAAGTAGTGGATTATTACTTGATGTGGAATGTATTGTATGATTGGCTAAATAATAGATATAGAGATGAATACAGAATATGACAATAGGACAATAAGGTAAATGTTATAGTGAACAGAGATAGATTAAGGAATATAGGTAAATGTACAGATAGTTAAGATTTATGTAAAAGTATGTTTACTGTCACAGAAGTGTTCCAATGAATGGAAACGATGTTGTATATGAGAAAAATTGTTTAATAAAAATTATTTTTTTTTAAAAAGAGTAGATGAGCAGGATTTTGAAGACATCCTTCATCAGGATAGATGGGGAGGACTTTTGTTTCTTGCTTATTGGAGGAATAAGTTATCTCAGCTTGTGTTGGAACAGCAATCTATTTTTAGCAGAAGGGATTGGAAGAAGCATTTTTCAGATACTGATATGATTCAGCTTTGTTGGCTTCAAATGTATCCTGTTTCTGCACTATCCAAAAGATTCCTAGAATGACTCAAGATGGCAGCAATATTTTTGGGATACCCATTGGTGATTTCCAAGGATTACTTCTGAATCTATGCAGAAGCAGAATTCTCTGAAAATCCATCTGCCTTCTGATTCAGGAACACACGAAACACAAGAAATTAACATTACTAAAATATGATAAAGGTGGGACTTTCACACCAAACTGTCATGATGGCTTATCTCCTTGCAGTTTGCAAATATTGTAAGTTCTGTTTGTTTTACACTTGTGAATATTCCTTTCAAGGGATTTGTCCAAGGTTAAAATATATCTTATACAACTGGCATGTCTTAAATGGAAATAATACACTTTTTATTCTGTTGGGTTTAATGTACAAGACAGGATATCTACAGGAAGGTACAATCCCATAAATTTCAGAAGCTTATATTCAAACTCTTCAAAAAGCCATGTTGATTGTATCCACTTCTACTGCAAATGATTAATTCAATCAATCAATTTTCATTAATGTCACAGACCTGCGTTGATTGATTGGATGATTACATGCCATCAAGTTAGTTCTTAGCAACCTTAAAGGTAAAGGTTCCCCTCACACATACGTGCTAGTCGTTTCCAGCTCTGAGGGGCGGTGCTCATCTCCGTTACAAAGCTGAAGAGCCAGCACTGTCCAAAGACGTCTCCGTGGTCATGTGGCCAGCATGACTAAAAGCCAAAGGCACATGGAACGCTGTTACCTTCCCACCAAAGTGGTTCCTATTTTTCTACTTGCATTTTTTACGTGCTTTTGAACTGCTAGGTTGGCAGAAGCTGGGACAAGTAACGGGAGCTCACCCCGTGACACAGTGCTACGGATTTGAACTGCCGAACTGCCGACCTTTCTGATTGACAAGCTGAGCGTCTTAGCCACTGAGCCACCACGTCCTTACTTAGCGACCTTACTGATACATTTTTCTCTTTGATGATCTGTCATTAAACCAGGTTCTTCAGTTTTTCCAAAGATGTACTCATCCCCCCGTAACCCAAGTCCATCTCTTCATTTTCCTTCCACCTTTCCCATAATTAGAACTTTATCCAGAGAACTGGGCCTTCTCATAATGTATTTAAAGTAGGATAATTTGAGTATGGACATTTGTGCCTTGCGTGAGAACTCTGGGTTGGTGGGTTTGATGTTCTATTTGTTTTTTTGGTGGACTACTGTATTCTTAAGAGTTTTCTTCAGCACTAACTGTCAGTACTCTTTCTAACCCGTTCTCTCAAAATCCAACTTTTGCTTCCATAGAGTGCCATGGGGAATACCGTTGCCTGCAAGATTCTTATCTTTATAGGTACAGCTACTGATTTACAACTGTTAGGGACTGTTCAAAGTTACAATGGCACTGAAAAAAGTGACTTATGACTGGGTTTTTTTCCACACTTACGACCAGTAGTGGGATTCAAATAATTTAACAACCGGTTCCCTGCCTTAATGACTTCTTCCAAAAACCAGTTCACCAAACTGCTCAGGAAGTTAACAAACGAACAGGAAGAAAAAGATTATTATAAGATTTGGAATTTATTTTATTAATGGTTAGATAGAAGAGTAAGAAACTGAAACATGTGGTAATAGCAATAACGTATTATAACTGATTGATTAGGATTGAATAAGAGAACGAATATAACTTAGGTAAGGATGGAATATATTTTTGAAAGATAATAATTACAGGGTTAATGATAATATAACAATTGACTAATGTGATATAAAATACCAATTAGAATGGTTATAAATATAAACAAGTAAGAAATGTATGATTGTATTATGTGCACAAGATATAGGTACCCAACCGACACACTGGAGAACTGAAAGATATTCGTTTTTGTTATAAAAATAAAAAAACATTTTTTTAAAAAAAGGAAGTTAACAAGCAGTTCTCCCAAACTGGCAAACTGGCTGAATCCCACCACTGCTTATGAGTCTTGCAAAATCCCCAAGTGTCACATGATAAAAAAATTCAGACGATTGGCAACTGGCATGTAGTTATGATGGTTGGTATGTGATCCACTTTTGTGACCATCCGACAAGCCAAATGGTGAAGGCAGGTTCCCTTAATGATTGTGTTACTTAACAACTGCAGTGATCCATTTAACAATGGTGGCAAGAAAGGTCGCAAAATGGGGCAGAGCTCAGTTAACAACTGCCTCACTTCAGCAACAGAAAGTTTGGGCTCAGTTGTCATAAATCGAGGACTAACTATATCTGGAAAGAACCTGGAATTCTTTTCCAAGGATTTTATGGCTGTGCTGTGTTCTTATGTTCGCACTCTGTCACCCCAACCTATCCCACAGGGCTGGGTGTTAGGGATGCAGTAAAGGGAGACACCCCCTCCCCCCCCCATGTAAGCAAGTTGGATCCTTAGAGAAAGGCAGGATAGACACTCCTGCCCCCTGTCACACCAGTTATTCAGTTTGTAGGACCACGTGAAAGGGTTGTGCTGTGAAGGACTCGATCTTTAAATAGAAGAATCTCTTCTTGAAGGTCTCAAGTGATGGCGCTCCCAAAACTTCCGAGGGCAACTTCTGTTCCATTGGTTGACTGCTCTCACTGTTTCTCCTTATTTCCAGGTTGAATCTCTCCTTGTTCAGTTTCCATCCATTATTCCTTGTCTGGCCTTTGGGTGCTTTAGAAAATAGCTTGACCTCTTCCTCTCTGTGGCAGCCCCTCAAATATTGGAAGACTGCTATCATGACTCCCCTGCTCCTTCTCTTCACTAGACTAGCCATGTCCAGTTCCTGCAACCATTCATCGTATGTTTTAGTCTCCAATCCCCTAATCATCCTGGTTGCTCTTCTCTGTACTTTTTCTAGAGTCTCAACATCTTTTTTTTATAGTGTGGTGACCAAAACTGGATGCAGTACTCTAGGTGTGGTCTTACTAAGGCTTTATAGAGTGGTATTAATACCTCATCTTGTTTGTATCCCTCTGTTAATTAGCGTTTTTGGCTGCTGCTGCACACTGCTGGCTCATGTTTAGCTGGTTGTCCACTAAGATGCCAAGATCCCTCTCACAGTTACTGCTATTGAGCCTGGTTTCACCCAGTGTGTATGTATACTTTTGGTTTTTCTTGCCTACGTGTAGGATTTTACTTTTCTCTACATTGAATTTCATTTTGTTAGATAGGGCCCAGTGTTCTAGTCTATCAAGAACCATCTGGATCTTGAGCCTATCTTCTTGGGTGTTAGCTATTCCTGCCAGCTTAGTATCATCTGCAAATTTGGTAAGTTCCCCTTCTATTCTCTCATCTAAGTTGTTAATGAAGATATTGAAGAGTACTGGGCCTAAGATGGAACCTTGTGGCACCCCACTGCTTACTTCCCTCCATGTAGACTTATAGAATGTAGAACCCAAGAGCTACCTTGGTGTTGTTGAATAGCAAAACTTTTCCAGTGGCTCATGCAATTGACTGGCATAATTGAATGCACCTTGGAAAGGTGTGCACCTTGGGTTAGGTTATCACAGCCCTTCATCTTCCAAGGCTTCCTCATAGAACAGGTTCATTCCAGGTGTGGTGTAACAGCTGGAACTCAGGAATATTGGCGGCAACAGAAAGCCCGATCCTCTTGAAACCACCCACACCTGTGAACCAAGAATTCGGTCAAATGTTGTGGTGTCTATTTAGTCTCAGAAGCCCAAAATAGGCGAGTGAGGAATGCCATCTAAGTGCTGCCAATCTGTCAGCAGATCCAAAATCGCATAGAGCAGGGGTGTCAAACTGAAGGCTCGCGGGCTAGATGCAGCCTGCGATGCAGTCAGATCTGGCCCACGAGGCCATCCTGGTCTAAACTGGTGTGAAGAGGAAAGATAAGGCCAACGTGGCTTCGGCCTGGTCTATCCAATACGAAGAGGGAACATGCCAGCAGTTTGGGGGAGTGGTGTCAAGCTGGCTAGATCTACCCAGTTGGCCACACCCACTTGCCCCCCCCTGAGGTCACCCACAGCCCTGATGCAGCCCTCAATGAAATTGAGTTTGACACCCCTGGGGTAGAGGGTATCAGGCAAGAATTTTGATCATTCGTAGCTCCATCTGGCTTTCTTGATGGGGTAATAGGGCATTTTCCTCTACATAGCCCAGATGTTGATTAGCCTCGTCTGGACCTATGCCAGCTTGGCCTGTATATTCTGACTCTTGGCTGCTCGCTTACCTCTCCCTTCAGGGCTCAGTTTTTTTTAATAATAAATTTTATTGAATAAACATTAAAAACAATTGAACACATGCGACTTTCTTGGCCATCATTTTGGCCATACAAACTATAGTATAGAGATATGCATAACAGTTAATTTCCTTTTTCCCTTACATTATTAGTATAGTGCTAGCTGCATATTATTTCTATTTACATTTATATATATTTATATACAATTATATACATATTTACAACCGTCTTTTATACTCATGCATTTGTATCATCTCATATTTGTCCATTATATTCCATTCTCTTTGGTCTACAAAACTTTAACTTTCATTCCTATAAAGTGTCAACCCTTTCTTTCTTTTTCCTTGACTCTAGCCGTTTATACCTTTTACTCCAGACTTCATAATACTCTGTCTCACCCTTATCTTTGATTTCTAAAGTTAGTCTGTCCATCTCTGCAAACACTAATATTTTCCTTATTATTTCACTTTCTGTAGGGGTATCTTCATTCTTCCAGTTTTGGACATACACCAATCTTGCAGCTGTTATTATATGTATCATTAAATATATTGTTCCTTTACTGTATTTCTCAATAATAATTCCCAGTAAGTACATTTCTGGTCCAGGGCTCAGTTTTCATGTATCAACATCTCCATTTATACTAATGTCCCAAGTTTCAAACCAGGGGGCAAAAGCCAATCGGGTCGGTCAGAGTCCTTAAAACAGACCCTTTTGACCTCAAACTCCAGAGTAAAGCTCAAATGAAAACAGTCAGCAGGCAGAGCTGTCTACTTAAAAGTGAATTTTCCAGAAATACATGAGTCCCTGCAGGGGTGGGATTCAAATTTGTTAACAATCGGTTCTGTGGGTGTGGCTAGGTGGGCGTGGCCATGTGACTGGGTGGGCATGACTTCTTCTTTTTAGCACCCCCCCCCCCAAGCTCCATTTTGGGGCCTCCTGGGCAGGGGTGGGATTCAAATTTTTTAACAACTGGTTCTGTGGGCATGGCTTAGTTGATGGGCGTGCTTTGATGGTCATGTGACTGGGTGGACGTGGCTTGGTGGTCATGTTATTGGCTGGTCATGGCCAATTCAATATCACTCACATTGAGGCACGCATCTCCTCGCTTGGCCCCTTATGACTGTGGGGATGCTGCAACAGTCGTAAGTGTGAAAAAAGGTCATAAGTCACTTTTTTCAGTGCCATTGTAACTTTGAATGGCCACTCCACACAAGCACAGTACCAGCAAAGAAGAGGAAAAAAAACTCCAGAGAAGTTCCTGAGACAGGAAGTCTAGTCCTGCCAAGAATGTAATAAGGGTTAATGGAGAGGCAGTTTCTGTAAGCAACACCAGAATGTTTCCTTCCTGCCTTCCTTACAGGATTAGGCCAGTAATTTCTTCTAACAACCGGTTCTCCGAACTGCTTAGAATGTTAACAACCGGTTGTAGCAAATAGGTGCGAACTGGTAGAATCCCACCCCTGCTCCTGGGCCTCAGGGAAGTCTCCTGGGAGGGGGGCATTTTTGCTCCCAGGAAACTTCCCTGGGGCCCGGGAAGGCAAAAAATGGAGCGGGGGTGTGTGCAGCTCCCCCCCCCCCCGCACCCGTTTTTGCCTACTGGGTCTCAGAGAAGCCTCCTGAGTGAAGCAGTAAGACAGTGAGGGGAATCCCAGCATTCAGATCTGTTATCCTTACTTCCTTACTTCCTTCAGTTCCAGCTTTCCTCCTCTCTTTTTCCTCCTCTTCTTCAGGAAAACTTGGCTAAAGGGGCAATGAACAAGATTGTAGAATAGGACCGGAGTTGGCAAAGTTCAAGAATAATATATTGGATCTGCATGAGTATTGGGAGTAGAGGAGGACCAGATGATCATGTGGAGACCTAGGGTGAAAGGAAGGAAGGAAAGAAAGAAAGAACAGAACAGAACAGAAAGAGGAAGGGAGAATGAAAAAAGAAAAAAGGAAGGAAAGAAAGAGAGAAAGAAGAAACAGAAAGAAGGAGGGAAGGAAGAAGGAAGGGAGAAAGAGAAAGAAAGGAAGGAAAGAAGTAAAGAGGGCAAGAAAGAGAATTAGAAAGAAGAAAAAGAAAGGAAGAAAGAAAGAAAAAGGAAGGAAGAGAGAAAGGAAGGAAGGGAGAAAGAAAAAGGAAGGAAAGAGGGAAAGAAAGAGAAATAGAAAGAAAAAAAGAAAGGAAGAAAAAGAAAAAAGGAAGAGAGAGAAAGGAAGAAAGGGAGGAAAGAAAGAAGGAAAGGGAAAGAAAGAGAAATAGAAGAAATGAAAGAAAGGAAGGAAGGAAGAAAAAGAAGGAAAGAAAAACTAAGATAAATTGCTGTGAGTTGCCCAAAAGTGGCAGAAATCTTCAAACAGGGAAAACCACGCCATGTGAAGAATGCCCTTAGTAGAACATAACACCCTCCTTGTAATCCAGCATTTGGTTTCTGAAGGTCACCAGTGAGATAGTCATTTCTGAGTAGTACAAGTACATTCAGAGCCTGATAACAGCCTTATCTTCTTCTCTAAAGTTTGGAAGCAAACTGTCCTGTTTTGAAGATAAATGGGTATGGAAGTAATACATTTCTCTGGAGCAAAAACTGAGTATCCCCATCAGGTAAACATAGCAATGTCCACTTTGGATCTTGTACTCTGCATCTGTTGGGGGCTATTGTTTTAGCCTAGGAAAACTCTTGCTGGTGACACAACGGTTTCCTCCCCTCCCCTCCCCTCCCCTTCCCTTCCCTTTTTCCTTCCCTTTTTCCTTTCCTTTCCTTTCCTTTCCTTTCCTTTCCTTTCCTTTCCTTTCCTTTCCTTTCATTCCTTCCCTTCCCTTCCCTTCCTTCCCCTTCCCTTCCCTTTTTCCTTCCCTTCCCTTCTTTTCTTTCCTTCTTTCATTTCCTTCTTTTGTTTCCTTTCCTTTCGTTTTGTTTCCTTTCCTTTCCTCTTTTCCTTTCTTTTCCGTTCCTTTCCTTCTTTCCTTCTTTCCTTTCCGCAAATGACAGAAACACAGGTAATGTCGAACTATTCCAGCTGACCTCAACTTAGCTACTGCCTAGGATAAAACTCTTGTGTCATCCAGTTTCCAGAATTCATGAAGCTTTTTCTTTGGCATTTTCCAGGCCTTGGAAAAAGTTTGGATGGTTTCCCTTCTTTTCTTTTTTTGGTCATTTTAATTTAATTTATTTGGTGTACAGCTAGTCCTCAATTTAGGGCCACAATTGAGCCAGAGGTGGTCTTCAATAGGTCTGACTGGTTCTGGAGAACTGATAGCGAGATTTTGAGTAGTTCAGACAACCGACAAATCCCACCTCTGACTGGCCCTGCTCCCATCTATTCTCCACCTCCCATTGAGTCTCAGCTGATCAGCTAGCTCTCCTTTGGTTGTCCTGCACAGGAGAACGGAGCTGGAAAGCAGGTTAGTGGGGTGGGGAGGGAATAGGGGATTTTGCAGTACCCTTACCCTGCCACGCCTACCAAGCCACGCCCACAGAACCCATAGTAAAAAAAATTGATTCCCACCACTCAATTGAGCCCAAAACGTATGTGGTTAAGTGAAAAAACTGTTAAGTGAATTTGTCCTATTTTACGAACGGTTACTAAACAAACTGTTGTAAGTCAAGGACTATTTGTACTATACGTGATCCTTGACTTACAACAGTTCATTTATTGACCGTTCAAAGTTGCAACGGCACTGAAAAAAGTGCCGTTTTATAAACGTTTTTCATACTTACGACCTCTGCAGCATCCCCATGGTTGTGTGATCGAAATTCAGATGCTTGGCCACTGACTCATATTTATGACGGTTGCAGCATCCCTGGGTCACATGATCACCTTCTGCCAAGTCAAAGTCAATGGGGAAGCCTGATTCACTTAGTAACCTTGTCACCAGTTGAACAGCTGCAGCGATTCCCTTAATGATGATGGCCAAGAAAGGTTGTAAAACAGGGCAAACTTCACTTAATAATTGCCTTGTTTAGCAACAAAATAATTTTGAGCTCGGTTGTTGTCGTAACTTGAGGTTTACTTAAATTTATTTTCCTGCAGTTTCTACACTGTTGCTTATTTCGGTGGCTATGATTTTTTTTTTAATTTTTTAAAAAAATTGTATTGAACAAAAACATTAAAAACAATGAACGTGATGAAATCGTCCTGACAAACCTATTTGCCATACATATCTATTGTGGGTAGCATACAATACAAATTTACATAGTATATACTCATGATGGTGAACTTATGCCACGCGTGCTGGAAGTGGCATGCAGAGCCATTTCCCCCCGGCACGCGAGAGCTCGCCCGGAAGAGACCCACTGCACATGCGTGCGCCCTGCTGCCACCTGACCGCTGATTGTCGGGTATCTGGCACACATGCATGGGGGGGGCAGGGGGGCACGGGAGACATGCGCGCATGCGTAGAGACGCTCAGTGTACGCTGGGGGCGTGGGTGCATGTGCAGAGATGCGCGGTGCACAGAAGGATCGCACACGCATGCGCAAATGGATGGCTCACAGCAGTGATCACGTGCGCATGCACAGGTGCGTGGCGTGTGGCAAGGGGAATTGTGCATGCGCAGCACGCAATGAGGGGATCACACCCGCAGGCGCGGTGGGTGTGCGGGACCCCCAGTATGCATTGCCTTCTGGGTGCTGGCATGCGAGCACCGCCCACGAGCACGGGCACAATTATCTGCACAGGAGCCGAAAAAGGTTTGCCACCACTAGTGTATACATTGATACATTACAGCAATTTTCCATATTTCTAATCTACTACCTTAACATCCTTATCTTATTTTAATTTTAATTTTAACCCCTTCCTTTTCCCCCCATCATTGGTAAAATTTATCCCATACTTTATAATATTCAGTCTCGTCCTTATTTTTTATTTCCAACATTAGTTTATTCATTTCGGTGCATGTTCTTATCTTTTTAATTATCTCGGTTTCATCAGGAATTTCCTTAACTTTCTACTTTTGAGCATATACTAATCTTACTACCGTGATCACGACGTGTATTATCAGATAAGTTAGTTCCATATTTTATCTGTTTGTATTGATTCCCAGCCAAAAAAAAAAAAAAAATCTGGTTTATATTCAAGTGTAATCTCACCAATTTCTTCTAGCCAACTTTGAATTTTATGCCAGAATTCCTGGGCTTTCCTACAAGTCCAGCAAACATGATAATACGATCCATTTTCGGTGGCTATGGTTGAGTAGATATTAGAGAGATAATGTAATGACTTGGGGACTGGTACAAAAATAACCAAGTCACAAAAGTAGATAAATTCCCTTTAATGCCTCCAACTTGGCCCCCAATGTCCAGTTATCCTCAGCTGGAGATCAAACTCTTTCAAAAACAGTCTGCAAAGGGAAGAAATGTAGTCCGAACCCAAAGTAAAGATAACTAGAAATAAAAAAAAACCAACACAAACCACACTGAAGTAATTAACATGACAGGCCAGGATAATAAATTGTAGACTTCCAACAGCTAAGACAGCACACCCAGTTGGGAGGATGCCAAAACCCAGATAAACCTCGACAAAGATAATGCACGTTTTGCTTCCAGCAAGGTGCTGTGTGCAAACGCCCTTCTTATATCCTGTTCTCCCAGCTGCAACTAATGAAAGGGATCAGGGCCCTTTTCTTTCCCGTAAACCCTGTTGCTTCCTTCTCCATTCCTCCCTGCGTGCCCTAGGATGAAGAGGGGGTGGCCCTGGGTCTTCCTCTGAATGCCCAGCCGGACTGTGCCCTTCCCCCGTTTCTTCCACAGCCACTGGAGCCACACTCCTACTCTCTGTCAGCTGCTCAATCTCCCCCTCAGAATCAGACTCCAACAAGGGCATGACAGATAAACATACGCTTGTTTTACATGGAGCATTTCTGTTTTGTTGTAGGAAGCAAAGCTTCATGTCTATAATTATAACTGGAGAGACGCCATAAATGACCTTCTCCTAGCTGCTGTTTGTTTGCTTGCTTGTTTGTCTGTATGATCTAATGCCCTTTTCTCCTACAAAAGGTCATGGTATAGATATCCCTCTCCGAAGCTACGGTTCCCTCAAATGTCATTTTTGGGAAAGATTGTTTGGGTTACTCATTGAGTTTCCACAGCTATGTGGGACTCAAATCTTAAACACAGCACCTCGTTGGCTCTTTCGTTTCTAATCTGCTAAGGTTCCAGATCATCTAGAAGAGAGGTGATGAGTAGATTTCAACTCCCAGGATTCCTCAGCTAGCCAACTCCCCTCAGCTATGCTGGGGGGAATTGACTAGCTGAGGGGAGTTGGAAATTGAAATCATGCTGGCTGGGGAATTCTGGGAGTTGAAGTCCACAGATGCAATATGGAAGTCTACCTGGGTTCTAGATCAGGAGTTTCTAAATTTAGCAAATTTAAGAGTTGTTGACTTCAACTTCCAGAATTCCTCAGCCAGCAAACTCTCCTCTGGTATGCTGGGGGGAGTTGGCTGGCTGAGGGGAGTTAGAAGTTGGTTGGTTGGGGAATTCTAGAAGTCCACAGATGTGGTATGGAAGTATACTTTGGGTTCTAGATCGGGGCTCTCCAAACTTGGCAACTTTAAGACTTGTAGACTTCCACTTCCAGAATTCCTCAGCCAGCCATGCTGCATGGATGAGGGGAGTTGGAAGTTGAACATATGCTGGCTGAGGAATTTTGGGAGTTGGAAGTCCACAGATGTGGTGTGGAAGTATACCTTGGGTTCTAGATCAGGGCTCTCCAAACTCAGCAACTTTAAAACTTGTAGACTTCAACTCCCATAATTCCTCAGCCAGCAAATTAAACTCCCTGTCAAGGTAGTGATTTAAGAGCTGACCAGGGGCTGCAATGAAGTAATGATGGGAATGAGTCAGCAAGGTTTTTGGCTGTTATCCCTTTAAGAGCCTGTATAATAAGAAGAGGCCGTGTTAGGGCGTCTCTCTCGTGGTGTGTGGAAATATCCCTGGGTTCTAGATCAGTGCTATCTAAACTTGGTAATTTTAAGAATTATAGACTTCAACTCCCAGAATTCTTCAGTCAGCTATGCTGGCTGGCTGAGGAAAGTTAGAAGTTGAACCCATGCTGGCTGGGGAATTCTGGGAGTTGAAGTCCACAAGTCTTAAAAGTAGCCACGTTTGAAGACCCCTGACCTAGAACCAGTGGTAGGATTCATTTTTTTTTACTACTGGTTCTGTGGGCGTGGCTTGTGGGCGTGTCAGGGGAAGGATACTGTAAAATCTCCAGTCGGAGGTGGTATTTGCTGGTTCTCTGAATTACTCAAAACTTCCACTACTGGTTCTCCAGAACTGGTCAGAATCTGCTGAAGACCACCTCTGCCTAGAACCCAGGGATACCTCCACACTGCAGCTGTTGAGCACGTGAATCATCATTTTTGTTTAAAAAAGATCCCTTAACTTGTAATTAAAATGGAACTTCCAAACAACATGCAAACCAGAACCATCACGATTCCAACAGCCACTTGCTGTGTTTCTGGAAAAGGAAATGAGCTGATGAGTACATTTGGTATTTTGAAAGGATGTTGTGGGCTTTTTGCAAAATGCCACATGCAGCCACAAAACATTCCTTGGCCAGATGGCTGTGTTGGTCCCTTTCAGCGTCCACTGATAGCTTCTTTTCTGTTATTCAGAGAGGCCAGGCAGGAATACATGGGAAGAAAATGAGGGATGGATCCAGCCAGCCTTTTTCATTTCCCTAAGGTTGCCTCTGGGGACGATCAGGTTTCTAGGAGGTCGACGTACAATATGACTTTTTGGAATTAAACAAGATTTAGGCCACCCACTGTGAAGAGTTGGGCATCGGCGGAGATGCAGAGAGGCCCCCTCTGGTGATTTGGGGGGAAGGGTGCAACCAACTTGAATTTCGGACAAGCATCTCGCTGGTTAAATGGGGATGCAACCAAATAGCATCCTTGTGCCATCGCTTTGCTGTCCATAAACTATCAGTTTCCAGGAAGAGCTGAGAGTTACCAATTCTCAAAAAGATTTGGGGACTGGTTATCTGAAGGACCACCCCTCCCTGCCAATACTCACATGTTTTCATATTTTTATTTTATTATTTTACTAGCTCGATACCCATGCGTTGCTACAAAACTATGTGGTCGGGCTTAGTTTTGGGGGAGGAAAATAGGGGGGGATTCTGCCTCTGCCTACCAGCATCCATTGGTATTCATCTGGCTAGCATCCTGTCAGTGTGTGAGAGAGGACTGTTTGGAAAGAGTATTTGCTGTGTGAGCAAGGAGACAGAAAGGAGCCTGGGTGTGGCTTAGCTCAAATGTTCTGTACTAAAGCTGCTTGATGCTCTGAAACTGAAACTGAAACTCCTCTGTTATGTTTTGCATTTGGAACAGATTTCTTTTCAGGTGGGGAGGGGGAGTAGAACTCCTTAGCATCAGAGCGTGTTAATTACTGTATAAGAAACACTAACGCTCTGATGGTCATTTTGAAAAATCTTTTCTTAGTGAGCACCTAGAAGCCAAGAGGAGCATAAGTGCCAAATTTCAAGTTTGTAGGCTTTACGGTTCTGGAGATTTTGTGATGATGCGTGTGTGGTATTTCATTTTTATATATATGGATTTTATTTACTATTTTTATAAATAACTTAAGGCAGTGAACATACTCAATACTCTTTCCTCCTCCTATTTTTCCTACAACAACTCTGTGAGGTAGTTTGGGCTGACAGAGAGCGACTGGCCTGAAGTCACCCAATTGGTTTTCAGGCCTAAGGAAGGATTAAACACACACTGTCTTTTGGTTTCTAACATGGTGCCTTAACCACTAGACCAAACTGCTTCTCCTGTTTGCCATTCTAGACAGGGGAGTGATTTGTTACTCACTCCTTCCTCAGTTGCCTCCAGTTAAAGAACTTTTGTGGCCCTTCAACAGGCTGTAAAAATGATTTACCAAATGCACCCAAATGATACTCATTGAATAAGTGCAGTTGGAAGGGATTTCAAAGATCATCTATTCTGCAGGAAAAACAGACCATTGAATGGCAGACTATTTTATTTTTTACTCCACTTTCAGTATAAGCACCATCAGATCTGTTCAGTTCTATTCTGTCCTGTCCTTACCCCTTCCCTTCCCCTCCCCTCCTTTCCTATTCTATCCTACCCTGTTTTCCCTGAAAATAAGACCCAACCACAAAATAAGCCCTAGCATGATTTAAATAAGCCCTATTCCAAAAATAAGCCCTGGTTAAGATTATCAGCCAGATGGATACATTTAGTACCATATTTCTCCCAAAATAATACCTAAGTGGAAAATAAGCCCTGATACATCTTTTGGAGCAAAAATTAATATAAGACCAGATCTTCTTTTCGGGAAAACACAGTATCATTTCTTCCATTGTCTTAATCCCTCTGATTGATTTAACACTAAAAAAAGAAATCACTCCAGTTGACATTTCTTGAAATGTTCATTAAATACTGATCTTCCAATCATTCCTTCTTAATCCACTCCACTGGGAAGCTATTCTTGGTGCGGCCCATTGAAATAAAGGATAGCAACACATGAAGACCATTACAATTATACATTTTTTTTCCTGAATGTTATTTTCGTTCTTGTTTTCTGTTATGCAGTTTCATGTTGTTTATTTGGCTTTGTTATCATTTGCTTTGGAAAGCTTTCCGAAAAAGAGCATTATTTTTCCCCCCTTTGGCAGTTTTGTCCATAATAGTTACTTTAGATTAGTGCAAAATAACGGGCAGTTGCCAGAAACTTGATTCATGGCAGTTTCATTCCCTCAGAATAATTGGTAGAATTCCCTTGATTTGATGTCATCCCATTTTTTTTAAATTTAGGGATGTGCTCAGTGTTTGGTTTCAAACTATTTCAAGTGTGTAACTTCCTAAAACTTCATAAAAGTCTCATTTTGCCTGAAAGACCCTTGCTTTAAATGTGAAATAGACTGTTCTAAATGTTTTGGAAATACAGAAATACAAATCCTACCAGGCTCCAGGTTGACTCAGCCTTCTGTCCTTTTGAGCTGTGTAAAATGAGGACACAGATTGTTGGGGGCAACAGGCTGACTCCGTAAACAGCTTAGAGAGGGGCTGTAAAGCAGTGTAAAGCGGTATATAAGTCCAAGGGCTGTTGCTATTGCTATTATGGTAAGCAAAATATCTTGCTCAAAGGAAGCGGAAATGTAATTTTGAATGTTGAGGGCACAATGTTGTTATATAGAGCATAAATTTCTTTCTTTTTTCATTTTCAAATCAGGATATGAGTTTGAGTGATATCATTCTGTCATATATATTTTTTGGGTCAAACAGATTTGCAGTTTTCTGCCTTTTCTTAATATATCTGCCCCCACTTGTCAAAAGTGTGTGTGTGTGTGTGTGTGTGTGTGCTCAGTTCCTTTAGCCTGATTTAAAAAAAAAACTCTACATTTTTAACCTTCCTTGGGTATCTTTGTTTGGTCCTTTTCATCAGCACTGTTTGCAACGTATCTCAGCTGAAGGCCATCTCTAACGTTGAACGTGACGCCATTGGGCTTGCATCCACGTAATTGTGTTGTTGTTGTTAACGATAACAAGAAGTGAGGCAAATCCCGATGCTTATAAGAGCTGTTCTTCACTTGGTAGCTTGTTGTTGGAGCTTCAATTCAATCCGTCCTTTGAGTGCAGTTGGATTTTTTTGTGTAACACCTTGTGAGACAAATTGGATCCCCGATTCACCAGAGAACTCTGTTTTCATCAATCTAACGGTTTCCAGGCGCCTGGGATACTTGCCTTCCTCTCAGACAAATCTTGTTGTAAACTGAGGTAATTCTTTTGCTGACAGCTACAATCTTGTTCTCACTCTTGAGTTCCTTCATCAGCTCCCTGTGTTCCTCGTTCTCCTCTGCTTCCTCTTCTTCTTCCTCTTCCTCCTTTGACTTCTTTTTTAATATATATATTTTATTTGTTTTCTCATTATATACAATATGTGCTTATTAAATAGCATACTGTCTGGTGAATTCGTTTACATAGTAAAAACAAATGCCTATAGAGTGGTAAATGTTTAACAGAAATACTTCTACATCTACTAGAGAACAAATGCCTATCGGGTAACGTTCTACGTATCGCTATAATATATTCTACTACATTTCTTTATTTATTATTACGATTCCCTTCACTACTTTTATCCAGCCATTGGTAAAACAAGTCCCAAGTTTGAAAATATTCTGTGTCTTCTTTTTCTTTTATCTTCAGTGTTAGTCTATCCATTTCTGCACAGTCCAATATTTTTTAATAATGTCTTCTTTCATAGAGATTTCCTCACTTTTCCAATGTTACGCGAATACAATTCTTGCTGCTGTTCCTCCTTTCAACTTCAGCTGCATGTTAAAAAAATATTTACCAGAGTCTAGTAATCCTTGACCATTCATTTAGTGATTGTCTGAAGTTACAATGGCACTGAAAAAAAGGGACTCATTTCCATTTTCCACATTGGAGACCATTGTAGCATCGTTGTGGTGACATGTCCTTCCAAGGTGGATAAAATGAGGATCCAGATTGTTGGGGGCAAGAAGCTGACTCTGTAAACCGCTTAGTGTGAAGCACTATGAAACAGTATATAAGTCTAAGTGCTATTGCTATTATGGTAAGCAAATATATCTTGCTCAAAGGAAGCGGAAATGCAATTTTGAATGTTGAGGGCACAATATTGTTATACACAGCGTAAATTTCTTTTTCATTTTCAGATCACGATATAAGTTTGAGTGAAATCTTTCTGTCATATATATTTTTTGGGCCAAACAGATTTGCAGTTTCCCGTCTTTTCTTAATATATCTGCCCCCACTTGACAAAAGTGTGTGTGTGTATGCTCAGTTCCTTTAGCCTCATTTATTTTGTTTTTTTTTTAAAAACCCTATATTTTTAACCTTCCTTGGGGATCTTTGTTTGGTTCTTTTCATCAACACTGTTTTCAATGTATCTCAGATGAAGGCCATCTCTAACGTTGAACGTGACGCCATTGGGCCTGTATCCACATAATGGTGTTGTTGTTAACTAGAACAAGAAGTGAGGCAAATCCCGATGCTTATCAGAGCTTTCTTCACTTGGTGGCTTGTTGTTGGGGCTTCATTTCAGTCTGTCCTTTGAGTGCAGATGCAGTTTGTGTAACATCTTGTGAGACAAATCGGATCCCCGATTCGCTGGAGATCTCTGTTTTTATCAATCTAACGGTTTCCAGATGCCTGAGATACTTGCCTTCCTGTCAGACAAATCTTGTTGTAAACTGAGGTATTTCTTTTTCCAACAGCTACAATCTTGTCATTCTCATTCTTGAATTTCTTCATCAGCTCCCTGTGTTCATCCTTCTCTGCTTCCTCCTCTTTCTCCTTTAACTTCTTTTTTAATATGTATTTTTTATTTGTTTTCTCATTACACACAATATATGCTTAATGAACAGAGTACTGTCTGGGTGAATTCGTTTACATAGTAATAACAAATGCCTATAGAGTGGTAAATGCTTAACAGAAATACTTCTACATCTACAAGAGAACTAATGCTTATAGAGTAATTTTCTACTTAATGCTATAATATATTCTACTACATTTCTTTACTATTACTATTCCCTTCACTACTTTTATCCAGCCATTGGTAAAACAAGTCCCAAGTTCGAAAATATTCTGTGTCTTCTTTTTCTTTCATCTTCAGTGTTAATCTGTCTATTTCTGCACAGTCCAATGTTTTTTTAAATAATGTCTTCTTCAATAGGGGTTTCCTCGCTTTTCCAATGTTGTCAAAATACAATTCTTGCTGCTGTTCCTCCTTTGGCTTCAACTTCAGCTGCATGTTAAAAAAAATATTTACCAGAGTCTAGTAGTCCTCGATTTATAACCATTTATTTCGGTGATTGTCTGAAGTTACAACAGCACTGAAAACAAGGGACTCATTATCATTTTTCCACATTGGCGACCACTGTAGCATCATTGTGGTGACATGTTCGAAATTCAAGTGCTTGGCAACTGACTCATACTTATGACGGTTGCAGAGTCCTGGGGAAATCACGTGATCCCATTTTGTGACCTTCTGATAAGATCAACGGGGAAGCCAGATTCATTGACCATGTTACGAAGTTAACAACTGCAGTGATTCATTTAACAGCTGTGGCAAACAAGATCGTAAAATGGGGGCAAACCTCGCTTAACAAATGTCTCACGTAGCAACCTAAATTTCGGGCTTCAATTGTGGTCCTAAGTTGAGGATTCCCTGTATTCTCAGTGGAAAACAGAGGGGCTGGAAGAATGGCTCTGTATCAAGCTGGAAATAGATCCGCAATTCTTAAAATAAGATGGTTCCTGCTTGAAGGTTTGCAGCAAAATATTTGATGCACTCCAGTTACATTTGTCTCGGTTTTTCTTTCTTTGGCCTAAAAATGGGGGAGCTGGTGAAGAGAGATATATAACAGGATTGAGCTGCGGTGATGCAGTGGTTAGAGTGCAGTACTGCAGGCTACTTCTGCTGACTGCCAGCTGCCTGCAATTTGGCAGTTCAAATCCCACCAGGCTCAAGATGGACTCAGCCTTCTGTCCTTCTGAGATGGGTAAAATGAGGACCCAGATTGTTGGGGGCAGTAGGATGAGTCTGTAAACCACTTAGAGAGGGCTATAAAGCAGTGTAAAGCGGTATATAAGTCTAAGTGCTATTGCTCTTGCTATTATGGTAAGCAAAATATCTTGCACAAAGGAAGTGGAAATTGATTGTTGAAGGCATAATGTTGTTATATACAGCAGAGAATTTCTTTCTTCATTTTCAGATTGCGATATGATTTTGAGTGAAATCATTCTGCCATATATATATTTTGAGGCTAAACAGATTTGCAGTTTTCCCCTTTATCTTAATATATCTGCCCCCACTTGTCAAAAGTGTGTGTGTGTGTGTGTGTGTGTGCTCAGTTCCTTTAGCCTGATTTAAAAAAAAACACCCTACATTTTTAACCTTCCTTGGGTATCTTTGTTTGGTCCTTTTCATCAGCGCTTTTGCAACGTATCTCAGCTGAAGGCCATCTCTAACGTTGAACGTGACGCCTTTGGGCTCATATCCACGTAATGGTGTTGTTGTTGTTAACGATAACAAGAAGTGAGGCAAATCCCGATGCTTATAAGAGCTGTTCTTCACTTGGTGGCTTGTTCTTGGAGCTTCATTTCAATCCATTCTTTGAGTGCAGATGCAGTTTGTGTAACATCTTGTGAGACAAATCGGATCCCCGATTCGACAGAGAGCTCTGTTTTTATCAATCTTAACAGTTTCCAGGTACCTGGGATACTTGCCTTCCTCTCAGACAAATCTTGTTGTAAACTGAGGTAATTCTTTGCCGACAAGTACAATATTGTCGATCTCACTCTTGAGTTCCTTCATCAGCTCCCTGTGCTCATCCTTCTTCTCTGCTTTCTCTTCTTCCTTCCCTTCCTCCTTTGACTTCTTTTTTAATATGTATTTTTTATTTGTTTTCTCATTATATACAATATGTGTTTAAAGTACAGTGTACTGTCTGGATGAATTTTTTTTCATAGTAATAACAAATGCCTATAGAGTGGTAAATGCTTAACAGAAATACTTCTACATCTACAAGAGAACAAATGCCTATAGAATAACTTTCTACTTAATGCTATAATATATTCTACTACTTTTGTTTATTTACTATTACTATTCCCTTCACTACTTTTATCCAGCCATTGGTAAAACAAGTCCCAAGTTCAAAAATATTCTGTGTCTTCTTTTTCTTTTATCTTCAGTGTTAATCCGTCTATTTCTGCACAGTCCAATGTTTTTTTTAATAATGTCTTCTTCAATAGGGGTTTCCTCGCTTTTCGAATGTTATCAAAATATAATTCTTGCTGCTGTTCCTCCTTTGACTTCAATTTCTGCTGCATGTTAAAAAAAATATTTACAAGAGTCTAGTAGTCCTCAACTTATAACCATTTATTTCGGTGAAAAAAAAGGGACTCATTATCGCTTTTCCACATTGGCGACCATTGTAGCATCCTCATGGTCACAGGATCCAAACTGGCAGGTATTTATGACAGTTGCAGTGTCCTGGGGTCATATGATCGATCCCATTTTGTGACATTTTAACCAGCAAATTTAATGGTTAAAATGGCCCGATTTACTTAACAACCCTGTTACTAACTTGAGAAACTATCTTAGTTGGTTTGTCACACTGTACTCTTTTTCCTAAAAAAGGATGTTTTCCTCTTAGGAATGTAAACACTAATTATATATTTATAAGTGGTTATTTTATGTTTAAGATATGAAAAATCAAGTTTGGGCTAAAGTCAGGGCAGGAAAAGGGTGTTTATTCATAACCAAATGTCCATCAAAGTTTTGGGGCTCAGCTCACAGTTAGTTTGATTTGGGAGTTTAGCGTCTCGATTAGAATCAAATTGTTGAATTGCTTGAAAAACCAGACTTGTGTGGCCCGCGTAGACTAGTCTTTTGCATTTCATTAAGGCCTAGTTTGAACTCAGCCTGAAGTCTCAAATGTTCTGAAAACAGGGAACATGCTCATCTGCTGCTCTACATCTGGCTGGCTTCACAAGTTCATGGGAAACATCTGAAAAGCAGCTGCAAACTTTTTTTAAAAAAATCTAAAAAAACAGTTCTTCACTGAATCATGAGGCTTCAGCTGCTTTTCCTGTATTTTCTACCGTCAATTGAAGGTCAGAAAGCAAGATTTTCTTGGTGGATACAAATTAGCCGTGTGAATTAGGAGGAAGGCAGCTTAGGATCCATCCTCTAATAGTCTAATTTTCCACCTGGAGGGAAATTATTCTTGTTTTAGTGCGAGAAACCTTGAGTTCATGCGCCTAGATTCTTATAGGGGTGCGGGCTCCCCCTTGTCTTTTCTTCTGGTTTCAATTTTCTGCTTCTGTGTGACTTATGGGCCCTGTGCAATGAGATTGTATTGTCTTTAAAAATTGGTTGAAGTGGAAAAAGGCCCTGAGTTTGATTTTGCCTTAAGTGCTTTTGCAAGCTGTATGTTCATATACTCTTCCTGAATCTCTTTGATAGTGTTTTTTCCTGACTTTGTTCTGCCAGATGAACTTCTAGGCAAGGCATAGAAGTAGAATCCATGCAGCTTAATGAATTAACCAGTAAGGAGGCCTCATGGCCAGTAAGACAGAGATACTACGGCCCTAACTTGCAGGATATGATGATGCAATTCAGATAGTCTTTGACTTAGAGCAGTTCATTTAGTGACCGTTCTACATTACACAGGCACTGTAAAAAGTGACTTAGGACGAGTGGTGGGCTGCAAATTTTTTTAACAATTGGTTCTCTGGCTGGGTAGGCATGGCCAGTTGGTCATGTGACTGGGTAGGTGATGTCACTCATCACATCCAGGCGGCCACTCGCCTCAAAGGAAGAAGTAAGATTCAGGTGGTTGGGGCTAATTCCACCACTGGCTGGTCCTGCCCCCACCCATTTTTCAGCCTGTTTTGGGGCCATTTTCAGGCCATTTTTAGCCTAGAAAATGGCTTGAAAATGGCCTGAAAACTGCCAGAAAAACTGCCTGAAAACAGCCCACAAAACAGGCTGTTTTGGGGGCATTTTTCAAGCTGTTTTGGGGGCATTTTCAGGGCAGTTTTTGGGCTGTTTTTGACCTGAAAAATGGCTGAAAACAGCCTGAAAATGCCCCTCAAAACGGCCTAAAACAGCCCAAAAACGAGTGGGGACAGGACCAGCCATGGTGTGATTTTCTGGTTCGCCAAACCACGCCTAATCTTAACTGCCGGTCCACCAGAACTGGTGCAAATTGGCAGCATCCTACTCTGCTTATGACCAGAGTTATTATATTTTATAAATGTTTTTTGTTTGATTATTCTCTTTTATTAGTTTTATTTTATATATATATGAGGTTTTTATATTCTTGTAAACTATTTTAAGTCACCATGGGCGAATAGGCAGCAATATACATTTCCTAAATAAATAAATAAAGTGACTTATGGCCATTTTTCATCCTTACAAATCATTGTGGCATTTCCATGGTCACATGATCAAAATTCAGATGATTGGCAACGGGTTCATACTTATGATGGTTGCAGAGTCCCAGAGTCGTATAATCCCATTTTGTGACCTTCTGACAAGCAAAGTCGAGGGGGATTCATTTATCTGATTCATCTAACAGATGTGGCAAGAAAGGTTGTGAAAGGGGACAAAATTGACTTAACAAATGCCTCACTTAGCAATAGAAATTTGGAGCTCAAATGGGGTCACAAGTTAAGGACTACCTATGCCCTAGCTCACTTCAGCCTTGGTATCATGTTTCATGGATTGCTAGCAATGTTTAGCAGAGAGAAAGATTCCTCTGGTTCATAAACTTGCTGGATCTGGTAATCTATTCGATCGAAGGTAGGATCAGAAGGTGCTCTTGCCCAGGGGTGGGATTCAAACTTCTTAACAACCAGTTCTGTGGGCGTGACCTAATTTGTGGGTCTGACTTGGTGGTCATGTGACTGGGTGGGCGTGGCTTGCTGACTGGGCATTGCTTGCCAATGTGACTGGGTGGGTATGGCTTGTATGTAAATGTTGTAAACATTTATGTAAATATTGAATTTTTTATAAAGAAAAGAGCAACTTTTACCCAAATTCAGGCAAAGCAGGCAGGCAGATTGAGTTGCTTGAAGAATCACAGGTTCACTCAGAGATCTACCTTTCTGCAATCAGCTACCTGAGTCTGCCCTGAAAAATAGAAGCTTCTGTCCTAAGGAAGGTTCAGCTCTGCTTTTAGATTAGCTAGAAAGCAAGAAATCCAACTATTTCCTACTTTTTAGCTAATCTAAATCTCCTGGCACAGCTGATGGTGATAGGGGGGAGGGAAAATAGCAATTTACCAAAAATTAGGCGAAAGCACAATGCAGGTAAGTTGGATGGCGCGCATGCCAGTAAGGAGTGAGTGGGTGGTGTGGGTTGACCAGATAGAACCAGTCTGACCAGGTAGAATCCAGCTTTCTCTGTCTTTTCTATCATGGACATATTCTTCTCTGATCTGTAAATTGAGGCTACCTCTAAGAATGGTGGA
This sequence comes from Bungarus multicinctus, assembly GCA_023653725.1. Lineage (NCBI taxonomy): Eukaryota > Metazoa > Chordata > Lepidosauria > Squamata > Elapidae > Bungarus > Bungarus multicinctus. Next base: position 23,366,398 of record CM042848.1, on the reverse strand, counting down.
AAGCTGGTTAAAACGGTATTATATACAATATTGTTATTATAGACAATACTGATATAGTATACAATATTGTTAGTCCTACTGATCTTTCAAGAGACTTCAACACTATTTGGATTGATGCCTTATAGATTTGAGTCCCAAGGAGCCATATATGGCTGCAAGAGTTGGACCATAAGAAAGGCTGAGCGCTGAAGAATTGATGCTTTTGAACGGTGATGTTGGAGAAGACTCTTGAGAGTACCTTGGACAGCCAGGAGATCCAATCAGTCCATCCTCAAGGAAATCAACCCTGACTGTCCTTTGGAAGGACAGATCCTGAAGCTGAAGCTCAAATACTTTGGCCACCTAATGAGAAAGAAGGACTCCTTGGACAAGACCCTGATGTTGGGGAAAGATGGAAGGCAAAAGAAGGGAATGGAAGAGGATGAGAAGGTTAAATAGTGTCATCGACGCAATGAACATGAATTTGGACAAACTCCTCAAGACAGTGGAAGACAAAGGGGTCTGGCATGCTATGTTCCATAGGATCGTGAAGAATCAGACATGACTTAACAAGCAATAGCAACAGGATTTGTACCGCTTCACAGTGCTCTCTCTAAGCGGTTTTACAGTCAGCTTATTGCCCCCAACCATCTGAGTCCTCATTTTACTGACCTCGGAAGGATGGAAAGCTGAGTCAATCTTGAGCCGGTCAGGATCGAACTACCGAACTGCTGGCAGCCAGCAGAAGTAGCCTGTAGTACTGCGTTCTAACCACTGTGCCAGCATGGTTCACCGAACAAAAACAGCTTTAGGTCAGGAGTGGTATATCTCCCAAACTTTTTTATCTTGGGGCAATCAGAGTGTTTTTTGAAACTGTGCTGAAGTTCTAAAAATGAGGGGCTGCCATTATCTTGCTGCTTTGCACTTTTTATCCTAACTGGCACCTCCCCCCCCCAATAAATGGGTTCAAAATCCTTATTTTAATTGCTCCAACTCTCCAAAATCATCACCTTCATTTAACGATCCCATAATCCCTTGTGGGGTGAAGTCTGGGCAACTGACTTGGAGCTGAGTGTTTTACTGGCCAGATGCCCTTCCTGCCGCTAATGCAGAGTTTTGTTTCAGCAGATATATTCTCAATGTGCCCAGAGAGAGAAATATCTGCCTCTACCTGGGATCGAACTCATAGCCTCCTGATTGTGAGGCAAGAGTTCCACCTCTAGTCCGCTGCACCACCCCAACTTTCCAAAATGCTACCCTCAATATTGGGCTGAACATGTTATCCCCACATAGTCTGGTGCTGTCCCCCAGATTGGCATCTTCCTCTGTACCCCTTAGAAGCCCAAAAGGCAGGAGAAGGACATAGAAAGTGGCTAATTTCTGATCATGCATGCTGTGGCCGGAATGTATTTTTCCAACCATCCGAGCGTCTGTTGTAGCCGATGGTTTTCCACAAAGCAGAAGGTTGATCGGCCCCCATCTCCTGCCTGGTCCAGTCCCAGAAAATGCCTCACCTTGCTTCAATCAAAAGGAGCAACCCCCCCTCCATAAGCTTCCATACGGCTCCATGAGTTCCCTCCTTCTCCATGTGTTTTAAGGTTCTTAATTGCACAGAGAAAAGGCCCTTCGAGAACCCTTGGAAATAGTGTTTGAAGTGCCAGGATTTTAAGACCAGAAAGTGGCGAATCTCTTTTTCCAATTAAACACTGTGTAGAGATTGCACGTACGCCCAGCCTGGGCCTGCCTAAGGAGAGAGAAAGAAAGTGCCAGAGAGAGGTGCTTCATGGTATAAGAGGAGGTATGAGATTCAAAGAAGGAAGGGCCTTTGTTATAAGCCTGCAAGGTCTTGAGAGGAACTTCAATCCAAGTACTGGATACAATGTTTTATGTATGGATTAGGATAATATGCAATGCAATATCGGTAATGCAATTTCAAATCTTGGGATGGTCATTCTGAAAACAGCTTGGCAACACATGTCAGCTTTACAATTTTCATTATTTTGTAAGCTTTGACAGCAATTGCCAATTCCTTCCTTCCTTCTATTTTCCTTTCTTTCTATCTTTCATACTTTCTCTCTCTCCTTCCTTCCTTCTCTTTTTCCCTCCCTTTCTTTCCTTCTCTTTCTTTCTTTCTTTCTTTCTTTCTTTCTTTCTTTCTTTCTTTCTTTCTTTCTTTCTTTCTTTCTTTCTTTCTTTCTTTCTTTCTTTCTTTCTTTCTTTCTTTCTTTCTTTCTTCCTTCCTTCCTTCCTTCCTTCCTTCCTTCCTCCCTCCCTCCCTCCCTCCCTTCCTTCCTTCTTGAATCCTTTTATACCAGTTCAGTCATTAACTGGCTTAATTTAGCATCTGTACATAACCATCATATTTATTGCAGCAAAACTTCAGTATTTACAACCAAATGTCTTTTCCATCTTTAAGGATGAATTAATTCTTTAAAAGGAATTATCTTATTTGAAAATTTTAAAAAAGGAAAGATCAAGCAAATCTACTGTTATTAACGGAGGACTTCTATCTGTAAAACATTGGAAAAATATTTTTGCAAGCATATGTGAGATAGTTTTCAGTAAGAATATCCAGTGTGTATCCGTTTATTTGAAACAGAGTACTATGGTGCTTGATTTATAACAGGACAAATACAAGAGGAAAAGATACATTTTCCAGACCCAGGGATGACTTCACCTTACTAGAGACATTTTGAGGAATACTTACATAAAGGTAGCATTAGTGATCAATGCAGAAATTATAATGCATTAAAAAAGTTTTACTTTTTTTTCTTCCCTGGAATTTATATTTAATGGAGAGCCTTTGGGTGATTTTATTGTGAAGAAGTCACAATGTCATCGCAGGCCATATTATCTGACTCTTCCCCAATCTCATGTTAATAATGCAATAGACTGGATAGAAGGAGAATGTAAAAGAAATGGATTGAATGATATAAAGCAGTTGTAATATTTTTCATAATAGGAGAATTGGAAAAGAGACTAGGAAATTGCTGTAAAGTGGTAAAAAGATAAAACTAGACTAAAATAAATAAATAAGAGAATTGCATTGGTTTTGGGGAGATCCCTAACATCCAGTTTTGACCAGTATGTGTTCTGATAGACATTGGAAATGGATCTCAAGGCCATCTGTGAGATGTAGGCCATCAACATGTTGAAATGAACACCTTGAGTAAAGAAGGAGGAGGATGAAGAGGAAAAAGAAAAGGAAGAGGAAGAAGGAGGATGAGAAGTAACAGCAGCAGCAACAGCAGCAGGAGAAGAAGAAGAAGAAGAAGAAGAAGAAGAAGAAGAAGAAGAAGAAGAAGAAGAAGAAGAAGAAGAAGAAGAAGAAGAAGAAGAAGAAGAAGAAGAAATTATTCTATATTACTCAGGTCTTACTAATCTTATTCATCTCTTTTGCTTCTTTAACTAGAGGTATAGTCTCATCTAATTAATATACAGACCAGCTTCCTTGCACACTTACATATTGGCACAAACATAGGAAGTACATTAAGGAATGTACATATCTTATCTACTCGTAAAAGTGGAATTCAGTTCCTTTTCTTCTCAAAACTCTGTCCATGCTTACATACTTCAGAGCTGACAAGCCCATGCCTGTTCCTTGGATTTGTGGCCTGAATGGAGGCTTCCACCCTCAATGACTTCACCGCTGTTTAACATCCACCGCACAGTAGGAGGGAAGTGCTAAGTTTGGATTCTCCTTGGATCCTCTCAGCCAACTTCAGCACCCTGCTGTGTGGCCAAGTGTCTTGTTTTGCTTTCTTTCTCTGGGGAAAACTTTGGATGATGGAGATGTTGTGGTGCTTACAACAGAACAAGCAGTCAACAAAAGTTCTTTGGAATATCCCTTTATTTTTGTTTTGGATACCAAGGCAGGGACTGCCTCTCTTGAAAGCAGCAATTGGATAAACTGACTCAGAGAAATGTACACTGTAATTGATGTATCAGATTTTACACTTGTTTTCTCCACTTTTTTCCTGATTTCCTTACATACTGTTTATGGGTCCCTTCCCTTGCTGTCTGCTTCAGAAATTCCTTTCCCTTTGTCCTCATATGTTCCAAATTAATGGGCTCCCCTCCCCTCCCTTCTCTTTCTGTGCCCAATGTTTTTCTCATCTTGGGAGAGTTCATTGTTTTTGCTGTAAAAATGTTTGGCCGCAAACTTTAAACCACTTTCTTGGGATGGCACTGAAATTTCAAGGAAGCCAACCCGAGAGGCACTTTTTAAGAAAAAGAAAACCAGCTTGGAAAGGTGTCTTCAGCAGCGCAAATTCTTCTTGTTGGCAAGTTCTTGTGTAGTTAACTGAGCCCAAAATTCTTGTTGCTAAGCAAGGCAGTTGTTAAGTGAGGTTTGCCCCATTTTGCAACCCTCCTTGCCAGAGCTGCTAAGTGAATCAGTGCAGTTGATTCTAGAAAGGGTATAGAGAAGGGTACAGGATGATTAGAGGACTGGAGGCTAAAACATATGATGAACGGTTGCAGGAATTGGGCCTGGCTAGTCTAGTGAAGAGAAGGACCAGGGGAGACAGGATAGCAATCTTCCAATATTTGAGGGCCTGCCACAGAGAAGAGGAGGTCAACCAATTTTCCAAAGCACCTGAAGGTCAGACAAGGAATAATGTATGGAAACTTGAAAAAGGAGAGATTCAACCTGGAAATAAGAGGAAATTTTCTGACAATGAGAACAACCAACCCATGGAACAGAAGTTGCCTTTGGAAGTTGTGGGAGCTTCATCACTGGAGGCTTTCAAGAAGAGCCTGTGCTGCCATCTGTCAGAAATGGTGTAGGGTCTCCTGCTTGGGCAGGGGGAGGGGTTGGACTAAATGACCTACAAGGTCCCTTCCAACTTTGTGAATCTGTAAACTCTGCAAACAGTTGTTCAGTTAGTGAGATGGTTGTTTAAAAAAAACCTGGCTTCCCCATTCACTTTGCTTGCAAGAAGGTTGCAAAAGAGGATCACATAAACCCTGGGACCAGAAACTGTCACAAACCCATGCCAGTTGCCAAGTGTCTGGATTTTGATCATGTGACCATGGGGATGCTTCAGCAGTGTGAAAAAAAGTCAAGTCATCTATCTATCCATCCATTCCATCTCATCCCAGTCCATTCCTATCTATCTATCTATCTATCTATCTATCTATCTATCTATCTATCTATCTATCTATCTATCTATCTACTTACATACCTACCTATATCTATCTATCTATCTATCTATCTATCTATCTATCTATCTATCTATCTATCTATCTAATCAATCATAACATTTTTTTAAAACCACAAATTAATAACTAGAGGAAGGAGAAAAGTAGAAAAAAGAAACACAGTGGATGGAATAATAAAATATCAGTAAATAAACAGGAAGCTTAAATCAACACAGAATTTGACGTTCGGTATTTCGTTAACTGATTAGCAACTGGTTGTGTAGAACTAAGATTTATTTGTTTATTTATTGGATTTGTGTGCCACCCATCTTTTCTAGAGACAACTCTGGGTTAAAAAAAAAAAAACCAACCTTATCATTTTAATACCATTGCCATCTATAAATGACAATAATCGTATAAAAAGAAAAAAATGAGAAAGGAAAAACAGAAAGAAGAGGAAAACTATCAATAATTATTTAATTTTAAGTTCCCCTCTATTGTATCCTGGCTGATAATTACATCAGTGTTTATAAATGTTGGAATTATTTCCAATTATAGTCCTTATGTAAATTGCTTCCTCTTTAAAAATAAGCCTTTTAAGTGTCTACTTTGCTGTATGATGTATCATATATATGGGATATTAGCAGGCATGAAAAAGTTCAGTTTAACTGATTTAATTGCTTAAAATCTGTGCACAGAATCTTTTCAACTAACAATCAAACACCTAGTTACGGTACTGTTAGTTAAGTTTAGTGGCAATTAAGGTGGCTGGACTTACTTTGTGGCTATGTAAGAATTCTAGCCTAATGCCTCTTTTTATTCATCCACGGCTCTGCCAACCCTTCTCCTACAGATATATATATATATTCTTGCTTAAATTTGGTCAAGCTTCTCTTCTGAATAGTGTTAATTTTGCCATTGCTGCATGCAAGCTTAATTTCCCAGTCTAATTTTGTTAGCAAAGAGTTTCTCTTCTGATATTGTGCCAGATTGAGCCTTGTAGCTGTCAGCGTACATCATAAAAGATTATGATATGGTTTATTTACATGTTCTCAGACAATTCCTAATTTTAAAAACAAGGTTTCAATTCAAACTTTGCTTTTAAAATGTTTTGAATAACACCGTATTACTTTCCTGTACTTTTGAGTTAATATTACACGGCTACCACATAGGGTAAAATGCTCCTTCTGCCTCACAACATTATCTGTATGTATTATACAATGTATTAATTTAAAAAAAAAAACAATTGATGGGATTGTATGGTGTCTATAAAACACTTTGTGTTTCTCTTGAGTTATTGTGCGGGATAAATTTTATTGATTTTTTCCCCCATCATGCTTCCTGTTGTGGCACTGTAATTGTCTCTTCAAAATTTTGCAACCACTTTATCATAACCTTTTAACTTGTTCTGTCTCTGGGTCATAATAATTTCATAGTAATGAGTATTTATGAGCGTGTGTGCATCTATCTTGGTAGGTGGTCTTGATTCTGTGTAAGTGTTTTGAATTTGCCTTATTCTTAAGATCATTTTTATTTTCTGCTCTTCCAGCAATTTGTAAATTCATTAACCATGCTAGATTTCGGACATGAGAGGATAATTCTGGCTGTCTCTTTTAGTCTGTTTCTGGAGTCTGGATGCACCCTAGCGAGACAACGGGATTTCTGAGCCAAACTGTAAAACTGTTTAACAGACCAGCTCCACTTTTCTGTTTGAAACAAACTTCTGGGATGTTGGTGAAACCAGGATTCGTTCCGAAGGAAGCGTGTTAATTTTTCCTCAGTCGCTTTCTTTGATTTTTCTTTTTTTAAAATAGCCACACAGAAATGGAGGTGGCCGGCCTACACATTTCTCCTGTGTTCCCTTCAGTCTGTTTTTTTTTTTTTAAGTAAAATTCCCTTGTTGTTTTCCACTTTCTGTCCTCATTTATCCGCTCTTTAATTTCATCTGGTGTAGCTGGTGTTCCCTCTCGTCTCCTCAGTTGGAAAGATGCCATCCCCCCCCCCCCTTCAAAGGACCGGTCTTACCTCCAGCATCCCCGCTAAATCTACTGGGATCCGGGCTTAATTTTCCCTTTGCACAAAGCCCCTTGGTTTCTGGCTGCCCTTTAAATTCATTTTCACCTCATTTCAGGGTATTTGTGATGACCCAGGGTATGACACAAAAATAACACAGTTACAAAAGTAGAATAAATTCCCTTTAATGCCTCCAACTTGGGCCTCAATGTCCAATTATCTTCAGCTTGATATCAAGCTCTTCCAAAAACAGTCTATGAATAGAGTAAATGCAGTCCAAACCATGAGTAAAGATAATTAGAAATAAAAAAACCCTACACAAACCACACTGGAGTCATTAACACAACAGGCCAGGGTGATAAATTGCAGACTTCCACAAGATAACACAGCAACCATAGTTGGGAAGACGCCAAACCCAGTTAAGCCTTGACCAAGATAAAGCATGCTTTGCTTACAGCAAAGAACTTTTTAAAATGCCCCACTTATATCCTGTTCTCCCAGCTGCAACTAATGAAAGGGATCAGGGCCTTTTCCTCTCCCATAAACCCTGTTGCTCCCTTCTCCATTCCTCTCTGCATGCCCTAGGATGAAGTGGGGTGGCCCTGGGTTTTCCTCTGAATACCCAGCTGGATTGTGCCCTTCCCCCGTTTCTTCCACAGCCACCGGAGTCAGACTCCCACTTCCTGTCAGCTCCTCAATGTCCCCCTGAGAATCAGATTCCAACAAGGGCATGACAGGATTGAATCCAACTGGATCTCCTTGAACATTTGGTTACCTGGATTTGCTGGTCTTCTAAGCTCAGACAAGATCCAAAATGTGCCTCTAAATCTGTGGGAGATCTCGTTGATCAGCGCCGATGCTTGGATGTAGTCAGCGCAAAACTTTTGTTTCTTATCCACAAATGAAGTGTGCAGTTTACAGGTAGACCTCGGTTTACAACCACAGTCATGGCCAAAATTTCTGTGGCTTAAGTGAGATATTGGTTAAGTGAGTTTTGCCCCATTTTACAGCCTTTCTCGCTGCAGTTGTTAAGTGAACCATTGAAGTTGTTCAATTAGTAAGATGGTTGTTAAGTGAATCTGGTTTCCCCTGTTGATTTTACTTGCCAGAAGGTTGCAAAAGGGGATCACGTGTCCCCTGAAATGGTCATAACTATGAGTCAGTCGCCAAGCCTCTGAATTTTGATTATATGACCATGGGGATGCTGAAATGGTTAAAAATGTAAAAATTGGTCCTAGTACACTTTCTTTCAGTACTGTCGTAACTTCGAATGGTCACTAATGCTGTAAGTCCGTGATGGCGAACCTATGAGCCCTAGCCAAACTTACCTGCACTGAGCATGAGCACCTCCCAGCTGATTTTTGGCCCGTTTGAGGCCTTTTTCTGCCTTTTTCAACCTCCCAGAGGCTCGAGGGAAGCCTCTGCAGCCTCGGGAGGCCGAATAACGAGCCTACCAGAAGTGTCAGAATCAGAAGTGACGAAACCGGAAGTGACAAAGTGGGCCCGTTTTTTTGGCCTCCAAAGGCTGCAGAGGCTTCTCTCGAGCCTCTGGAAGGCCGACAAAGGCCTCAAATAGGCCAAAAATCAGCTGGGAGGCATGCGCATGCGCAGTGCAGGTAAGCGGGCAGGATGGTGGCGTTGCACATGCATGCGCAGGGAGGGTGCATTGCATTGTGGGTACCGGCACGTGTGCATTTTCAGCACACCACAACAAAAAGATTCACCATCACTGTTGTAAGTCAAGAACTACCTGTGTTTTGCCTATAGGGTCCTTGCTGCTCTCTGAGCTTGGTTTTTTTATTTTTTTTACATTTCCTTACCCAACTAGGTAACATCATCAGTGCTAGTAGAGAATGGGGTTTGCTCTCACTTTATTTTCCAGTGGTTGGTGAGAATGTTTTTGGTGGTTTCTTAGTTAGGCTATTGTTTGCTGTTTAATTGTTATCTATGTTGTCTAGTTCCTTGATTGGATATTGTCTGCTTCTTGATTGTCAGTCTAATGTTAATCTCAAGGTTAAGTTTTGCCTATCTGAATGTTGACTGCTGGCTCTTTGTGTGGGTAATAAGTTACATATTTAGTATGATTACTTCTTCTACAGAGATCCGTCTCCTTCAACTTTCTGTTTGAAGATCACTCCACTGGATTACAAGACTTTTGGGGCCTTGAACCTCCATCCTGGCTCTGGATCTCCATTTGCTAAGGTTTTAGTTGTAGCTTATTGGAATTTATTGCCAACAAGACACATTCTGGCTTTCAGCACAATTTGTATCTGGAGATAATCCTATATTCTTGAGGTTTCTGTTGTGTTGACTTCCTATTACCCAGCACTCCACTCTGTGTGTAGCTTTTGAGGTATAAACTTTTACCTACATATCTTCCTTCTAATCTTTCTGACCTTGGTTTGCCTGATATCTCTGTTTCCTTGTTCGTGTTGTGGCCCGCCAGACTCGGACAATGAGGAAGTTGGGGAGGAACTTGGGCTAGTCCTGGAATCTGGGGAAGGCGTGAATAGATGCTCTGCGTCAGAGGTAGAGATAGGGCCAGGTCCATCCAATATTTATCAGATGCTTTCGGAGTAGGAGATAAGTAGGGAAGAAGAACAGCTGGGGCCTGTTCCAGATGCGTGTATGCACAGAGCTGTCAGGAAAAGGGACCAACTAAGGAATAGGGGTCGACTCGGAAGAAAAGGCACAAGTGGACGTTGAATGGCTCCTCCCATAGGGAATAAAGAGGAGCAAAAGAGGAGGGGTGTTTGCAGGAGGCAATTAGTTCGCTTATTATTGTATTATTGTGAAGATTTGCTTATCTGAGTTTGTGCCTCACAGAGACTCCTTGCCAGGTATATCATTTTACAGCATTGGGACTGGAAGCTTTTGGACTGGCCACTATCTAAAGATTGATAAGGTCTGTTTGTGCAATTAAACTTTGGAAGGTTTTAATTTTTCTGGGTGTGAATGCCAGGAATTCACATTGACTAAATAAAAAGGGTTTTTTGGGGGACAAGGGGTCTGTTTCGTGATTCTGTTAAGCCTGGGTCAGAACAGTTCTACCCTCATTACTAAATGGCCCTTTTCCCATGTTGGATATTCAGAAAATGTGTCTCGTCATCCTGCGAGAATTGATCTTCCTGCTCTAGATGTTCCTCACTTTTTTCAGGTAGTGAAAAAAGGTAGTCCTCAGCTTATGACCAAAATTGAGTGCAAAACTTTTGATTTCTAAGCAATTAATTGTCCACTGATTAATTGTTCTCACTTTTTGAAAAATTTTTCTGAGTTCTAAGTTGGTTCTCTCCTTGCTTAGTTTCCATCCGTTGTTTTCATGTGTTGCCTTCAGATGCTTGAAAAACAGATTGACACCCCTCTTCTTTGTGGCAGCCCCTCAGATATTGGAACACTGCTATCATATCTCCCTTAGTCCTTTCTTTTAATAATATGGTGACCAAAACTTAATTATGGTTTTAATGTTGGGATTTTAGATTTGGTAGCAGCCCATATTTAATTTTATTTTAACTTTTGTATTTGTGTTGTTTTAGTAGGCTGTGCACCGCCCTGAGTCCTTTGGGAGAAGGGCGGTATATAAATCGAATAAAATAAAAATAAATAAATAAATAAATAAAATCAGTGAGACTCGAACTGCCAAACTGCACGTAGCCGGCAGTCAAGAGAAGTAGTCTGCAGTACTGCGTTCTAACCACTCGCCACCATGACTCAGTACTAATACTTCATGTGATCTTGATTCTATCCTTCTGTTATCAAGGAATCGTTTTATTGCTACACAAACTTCTGAATAACTATGGTAGGCCTAAATCACGGGTGAGAAGGTTGCAGATTATAAATTGAACTTCTCCAGGTCCACTTTGATTTGGTGACTGATTTGCAGCAAAAGGCGAAAAACCCGAGCGATTTAGTTACCAAAAAGACTCCAAGATCCCTCTCACAGTTCCTGCTATTGAGCCTGGTTTCACCCAGTCTATATGTGTACTTTTGTTTTTTTCTTGCCTAAGTGTAAGACTTTACTTTTCTCTACACTGAATTTCATTTTGTTAGATAGGGCCCAGGATTCTAGTCAGTCAAGATCCATCTGGATTATGAATGATGTTACTCGTAGCCCTCTATAGAAAAGCATCAGCAAAATATTTAAAGGCTAAAGAATTGAAATTAAATTTAACCATTTAACCTGGGTATTTCCAGAGACCAGGAGAGGAAGAATATTCCATACTGTATGTGTTTGCTCCCCTGGTTTTGTTTCTGCATCTGAAGGTTTCTCTGTATCTTCCGATTTTTGTAAGTTGCTTTGTTTTGTTGTTGTTGTTATTGTTTTGGAAGTTGGGGGAATCTCTCTGCCTGTTAAGTATTTTTCAGGGTTTGAATTTATTTGCAACAGATGGATATTTTGCTGGGCTCAAGGGAAGTACAGGTAGTCCTCGAGTTACAACCACAATTGAGCCCAAAATTTATGTCGCTAAGTGAAATATTTCTTAAGTTGGGTTTGCCGTGTTTTACCATTTTTCTTGCCCCCGTTGTTCAGTGAACCATTGTAGCAACATGGTTGTTAAATGAATCTCGGTTCCCCATTGTTGGTCTGAAGGTCACAAAAGGGGATCACGTGGCCCCTCTGGGACATTGCAACCGTCATAAGTATGAGCCCATTGCCAAGCATTTGAATTTCGGTGGTCACAGAGCCGCCATGGTCGTAAATGTGAAAACCTGTCATAAATCCCTTTTTTCAGTGCTGTTGTAGCTTTGATGGTCACTAAATGAAGGGTTGTAAGTCAAGGACTACTTGCAATTTGTTTAAATTTAAATAAGGAAACTTTACATGAACGTACAGGGGGCCCTCAGCGGATAACCATTTGTTTAGTGAACAAAGTTAAAAACGGCACTGAAAAAAATGACTTATGACTGTTTTTCATAGTTACGATGGTTGCAGCATCCACATGGATACGTGATCAGAATTTGGGAGCTTGGTAACTGGCTCAAATTTATGATGGCTGTATCATTCCCCTGTTGGAGTCTGACTCCGAGGGAGAGGAGGAACAACCAACAGGGAGTGGAAGTGTGTCTCTGGATGTTGTGGAGGAAACTGGGGAAGGGCACAGGCTGGCTGGGCAGTCAGAGGAAGACCCAGGCCCTTCCTCTCTTCATCCTAGGGCATGCAGGGAAGAGTGGATAAGGGAGAAATGTGAATGGCGTGGTCTATGGGGGAGGAAGGGGCCCTGATCCCCTTCATGGGCTGCAGTTATGAGGATGTTTAAAAGGATGGACTGCGCATGAGCCAAATGCTGGAAACAAAGCATGAAAATATTTATAGTCTGTCCATTCTTATACCTGAGTTTGGTGTCCTTCCTAGTGTGTGTATTTTGATATCTGTGGACATCTTGCCCTTATCCTGCCTTGTCTCATTAATTGCTTCACTGTGATTTGTGTTGTTTTTTCTATTTATAATTTATATATATATTGAGTTTGAACAGCGTTTCTTCTTTTTCCGCAACTGTTTGTGGGGTAGTTTTTTGTCTCCAGTCAATGATAATTGGAGCTTTAAAGCCAAGTTGAAGGAATTATAGAGACTTCCCCTGTTTTTGTGACTGTGTTGCTTGTGTATCCCACCCTGGGTCAGCACAGGTTGCACTGTCCTGGGGTCATGGAATAACCTCTTGCAACTTTCTGACAAGCAAAATTAATGGGGAAGCACAGTTCATTTAACAACCGTGTTACTAACTTAACTGAGCCAGGATTACTTGTACCTGGGCTCAACCAAGACTTGAGGGATCCAGTATTGGTTTCATAATATCCACTTTGAGATTGGAGAGCACAATTTCTTGCTCTGAAGAGGCAGTCACCCCTCTGCCTCTGCTCAGTGAGATCTCTTCGGCTGGTCTCGTACCACCAGTAATCTTGTCCACATACTCAGGTAATCTGTCATTTGAAACCAATCTACAACACAGAACACAGAACAGAATTAGGAGGGACTTCAGAGGTCTTCTAGTCCAAAGTCTGCTCGAGCAGGAGATCCTATAACAGGGGTCTTTCAAACTTGACAGCTTTAAGATTTGTGGTCTTCAACTCCAGAATTCCTCCTCCAGTCATGTTAGCTCAGGAATTCTGGGAGTTGAAGTCCACAAGTCTTAAACTTGCCAAGTTTGAAGACCCTTGGCCTATAACATTTCCAACAAATGGCTGTTCTGTCTCTTCTTAAAAACCTTCAGTGGTTGATATCTATGGAGATTCTTAATCATCCGGGTCATGGTTGTCCCAAAGGTGTTTTTTCAAGAGGCAACTAGATTTTCTGTTTTTTTCTTGAAGACATTTTGCTTCTCATCCAAGAAGCTTCTTCAGCTTCTTGTCCCTTCAGTAGGAGCTGAAGAAGGTTCTTGAATGAGTCTTCAAAAAAATAATAATCAGAAAAGTCCAGTTGCCTCTTGAAAAAAGCACCATTGGCACTCCAGTGATGGAGCACCCACAACTTCTGAAGGCAAACTATTCCATTGGTTGATTGCTCTCACTGTTAGGAAATTTCTCCTTAGTTCTAGATTGCTTCTCTCCTTGCTTAATTTCCAATCATTGCTTCTTGTTTTGCCTTCTGGTGCTTTGGAGAATAGCTTGACCCCACTCGTCTTTGTAGGAGCCCTTCAAATATTGGAGGACTGCTATCATGTCACTCCAACACTTCCTTTTCACTAGACTAGACAATGTCAGAGGTGGTATTCAGCAGGTTTTGACCAGTTCTGGAGAACTGGTAGCAGAAATTTTGAGTCGTTTGGAGAACTGGCAAATCCCACCTCTGACTGCCCACCTCCCTATCTCTTCTCTGTCTCCCATTGAGTCCAGGTGATCGGCTGGGTCTTCTTTGGTTGCTCTGCACAGCAGAACAGAGCTGGAAAGCAGGTTAGTGGGGTGGGGAGAGAATGGGGATTTTGTAGTAATCTTCCCCTGCCATGCCCACTAAGCTACACCACTCCCATCAAGCCACGCCTACAAAACTGATAATAATTTTTTTTGAATCCCACCACTGCTAGACATGCCCAATTCCTGCAAACGCTCTTCATATGTTTGAGCCTCCAACCCCCTAATCTTTTTTGTTACTCTTCTCTGCACTCTTTTCTCACTTTATCAGGAGATTTCAGTAGCATGAATTCAGTAGCCTCTTAGAGACAAAGTAACCGAGTCTTACTACAGGCCAGAGATTTTACAGTAGTTTCTTTTGTGTTCCCTCCTCTTTAATTCATCCCTACCATTTCCCAAACAGGTCAAACCAAAGAGGATTTTAACAGAATTAGTTTTAAGTATCCTCTCCCATTATGGCAATAAAACAAAATAACAATTTACATATGTGGGAATATTGGCAAGCTTTAGGATGGAAATAGCCCAAGTCATGAGGATGTCCTCTTAGCTTTTCAATTATTCCCCTTTTTTTTTGTGTGTGTGTGTGTGCAATGAAAAGTTTCTGCTCTATTCCAGCTGCATTTTGCAGTTCTGGGATGTCAGAAGGATTTCTGGAGCTCTTTGTGAAGATGTACCAAGATGGCAATGTGGTGGATAGTAATTTGGTTCCTACGCGTTTTATTGGACTTGAGCATAAATGTCGACTAGTTGCCTCAACGAGAAACCGCAGTTCCATTTCCAATTCCTCCCATGTGTTAGAGTTGTGTGTGAGGGATAACATTTTGGATTCTTCCACTTCATAAATGATCCACATCAAAGAGCTGCTACCTGGGAATTAATGGCCATCGTAATTGTTTTGAGAAACACTCGTGCAAAAGTTATGTTCCCTTTGAGGCACGTCAGCTTCAGAATTTAAACCATGTGAAAATAAGATATATAGTTCGTTAACTTTTTACCACAACCTTGGTTTTGTTTTGTTTTTTTAAAATTTATTTATAGAAGGTCAGATAGTCCACTTCTAGTGTAGCTTTCTTGGCACAGCAGTTTCTGTGAAGAGAAATGTGGCCGTTGGATGTGACGAGAGCATTCAGTCATGCAACTTTCCTATCTGAGAGCTAAATTTGGACAGCCCAGAGGTCCTGAGAAGATGCTAAAGAGGGCAGCTAAAATAAGAAATTGATAAGTTATTCCCATTAAAATAGAAGTTTGCCCAGACGCAGTTGAAGATTACAATAAAAAAACCAGACTAAAAATAAAAAGTCA
Organism: Bungarus multicinctus; assembly: GCA_023653725.1. NCBI lineage: Eukaryota > Metazoa > Chordata > Lepidosauria > Squamata > Elapidae > Bungarus > Bungarus multicinctus. The sequence goes on along the minus strand of CM042848.1, from coordinate 23,351,119 downwards.
ACTTAAAAACAGCAAAAGTGAAACAGAAATAAAGTACAGGTAATCCTTGTCTTGCAATCATTCATTTAGTGACCTAAGTTACAAAGGCATTTGTAACAAAGTGGCTTATGACCATTTTTTAACCCTTGCGACTCTTGCAGTTTTCCCCGTGGTCACGTGATCAAAATTGGAGTGCTTGGCAACTGGCATGTACTTACGAAGGTTGCAATGTCCTGGGGTCATGTGATCATCATTTGTAAACCAAGCTGGCTTCCAACAAACTAGGTCAATGCAAGAATACAGATTCGTTGAAGGATCCCATGATTCCCTTCCCAACAGTAGTGATTTCATTAACAACTGCAGCAAGGAAAGGTTGTAAAATGGGGGCAACACTCACTTAACGATTGCTCTGCTTAGCAATGGAAATTTAGAGCTCTCTTATGGTCATAAAATGGGACGCAGTGGCTCAGTGGCTAAGACCAGGGGTGGGATTCTACCCGTTCACACCTATTCGCTAGAACCGGTTATTAACGTTCTAAGCAGTTTGGAGAACCGCTTGCTAGAAGAAATTACTGGCCTAATCCTGTAAGGAAGGCAGGAAGGAAACATTCTGGTGTTGCTTACAGAAATTGCCTCTCAACCCTTATTACATTCTTGGCAGGACTAGACTTCCTGTCTCAGGAACTCCTCTGGAGTTTTTTTCTCCTCCTTTGCTGGTACTTTGCTTGTGTGGAGTGACCATTCAAAGTTACAATGGCACTGAAAAAAGTGACTTATGACTGTTTTTCACACTTATGACTGTTGAAGCATCCCCACAGTCATGAAAGCCAGGCGAGGAGATGTGTGCCTCTATGTGAGTGATATTGAGTTGGCCACGCCCAGCCAATAACATGACCACCAAGCCATGCCCACCCAGTCACATGATCACCAAGCCATGTCCACCACCTAAGCCACACCCACAGAACTGGTTGTTAAAAAATTTGAATCCCGCCCCTGGCTAAGACACTCAGCTTGTCGATCAGAAATGTCAGCAGTTCAGTGGTTCAAATCCCTAGCGTCATGTCACGGGGTGAGCTCCTGTTACTTGTCCCAGCTTCTGCCAACCTAGCAGTTCGAGAGCACACATAAAAAATACAAGTAGGGACCACGTTGGTGGGAAGGTAACAGCGTTCCGTGCATCTTCGGCATTTAATCATGCCGGCCACATGACCACGGAGACGTCTTCGGACAGCGCTGGCTCTTCGGCTTTGTAACGGAGATGAGCACCTCCCCCTAGAGCTGGAAATGACTAGCACCTATGTGCTAGGGGAATCTTTATGGTCATAAGTCAAGGACTATCTGTAGAGTAATTTGAAATGGCAGAAGAGAAGAGGGTTGAATGAGGAATGAAACATAAATAAAAGAAAAGCAGGAAGATCTTTCTGGGTTCAGGAAGGAGCAGGCAGACAGAGAAAGGCATTCCTGCCCATCGTCCCAGCTGTGAAAGGATCCTAGGTCAATATCTCTCAGAAACAAACTGGGAGATAGTGATGATAGTCTAGTTGGCTTTAAAAAGTTCAAAAAATAATCATTGCAACCAGAATTCTTTTCTGCCTTATGTTATCAAAACCTCCCTAAAACCCCACTGTAGTGATCTAGGCATGGGCTAAGCTGGAGTAAAGGAAGAGGTTGAGTTGCTTCCAACTCTAAGCTTCTAAGGAGGTTTCACGACATCCTGTGAAAGCCTCAGTTGACTTACCCCAAATGAAGGTCAACCTCATTTGTCCCCAGAAGTTGTCAGTACTGGAGGTTTTTAAGAAGAGATTAAAAAGCCATTTGTCTGGAATGGTATAGGGCAGTGGTAGGGAACCTTGGCTCTTTTATCACTTATGGACTTCAACTCCCAGAATTCCTGAATGAGCTATAAAAAGTTCCCCATCCCTGGCCTACTGGTTTTTCAGTTGTGAGGGAAATCAATTTTTGATTTGAATGGGATTGTTCAATATACAAATGTCCTAATTTTTGACTTGAATGATCAATATTCTTTATATGTCCTACGTTTGTATATTAAACAGTCCCATTCAAGTCAAAAATTGATTTCCCTCACAACTGAAAAACCACTAGGCCAGGGATGGGGAACCTTTTATGGCTCACTCAGGAATTCTGGGAGTTGAAGTCCATCAGTGATAAAAGAGCCAAGGTTCCCTACCGCTGGTATAGGGCAAGGGTCTTCAAAGTTGGCAAGCTTAAGGCTTGTGGGCTTCAACTCCCAGAATTCCCGATCTAACATGACTGGAGGAGGAATTCTCGGAGTTGAAGTCCACAAGTCTTAAAGCTGTCGAGTTTGAAAACCCCTGGTATAGGGTCTCCTGCTTGAGCAGGGGGTTGGACTAGAAGACCTCCAAAGTCCCAACTCTCTTATTCTCTAACAGGGAATTCTCTCTCTCTCTCTCTTGTGTCCCAGTTGTTGGGAAAGGAGACAGATACAGTTATAGGATGGCATTGCTTGAGTTGTTGTGTCTGTGTGGCAGACCACAGTGCAAATCAATCAATCAATCAATCAATCAATCAAAATAGAGCTGGAAGGAACCTTAGAGGTCTTCTAGTCCAGTCTAACTTCTACTAGGCTGTACTCCACTGAATACAAGAGACTTTTTAGAGACTTTTAACCAGGGGTGGGATTAAATTTTTTTAACAACCAGTTCTGTGGGCGTGGCTTAGTTGGTGGGCGTGGCTTGGTGGTCATGTGACTGGATGGGCGTGGCTTGGTGACCATGTTATTGACTGGGCGTGGCCAACTCAATATCACTCACATCGAGGCATCATGTCCTCGCCTGGCCCCTCATGACTGTGGGGATGCTGAAACAGTCGTAAGTGTGAAAAACAGTCATAAGTCAGTGCCATTTTTTCAGTGCCATTGTAACTTTGAATGGTCACTCCACACAAGCAAAGTACCAGGAAAGGAGGAGAAAAAAACTCCAGAGAAGTTCCTGAGTTAGGAAGTCTGATCCTGCAAGAATGTAATAAGAGTTAATGGAGAAGCAGTTTCTCTAAGCAACACCAGAATGTTTCCTTCCTGCCTTTTTTCCAGGATTAGGCCAGTAATTTCTTCAAACAAGCAGTTCTCTGAACTGCTTTAGAATGTTAGCAACCGATTCTAGCGAATAGGTGTGAACTGGTAGAATCCCACCCCTGCTTTTAACCTTAACCCTATCTTCATTTTTGGAAGATTTGAATGTTGTTCGTTTCAAAAGCTCAATTGTTTCAAAGTTTGTTGCCTCTTCCTACCACACTACCTAAGAATTATTATTATTTAGTTGACACCCTGTTCTTCATTTCCCCTTTTTAACAGCTGTTGATTCAACGCCATATACGAAAGACAGGCAAATGAATCATTACCACTTAATTCATCGTAACTGTCAGCAAAACAATGTCTCCTTTTTAAAAATATTTTTTGCTCACGTTTGTTAGCATCTTTCTTCAACGCCATCTTTAAATCAGTGCCACCTTTTCAAGAAAAGCTGCTAAGGCACATATAGCCTTTCCCCACAATGTCTTATTGTGCAACCTAACCCAAGAAAAATTACTTTTGGAAAATCTGTGAGGTATCTGTCTTACACAAATGAGAATCAGAAACTATTTTTTTAAAAAAAAACTAGGACAGCATATGGTTTATTTTAACAAGCCCTTAGAATTCAGCCCAATGCGTTTTCTGCTTGAAGGACAAAAACCTTTTGTGTTCTTCCAGTTGGGTAAAAAGTTGCATTTCACTGCAGCTCAAGACAAGTTCTGCACTCCTTGCCAAGCATCCACACACAGGTCAAGAGATGCAATTTTGCCCTTAAATCAGTGGTCTCCACGAGAAAATTTTGGTGGTCCACAGAGAAATGTCACCCCCAAAGCAATTAATCCTGGCTGTGAGGGAACACAAAGCTGCGCTGCCCACATGGCCCGTGGGAACACAAGGCTTGCGTCACTTGCATTGCGAACAACACAAGGTAGTGAGGGGAGGGGGGGAAACAGCAGAGGGGGGGAACTTGCCCCACTCACCCCACATGGCTGGCCTAGCCACTGGGCTGCTTCTTTCTGCTTCTTTCTTCTGCTTTTGTCTGCACGCAAGGAAAGCAGCAAAAGTCTTTCTTTCTCTCCCCAAACTCCACCAGAAATGAGTCTTTGGAACCCTGCAAGGCCTCCTGCTCCAAGAGGCTGTGCCAGCTCAAATCTCACAAAGCCTCATTTCTGGCAGAGTTTGGGGCAGAGAAAGAAAGACTTCTGCTGCTTTCCTTGCATGAAGCCCAAAGTCTCTCTCTCTCCCCCACTCCCTAAGAACGGAGCTGGAGACACTATCCTGCGATCCCAAATAAAGAACAATCGATCGGTAGGAAAACAGGGTGGGGAATTTTCCTGCAGGCTTTTTGGGGGGATTTTTCCAGGGTCTCTGGTCCACTGGATTTAAAATTATGAGTTTGGTGCTCCCTGAGGTCCAAAAGGTTGGCAACCCCTGCCTTAAATCAAGGGGACACATCCAGGGATGGGCTGCAGAGGGCTCACAGGGTTCAGGAGAACCCCTAGTGAAGATTCTGTGCAGTTCAGAGAACCCCCAAATCCCACTCCTGGTTGGCTCTGCCCACCCTGCCCTTCCCTTCTCAGGCACTTTCCCACAAACTGAACAATTCGCATACCAATCCTCAAGCAATAATGCTCAACTCTGAGTCTTTCTTCAGCTACTTCGTTCCTATTTGTAGAATTACAGTTTTGCAGTGTTCTCACATCATTAAGGACTTCTTAGAATACCAACCCTTGTAGAGGTCATCTCAGTCCCACTCTTGACATATCTTACTATTCAGGGGTGGGATTCAAATTTTTTAACAGCCAGTTCTGCATGCATGGCTTAGTTGGTGGGCATGGCTTGGTGGTCACGTGACTGGGTGGGTGTGGCCAACTCAACATCACTCACATCGAGGCACGCTCTCCTCGCCTGGCCTCTCATGACTGTGGGGATGCTGCAACAGTCGTAAGTGTGAAAAGGGGTCATAAGTCACTTTTTTCAGTGCCATTGTAACTTTGAATGGTCACTCCACACAAGCAAAGTACCAGCAAAGGAGGGGAAAAAACCTCCAGAGAAGTTCCTGAGACAGGAAGTCTAGTCCTGCCAAGAATGTAATAAGGGTTAACGGAGAGGCAGTTTCTGTAAGCAACACCAGAATGTTTCCTTCCTGCCTTCCTTACAGGATTAGGCCAGTAATTTCTTCTAACAATCGGTTCTCCAAACTGCTTAGAATGTTAATAACCGGTTCTAGCGAATAGGTGAGAACTGGTAGAATCCCACCCCTGCTACTATTGCATAAATCTCTCAAATATTCATGCTAGCATTCCTTTCCATCTGTTTCTTCCCAAATGAGTTTCTTGCTTTTATTTTTAATACTATTTCCTCTGCTGGGAGTTCCTTTTTTATCTCTCTTTTCACATTTCCAAACTACTTGTTTTTTATTCCCACTAGAATGAATTTTCATGCCTTATCTCTTTTTCTCTCTTTTTGACTCTTGCCACTGTCCTTTTCTGTCCATATACATTTTTCAATATATTTCTCTCATCCTAATTTTTGAAACAATCCTTTGTCCTATATGCATCCTTCTTAAAGTGGAGAGTAGAAGGCTGGGCCAAAGTCTCCAGCTAACATTGTGCCTAAGCCAGGATTATAACTCAGAGTCTTATGCCATAACCAGTAGATCAAACTGGTTCTCTTAGGGTGACTGCCCAAGGCTCTTGTATATGAACATTTATTTATTGACCAGATTAAGAAGTTGCATATTGCTATAATCAGTAAAGACTCACAGCAGTTATTAATTAGATCTTTGAATGGTTGGATGAACAGTTTTAATTCCTGTATGGAAATTAGGGACTAATTGTTGGGTTGTGGCAAGATGCAAGTTGTAATCATTCCCAGGTCATCCTAGAAGAGGAAGGAATTGATGGAGCTAAAGGAATTTGGGACAGATTCCCAGAGGGATGAGATTGAGAGTGGAAAGCAAATTTAGTTCCCGCCAGAAACTTTGGTGAATCCCATTTATGTCCTTTGCAAATAGCATTATGTTGTTTAAACAACATTCTAATTATGGATAAATATGTCACCCTTTTATGGATAGCTAAGTCAAAGATATTTGGGAATGGTGATTATACAGGTAGGACTCGAGCTATGATCACAACTGAGCCTGAAATTTCCATTTTGATAAATGCCTATGGAGATTCTCAGTCATCCAGATCAGGGTTGTCCCAAAAGTGCTTATTTTTCAGGAGTAAGATGACCAACCGTTCCCACCCCACTAACCTGCTTTCCAGCTCCATTCTCCTGTGCAGGGCAACCAAAGAAGACCCAGCCAATCAGCTGCGACTCGGGAGGCAGAGAATAGATAGGGAGGTGGTATTTTCCAGTTCTCCAAACTATTCAAAATTTACCAGTTCTCCAGAACTGATCAGAACCTGCTGAATACCACCTCTGACAGAGATACTGGAATTGTTGCAAGTGAGAAAAACAGGTCGTAAGTCACTTTTTCAGTGCTGTTGTCATCCTGATTGGTCACTAAACAAAAAGCTGTATACCTTTTAGGACGCTCTTTTTATGTTCTCAGGTACATTGTGAAAAGAAATTATCCATATTCTGGATTCAGCAGGTGTGGTGCTGTGTTTTCCTCGGTGTGTTTGAGATGTTTTAATGACGGCATTCTGCCCCGAAAGCAAACATCTGGATTTATTCCTGCTATCTGGAATGCATGCTGTGGAATTCCATACTAAAAAAAAAGGAAAAAAAAGGAAGCAGTTACATAACCCAGAGTTAATAGCAATCATATTTTACAAGACTTTTGATAGCTGTTTTGCATCCCTTTCCAAGTGGAAAATAGCAAAGGAAATCTTGCTTTTGTTCTTACTTGATGACGTTACCGTTTGAATAGTGGTGGGATTCAAAAAATTTTACTACCAGTTCTGTGGGTGTGGCTTGGTGGTTGGGGCTGGCTGGTGGGCATGGCAGGGGAAGGATACTGCAAAATCCCCATTCCCTCCACACCCCACTAACCTGCTTTCCAGCTTTCCATTCCCACCCCACTCCAGAGGGAAAGTTACTGCAAAATCCCCTTCCCTCACCACCTGACTAGCCTGCTTTCCAGCTCTGTTCTCCTGTGCAGGGCAACCAAAGAAGACCCAGCCAATCAGCTGGAACTCAAGAGACAGAGAATAGATGGGGGCGGGGCCAGTCAGAGGTGGGATTTGCTGGTTCTCCTAACTACTCAAAATGTCCGCTACCAGTTCTTCAGAACTGGTCAGAACTTGATAAATACCACCTCTGCATTTGAAGTGAAGGAATTGTGGTGCTGTAAGAAAGTCCATTACATAATTTGATGGCTCTTATGTGTCCTCAGGACTTACTCTTAGAAGAAGTCCCATTTACCCTTCTGCCTCTGATTGTGACTGAGGTGGTTGATCCCACAGGGACACTTAAGAAAGTTGTAAATGTCTTTGATCCAATAGTGTTTTTTTTTTCCAAGAGGCAACTGGGCTTTCTGGTTTTTCTTTGAAAACATTTCATTTCTCATCCAAGAAGCTTCTTCAGATCTGAAAAAGCTTCTTGGATGAGGAGCGAAACATCTTCAAAGAAAAACCAGAAAGTCTTCTTGGAAAAAAAAAACAGCTTTGGGACAACCATGATCTACCTGGATGGCCGAAAATCTCCATAGACATTTAGATGTCTTTGACTTAAAGTCGCTAGTCAAAGCCTAGATCTGTTCCTGACTTCTTGCCAAGTAATTGCTGCTACAGCGTGGCGTTTGGAAAATATTGACCTGGCAACTCTCCAAGCTGTAGTCTTAACTTTCATCTAGAAGGGTTTTGTGTACTTGTAGCATGAATATCATGTGAGAAAGGTGTGTGGTTTCCGTCACTTGAATCCTCTAGTTGGATTATCAATTGTTAGCGTGAAAAATTTGACACTGGCGTTTGTCCAATGTCTGAAACAGCTCATATGTGAACCTGCTCTTTTGGAAGCTGGCATAGCCAATCCAAATTCATACCCAAATGAATTTAAACAGAGCAACTTTCCAGAAAAGTGTTAAGAACTGGCTCTGCCAATTGGCGGGGGGGTGGGGAGGAGTGCTATGCAACCCCAGGAGTGGTTAGTAGATTGAAGGTGCTCCCTGTGCCTTTTAAACTGTCTAAATGTTCCTTTAGATGTGATGACAGGCACACAGATAAATATAGATGATGACAGATGATAGAGAGAATAGATAGATATAGACAGCCAGACATAATAAACAGGTAGATGATAGAATGATAGATAGATAAATGGGTGGATGGATGATAGATAGAAAAAAAGATGGATGGATGGATGGATGGATGGATGGATGGATGGATGGATAGATAGATAGATAGATAGATAGATAGATAGATAGATAGATAGATAGATAGATAGATAGATAGATAGATAGGCAGGCAGGCAGGCAGGCAGGCAGGCAGGCAGGCAGACGGACGCTACCGGTAGATGGATAGATAGATACAGAGAGACAGACAGACAAACAGACAGACAAAATGAATGAATACAGGTAGATGAGAGAGACAGACAGACAGACAGACAGACAGACAGGGCTTCTGTTTGTGGTCCTTGACAGAAGATGGTTCTATGGGGTTGGATGGAGTCAGAAAAAGGCCAAACCGCCACCAGTTCTTTGAACACAAACTCATATATTTCAGCCTACCAGGTGGCTCCAATTATTTATTTTTTTGATGAAGGTTTAGGGAGAGTGGGGTAGAGCTGAAGCTACCCTACATGAAAGCAAAGGGAGAAATAGCAGGCGTATCTTCTCAAGTGAGGCTCTTAAGGGTTACCTGGGGTGTGTAGTGGGTCTGTGGGTGCTGTGGGCATCCTCTTTCTTTACGATGGACGGGCAGGTTGACCCAATGGAGAATTTGCATTCAGCCTTTCTCTACTGCAACACTCAAGCGAGGGAGTTGAAAGGGAAATGAAGTCGCTTTAAAGTTTTGGGGTGAAGAGGAATCCATCCAAATTCTCAGTGGCCTTTCTTTATTTCCCTTCCTTTTAGGAATTCAGACTCTGCTGCTCCAGGCTCTGTTCTTCATTTCCTCCTCCTCTTTCTTCTCCTCTCCTGCTTTTGGGAATTCCCCACTGACCCTTCAATGCTGCAGAGTTAGCTGGAGGCGGAGGAGACAGAAGTCTCCCAATCAGATGCAAGAAAGGCATACTCTTAAGGGTCAGAGAAGAGACCAAAGACTCCCAGCCACCTCCTGCAAGGTAAGAGAGCAAAGTATTAAAAAAAAAACCTCATTTTTCCTCACAACGGAGGCAGGGAAACACACACACACACACACACACACATACCCTCTCCATCTTGCAAGGAAGATGTTGCGGCACGCCAGCTGCCAGCGAGGAGGTTGGAGAGGAACCTAGGCCAGTCCTGGAGCCTGAGGAACGCTCTGACAAGGGCTCTGCATTGGAGGCAGAGATGAGTCCAGGGCCATCTGACAGTTATCAGCTGCCTTCGGAGTCAGAGGTCAGTGGGGTAGAAGAACAGTTGGAGCCTGTTCCCAGCATGCACATGCGCAGAGCTGCCAGGAGAAGGGAACAGTTAAGGAACAAAGGTCGACTTGGGAGTAAAGCCACAGGTGGACGGTGAATGGCCCCTCCCATAGGGGTGGGAAGGGCCAAAGGCCGCCACTTTAATCTTTGCGGGGACTTCTCAGTAAAAATAACGGTTTTGGCCGCAAAAAATTGGAGTTGACATCGAGGTTTTTAACTGGCGCAGCTACACATTAAATAAAAGCTTTCTTCCCACTTAAATTCTCCCCAAGTCGAAAGAGAGCCCAGATGATGGACTGAAGGAGCAGACATTTCAAATTTCTCGCCGGATTCCAGACTTCTAAAGTCGCCGATTCTGTAGATAATTTTTAAAAGAGAGAACACCTGTTCACTGGATTTGAGAAAAGAATTGGGTCCATGAATAATGGAACTTTTTCTTTCTTCTTTTTTTTTTTCATTTCTATGGACCATTTTTCGGTATAATCTCATCTAACTGTGATGAAAGCTGCTTGGTAAATACCAGCAGATTTTATGCCCCTTTTTTAAAATAGAAACCGGCAGACTTTATTTTAATGTTACCCTGCCACACTGTTCGTGGCTTTTTTTAAAAAAAAACTTTTTTGGGGGAGGAATGATAGAAATGTTGACTTTTGCTGAGGGAATGTCAGATCCAGTTCAACCGAAACATCAAATATAGTTAGAAGTATGACAGCACATTTCTCAGTTTTAAGCATAAAGCCACACAAACAGAGAGCCAGTTTGATTTAGTGGGTGAAGACACCATGCTAGAAACCAGGAAACTGGGAATTCTAGTTCCATCTTAGATATGAAAGTTGGCTGGGTGACTTTGGGCCAGTCATCAAGTGACTGTGAGTCCTAGTCGCGCCTTTCAGCATGAAAGCCAGCTGGGTGACTTTGGACCAATCACCTGGAGACTGTGAGTTCTAGTCCCGCCTTAGGTATGAAAGCCAGCTGGGTGACTTTACTCAGGCCTGGGAGGGCAAAACAGCCTCCCTGGGCTCTGGAAGGTCTCTGGAAGCCAGAAACGGGCCCATTTTGGCCTTCCTGAACTTCCAGGAGCCCATTTTTTGCAGGGTGAGCCTCTGTGCACACCCTGCACTTACCTGCATCCAAAATTGGCCATGTGGGGACTCCTGGGAGGGGAAGGATGGGCAGGGCCAGACAGGAGTGGGATTTGGGGGTTCTCCGAACTTCACAGATTCTTAGCTATTTATTTATTTATTTTTATTTATTTATTTATTTATTTTTGTCAATTGCTTACAAGATAATAGGTATAAGTAAAACATAGTTATGAATACATGGATACATATAAGAAAAATAAAATATAAAAGAAACAATAGGACAGGGACGGTAGGCACGTTGGTGCGCTTATGCATGCCCCCTACAAACCTCTTAGGAAAGGGGTGAGGTCAATAGTAGACAATCTAAGGTTAAAGTTTTTGGTGTTTGGGGAAGAAACCACAGAGTCAGGTAGAGTATTCCAGACATTGACCACTCTGTTGCTGAAGTTGTATTTCCTGCAATCAAGTTTGGTGCGGTTTACCTTGAGTTTGTATCTATTGTTTGCTCATGTGTTATTATGGTTGAAGCTGAAGTATTCATTGACAGGTAGGACATTACAGTGTATGATTTTATATACTATACTTAGATCAGACCGAAGGCGGCGTAGTTCTAGGTTTTCTAGGTATAGAATTTCGAGTCTGGTGGCATAAGGTATTCTGCAATGAGTAGAGAAGTGAAGAACTCTTCTTGTGAAATATTTCTGGACTTTCTCAACTGTGTTAATATCAGATACGTAATGTGGGTTCCAGATTGATGAGCTGTATTCAAATATTGGTCTAGCAAATGTTTTGTATGCTCTAGTTATTAGTGTAATATTACCAGAGAAAAAGCTACATAGGATTAGGTTAACAACTCTTAATGCCTTTTTGGCTATGTAGTTACAGTGGGCTCTAGCACTTAGGTCATTTGAGATGAGTACTCCAAGATCCTTGACAGAGTTTGGATCATCACTCAAAACTAGGCATGCATGCCCCTAACTACCTCTATTCCAACCACAAGTGGCTTTAAATGCAAGCTACTCAAAGCAAGAAGCCTTGTAAATAAAATACCTGAATTTCTCCTCTTACTAAATACAGCTAAATTCGACATTATATGTCTCTCCCGAACCCCTGCAAACCCCTAGCAGTCCACCCCTGCTCAGTTCCAGAAAACTATTTTCGTCACAACTTTTCCTATTTATTTCCCCTCTTTTCTTTCCTTTGGCATTTCTCCTCTTCTGGGACGTTTTTCGAAGGAAACCTAGGAGCCATTCATCACGCAGATTCAAAATTCTTCCAGGCAAATTGTTACTCCATGCCCAACTTTCAATAATCTTCCAACTTCAGCTTTGACTCTTCACTTTACTAGGGAAACTATGTGCCATCCTCTTAGTGCCAAACAGCTCTGCCTTTTTCTTTCTTTCTTTTGTTTGAAGTGACCTCTTTCTGTCTCTGCCCTTAGGATAAAAATACTCCAAAATGTCAGGACCAGGGCAGAAATAATAGTGGTGGTAACCAGAAATATGTCCGAATGGTGAAAGAACAAGAAATCTGTTAAGTTCAGAGTTCATCAACAAAGAGAGGGCAGAGACAAGCTATCCAATGGGTGCTAGATAAGAATAAAGGGGTTTTTTTTGGAGGGGAGGGATAATGGTGGGATGCTGGAGGCCCAATTTTTACATTCAAAGAGGTTCCATTTTCAGGGGTTGAGCAATCAGGACGTAACCACAGAATAATTGGAGGAGGACCATATGTTCCAGCGCATCTACTCTTTTTCTATTTTAGAGTCATCGCTGGCAAAGCGAGTTAGGAAAATGAATAATCCTCACAAACCGCCGGTTTCTAATGAAATAAAAAGGCACTTTCTAAACAATTCCATATTTCAGAGGCTTGAGAATAATTGTGGCGAAATATAGTGTATTGTCTGGGTCGATACATTTTATACACAATGCTAATGATAATAATACTACTTAAATATGCATAATCCTAACCTTTCAACTTCTATCATTTGTGTATACATTGTAGTTATATATTCCATTATATATCAGTATACATAATACTATTTTCCCAATTTCTATTTTCTATCTCTTTTTTTCTAACACTCAATAAAATACCCACCATATTAATAAGTATTCTATCTCTATCCATCATCTCTTGTTCTTTTTAGAATTTCAACTCTTAGTGACTTTGTGGTAAATCTTTCATGTTTCTCCCTTGGGATCTTGTATCTCCTTGTTGTTGTTAGTTGCGAAGTCATGTCCAACTCGTTGCAACCCCATGGACAACGTTCCTCCAGGCTTTCCTGTCCTCTACCATCCCCCGGAGTCCATTTAAGCTCACGCCGATTGCTTCAGGGACTCCGTCCAGTCACCTCCTTCTCTGCTTCTTCTTCTTTGTCCCTCAATCATTCCCAGCTTTAGTCTCTTCTCCAGTGAGTCCTTCCTTCTCATGAGGTGGCCAAAGTATTTGGGTTTCATCTTCAGGATCTGGCCTTCTAAAGAGCAGTCAGGGTTGATCTCCTCTAGGACTGAATGGTTTGATCTCCTTGCAGTCCAAGGGACTCGCAGGAGTCTTCTCCAGCACCAGAGTTCAAAGGCCTCAATTCTTTGGCGCTCAGCCTTCCTTGTGGTCCAACTTTCACAGCCACAAATTGCAACTGGGAAAACCACTCTACACATTTTTGTTGGCAGGGTGATGTCTCTGCTTTTGAGTATGCTGTCTAGATTTGCCATAGCTTTCCTCCCCAGGAGCAAGTGTCCTTTAATTTCTTGGCTGTAATCCCCATCTGCAGTGATCTTGAAACCCAGGAAAATAAAGTCTGTCATTATCCCCATTTCTTCCCCATCTATTTGCCAGGAATTGAGAGGATCGGATGCCATGATCTTAGTTTTCTTAATGTTGAGTTTCAAGCCAACTTTGGAACTCTCCTCTTTCACCCACATCAAGAGGTTTGTTAGTTGCTCTTCACTTTCTGCCATTAGAGTGGCATCATCTGCATATCTGAGGTTGTTGATATTTCTCCCGGCAATCTTAATTCCAACTTGTGATTCATCTAGCCCTGCCTTTCTCATGATAGGCATCTCCTTACATCACGCTTGTTTAATCTTAAGTATTTCATCTGCCACAACATCTGTCTCTTGTTGTTGGATCTCTAGAGCACCCATCCATAATTCTTTCATCACTTTTAGGAGAACTTTCTCTCTAATTCTATATTTTGAGCTCCTAAAGAATAGACTATCTGTACCATTAAAAACAGTCATTTTCTCTACTCCCTGGGAAAGGTTGAGGAGATCCTATTTATCTGAAGTCTCTGTCTGGAAGACATCCAGATTCAGCATCCAACAGAAGCAGGTGGAAGAAGTTGGGGACCAGCCTTTAAGTAGGGTCTCCTGCTTGGGCGGGGGGTTGGACTAGATGACCTACAAGGTCCCTTCCAACTCTGTTAATCTGTAAGAAGTACGATTTCCTGCATGCAACATAAAACATTTCTTGTTATTCCTCTTTCTTCTTTGATGATTTTAGTTTTTATTTATGTACAGGTGAGTCCTTGACTTACAACAGTTCATTTAGTGATCTTTTGAAGTTACAATCCGTCTGGAAAAAGTGACTTATGACTATTGCACCATCCTCCATGCTCATGTGATTAAAATTGGGAAGTTTAGCAACTGGTTCACATTTCCTTTACTTTATTGTAATTGGACATTGTAGAAAGAAATTAAATACCTTTTTCTGTGTACATTATGACTATAAAAATAAAACACTAACACACTTTCGTATTTTATACAATTCAATTGAAAACCCTTGATATTGCATTCATATTGCACTATACAGTAGAATTCAACAGAGCTACTGCCCTGGGATAGAAGCTGTTTTTCAGCCTGTTTGCCTTGTTTTTATTATCCTGTACCGACTGCCACATAGTAATAGTTTAAAAAAAAGGGTGCCCAGGATGAGATGGATCTTTGAGAATGTTTGGAACTTTCTGAAGGCAGCAGGAGCTATAAAGCTCTTCCAAAGAGGGGAGTGGGCAACCAATGATCCTCTGGGCAATGACGTTAACCCTCTGAAGTGCTGTCCTATCTGCCCCTGTGCAATTGGCAAACCATACAGAGGTGCAATAAGTTAAGATACTCTCTCTGGTGCAGCGGTAGAAGGTCACCAGCAGTTTTACATTCAGTTGTTTTTTTCCTGAGAAGTCTCAGGTGGTATAATCTCTGCTGGGCCCTTTTGACCACGGCTGCAATGTGAGCACCCCAGGTCAGGTCCTCTTTTATGGTAACACCCAGAAACTTAAAACTGGTCACTTGCTCCACTCGGTCTCCATTGACAAGCAAGGGCTGGAGGTTTGATCTGTTCCTTCTGTAGTCCACTAGAAGCTCCTTGGTCTTATTGGTATTGAGGACCAAGTTATTGTCTCCACACCACGAAAGCAACCGGTCCACCTCATCTCAGTAGGCAGACTCATCCCCCCCAGTGATAAGTCCCACCACTGTTGTATCATCTGCAAATTTAGCAATAGTATGACTAGCGTGAATGGGAATGCAGTCATGCACATAAAGAGTATAGAGTAATGGACTCAATATGCAACCCTGTGGTGTACCAGTGTTACGAATAAGGGCTGAAGAGGTATGATTGCCTAATCTGATCCTCTGTGAGCGGCCAATCAGGAAATCCATAATCCAAAGGCAGATTGAATAAGAAAGTCCAATGTGCAGAAGTTTAGACACTAGTCTAGGTGGAAGAATTGTGTTAAATGCAGAACTAAAATGTACAAAAAGCATCCTCACCTAGCCCCCCCTGCTGTTCTATATTCTGTTTATATGTTTATTATATTTATTATATATCTATGTTCTTTTTTCAATAAATTTATTTATTCAAAGTTTCAAAAGTTTAGAAAAGAGAAACATTTTACAGCGATATCATAGCAGTATATATGTCCTTTAGTAACAATTAGATTCATTTACCATAGATATATTTGCAGCTAATTTACTAGTTCCTTATTTACTATACTACTGTTAAAGTACAATACTTATTTATCTACATTATTTTACATATATACACATAAGTCATACATCATATTCTTCTTTGAGATTTCTTTAGTCATTTTCACAAACATCTTTACTCCTTTTTTTTTAGCCATTTATACCATATGTTCCTTATCATAAAATATTCTTTTTCTTCCCTGTTTTTTAATAACATTGTTGGTCTAATCATTTCTGCGCATTGATGTATCTTATTAATTACTGCTAGATCTGTGGGCGTCGTGGTCAGTTTCCAGTTTTGAGCAAGAGAAATTCTTGCAGCAGTTATAATATGTAGTATTAGATGTTGGCGTTTCTTATCCCATGTCGTTTCTAACATACCTAGCAGAAAGATCTCTGGTTTAAACTTAATCTTTTGTTTTGTTAATTCCTCTAACCATGCTTGAATTTTGAGCCAGTACTTTCGTACTTGGGGACATGTCCTCCACATGTGAAAATACGTTCCCTGGCTTTGGTTGCACTTCCAACATTTCAGTGACAAGTTTGGGGACAATATATCGCGGTGTCCCATATGATCCCCTTTTGCGACCTTCTGAGTCTGACTTATGACCACATTTCTGCCGTAAAAATGAGACAGTTGTTAAATGAATTTTGCCCCCATTCTGGACTTTCCTTGCCACATTCGTGAAGTGAATTGCTGCCATCGGTAAGTCAGTCACCCGGTTGTTAAGTGAATCTGGCTTCCCCCGTTGATTTTGCTCATCGGAAGGTCACAAAAGAGGCTCTGGGACACTGCAACTGTCATTATACAAGTCAGTTGCCAAACATTTGAATTTGATCATAAGACCATGGGGATGCTGCAAAGATCTGTGAAAAACAGTCATAAGTCCCTTTTTTCAGTGCCTCTGTAACTTTGAACAGTCACTAAACAAACAGTTGTAAGTCGAGGACTTACCTGTATTAAAATGTAAGGTGGTGTAGGCCATGGTTTGGGGTGCTGCTCGTAGAATGTGTCAATTCAATCAGTTGCTAACTAAATGGTTATAACTCAAGGACTAACTGAATGAGTTAAAGTGGGGTCTCCTGCCTGAGCGGGGTGGGGGTGGGGGGTGGACTAGAAGACCTCCAAGGTCCCTTCCGCTTTGCTATTCTCTCTCTCTGTGTGTGTATGTGAATCAGTAGGGCGTCCTGCCTGAATGAGGGTTGGATTAGATGACCTCCAAGATCCCTTCTGGCTTTGCTATTCTCTCTCTCTCTCTCTGTGTGTATGTAAATCAGTGGAGTGTCCTGCCTGAACAGAGGGTTGGATTAGATGACCTCCAAGGGTCTTTGGAGATGTGTGTATATGTAATATATGAATCAAGATGGGAGGCTGAGCCCTGAGAACAATTGGAGCACACTGTGTTTCCATCTTGTAGACATTCTGCTAATTCCCAAAGAAGTTGGTTCTCTTCTCTTCTCTTCTCTTCTCTTCTCTTCTCTTCTCTTCTCTTCTCTTCTCTTCTCTTCTCTTCTCTTCTCTTCCCTTCCCTTCCCTTCCCTTCCCTTCCCTTCTTTCTTTCTTTCTTTCTTTCTTTCTTTCTTTCTTTCTTTCTTTCTTTCTTTCTTTCTTTCTTTCTTTCTTTCTCCTTGTTTCTTTTGCTTTGGCACAATGAAGAGAGTGATACATGTGGCTGGAGGGGGCAAAGCATTTGTATTTCTATTTGTAAGGCAAGGCTTTATATTGTAAGCAGTGGAGTTCTAACTTGCAAAGGCAGGCTGGGTTTGTTGAATTGTAACATGACTACCTGTTCTCCTGCGTGACTGAGGCTTTGTCATGCCGTTTAAGCTCTCCCTGGACCTCCTCCCTTTGATCTTTTGAAAAAGGTTGGTCTTAAGGTAGCTGCTTCTCCACCATAGGAAGCATCAGACCTGGTGGCAGTGTACAAATATAATTGTATTTTGATCGTATTTTTCTTGGGTGCCAGGAAAGTTTCTTCTGGGAAAAAACATGTTGGATCTTCCTTCCTTCCTTCCTTCCTTCCTTCCTTCCTTCCTTCCTTCCTTCCTTCCTTCCTTCCTTCCTTCCTTCCTTCCTTCCTTCCTTCCTTCCTTCCTTCCTTCCTTCCTTCTCCTCCCTCCCTCCCTCATCTTCCTTCCTTTCTCTCTCTCTCTTCCTTCCTTCCCTCTCCCTTTCCCTTCCCTTCCTCGCTCCCTCTCCTTCCTTCGCTTTCCCTTGCCTTGCCCTTCACTTCCTTTCCTCCCTCCCTCCCTTATCTTTCTTCCTCCCTCCCTCTCTTTTCCTTCCTTCCTTCTCCTCTTCTTGCCTTGCCTTGCCCTTCCCCCCCTCTCTCCCTTCCTTCCTTCCTTCCCTCCCTCACCCTTGCCTTGCCTTGCCCTTCACTTCCTTTCCTGCCTCCCTCCCTCCTTCTCTCATCTTCCTTCCTTCCTTCTCTCGCTCCCTTGCCTTTCCCTTCCCTTTCTCCCTCCCTCATCTTCCATCCTTCCCTCTCCTTCTGCCTTGCTTTGCTTTGCTTTTTCCTTTCCTTTTTGTGTTCCCCAAAGATGTTAAGAGGAAATACTTCCTTCTGCTTGGTTGTCAAGAAAGTAACGGTCAGGTGACTGCAGACTATCAGAGATTTTTAAGGCAGCTCAATGGGGCACCCATCCAACTGTTGACTAGCCAGGACAAATAGAGTCATCCTTTTCTGCCCATGGAACTGGCTGTTGCCAGAGTTATGTAACCCCAGGGAGCCATAGTTTCGCCCAGCAATTAAACTGTTTTTCAACATCCAAAGGATGACTAACTCTGATTGTTCTCCAAGTCAAAAGGTAGGTAAGGGATATCCCCAAAAAGGCTACCTATTCCTTCAAGTTTGGGAGAATGGAAAGATGGAAATGATTCTTCTCCCCTGCCTATGGGTAGCCCGAGATATTCCTTTCTTGCAATGCTGTCCCAGCATTGATGATGTTACCTAGTTGGGTAATGAAACGTCTGCAAGAAAACAAGGAAGCTCAGAGAGCACCAAGGACCCCTCATTTCAACCCTGAGCTACAAATAATTCTCCTTTATTGCTACTGTGTAAAACTATAGGGAAAAAAAAAATCTGTTTGCTTTCTTAGTTTGCACAGAATAAACTATGGGTACATTTATTGCATTTTAAGCAAACAGTTCCAAACTCCCAGGAGTGATATAAATGTCAACACAGCTGCCATTTTTCCAGGGCATTTTCTTCTTCCTTATGAAAGGCAGATCTCAGGACTATGTTGTGACTAAGAAAGAGAACTTAGTCACAGTTTGATTTTGCAAGATATCTGAGGATATTAATCTTGGAAAGAGATCTTGGTGGAACTAGGACTAGGATGAAAAGGCGTCTTGTCTTTGATCCAGAAAGAGCTAAACCCAGTTGCAAAATCCAGATATTACCACTGCATTAACCTCAACCCTCTGTTGTATTGCTCCCACTCTTTTTCAGAAACAAACTGCCCTGGAGTAATAATAGATAGCCATCGGTAGAATAATCTCCCACAATTTTGTCTTATCCTGGTAGCAGGAAGCCTTCATTTTCTGCTCCCAAATGAAAAACCGCACACCTCACCTGTCTGATATATTCTAGAAAGGGAAAGCCTTTGCTGAAGGATGATTAAATTAGTAAGAATGGAAATATCACTGCAAAAACATGTCTGCCTTCAAAACAGTTGCTCGGCCTGAATTTTTTGAATGAAGACCATGCACAAATATTATATAGGGTGGTGCTGGAATGATACTCCCAGCATGAGTAATTCTTTAGCCTCTGAGAATGAAGATTGTGATTTTAGAAATGGTGAGAAATGGAGGGAAACAGCAGATTTGTGTAGTGCTGATAATAGTTATATAGCATATATCCAAGTCAGATGAATTATTTGGGAAGGAGATAGAGCTGAATCCAGGTTCTAGACTCCATGAAAATTCACTGTGCGACTTTGGATCACTTCCTCCCTCAACTGGCTGTGGTTGTAGACTTGAAATAGGAGGAAGAACTTGCATGTGCTGCCTTCAGCTCTTGGAGGAAATATTGGATTTCAATCTAATAAATAAAGGAAGCAAGCAAGTCAGAAGACATGATGAAGCCTCCTTAAGTGCATGACACTTGCACAGACTTAACCATAATTTTAACTGGGAAACTGAGCATTTTAGACCAAGCCAAGTTTAAAAAAAGAACTAGAGAATTCCTGGAAGAGCAGCACTCAGACAAATCAATCATCAATGGGCACACAGAGATAAACAACGTCTACATACCATTCAAAAGAGACAATCAACAAGCCAAAAGGGAAGACCACAATACCTCCTCATGAGCAATCATTAACCAGAAGGGCAGAGATTGACATCAAGAGTAACATTAGACCAACAAACAAGAAGCAAACAATACCTCAATCAAGGAACTATTAGACAAACAAGCTAACAGTAAACAACAAGCCAATCAAGGAACTACCAAGACCATCCCTACGAACACTGATAGGGCAAACTGCTGGTATATAGACCAAAAATCTCCAAACTTGGCAACTTTAAGACTTGCTGGCTGGAGAATTCTGGGAGTTGAAGTCCACAAGTTTTCTTCTAGCATTGATGATGTTATTTAGTTTGACAATAAAATGTTTTCAGGAAAACAACCAAGTTCAGAAGAGCATCAAGGACCCTGCAAGAGAGTGTAATCGAGGTTCTGGTGAGTGACAAACATTGCTGGTCTGAAATACCTTCATAGAATAACAGAGTTGGAAGGGACATTGGAAGTCATCCAGTCCAACCCCCTACTTGATCAGGAGACCCTATATCATTTCAGACCGGGGGCTATCCATTCTCTTCTTGAAAGCCTCCAGAGATGGAGCGCCCACAACTTCCGAAGGCACTGCTTGATTGTTCTCACCGTCAGGGAAATTTTTGAATAGTTCTGGGATAATCCAGGTGATCTTTCCATTTCATTTGCTGCTTGTTTCCTTTTTTTGCCTTACTCTGAAACGAAGCACGTCTCCTTGCTGTTTCACTTGGGCAGTTCTTTGTGAAGGAAATATCTTACATGTGTTGGTGTTTTTGTTTTGGTTTGCATCGTGGATGGAAATGGAAAAATTCAGGAGGTTGAACCGAAGAATTTCTCCTCTGTTCTTAAAGTTCACATATGTGAATAGAAATTGGGCTCGGTGGATGCTACAAAGAACAAAACCCAGACAGAAGGACTAATAAACAGAGGTTCATAGCGGTTAAGAAGGAGAGAGCCATTTCTCTTCCCCCCAGAAGTCCATGCCAAAAGACGGTTTTAATGGAGTTGTCTGTCCAATTTTTTTTAAATTTATGACCGAAGAAAGAAATGGAAGGAATGCTAATTCAACTGCAGATGACACAAAATTGGACGGGCGAGCTAAATACCCTGGATAATAGAAATAAAATTATTTTAATGGTTTATAGAAATGGGCTGACAAGAACAAGAATCAAATTTAATGGAGAAATGTGGTGTTCTTCCCTTTGAAAACAGAAAACAAACGTAGAGGCATAGCTTGGTAATCATGCTTGTGAAAAAAATCCTCAGGTTGCACAACTAGACTGGTATGTAGCTACAAAAAAAAAAAAAAAGGCAGAAATTTCCAGTTTATTTTATTTGGTATTGCTTAAGCACTCAATGGCATGCTGAGCTCAGTTCTGGGCACTGCAGCTTAAGGAAACAGACAACCTGGAAGAGATTTGGAAAAAGTGTCCAAAAGGAACAAGGTAATAATTTGTATGAAGAGGCTCTTTAAATTCCTGGAAGAAAATGAAGTTGTTTTTTTTTTTTTAATTTCAGTGTGGACACCAAATTGTGAGTCAGATAACAAATAATCAGAATTGGAAGGGACCTGATAGGTCATCTAATCCAACCCTCTGCTCAAACAGGAGACCCTACACCATTTCTGACAAATGGCAGTCCAATCTCTTCTTGAAAGTCTCAAGTGATGGCGCTCCCACAACTTCTGAAGACAAAACAGTTCCATGGGTTGATTGTTCTCACTGTCAGAAAGTTTCTCCTTATTTCCAGGTTGAATCTCTCCTTGATCAGTTTCCATCCATTATTCCTTATCTGGCCTACAGGCACTTTAGAAAATAGCTTGACAAAGTCGAAGTCACACAGAAGTAGATGCTGACTGCATATCAGAAAAAACTTCTTAGCAGAACCTGGTATGCAGAGGAGTTAGCCTACAAGTGGGAAAAACCTCTTTTAAGCTTACTTGAATTTGGATTTCTGTGCCGAATAAGACTTTTATCCTGGTGGCCCAAACAAGATTTTGTAATACTATGAAACAGAAAATAAAAATGGGTAACATTCTTCAAGATTAATCTTCTTTTCCAAATTTTTCAAATTCTTCAGTGGTAATCAACAAAAGGTATTTAACACCTCCAGATCCAAATGGTAGATTTTGAAATAGAGAAAGGGACTCCTTCCCTATATCTGATTGGTTGGGAGTCTTGGTCTGTGTTTATTGGTCTTGGAGTTTGCTGTGTTCTGTTTGATTGGTGTTTCTAATATCTTCTGTCTGTTTTGTAGTGTTTTTTTGTCTTGATTGGCTGGCAACATTGTGTTTCCTGTATTGGAGGCTTTTAGTGCAGCTTGGCTTTGGGTAAATGGACGGCTATCATTTATTAAAAAGCTAGGTTTCATCTGGGTGCCTGGTTGGGGTGTGTTTGATTATCAATTATCACATTAAACAAGAGGAAAACCTTCTACTCATCAAATCCACCCGCGCTTTTTACAATTTTGTAAACAACAAACTAAAAGACTCAAGGTCCATCCCACCCCTGATAGGACCTAATGGTAAAGACTGCAACGATGACACCATTAAAGCCAACATCTTTAACACATTCTTTGGCTCAGTATTTGTAAACAGCAATGGATCATGCCCAGTATTTCCTAGCCGAACAGAAAACTACAATGATCTAATACATATCGATTTTACAGAAGACAATGTTGAAAAAGCACTATGCAATCTAAAACCATCTCTATCTATTGGACCGGACAGAATATGCGCCTACTTTTTAAAAATGCTATCCACTGCCATAGCAGAACCTCTAAGCATAAGCTTTGAAAAATCTTTCAGGACCAGCTCCTTGCCTAACCTATGGTCACAAGCTACGGTATCCCCATCTTCAAAAAGGGAGACCCCAGCCTAGTTGAAAATTACAGACAAATCTCCTTATGCTGCATCATCTGTAAAGTCATGGAATCAATTATTAACCAATCCATTATCCTCCACTTAGAGATAAACAACCTACTCTCTAATAAACAATTTGGTTTCAGAAAAAAACTATCCTGTAATCTGCAACTCTTACACTGCAAAAACATATGGACTACACAACTCGATCAGGGCAAAGCAATAGACGCAATCTACATAGACTTCTGTCAAGCCTTTGATTCAGTGGTACACGACAAACTACTCTTAAAACTAAAATCTTATCATATCTCTGGACAACTGCATAACTGGATAGAAGCATTCCTGTCAAACAGACAACAAATGATCAAAATTGGGAGTGTCCTATCAAATTCTGTACCTGTCAATAGTGGTGTCCCCCAAGACAGTGTTCTAGGACCAACCCTCTTCATACTACATAAATGACCTCTGTGATCATCTCAAGAGCAACTGCATTCTCTTCGCTGATGATGTAAAGCTGTTCAGTACCACAGACAATACTGCTACCCTTCAAAAAGATCTTGACTATGTATCAGAATTGTCAAACAAATGGCAACTTCAAATCTCAACAAATAAATGCTCTGTCTTACATATTGGCAAAAAAAATCAGAAAATAAAATACAAACTGAATAGTCAAGACCTTGTTGATGATCCAAGCTCTGTAAAGGACCTTGGAATACTCATCTCTAATGATCTAAGTGCTAGAGCCCACTGTAACTACATAGCCAAAAAGGCATTAAGAGTTGTTAACCTAATCCTACGCAGCTTTTTCTCTGGTAATATCACACCACTAACTAGAGCATATAAAACATTTGCTAGACCAATACTCGAATACAGCTCATCAGTCTGGAACCCACATTAAGTATCTGATATTAGCACGGTTGAGAAAGTCCAGAAATATTTCACAAGAAGAGTTCTCCACTCCTCTACTCATTGTAGAATACCTTATGCCACCAGACTTGAAATTCTAGACCTAGAAAACCTTGAATTACGCCATATTCGGTCTGATCTAAGTATAGTATATAAAACATACATTGCAATGACTTACCTGTCAATGAATACTTCAGCTTCAACCATAACAACACAAGAGCAAACAATAGATACAAACTCAAGGTTAACTGGAGGAAGCGACTTACCTCGATCCGTTCCAATCGGGCTTCAGGCCCGGGCATAGTACCGAAACAGCATTGGTCGCGTTGGTTGATGATCTCTGGAGGGCCCGTGACAGGGGGTTTTCCTCTGTCCTGGTCCTATTAGACCTCTCGGCGGCTTTTGATACTATCGACCATAGTATCCTATTGCGGTGGTTGGAGGGGTTGGGGATTGGGGGAACTGTCTTGCGATGGTTCTCCTCCTTCCTCTCCAACCGCTCGCAATTTGTGTTGGCGGGGGGGGAGAGGTCCACCTCTAGGCCCCTTATCTGTGGGGTGCCTCAGGGGTCGGTCCTCTCCCCTCTCTTGTTCAACATTTATGTAAAGCCATTGGGCGAGATCATCCATGGTCTTGGGGTGCGGTGTCATCTGTACGCAGATGACACACAGTTATACATCTCCACCCCAAACCACCCCAACGATGCTGTGGAGGCTATGTCCCGGTGCTTGGAGGCTGTGCGGAATTGGATGGGCGGGAACAGGCTCCGACTCAACCCATCCAAGACCGAGTGGCTGTGGTTCCCGGCGTCCCGATATAGCCAGCTGACACCTTCGCTGACTATTGGGGGAGAGATTCTGCCCCCTATAGGGAGGGCTCGCAATCTGGGTGTCCTCCTGGATGCACAGCTGTCTTTAGAACATCATATTGCGGCCGTCTCCAGGGGGGCGTTTTATCAGGTTCGCCTGATTTACCAGTTGCGGCCCTTCCTGGATCGGGACGCCCTGCGCACGGTCACTCGTGCCCTTGTCACCTCTCGCCTGGATTACTGTAACACTCTCTACATGGGGCTCCCTGTGGGGAGCACCCGGAGACTCCAACTGGTGCAAAATGCAGCCGTGTGACTGATTATGGGGCAGTCGCGTAGCTCCCATGTGACGCCTCTCCTGCGCGAGCTGCATTGGTTGCCGGTGGCTTTCCGGGTTCGCTTTAAGGTTCTAGTTTTGACCTTTAAGGCGATCCATGGCATCGGGCCAGGTTACCTGCAGGACCGCATTCTGCCGGTGATCTCCAACAGACCGGTGCGTTCCCACAGGGAGGGCCTTCTCCGGGTGCCGTCGGCCTCTATGTGTCGTCTGGCGGCCCCCAGGAATAGGGCCTTCTCTGTGGGGGCCCCTGCCCTCTGGAATAGTCTGCCACCTGAGATATGTACCAGCACGGACCTGAGGACCTTCAGGCGTGTGTTAAAAACCTGGCTCTTTGAGCAGGCTGGCCTGGGCTGACACGAGTTTTTAATTGTCTCCTTTTAATTTGGATTTTAATTTGGGGTTTTAATATGTCCGGGGGGAGGGTTGGTTTTTAACTTTAACAGCCCATTATTTAATCGCATTTTAACTTTTATATATGGATTGGGGTAGATTTGGCTGTACACCGCCCTGAGTCCTTCGGGAGAAGGGCGGTATATAAATGTCAAAATAAAAAAATATAATAAAAAACTGCACCAAACTTGATTGCAGGAAATACAACTTCAACAACAGAGTGGTCAATGTCTGGAATACTTTACCTGACTCTGTGGTTTCTTCCCCAAACCCCAAAAGCTTTAACCTTAGATTGTCTACTATTGACCTCATCCCTTTCCTAAGAGGTCTGTAGGAGGTGTGCATAAGTGGACCAACGTGCCTACTGTCCCTGTCCTATTGTTTCTTTTATTTTTTTTATTTTTCTTATATGTATTCATGACTATGTTTTTACTTATACCTATTATCTTGTAAGCGATTGACAAATAAATAAATTCTAAATATATATGTATGTGAAACTTTGTATTGCTTCTCAGATTAGAATAAAAGGCATGTATGCAGAGTGAATTTGTAGTACTTATAGCTTCTTATGAAGGCCCCTTTATAGTTAGGATGTTTTGTCCAGAATTTGAGGACAATTTATGGGAATGCAACTTTTTTGAAGTAAAATAAAACATGCATATCTATCAGCAGTTCATTTAGTGACCGTTCGAAGTTACGACGGCACTGAAAAAAGTGAATTGTGGCCATTTTTCACAGTCCTTTGCAGCCTTCCTGTGATCATGCGATCAAAATTCAGATGCTTGGCAACTGATTTATAGTTATGACCACTGCTGTGTCCCAAGGTCCTGTGATCCCCCTTTTGTGACCTTCTGAGAAGCAAAGTCAATGGGGAAACCAGATTCACTTAACGACCGTGTTACTAATTTAATAACCGCAGTGGTTCACTTAACAAACGTGGCAAGAATGGTCGTAAAATGGGTCAAAACTCAATTAACAAATTTCTCACTAATAACATAAATTCTGGGCTCAATTGTGGTTGTGTAAGTTGAGGGTTACCTGTATTTCTCTATTTTTTAAAAAAGAAATAATGCGGGAATTTAGTTCCAAGTATGTTTTTTTTTAAATTAAACTCCACTGACGTTGGATTTATGTGCTTCCTGAGGTTAATTTAACTTAATTTGTTGACGATTGTGCTAGACTTTCCTCTCCAGTTGTGTCTGTTATAGACTGGGTGAAACCAGGCTCAATAGCAGTAACAGTGAGAGGGATCTTGGAGTCTTAGTGGACAACCAGCTAAATATGAGCCAGCAGTGTGCAGCAGCAGCCCAAAAAGCTAATGCAATCCTAAGTTGTATTAACAGAGGGATACAATCAAGAACAAGGGAGATACTAATACCACTCTATGAAACCTTAGTAAGACCACACCTAGAGTACTGCATCCAGTTTTGGTCACCACATTATAAAAAAATGTTGAGACTCTAAAAAAGTACAGAGAAGAGCAGCCAGGATGATTAGGGGATGATTGGAGGCTAAAATATATGAAGAACGGTTGCAGGAACTGGGCCTGGCTAGTCTAGGGAGCAGAAGGACCAGGGGAGACAGGATAGCGGTCTTTCAATATTTGAGGGGCTGCCACAGTGAGGAGAAGGTCAAGCTTTTTTCTAAAGCACCTGTAGGCCAGACAAGGAATAATGGATGGAAACTGAACAAGGAGAAATTCAACCTGGAAATAAGGAGAAACTTTCTGACATTGAGAGCAATCAACCCATGGAACAGAAGTTGCCCTCAGAAGTTGTGGGAGCTTCATCATTTGAGACTTTCAAGAAGAGATTGGACTGCCATTTTTCAGAAATGGTGTAAGGTCTCCCGCTTGGGTGGGGGGTTAGACTAAATGACCTCTCGAATCCCTCTCAACTCTGATTATCTATTATTTGTTATCTGTTGGATAGTCAGCTGACTGACCAACAATTAAGTAGCCACAAGTTTTCACTCAGCATCTAAACTCCCCACCCAAACCTCTTGATGTATCTCACTTTAGTCAAGATCAGTGGTGGGATTCAAATATTTTTACTACCGGTTCTGTAGGCGTGACTTGGTGGGCGTGGCAGGGGAAGGATACTGTAAAATCTCCAGTCAGAGGCGGTATTTGCCGGTTCTCTGAACTACTCAAAATTTCCACTAACGGTTCTCCAGAACTGGTCAGAACCTGCAGAATACCACCTCTGGTCAAGATAGTTACAATAGCAAATTATGGGACATACTTAAATTGGAGATGGGCAAGCAGGATGAATTAATTAGCCCCTTCAAAACCTGGGTATTTACATTTTCTTAATCTACTTCTGTAATTCAAATTTGGACAGGAAATATGAAACATTGTAAAATGAACTTTTTTTTTTACAAGCGTAATCCTCCTTGCTTACCTGCAGATGAAGTGCAAACATCCCTTTCAGCTCCATATTATATACCTTGGAATTACTAAGCAGATTCTAGCAACAGAAATGTTAGGCCCAATTGCAGTCATAACCTGTAATGCAGTCCTCAACTAACAGTTCCCGGAAAGTGCACTGCAGTTCAAGCATTGGTATCAATGGCTATGATGACCTTCTCCCTCATACTGAGCCTGGAACTTGACTAAATCATCACCATCATCTTTTAACGATCCCATAATCCCTTGCGGGGTGGAATCTGGGCAACTGAATGGTGTTTTAATGTTTTAATGGCCGGATGCCCCTCCTGTCACCAATGCGGAGTTTTGTTCAGCAAATAGATTCCCATTGTGCCCAGAGAGAGAAACGTCTGCCTCTACCTAGGATCAAACTGACAGCCTCTTGATTGTGAGGCGAGAGCTCCACCTCTAGGCTACTGCACCACTCCTGGAATTTAGCTAAATAGATTAGATTAATTAACTAATTAATCTAATTGATTAGGAAATGAGGGTGAAGGTTCATTCTCTGGGCTTGTGGGTTGGTTTCCGAATGTTTCATTACCAGGTTAAGTAATATTTTCAGCGGAGTTTAGGGGATGCCAGTGTTCTTCTGTTCCTAAGGGCTTCTGGTATATGTATATCAAGGGAGTGTCTTGTATTGGATCTTGTGATGGGTCAGGTAGGAGTCATCAGTCAGAGTCTTGTGATGGGGAGCTTACAACAGGTGATGGTCATGGGGGGGAGGGGGGGAATTAATCCCCTCGGAGGCTAGTGGCTAGGTTATCTGATTTTTCTCAATGGCTCTCCCTCACAAGCCTTGAGTGGATTGTTCATTTAGATTGCAACACTTTTACCAGGTGTGAAATGCTCTTGGCTGAATGCCCAGAAGTTCAATGAAGCCTATTAAGAACTTTCCCTTGCTGCTAGTCTTTCTGAGGTTATTGGGAGCTCTCCGAGCCCTGCAGAGTCTTAGCTAGGGGCTCTCCCAAGCCTCTGCAAGCCCCCAGCAGCCCACCCCTGGTTGCATCACTCTGGGGATAAAAAATGAAGAGAGAAGAGAAAGAAATCTCTCACCTCTTCAAAACAGGCTAACATGGTGATGAATGGGCCAGGACTTTTGCAAACAAGCAAGTGGTTGGAGCAGAAGGCAGAACCCGTTAAATTTTCCACGAATCCATGATTTTTAAAATGTTCTGGTTCTCATCAACAGAGCTATTTCATCCGTGGAAAATGCTGCGGTCGTGAAAACTTTTTCGTCTTAATCCGTAGTGAAATGCTAATTATCTCCCTTAAAAGAAAGTGTCAAAAGTGATCGCTGGTGCTAGGCCGTGGCGTTCACCGCACACTTAGCTACTTGTAGAGGGCAAAGGATTGTAGGAGGGGGAACACAATCCAGAAAACTCGGTGATGTGGCAGGAATGTTCCTGCTAGTTAGACAGCCGATGGGGGAATGCAGGGCTGAACTTTTTCCCGTGGGAAAAATAGAAAAAAAGAAATTCCTACATCTTTGGGAAAAACCATGCAGTCTAGATGCTAGGAGTCCTTCATAAGGAAGGAACATTTATTTCCCCCGGCTTATAGTTGAACTAATATAGTTGAGAACTGACAGCATGAAATAACCGGAAACTACACTCAAATTTATCGGTCTGTAGATTTGGCATTAGATTTGATAACTGGATGTCCAAGGACTTCTGAAACAGCCTAACTGCAAAACTGTTCATCACAGGACAACAACTAGAATTGTTTTGGTTACACAACTAATTCCAGTCATTGAGCAGTCCTATTTTTAGCCACTTTGTGAAAGTTGGGTTGCTATTTACAAACAAGTCACTCTAATTTGATTACTTGCTATACTACTTTAAATCTAGAGACACATATTAAATACTCCTGGCAGGTTTTCCCCGCTCTCACACATTTCTATTCTTATAGAACAATAAAATATTTTATGACAAATGAAGTTTATTTTCATAAAGTGTCATTTCTTTGTTAAAAAAAATTCATGTCTAGACAAAATATAGAATGTATTGTTTTTTTTAACCATAAAAGGCAATCTGCGCAGTGATAGAATTTGACTTATTCTTGTGTTGGGTTGGCATTATGGAAATCTAGCTTTCTCTTCCAAATCTAGCTAATGTTTTATTGTGTGATATATACTTTGAGTGGGTAGACTCATTCATTCAGACCAAGAATCTGCAAGAATGAGAGGTTGGCAATCTTGCCTAAACCATTCCACGTCTCTTGTACCAATAAAAGAGAATATTTATAGCTCAGGGTTGAAATGAGGGGTTCTTGGGGCTCTTGGAACTTGGTGCTTTCCTTGAAGATGTTTCACTACACAAACTAGGTAATTTCATAATAACAGAAATAACAGAATAATGGAAGGGACGTTTGAGATATTCTAGTCCAATCTCCTGATCAAGCAGGAGATCCTATACCATTCTGGATTGGACAATGGTTGTCCAATCTTTTCTTAAAAACTTCCAGTGTTGGAGCATTCACAACTTCTGGAGGCAAGCTGTTCCACTGGTTAATTGTTCTCACTATCAGGAAATTTCTCCTTAGTTTTAGGTTGAATCTCTCCTTGATTAGTTTCCACCCATTGCTTCTTGTTCTGCCCGCAGATGCTTTGGAGAATAGCTTCTTTGGGGCAACCCCTGAGACATTGGAACACGGCTATCATTGCCACCCCTGGTCCTTCTTTCATCAAACTAGACATAGTAGTGGGATTCAATTTCTTTTTACTACCAGTTCTGTGAGCGTGACTTGGTGGACATGGCTTGATGGGCATGGCAGGAGAAGGATACTGCAAAATCCCCATTCCCTCCCCACCCCAGTGACCTGCTTTCCAGCTCCGTTCTCTTGTGCAGGGCAACCAAAGAAGTCCCAGCCGATCAGATGGGACTCGGGAGGCAGAGAATAGTTGGGGGTGGGGCCAATCAGAGGTGGTATTTGCTGGTTCTCTGAACTGCTCAAAATTTCTGCTACCGGTTCTCCAGAACTGATAAGAACCTGCTGAATACCACCTCTGATACTGTACCTGTACATTTTGTTTTTCTTGCCTAAAATTAGAACCTTACTTTTTTCACTATTTAATTTCATTTAGTTAGATAGTGCCCAATATTCAAGTCTGTCAAGATTCTTGATTCGTTTCCACCCATTGCTTCTTGTCCTGCCTTCAGGTGCTTTGGAAAATAGGTTGACCCCTCTTCTTTGTGGCAGCCCCTCAAATATTGGAATACTGTTATTATATCGTTTCTAGTTCTTCTTTTCATTAGACTAGACATACTCCATTTCTGCAACCGTTTTTCAAATGTTTTAACTTTCAGCCACCTAAACATCTTTGTTGCTCTTTTCTACACATATCACCCCTGCTGCCATCATGCATGTCAAGCATATCATCAGTGCTGGTGTCATGTTTCATAACTAGCATCGATGATGTTACCTAGTTGGGTAATGAAATGTCTGCAAGAAAACAACCAAGCTCAGAGAGCACCAAGCACCTTTTGTGTCTCTTGTTCAAAACCTTTAGGACAAGGCTGGGCAAACTCCAGTCTTGTACAATCTATAAATTATTGTTATTTTTTTTTTTTTGCTAGTATATCCAAGCCAAGTAATGTGTTTTAAATTTGTATAGCAAGAGCATTTGTGGCATCGCTACAAGAGATTTGAATAACACATGATCTTTTCTGAAATACTTTCACATTCTCTGAATTAATCCAAGTTAAGTCATCTAGAGTGTGCTGTCCACATTAAGTATGTCTGGACCATTTGAGAATCACGCCAAAGTTTAAATATCTTTGTAAAATTCCTACAACTAGTCCATTTTGGCTGTTCTACCAGATTGAGGGTTGTGGTTTATTTTCTGCCTAGGTTTGATCTATTGCTAATCATATAAGTGTGTATATAATTGCATCCTTAAATGGTATAATTAAGTTATATAGTTTCCCATTCTGGTTTTCTTCCTTCATTGGTGGGATTGGGTTAGGGTAGGAGAAGCTGCAGGCTAATGAGACCAAATCATGCATTGAGCATTCCTAAATAGCACAGAAAATGCTAAGGAAGATCTTGGGAACTGTGGTTTTCATTCATGGTCATGTGTGCCTTGTGTAATCTAGTGTCAGTTGCAGTTTTCCAATCCATTCACACATTATGGCTTTCCAATTTCCATCCACCAAATTCCCTTCCGGATTGTAAAGTTTGAGTTCCACCTGTATTCACACGTTACTACTTCCCAATTTCTCTCCAATTTCTCTCCATCTTTAGGATTGAAGTTTCTATTATTCAGTTGCAGACTCAGGTAGCTGATGGCAGAAAGATAGATCTCTGAGTGACCCTGTGATTCTGTAAGCAACTCAATCTGCTGCCTGCTTCACCTGATTTTGGGTAAAAGTTGCTGTTTTTAATTAAAAAACCCAATATTTACATAAATATTTATAATATTTACATACAAGCCGTGCCCAGCCTGTCACATGCCCACCAAGCCACACCCACAAATTAGGCCATGCCCACAGAACTGGTTGTTAAGAAATTTGAATCCCACCTCTGCTCTGTATGTGTGTGTGTGTGTGAGAGAGAGAGAGAGAGGGAGAGAGAGGGGGAGAGAGATCAGATCTCTCTCTCTCTCCCTCTCCCTCCTCCCTCTCTCTCTCTTTCAATCCCACCAATGTCAGCTCGCCATTGTCAGTCAAAATTCATATTAGTGATCCCTGAGATTTAAAATTATGAGTTAGAATAAAATGTAATACTTTATTGGCCAAGTATGATTGGACACACAAGGAATTTGTCGGTGTAAATACTCTCAGTATACATAAAAGAAAAGATACATTCATCAGGAGTCGAGAATCATAAGGTACAACATTTAATGATAGTCATAGGGTACAATAAGCAATCAATCATACTTGGAAACAGTCAATATAAATTGTAAGTATACAAGCAACAAAGTTACAGTCATACAGTCACAAGTGGGAGGGGATGGGTGATAAGGAGTGATGACAAGTTTAACAGTAATAGTAGTGCAGACTTAGTAAATAGTTGGACAGTGTTGAGGAAATTATTTGCTTAGCAGAGTGGTGGCATTTGGAAAAAAACTGTTCTTGTGTCTAGTTGTTCTGGTGTGCAGTGCTGTATAGCGTCGTTTTGAGGGAAGAAGTTGAAACATTTTATGTCCAGAATGTGAGGGGTCTGTGAATATTTTCACAGCCCTCTTTTTGACTCGTGCGGTATGCAGGTCCTAGACTGAAGGCAGGTGGGTAGTAATTGTTTTTTCTGCAGTCCTAATTATCCTCTGAAGTCTGTGTCTGTCCTGTTGGGTTGCAGAACCAAACCAGACAGTTATAGAGGTGCAGATGACAGACTCAATCATTCCTCTGTAAAATTGGATCAGCAGCTCCTTGGGCAGTTTGAGTTTTCTGAGTTGGCGCAGAAAGAACATTCTTTGTTGTGCTTTTTTGATAACGTTTTTGATGTTAGGTGTCCATTTTAGATCATGTGATATAGTAGAACCTAGAAATTTGAAGGTCTCTACTGTTGATACGGAGTTGTCTAGTATTGTAAGAGGTGGTAGTATGGGAGGGTTTCTCTCCATTCCGTCCCCACCCCACTAACCTGCTTTCCAGCTCCGTTCTCCTGTGCAGGGCTAGTCAGAGGTGGGACTTGCCACTTCTCCAAACTACTCAAAATATCCGCTACCGGTTCTCTAGAACAGGTCAGAACCTGCTGAATACCACCTCTGCTTCCTGTGTGCCTTATGCTCAGGGGTGGGATTACATTTTTTTAACAATCTGTTCTGTGAGCATGGCTAGGTGGGTGTGGCCTTGTGACTGGGCGGGTGTGGCTTTTTTTTCAGCAGCAGCACACACTCCCACCTCTGGTTTTTTTGGCCTCCTGGGTCTCAGGGAAGCCTCCCGGGGGGGTGTTTTTGCTCCCAGGAAGCTTCCCTGAGGCCCAGGAAGGCAAAAAAGGAGCTTTGGGGGCGGGGGGGACGCAGCACAACATTCGCGCACCCCTTTTTGCTTCCTGGGCCTCAGGGAAGCCTCCTGGCGATGCAGTAAGACAGTGAGGGGATCCCAGCACAGCTAATTGTCAGAACAGCTGATCGTTGGAGGAAAAAAATACCTTAAGGAGTGACTGGGTGGGGGAGAATGCAGTCAGCGATGTCAGGCATGAGTGTGAAGTCACGCATGTGTGATAAAGACAGACTAGGCGGGGAGGGGAGGGGAGGGGTGGGCAGAGAGGGGCAGGGCCAGCCACGGGCACAATTTGCCAGTTCTCCGAACTGTGCACAATCGTAACAACCAGTTCTATAGAACCGGTCCAAACCGGTAGAAATCCCACCTCTGCTTATGCTTCTTTTTGGAGGAAATAACAATTTTGAAAAGTTTAGAGAGACTGGGTGGATTCGGGGGGTAAGCTCATGTAATTAAGTTGTCTCTCTATTCTTTTTTTCAGACCTTACATGTGAACAAGGTGATGTCCATCTTGTTTTCTGTGACCTTTCTGGCGTTTCTCTCTGGCATCCAATCGACCAGCATGGACCAAAGGAGTTTATCAGAAGATTCCATGAATTCTTTCCTCAAAACGTTGATTCAAGCGGGCATTTGGAAAAATACCATCCCCAAGCAGGGGGCCCGAACGAAGGACGATGTGCCAACCACAGGGAGGAAAACCGAGGCTAGACCGGAGCTGACGACAAGCCAAGATACTAAATTGGGTTTCCAGCCTGTCGTTTCGTTGGATGCAGAATTTCTGAGGCAACAAAGACGCTTCAGTTCTCCCCGGGTGCTCCTGAGTGAAAATACCCCGCTGGAACCTCCTCCCTTGTATCTGATGGAGGAGCCCCTGGCGCTGAACCGAACGTCTCGCCGGAAGAGGTACACGGAAGGGAAAACCCACCGTGGGGAATATTCTGTGTGCGACAGCGAGAGCCGATGGGTGACGGACAAAACTTCCGCGGTGGACATCCGAGGACACCAGGTGACTGTCCTGGGTGAAATCCGAATGGGTCCTTCTCCGGTCAAGCAATATTTTTACGAAACAAGGTGTAAGCAAGCCAAGCCCGCCAAAAGCGGTTGTCGCGGTATCGACGACAAGCACTGGAATTCCCAGTGCAAAACCTCACAAACCTTTGTACGCGCATTGACTTCAGAAAACCATAAACTGGTAGCCTGGCGATGGATTAGAATAGACACTTCTTGTGTGTGCGCCTTGTCCAGGAAAATCGGGCGAACATAGGTTCGTTTCCCTCTGCCATATAAGTTATTATGACTAAATTATATGATATGCATGTAGCATATAAAGGTTTCTATTGTTTATATATTATAAGTGGTCCTTATTTATTAAACTCCAGCGAACTACTCTCTCTCTCTCTCTCTCGTGATAAAGAACAGTAAAGTATGGTTGTATACCAGTGGCAACATCATTTCTCATTTCTGTTTGTGATTTCAGCTCCACCACAACTTTCCATATAAAATGGCTTGCAAACCTTTAGGAAATATCAGTATTTTTTCACTTAAGGTGTTCAGTCTAGTGACCATTCAGTGAGAGGTTTAAAAGATGATGATATGATGATGATGATATCCATTCAGTCATGTCTAGCATTTGGTGATTCTGTGGGCCACATCTTTTGGTCTTGCACTACTTGTGCTAAAAGACATTGGTTCAAATGAGCTGCTGAGGCCTCAGAAGTTCCTTTTTGAGTTTCAGCCTCTTCAAAAACGCTCAACAACCACCTGAATAATCCATGAGCTGCCAAATAAATACAGGTAGTCTTCGATCACCGAACAGATATTAATAATACAGAGTTGGAAAGGACCTCGTAGGTCATCTAGTCCAATCCCCTGTCCAAGCAGGAGACCCTACACCATTTCTGACAGATGGGAGTCCAATTTCTTCTTGAAAGTCTCAAGTGATGGCAATTCATTTAGTGACTATTGCAAGTTACAATGACAACACTGAAAAAAGGGACTTCTGACCGTTTTTCACACTTAGTGACCATAGCAACATCCACAGAGTCAGGTGCTCAAAATTCAGATGCTTGGCAAGTGGTTCATATTTATGATGGTTGCAGTGTAACCTAGAAGTCATGTGATTCCCCATTTGCAACCTTCTGACAAGCAATGAGGAATCCCACTTAACAACCACATTATTAACTTAACCAATGCTATGATTCACTTAACAACTGTGGCAAGAAAAGTCATAAAAAGGGGGCAAAACTCAAGCAACAAATGTTTCACGCAGCAGCACAAATTTTAGGCTCAATTGGGATCGTAACCCGAGGACTATCTGTACAAAACCTCTCTCTGGTATAAATGTTTCAGTCATCCAGGTCATAGTTATATCAAAAGTGGTTTTATTTATTTATTTATTTTCACTTCACAAGTGCATGGCACAACATAGGCAATCTAACCCATCAGATAACAGATAATCAGAATTGGAAGGGACCTTATAGGTCATCTAGTCCAACCCCCCCATCCAGGACAAGATTCAGCAGTCCATCTGCATTTAAAAGACAGGTCACTCTTTTGAAGACAGCAAAGTCCACATTTTAGACAGAGAAGTCCATTAGTTTGAAACAGGGATCAAAGTGTCCATCTATGTTATAATTGAACCGCCCTCCCTCAACAGGGCAGAGGAAATTTGACACCCCCTATCCCCAATTTACAACACAGCTTTTTTGGCTGTTCCAAGAAGAGTCCACACCTCTGATTCAGGTGACCCTGAGGTCACAAATAAAACCCCAAATAGGCGCAATGGCTCTCTAGAGAGTGTTGAGACCCGTTGAGTGCAAAAAAAAATCCCATAATCTTCCCATTCCCCCCACCAACATCCTAGAATGGAGTGGAGTGGAGTGGAATGGAATGGAGAATGGAATGGAATACAATACAATACAATAGAAATGAATGGAATGGAATAGAATAGAAAATAGAATAGAAAATAGAACAGAATAGAATATAGAACAGAATGGAATATAGAATAGAATAGAATGTAGAACAGAACAGAATATAGAACAGAACAGAATAGAATAGAATAGGAGCTGGAAGGGCCTTAGAGATCTTCTAGTCCAGCCCCCTGCTGAAGCAGGAGAACCTATACAGTCTCAAAGCAAGCGACTGTCCAGTCTCTTCTTAAAAGCCTCCAGTGATGGAGCCCCCATGATTTCTGAAGGCAGACTGTTCTACTGGTTAACTGTTAGGAAGTTTCTCCTTAATTCCAGGTTGCTTCTCTCTTGGATCAGTTTCCAACCATTATTTCTTGTCCTGCCTTCAGTGCTTCGGAGAAAGCATGTTCCTGCCAGAACCTATCATTCCCGCTCCCACCAATGAATCCCAACTGTCAATAACTGTCCTTCCATCCCCCACAGCATCTAATACAACTGATGAAGCTTCTAGGATAGGAAGTGAAACGTCTTTGTCTTTTTCTTCCTCAAAGAAAAAAAATCAGCCCAGTTGCCTTTTCAGAAATAAAACCACTTTCGATTCTCTACAGGATGTTGTGTATATTTACCATGAAGCTCACCCCCCTACCTCGTACAGTCTCCCATTAGTGTTCTGGAATTTGGGCAAATAATCTTACAATGTTAAGTTTCATTTTTAGTTTTTTTTGTAAACACATATGGGATTGCAGTTATGTTGCCAGCTCCCTTTTTTTGAAGCCAAGAAAAATACTAAACAATTTGTAATGAAAACTTTAGAGTGCCAAAAACCGCACTTGAAAAGGAGCATTAATGTAAATATTTAAAAGCTAGATTTCCTCAAAATAAGGCTTTTTTTAAAAAAAAAAAATCTGAGTCCTTTTTTTCAAGATTTTCCTTTCCTGAACTTTCGGTTGATTTTGCTGCTCTGTGAATTGCTTTAAAATTCAAATACAGGAATACCTTCATTCTTGGAATACACATCCGACCGAAACCAATTCAAAAAAGTTTACAAACTTTTGAAGAAAACTTAATGAGAGAAGATACCAAGAACATTGGTCCCCACCTTCCCACGCCTTGTGCTGAATATAGAACAAAAGGATCAGACAAGTTAATCCATCTAAACACTTCATCCATTTGTAACTTTCCGAAGTCGAAGTTCTAGCCACACTTTGGCTGGTTATTCCCTCTCTCCCATTTTTTAAAATCCTTAAACTTGTAGTTAAAAGGTTTTCTTTTTTTTACTAAGGATTGAAGAAAACTCACACGATGTTGTAAAATACATCAATCCAAAGGTTTCTAATAGCTGAAAAAGCAGTTAACAAGCAATTTCTGAGAATGATTAGAAAAGAAAGTATGGGAATTTAATATCCTTTCAAAGGTGTTGTCCACTGAGCAAGATTCTCTTCCAGAGCTCTAAACACACTGGAGAACACTATTTTGCAGTTTTCTCACAGGGAGAAACTCCTACGGAGCACTTGTGGGTGATCTCATAGCCTCTCCTTATCCAGAAAGGAATTATGAAGAACTAATCTACTTAGTATCTCCACCATTTAGCGAAGCCATCTTCTAATCATTTTCTTTCCCAGAAGTCAGTCCATTAGATTTTAAGTTCCCCAGTCATTTGATAACAAGTTGGGCAGCATATAAATTTGAGGGTGGGGGGAGAGCGGGTGGGGAGAGACAGAGACAGAGAGACAGACAAATAGAGATGGCTTGATGCTCAAACCAGGACATTTCCATAGACTATCCTAGTGGACAACCATTTAAATATGAGCTAGCAGTGTGCAGCAGCTACCAAAAAAGCCAACATAGTTCAAGGCTGCATCAACAGAGGGATAGAATCAAAATCACATGAAATGTTAATTAATACCACTTTATAATGCCTTGGTAAGGCCACGCTTGCAATACTGCATCCAATTTTGGTCGCCATGATGTAAAAAAGATGTTGAGACTCTAGAAAGAGTGCAGAGAAGAGCAAAAAGGTGATTAGGGGACTGGAGGCTAAAACATATGAAGAACGGATGCTGGAATTGGGTATGTCTAGTTTAATGAAAAGAAGGACTAGGGATGACATGATAGCAGTCTTCCAATATTTGAGGAGCTGCCTCAAAGAAGAGGGAGTCAAGCTATTCTCCAAAGCACCTGAAGGCAGGACAAGAAGCAACGGGTGGAATCTAATCAAGAAGAGAAGCAACTTAGAACTAAGGAGAAATTTCCTGACAGTGAGAACAATTAACCAGTGGAACAACTTGCCTCCAGAAGTTGAGAATGCTCCAACACTGGAAGTTTTTAAGAAGATTGGATAACCATTTGACTGAAGTGGTGTAGGGTTTCCTGCCTAAGCAGGGGGTTGAACTAGAAGACCTCCAAGGTCCCTTCCAACTCTTATTGTATTCTATTATCAAATTTAAAATTGCATGTAGGAGGAGACAGGCTCCCATCCATTTCTGAGAAGAACTCCTTGGGTACATCTGGGTAGAGGGAAGAAGCCGGAGAGTTAAGGCTTCTGGGGAAGAGTAGAAAGCTAGAATGCCCAGGGTTGTCTTCTGTGAAATGGCAATTGTTCTCCATGTGTGGCTGAGATCAAGTTATAAGGGGAAAAAAAAGAATTTAAATGGTTAAGCATGGGGATTTTTGAGGGCTGGACAGAGCTATCTAAAGAGACTAGATGGGGATAAAAATGGTGCAGGAATACTGCACTGTAATTTAATTTATTACATTTACATACCATTTGATTCCCAGGGGCTGGGAAGTTGACAGACTTTAGCAGGATCCTGCGGAGAAGTGGGGAGAAGTAATCACACTTCATTTAAGCAAGAGAGAGCCTTTGAGTGGATAAAAATGTTCCTCATTCAATGGCTGGAAAGCGCAATTGCATTGGGTGGTCATTTCCCCTATAGCTGATCAGGGGTTTTAGCATCTACACTGGATTGAACTAGAGCAAGGGTGTCAAACTGGATTTCTTCAAAGGCCAGATCAGCATTGTAATTCTCCTGCATAGGCTGGCCTGGGAAGGGGGTGGAGATGGGACGGCCTCCTCCTGCAGCACTTTGCTGGCCAAAATGGGATGCGGAGGAGCACATTTGGCTAGCAGAGTACTGCAGGTGGCCATCCAGGCTGAAAATGGGGCACGGGGGTCACACCCTGCCTCCGTGCCCCATTTTGGTTGCCAGAGCCACCGCAGACTGGTCCTTTGCTATTTCCAGGCTGGCATCGCTGGCCCAGATTTAAGCACTCCCGTGGGCTCAATATGGCCCATGGGCCTTGAGTTTGACCCTTCTGAACTAAAGGCACCCCAAGCTGTGTCAGTCATAAGGTCACAGGTTCCTTCCCTTAGCTCTAAAACAATCACAATCAGCGAAGCAGAATGGATACAGAAGAAAATGGAGACACTACTACAGTCAAGGGCAGAAGCAGAGGGGGTATTCAGCTGGTTCTGACCAGTTCTGGAGAACCGTAGTGGAAATTTTGAGTAGTTCAGAGAACCGGCAAATCCCATCTCTGACTGGCCCCACCCCCATCTATTCAATGCCTCCTGAGTCCCAGCTGATCGGCTGGATCCCCTTTTGTTCCCCTGCACAGGAGAACGGAGCTGAAAAGCAGGTTAGTGTGGTGAAGAGGGAATGGGATTTTGCCGTAAATCCTTCCCCTGCCACGCCCACTAAGCCTCACCACATCTACCAAGCCACGCCCACAGAACCGGTAGTAAAAAAATTTGAATCCCACCACTGGCTAAAACATGTCTCAGTCATAACGAAGGGGTGAAATGCCTACTTGCTCTCTGTGAGTGATCTAGAATAGTTGATCATTGATCCAACCAGAGATAGGGCTGGTCAAATGAGATAAACATGTGATAAAAGACATGCTTAAGAACTACTATCAGAAGGCAAGAACACCTACAATGGTGAGAAGGGAATTTTTATGAATGAATTTTTTTTTTTATCTCCAAGAATGGTAACCTCAACAAATGATGTTTTATACGGAAGATGGGAAAAGTGGAAAATTAATGAGGAGGTTGGGGGGAAGGATTGCAGAGAAGCAGAATTGAGAAAGGTACCTAAACTTAGCTAAATACAATTTCTGGGCAAGCAAGCAGAAGGACCGTCCAATCTTAAAGAAGAGTAAGGAGATCTTCTAACAAAGTTCTGGAGTCTTCTACAAAGATATCCTTTCAGTGTTCTGCCGGTGAGATGATCATGTTGTGACTCAGGAGGAAGTATCTGGTTGTTAAGTCGTAGCAGAATATACACACCCAGAGGAAGGGAGGGAGGCAATGGTGGGATTCATTTTTTTTTACTACCGGTTCTGTGGGCGTGGTTTGGTGGGTGTGGCAGGGGAAGGATACTGTAAAATCTCCAGTCAGAGGTGATATTTGCCAGTTTTCTGAACTACTCAAAATTTCCACTACCGGTTCTCCAGAACTGGTCAGAACCTGCTGGATACCACTTCTGATTCCATTCCATTCCATTTTCTCCTCCAGTGGTCTCCAACCTTGGCAACTTTAAGACTTGTGGACTTCAACTCCCAGAATTCTCCAGCCAACAAAGCTGGCTGAGAAATTCTGGGAATTGAAGTCCACAAGTCTTAAAGTTGCCAAGGTTGGAGACCACTGCTTCTACTCTACTCTATTCCATTCCATTCTCTATTCTGTTCTATTCCATTCCATTCCATTCTCGATTCTCGATTCTCGATTCTCGATTGTAAATTCTAAATTCTATTCTCTCCTCTCCTCTCCTCTCCTCTCCTATTCTATTCTATTCTATTCTATTCTATTCTATTCTATTCTATTCTATTCTATTCTATTCTATTCTATTCCATTCCATTCCATTCCATTCCATTCCATTCAATAATACTCGCAAGAATGCCCTTTTAGCCAAAATGGCGATGCAACAATGTAAATTAAGAAACAGGGACTCGTTTTTTGCACTTACATTAAAATTAAATCAATACTGAAGCTAAACACACTAGAATGGAAAAGAGCGTCTAAAAATACC
Organism: Bungarus multicinctus; assembly: GCA_023653725.1. Taxonomy (NCBI): domain Eukaryota; kingdom Metazoa; phylum Chordata; class Lepidosauria; order Squamata; family Elapidae; genus Bungarus; species Bungarus multicinctus. Next base: position 23,309,645 of record CM042848.1, on the reverse strand, counting down.
ACAACCAGTGATGGCGAAAAGAAAAAACCCAGAAAGCTGAATTTTGGAAGATTCGGAAGAGACAAATGGAAAGAACAAGGAATGCTGAAATTGGAACTAACAACATTCTGTATCGGTTATGTCTCCAATTCATCTTGCATCAATAAAATGCCTTGCGAAGGCTGTGGTCCTTAACACCCACAATTTCCTGTCATCTCGGAGGTTGAGTGAATGCAGAACGCCTTTAGTGTGACGTGAGGGAAACATGTAGATTTATTTGCAAGTGGAATTCGATGGTGTTTTTGAGGCACCAAGTCTGCCATTCTTGGGAGGCATTTTGGAAATTGCAAAATAGACACCTTAGAGAAAGAAGGAAAAAAAAACCACGATGATTACAGGTTTGACCTATAATCCTTCATTTAGTGACGATTTGAAGTTGCAAAGCCACTGAAAAAAGCGACTTCTTATGACTGTTTTTCCTGCTTAAGACCTTTGCAGCGTTCCCCATGGTCATGTGATCAAACTTCAGGGGTTTGGCAACTGACTCGTACTTATGACGGTTGCAGGGTCCTGGGGTCAATGTTTTGCCACCTCTTGACAAGCAAAGTCCATAGGGAAGGCAGATTCATGTAACGAGCGTGTTACTAACTTTTAACAACTGCAGTGATTCACTTAACTTTGAAAAGAAAAGCCATCAAATGGAGCAAAATTCACTTGTCTCACTTAGCAATGGAAATTTTGGGCCCCAACTGTACATAAGTTGAGGACTATCTGTAATAAGGACTCTGTGAGGAAATTTATGGGCAGTTAACAAGCGCCCAAAATAAATAAATAATAAATAAATAAATAATATAAAACAAAACAAAAAATAAAATAAAATAAAATAAAAATAAAGTAAAATAAATAGGATAAAATAAATTAAAAAAGTAAAATTAAATAATAAAATTAAATAATAAAATTAAAGTAAAGTAAGATAAATAAAATAAAGTAAAATTAAATAATAAAATAAAATGTGTTTAGAAGACTTGGAATTCATGTCAAGATTCAATGATTCATAAGTGAAAAATCTGAATTTAAAATGTTGATCACAATATTGATCGTTTTTCCAGTTCATTCACTGTTTTCTTATATTTTTAAATGCTATTCCTAATTGGTTAAAGTAATTAATAAAGAAAAAAAGGAGGGAGGGAAAAACAATCACAAACAATGGCAATTTATAACTGGAGTTTTGAATGTGCTGCACGTTTTGGTTGAGTCTCCAGGCCTTTAATCATCCTAGTTGCTCTTCTCTCAGGGGTAGGATTCTACCAGTTTGGACCGGTACTATAGAATCGGTTGTTATGATTCTGCACAGTTTGGAGAACTGGCAAATCATGCCTCTGGCGGGCCCTGCCCCTCTCTACCCGCCCCTCCCCTCCCTGCCCAGTCAGTCCTTATCGCACATGCGCAACATCGTGCGCATGCCTGACATCGCTGACTGCATTCCAGTCACTACTTATGGCGAACCTATGGCACCCGCACCACAGATGGCATGCAGAGGCATTTGTGCTGGCACATGAGCTGCAGGCAAACTTAACTCACTGTGCATGCCTCACAGCTAATTTTTTGGCCGGTTTGAGGCCTTTTTCATCCTCCCAAAGGCCTGAGCAAGGCTTCTGCAGGCTTCAGCAAGCTTTGTAGGCCGAAAACTAGCCCTGTTTCATCACTTCCTGTTTTGAAAAGGCCTCAAATCAGCTGAAAATCAGCTGTGAGGCATAGTGCAGGTAAGGGGACAGTGGGGGAGGGTAGAAGGGATTGCACGCGCATGCATAGGGGGCATGGGGGGCGCACACATTGCCTTCTGGGTGTTGGCACGTGAGCACAAGCATGCAAGCACGCGCACAACTTTTGGCACAGTAGCCCAAAAAGGTTAGCCACCACAGCCTTGAGGTATTTTGTTTTTTTTCCTCTTGACGATCAGCTCTTCCGATGACCAGCTGTGCCAAGATCCCCCTTGCTGTCTTACTGCTTCACCCAGGAGGCTTCCCTGAGGCCCAGGAGGCAAAATTAATGGAGCACAGGATGTGTGTATGTGTGTGTTTGTGTTGCTGCCAAAAAAAGAAGCCATGCCCACCCAGTCACATGGCCACACTCACAGAACCGACAGTAAAAATATTGGCATCCCACCCCTATCTTCTCTGCATTTTTTTTAATGTAAGTATCTTACATGAAAGGAAGTCTTCAGATATTTTCCTCTACTAAATCAAGCTGATTGGTTTATCTAAGGTAGGCCTACTTGAAAGAAATCTAATTTATGAACTTATTCCAGAACTCGAATAAAATGTCAGGCAACAAGCATCCAGAATAGCAAGATGTTCTCATAAAACATATCCAAAAAGGCCTTTTCCGTTTTGTTTACTAGGTAGCTTGCTTCGCCATTCTGCCATCTGTCATCCATTGTAACCTAATACGGGCTAAGTATTTTGCAGAGCAAATCCCCTCCACAGCCTTTTAGCCTTTACTTTTCACTTCTTAAAGCACAAGCGTGAATTCTGCTCCCATTTGGGGAGCGAATTACACCCCTGGAATGATGAGCCTAAATATCGTGGGATCCTGTTACTTTTACAATGGTTTGTTTTGAAATGATTCTAGTGGGATTCTGTGTTTAAAAACAAAGCAAACAATGGATTAAAAACAAACACGCCTCTATTTCAACCACCTTGTTGTAAACTGCTACTCATATCCCGTAATGAGAGGGCCCCCCCCTCTTTCTGCAGCTGCAGATCATAGGAAGCACAGAGACAGGAGTGGTTAGTCTATAAAAGAAGGACTCTGCATGTAGGGACAGGCCTGGGAGATATCCTTACTTCTACCCATCGGAGATGCCAAAATCTTTTTTCCATGGTAGTCCAGTGTTGGATCTGTACCAGCACCAACCGTTCCAAAATTGCTTGGGCTTGATCACGCCAAGACATGGAAGCCTTGTGTTTACATGCTTGGAAGCCCAGTCATTTTTTCTGGCCTATCTAAATTCCGAAGAAGTATGGAATCCATTCAAGAACGAGGGGAAACCATTTTCCTCCTCCTTACCTCATGGAGGTTTTTTAACCGTGGTCAAGGGAGGAGGGGGAAGATCCATTTCTGTGGTTGATAATCTTCTGTGGTTGATAGCTTCCACAGAATCTGAACCACGGAGTACCCCACAAAGAGATGCTTGCTTGGAGCCGATATGGATTCAGTGGACCTCCTTGTGCTGGCATTGAGCAGTCCTGCAATCACCAAAAGGAAGAGGTCAAGCTATTCTCCAAAGCCCCTGAAGGCAGAACAAGAAGCAATGGAGGCAGAGGTGGGATTCAGCAGGTCCTGACCAGTTCTGGAGAACCGGTAGCGGACATTTTGAGTAGTTCAGAGAACTGGCAAATGCCCCCTCTGATTGGCCCTGCCCCCATCTATTCTCTGCCTCCCATTGAGTCCCAGCTGATTGGCTGGGTCTTCTTTGGTTGCCCTGCACAGGAGAATGGAGCTGGAAAGCAGGTTAGTGGGGTGGGGAGGGAATGGGGATTTTGCAGTATATTCTTCCCCTGCCATGCTCACCAAACCACACCCACCAATCCACATCATGCCCACCAAACCACTCCCACGGAACCGGTCATAAAATTTTTGAATCCCACCACTGAATGGATGGAGACTAATCAAGGAGAGAAAAAACCTAGAACTCTGGAAGCATTTCCTGAACAATTAATCAGTGGAACAGTTTGCCTCCAGGAGTTGTAGGTGCTCCATCACCGGAGACTTTTTAGGAAGAGATTGGACAGCCATTTGTCTGAAATGGTATAGGATGTCCTGTTTGAGTAGAGAGGTGGACTAGAAGATCTCCAAGATCCCTTCCAACTCTGTTATTCTGTTCTGGAGACATCTTTGTGCCAAATCCCCCATGAGGTTCCTTCATCATCCCTCAGCTGAGAAGAAGGCAGCTTGAGTCATTCTTTGCTGGACTTGTGTTAGGAAATATTTCACTCTTATTTTGATCCCATCCAAAGACATCCTTAAAGTGTAGAACATCTGTTAGGCTTTGTCATCCATTATCTTGGAGGGAAGCCAGAAGACCAGTGAAGACTTGGAAGAGAAGACTGGGGAGAAGATCCGGCAATGTCAACATAGAAAGCGGTGGAAACTAGAGCAGTATGTCATAGTGGGGAAAGCACCAAAATTAAACATAGAATGCCAATAATTTGGGGTACAAATCACCATGTGTTTATGTCCAGGATACACATTAAACAGCCACAGAACATCGCATCGCTGCCATAAAAGTTACTACAGGCGATGTTTAGTCTAACCCATGCAAATGTCAGATTGTACGAGACAAGAAGCAGAAATTAGAAAGTAGTAGAAGGCGCCCCAAGCATTTCACTGCTCAAAATCTCTGAATGGCATAATGGAAAGCTTTTTCTCATTTTAAACCAGGAGTGGGGAACTGTGGTACTTTTTATGACTGGTGGACTTCAACTCCCAGAATTCCCAAGTCAGCCATGCTCATATGCTAGCTCAGGAATTCTGGGAGTTGAAGTCCACAAGTCAAAAACGAACCGTTGTCCCTCATCTTTGTTTTAAATAAATGGAGACACATATGTTGTGGCCTGCCAGCAGCCAGCAGAGCTGGCGGCAGACTCGGACAATGAGGAGGTTGGGGAGGAACATGGGCCAGTCCTGGAGTCTGGGGAAGGCTCTGACAAGTGCTCTGCATTGGAGGCAGAGAAGGGGCGAGGGCTGTCCGACATCAGCTGCCTTTGGAGTCAGACATCAGTAGGGCAGAAGAACAGCTGGAGCTTGTTCCTTATGTGCACATACACAGAGCTGCCAAGAGAAGGGTGGGCGGTGAATGGCCCCTCTCATAGGGAATACATAGGAGCTAAAGGAGTGGTGTTTGCAGGAGACAATTAGTTCGTTTAATTAGTGTGAAGATTTGTTCGTGATTCACAGAAACTCCTTGCCAAGTGTTGTCTTGTACAGCATTGCACTTGGAAGCTATTGGTCTGGCAGCTCTCCAAGCCTGATAAGCTCTGTGGTTATAATTCACCTTTGAAAGACTGCTGGATGTGAATGATAGGAATTCATATTAGCTAATAAAAAGGGGTTTTGTCAGGACAAGAAGTCTGTTTCGTGATTTTGTGAAGCCTAGGTCAGAACAACATATTCAGTTGAGTCTCCTTGAACACCAGGGCATTGTACAGTTTTCTCCAAAACTGTATCTTCAATTTTTCCCCACCCACTGGGGAGGGAAAGAAGACCTCAAAAGGAACCATATATATTCTGGATAGATTGACTCTAATATAAACTTCAAACTCTATAGTGAAAGAAAATCTGCTTGTCTATTTTCCCTTCTGACAAAAACAGATTCTGGACCCTCAACATTCTTCCACATGCAATTGCTGGTAGTTCTTGTCTTATGGATATTAACAGAGACTGGCCATTATGGTTATAACTTGTGATAGTCATCAAACAGATCACCCACACAAGTTGACCTGATTTTACAACTTCTTTTTTTTTTTTTTGCGGTGGCTAAGCGAATGACACAATTGTTCCCATTATTTGCTGTGGGATGTTTTTGCTGAAAATGCCGGCTTTCAGCAAAAATGTCATAAATTGAAATCATGTGACTGTGGATACTGCAAACCATTGTAAAATGCAAGAACCAACATGCATCCATGTGCCCACAGGGTGTGTATGTGGCTGCTGGAACTTTGGAACTGGGTTGTAAATATCTTTTGCAGGATCTGTTGTAACTTCAAATGGTTGCTAAACAACCAGCCGTAAGTCAAGGACTACAATAACTAGTTGGTAAAAGGGGCAGCAGTAGTCCAATGAAACCATCATCAAAGCCTGTTGCCACAATGGTATGCTTGCTTCCTGGGAAATCTACTCTATGCTGAGGGACTTCCAGATTTTGAATCTCAGCTGTCCTCACAAAATAAAAGAGTTGGAAGAGACCTTGGAGGTCTTCTAGTCCAACCCCCTGCTCAAGTAAGAAATCCTATACCCGTGATGGCGAACTATGGCATGCATGCCACAGGTGGCACACAGAGCCATTTGTGCAGGCATGCAAGCCCCAGGCAAACTTACCTCACTGCGCATGTGCACGCCTCCCAGCTGATTTTCAGGACTTTTTAGGCCTCCCAGAGGTTTGAGGGAAGCCTCTGCAGCCCCTGCAGGGCAAAAAATAGTCCCGTTTCATCACGTCCTGTATTTCTGGAAATACCAAAAGTGACGATACGGGCGTATTTTTTAGCCTGCAAAGGCTGCAGAGGCTTCCCTCAAGCCTCTGGGGAGGGGGGTGAAAAAGGCCTCAAATGAGCCAAAAATCAGCTGGGAGGCGCAGTGCAGATAAAGGGGTGGCGTGGGGGATTGTGCACACAAGCGCAAGGGGTGTGGTGGGCGCGCATTGCCTTCTGGGTCCTGGCACGTGAGCGTGCGCATGTGGACAATTTTTGGCACAGGAGCCCAAAAAGCCTATATTGTGCTGTCCAGACTGTATATAGTTAATGAGGAATTGGTATAGTTAGTTAGGAATTGGGAGCTATCTCCTTAAGGGAATGCTTCATGGTAAATGTAGTTAAGGTATCCTGAGAAATGTAGTCCATGTCATGTGGCCACATCTGTAATCCTGATTGGTCACTGAATTGACCCTTGGTCGGTTGGGGGAGGTTCCTTCACTCTTGCCTGAACCCAGCATCATGCTGCTGCTTCACTCCCCTGCTCCACTATTATCGGAATGAAAGAGAAATATCCTTTTACACCAGAAAGTCAGCTATGCAAAGAATTGGACATTGAGATGAATCTTGACGTAACTGTAAGTTATATTGAGGATGCCTGATGTACCAATAAAAAGACTTTGTATGGATGCTTTGTGGAGTTAATCTATCTACCTTTATACATTCAGTCAGTAATTATAGAGGACAGAATATATACCATTTCAGACAAATGGCTGCCCAGTCTCTTCTTAAAAGCCTCCAGTGATGGAGCACCCACAACTTCTGCAGGCAAGTTGTTCCATCGGTTAATTGTCCTCACTCTCAGGAAATTCCTCCTTAGTTCTAGGTTGCTTTTCTCTTTGATTAGTTTCCATCTGTTGCTTCTTGTCCTGCCTTCTAATGCTTTGGAGAATAGGTTGACCTCCTCTTCTTTGTGGCAAACCCACTACTATCATGTCACCCCCTAGTCCTTCTTTTCATAAGACACTAGAGATGCCCAATTCCAGCAACCACTCTTTATATATTTTAGCCTCCAATCCCCTAATCATCTTGGTTGCTCTTCTCTGCACTCTTTCCAGAGTCTCAACATCTCCCCCCGCTCCCGAATCCCGGAGAAAGAAGTGTTCTTTCAGCTGTAACCCATTGTTGTAATCCCTACCCCAAAGCCTCGGAGCCTCATGTAACTTTCAACACTTGCCTTTGCCTTTGTTTAATTCCCTGGTGAATGATCAGCCAACTTGATCCATGGCAGAGTTATATCCTCTGAGTCTGAGCAAGCCTACTTCTATAAAGTATGGATGGCAAGCGACATGAATAACATTTGGGGGCCAGTGTTTGTAAGCCTCGTGTCTTCAGATTGACAGCTGGCATCTTTGCAACTTTGGGGACCAGGTGTTGCTGCTCTCCTTTGAACAAAATTTGCTCCTGATTGTGACCCAAGGGTGCTTTTTTTCAAGAGGCAACTGGACTTTCTTGTTTTTCTTTGAAGACATTTCGTTTCTCATCCAAGAAGCTTCTTCAGCTCTGACTGGATATTGGGGAATGGAAGGATTTATATTCCTTGCAGACAGCTGGTCGTTTGCATCCTTTTAGCAGGTCGCTAAGGTCACTTGGAGGTTTGTCTCTGCCCTCAGGGTCACCTGAGTAGTGCAAATGGATGTGGAGCATTTTTGGAACTGTTGAAAGGACTGTGTTGTAGATTGGAGATAGATGATGTCGTATCCTTCCCCTTCTGATGAGAGAGGGCTGTTCAATTTTGACACAGATAGACTCTTTAACCACTCTTTCAAATCAGCAATCCTCTCTGTCCAAAATATGGACTTTGTTGTCTTCAAAAGAGTGGCCTGTGTCTCTTAAATGCAGATAGACTGCTGAATGTAGTCCTGATTTAATGACTGGCTAAAAGGATGCAAATGACCAGCTGTCTGCAAGGAGTATAAATCCTTCCACTCCCCACCATCCAGTCAGAGCTGAAGAAACTTCTTGGATGAGAAGCAAAACATCTTCAAAGAAAACCCAGAAAGCCCAGTTGCCTCTTGAAAAAAGTAGCTTTATTTTTATTTTATTTATTTATTTGTTTGTCAAGCATGTACAAGATAACAATAGAATAGAATAGAATTCTTTATTGGCCAAGTGTGATTAGACACACAAGAAATTTGTCTTCAGTGCAAAGGCTCTCAGTGTACATAAAAGAAAAGATACATTCGTCAAGAGTCAAGAATCATCAGGTACAACACTTAATAATAGCCATAGGGTACAATAAGCAATCAAATCATACTAGGAAACAGTCAATATAAATCGTAAGGATACAAGCAACAAGGTTACAGTCATACAGTGTTATTCATAAGTATGAACATAAACAAGGACAAAGGGAGCAAATTCAGATAAATGGGGACAGTAGGACAGGGATGGTAGGCACTCTAATCCACTTATGCACACCCCCTTTAAGGACTTTAAGGAATGGGGTGAGGTCCACGGTAGACAGTTTGAGGTTGAAGCTGCAAGGGGTTGAAGCTGTAACAATGGAGTTGGGTAGGGCGTTCCAGGTGTTGACCACTCCGTGGCTTAAGTTGTATTTTCTGCAATCGAGTTTGGAGTGGTTTACCTTGAGTTTGTATCTATTGTGTTTGCCCGTGTGTTATTGTGATTGAGGTTGAAAAAGTCATTGACAGGCAAGACGTTGTAGCAGACAATTGTGTGACCTTTGTTTAGATCGGATCACAGGCGGCGCAGTTCCAGATTGTCCAGGCCCAAAATTTCGAGCTTGGAGGCTTAGGGAATTAATTCTATTGTGAGTGGAGGAGTGGAGAACTTTTCTCGAGAAATACCTCTGAACCCATTTAATTGTGTTAATGTCCAATATACAATGCGGGTTCCAGGTGGACGAGCTGTATTCGAGAATTGGTCTAGCAAAGGTTTTGGGACAACCCTGACCTGGATGACGGAGAACCTCCATAGACCTCCCGATCGTGAATCCCAAACAAACTTGCAAGCAGGGCAGACAGAAGATTTGCTATTGAAAGTTTGTGATAAGGTTCAATAGACTGTCCGGAGTAGTGTTTCTCGACTTTGGCAACTTGACGATGTGTACACTTCAACTCCCAGAATTCCCCAGACAATCTTGCTTTCTAGCTTGAAGTCCCCACACCTCCAAGTTGCCAAAGTTGAGAAACACTGATCTGGAGGGATGAGAGTTGAGTTCTTTAAAACTCTTCCTTGGAGTTTCATGTTGCAGTGGCTGCATTTTCACAATGGACTGGACCTCTGTGGCTGGGCAGCTCCCTTTCTTCTCTTTCCAACCATAAGCTTTCCTACGGTTCCTAATTTTTTCTCCATTGTGTTGTTCCTGTACATATAATGTGCCAGTAGTATGTAAAATTACTTCTTTTTTTTTTTTAAAGGACACTCTCTCTGTATCTGGAAGAGTTTGTTGTCTACATTTTGAGACAAGAAGGAGGTGGAATTTGCTGGCAAGAAGTGTTGGAAGTTAAAACCCACCCCCTCCTAGGAAAATGAAATATTTTGGGATATACTAAAAAGGCAGAATATTTCCCCTAAAAAGAAAAGTAGAAACTCAGAGAGGCAGAAACTCGCCCCCCTCCCCACCTTTCCTAATGGACCATTACTCTGGCCTGAGCCAATCTATTTTATATAACAAAGATCTCCTCCAGGTAGTGCTGTAATAGGAACTGCCCAAAGCCCTTTCATTACATCATCATCCAGCAAGGCTCAACCAAGCCTGGGATTCAGGACAGCCTACAGAATTGCCCCTGCATGGCCCCATGGGAGTCTGATAACCAATCAGAATACAAGCTCAAATTCAAATCGCAACAGAGGGTATAAAACCCAGAGACTCTCAGCATCTCCTTCCTTCTTTCTTCAACCAAGGCATGTGGTCCTGTCCACCATTAAACCATCTTTCCAAGCAGTCACCATGTTTCCATTGTCTTTCTTCCCCACTTGGAACTGAACCCAGAAGGCTATTTCTTCCAACAGAAGGAAGCCTGGGCTCTTGATTGCATTGGCAGACACTCGGAGTTGGTGCCTGCCACTGTCACGAGAGTTGGAAAATTACTGAAGGCAATTTAGTCTGCATCCAGCACTCTCCCTTTCAGTCCCGATATTCAGAGCACACAAGTACATACACCACTTGGCTCAAACTAGGTCTTGATGATTGGCAAACATCAAAAATGATTTCAGACAATTGCTGGGAGAGGGAGAAGGAGAGGGAGAGAGAGGAAGATTAAAGAACAAAGGGCCTAAAGATAATGATCCACATTATCTGTGTTGATCTTTATCAAAGCCACAGAAGTTTGCTACTGTGAGTAATTATTGGAGGTCTCTTCTGTGGGATTAATTGTTCTAATTAATGATGCTCAATGTACGCGCAACCTGACCTTGGCTGATGGAACAGGGAGTTTGCTTCATGTAGAGCCAGGAATGTGGTCTTATCTGTAACTAAGAAGTAACGGAATGAACTGATTTTAATGAACTGACTTTGTGTTATTATTGCTTGGCTGAGAATTCTGTAACCTTGCTTTTTCTAAATAAAAGAGTGCTTTGGACTTCGGTTCGGGGCATTTCATCTCGAGGAAAACCCTGTTTCCATGTCTCATGATTTGCCGGGTTAACCATTTAATTGCCTCAAGTGGTGACCCCCGACGTGATTCTTAAAGGATACGTCCGCTTTGTCCCCATCCTTCGCCAGGCATTGGCTTAAGCGCTTTCATCAGGTACACGGCTGGACCGCGTCTGATTCATCGTAAGTATGGGGAATGATCTATCTCAGGCTCAAGAAGAGCACGTCAGGGAATTGAAAGAGATAGTTAAGCGAAATTACTTTCAGTTTAACTCAGCTGGGAAAGCTCGGCAAGTTAAGGGAAAAGAGATCAAAGAACTTTTGAAATATGTATGGGAACATATGTCATATTACCCTTTGTCAGGCAGCACAAAAGTGTCTACATGGAGGAAGATAGGCGAGGATTTGCATAATGCGCCTCGCGCCCCTGCACCCATACTCTGTACATGGCGTTCTTTGATTGAGGCACTGCAAATTCAAAATAATCCTTTGTTACAACCCCCTCCTGATCCTGTCATTCACCCACCTCCTTATCAGCCAGTTCTTGTTCAGCCAGCTGATACCACAGTGGTTCGTAATCATGGGCTGCTGCTCCCTCCTTCTGCCCCTGCTCTTAGCGAGCTTTCGCTAGCCCCTCGTGGAGTGAAAAATGCGGTGGATGCTGGATTTGAAAAGGCAATGGAGAATGGGGAGCTGTCTCCGGAGGAATTGATCAACCTTCCGGTCTCAGCTTTTCCTGTTGTTGTAGAAATGGATGGAGTAGGGAATCAGGAACGTGTTTGGCGTCCTTTAGAATTAAGAACTCTCAGGGAAATTACCACAGCAGTAAAAGATTATGGGTTAAAAAGTAAATATACAACTGCTTTGCTGGAAGCTTTGGCATTTGGTCGAATGATGATACCGGAGGATTGGAAAGCTTTAGCCAGAATGATTTTGTCCTCTGGTCAGTATATTGTTTGGGATTTTCAATATAGGCAGCAGGCATTAGCCAGAGGGACAGGACAAGTTACACCTGATCAGTTATATGGTGCAGGTCAATTCAATACAGTTGAGTCACAACGAGATGATCTGGCAGATAATGTTTTCCCTATGATTAACCTTTGTGTGTTGGCTGCGTTTACTAAAGTAGATGAGGCTGGAGGTAGTTCCGTTCGCAGTTTTGTTACCATTAAGCAGGGAAATGCTGAGCCATATCAGGATTTCATTACTAAATTGAAAACTGCAATTGAAAGATCGGTAGATAATGATATGGCGGCTGCAGAATTACTCCAAAAATTAGCCGTAGAAAATGCTAATGCAGACTGTAAGGCTATTCTGAAGCCCTTGATAGCTACAGGACCGAAGGAAATTGCACAAATGATTGAAGCTTGTGCTGCTGTAGGAAGCCAGCTCCATCAAATGGATGCCCTGGCTGCAGCAATGACTCGAGGAACCTTGCAAGGGAAGGGAAATTGTTTTAATTGTGGGAAGCCCGGTCACTTCAAAGCTCAGTGCCGGGCCCCTGGTGGTGGCCAACATCGAGGTCGTAAGGGACAATTAAGTAAGCCAAAAACAGTCTGTCCAAAATGCAAGAAGGGGTATCATTGGGCGAATCAGTGTCGTTCAATGTCACAACAAAAAAACTAACTCAGGGGGAGGTGGCAGAGCCCCCGGCAACAAATCCAGGAGTAAATAAGGAACTCTGCCAAGATAAGTCTAATATTGGTTGCTTAAGCCATAGACCTGCAACTGCTCATTCTGCGGGCATAGATTTGCCGCTTGCCACCCCATGTTCATTGACTTTTCCAGGTTTAATTGAAGTAGTTAGCACAGAAATGAAAGGGCCTTTGCCAGAGGGTACGGTTGGTTTGGTTTTACCACGATCATCGGCAGGGAAGAAAGGAGTTTTTGTAGTCCCAGGAGTGATAGATGCTGATTATGAAGGAATTATCAAGGTGCAGCTTCATGCAAATACTCCTGTTTCTCTACCTAAAGGGATGGCAGTGGCTCAGTTAATATTGCTGCCCTGTGTAACCCCCCCTGGAGATTCGGCTAGAATAAGGGGGGAAGGAGGTTTTGGATCCACTGATGAGAACAGTTTTGAGAGCTCTGTTTTAACAGTAACTAAACAGATAGCAGCCTATAAACCAATCATGACAATTTTACTCAATGGCAAACCTTTTTCTGGTTTGTTGGACACAGGAGCTGATGTCTCAGTCGTTCGGTCGGCTGAGTGGCCAAAGTTTTGGCCGTTAGTGGCTACTCCTGCTGTACGAGGTGTTGGTGGTCTCCAAGAGGCTCAGGTTAGCGAGAAATGGCTCACGGCTACGCTGAAGCAGGGGGGTGCAACAGCGAAAATTAAACCTATTGTCATGCAATTACATGTCAACTTATGGGGGAGAGATTTGATGAGTCAGCTGAAAGCTGTCATTACAGTAGAGGATTGATAGTGTTGGAATTATGGAGACTCTTTTGAAATTACGCTTGTTATCCTCTGTCCCGGTGTGGACGGAGCAGTGGCCTTTATCCAGTGAAAAATTATATAATCTTCATCAATTAGTACAGGAACAGTTAGAAGTTGGCCATATTGAACCCTCCACTAGTCCGTATAATAGCCCTGTGTTTGTTATTAAAAAGAAAAGTGGTAAATGGAGATTCTTGCATGATTTGCGAAAAATTAATCAGATAATATTGCCAATGGGCCCTCTTCAATGTGGTCTGCCCAATCCCAATCTGATCCCTAAGGACTGGGATTTAGTTGTTATAGATTTAAAAGATGCTTTTTTCACAATTCCTTTACATTATGATGATCGGAAGCTCTTTGCATTTACTGTCCCCGCTTTAAATAATGAAGAACCAACTAAGCGATATCAATGGAAGGTCCTTCCTCAGGGAATGCTAAATAGTCCTACTATGTGTCAAATGTATGTGTCTCTGGCGCTGTCACCCTTCCGTAAGGCACGACCAGGGTGGAAAGTTATTCATTACATGGATGATATTTTGGTGGCCGCTCCTGGCCCGGAAGGGACCGTAGCACAGTCAATGGCTCTTTTAATAGAACACTTATCTAGGTATGGACTTTGTGTAAGCTCAGAAAAAATTCAAACTCATAGTCCTTTTAAATATTTAGGCCACAAGTTGACAGCAGCTCACTCCACGCCTATGATGGTAAAATTCGATTTACCACCAGTGTTTACGTTAGTAGAACTACAAAAGTGGTTAGGAAATATTAATTGGGTAAGACCTTATTGCAATCTTTCTACCCAGGAATTAAGCCCTTTGTTTGATGCCCTGCGTCAAGGAAAAAATCCTGCTGATCCAATATCCCTTAGTCAGAAACAGTTAGAAGTTGTTCGGTTGGTTGAATGTCGGCTGACTGAGCAATGGACAGATAGATGTCAGGAAAATGCCCCTCCTCATTTAGCGTTATTGCCTGGTCGATTGCCTACTGGTGTGATTTTGCAGATAACGTCAGAAAAAACCTTGCTTCTTGAATGGCTTCACTTAGGCCATGTTGGGAAAAAAAATCTGTCTCCACAGGTGAAGATACCTTATCCACTTTGATTTTAAGGGGTCGATTCCGATGCCTTAAATTAATGGGCATTGAACCTATTATTATTTATGTTCCTTTTCGGCTTCACTTATGGGAACAACTCTTGGCTACCTCTGAGCTACTTCAATTGTCTTTAGCAAATTGGCAAGGCACTTTTGCTTATCATTTACCATCAGATCATAGATTGTCCATTGTCACCAATAAACATATCATTTTGGAAGAAGTTCGCTGCTCTTTTCCTCTCCCAGATGCTTTGACCTTATTTGTGGATGGAGGAAAAACTTATGGTGCATGCGTATGGAAACTAAACGAGAAGTGGCATACGAAAATTACCCCCCCTCAAAAATCAGCTCAACGAGCAGAATTGGCCGCTGCTATGTTGGCTTTTCAAACTTTTCCTGACACGCCATTTAATCTAATTGTGGATAGTCAATATGTTTACAACTTAACTATATGCCTCACAGGGGCATATGTATCCCCAGGAACGGAGGAAGGGCTACTTGCTCTTTTCTTATCATATCAACAAATTTTAGAACAGCGTAAATGTCCTTATTTTGTTGGGCATATGCGTAGTCATTCCCATCTTCCTGGAATCCTTGCTGAAGGAAACCAGCGAGCTGATGCCTCCACACGCATGGAGCACTTACATTTATCTAAAACAACTCCGTGGGACAGCCATTCTTACTTCCATCAAGGGGCAAAAGCCCTTATCAAACAATTTGGCCTCTCAGCTACAGAAGCTGCTGCAATTGTCCAGCAATGTCCTACCTGTAGTAAAATTGCTACAGCTATACCCATGGGAGTAAACCCTAGGGGTTTGCACCGTAATGCCCTTTGGCAAATGGATGTCACGCAGTATCCCTCCTTTGCCCCATGGAAATATCTACATGTTAGTATTGACACATTTTCTGGGTTTATTATGGCTACCCCACAAAGGGGGGAGACTGTTAAGCATGTCATTAATCATTGTCTCCGCACTTTTGCCTCCTCAGGGCCACCTAAGGAGCTAAAAACAGATAATGGTCCTGCCTATACTAGTTCAAACTTTGCTCAATTTTGTGATCGTTGGTCAATTTGTCATAAATTTGGCATTCCCTATAACTCACAAGGACAGGCTATTTGCGAGCGAGCAAATGGCACTTTAAAACGCATGCTCGAAAAATTTAAACAACAACAAAGGGGGAATTCCCCGGGACTTCCGGGAATACAAGACACTCTCAATATTGCTTTATATTCTTTAAATTTTCTAACTCCCACCGGCTCGCCTCCAGCTACAGCGGCAGACCGGTTTTTCCCTTCTTCTGTTTCTTCTACAGAAAATCGCCCTCTGGTCTGGGCTCGGTTTCTCCCAGACCCTACGTGGTGCGGCCCATTTAAACTTATTACGTGGGGCCGCGGATATGCTGCAGTGGAAAATGAAAATGGTGTTCGGTGGGTGCCTGGTCGCTGCATTCGTCCATATATGTGTGGCCAGCAACCTCGGAGGTCCGAACAAGAGAGCGGACCTGGGAGTTTGGGAACAGAACACCTTGGTAAATGATGCAGCTCAGATGGCTTCTATGCTTAACAGAACGAATTGCTGGATTTGTTTGCATTTACCAACAGGAGGTCATGGCGGATTAGTCTTGGAAGGTGTCCCTTTGAATCTGACTTCAATAGCCTCCCATGCAACCTTTAAAGGAACTTTTGCAGATTTACTGTCAGACGACCCTTTCCACAAGTCGGTGACTGCTCTTAGTCCCCGTCTCCAGGAAGAAGCGGATGTTTGTTTTAAAATAGTGAACCAGACAGGTGGGATCTTTCTGGGGGACTATCCTCGATGTAGACGGACAATAATCATTAATGCAAAGAATCTTTACACGTCTGGATGGACTGAAATGGATTCAGACTTTCAATGCCGACGGACGGTATTTAATTGCACCCCGGACAGAAATTGTGTTCAACACAATTTAACTTGTGCTAAAGGAGACCTTATTGACCCAACCAACGAACACCCGGCAAATGCTAAGGCTACTCATTGTTTTACTAGCAAATTTATGCCTTCTTCTATGTGTCAGATAATTGGTATGATTATTGAGCAAGCAAATGCTTCTGCTGTAGAGAACCGTAGTCTCCCCTTATTTGTGGGAGAAGTTTGGTGGTTATGTGGGCACAATGCATATGCTGTCATTCCGAGTGGTTGGTATGGCACTTGTACGCTTGGTTGGCTTGCACCTGCTGTTTGGGTTCGGGACACACTCCCGACAGGGTTACGTGTCCGCAATAAACGAGGAACCGACGACCTAGATTCCGGTTTAACAATGGGGGGTAGCTGGTCAACTCAACTAGCCAGAAGTTTGTTTCCTAGTTTGGGGGTGGCTATGAATTATCGGGATTTACACCTATTGAATAATTGGACTACACAAATGTTTAATCTAACTATTAAGGCTTTAAAAGATATCAATGAAGAGCTTCAACAGATCAGATTGGTCTCTCTACAGAACCGTTATGCTTTGGATTACCTTTTAGCATCTAAAGGAGGAGTCTGTGCTTTGGTAGGTGCTGTTTGTTGTACTTATGTGACTGATCACGGCCCTAATCTAACCCTTACTATTGACGCCATGGAAAATTTGATTGCTCAGAATCCTTTGGTAGGGACTGGTTCTGGTACTGTAGACATATGGGGAGCCATGTGGTCCTGGCTGCCGGATGGGTCTTGGATCCGAAGGATGGCTATATCGATCATCTTGATACTGGTTGCTCTGGTAAGTGTCTGTTGCTGTATTCAGTGCTTGCCTTCTTTGATAGCCATGGTAAGAGGTTTATTTCAACAAACGCAAGAAATACATGTTACTACTTATTATGCTCGTGATGGTTATGAAATAGAAAAGGGGGAGATGTGGGATTAATTGTTCTAATTAATGATGCTCAATGTACGCGCAACCTGACCTTGGCTGATGGAACAGGGAGTTTGCTTCATGTAGAGCCAGGAATGTGGTCTTATCTGTAACTAAGAAGTAACGGAATGAACTGATTTTAATGAACTGACTTTGTGTTATTATTGCTTGGCTGAGAATTCTGTAACCTTGCTTTTTCTAAATAAAAGAGTGCTTTGGACTTCGGTTCGGGGCATTTCATCTCGAGGAAAACCCTGTTTCCATGTCTCATGATTTGCCGGGTTAACCATTTAATTGCCTCACTCTTCCATTAACACACGGGAGCTGCATTGGCTGCCGATTTGCTTCTGGATCCAATTCAAGGTACTGGTTAACACCTTCAAAGGTATACAAGGCTTTGAACCAGGTTATTTGAAGGACTGTCAAATCTATCTGACCCACCAGAACAGGGAGGCAGGGAATGTTAAGGTCCTCTGTCCTAAGGAGGTCCATCTAGTTCAGGAGTCTTCAAACTTGACCACTTTAAGACTTGTGGACTTCAACTCCCAGAATTCCTTCTCCAGTAATGTTAGCTCAGGAATTCTGGGAGTTGAAGTCCACAAGTCTAACACTTGTCAAGTTTGAAGAGCCTTGATCTAGTGGGACCAAGAAGGAAGACCTTCTCTGCAGTGTACCCTCCCTGTGGAACATCATCCTGGTGGAGATAAGATTGGCCCACATTTTGACAATCTTTCTTAAGGCCCTAAAGATGTGGCTTGAGGACCTCAGAGTGAGATGGAAGTTGGAACCCATCAAATGGCTCATTTGATTGTTGTCGCAAATCAACAGTTGAATTTTTATGGTTTTTTGTATTGGAATTTCATTCCTGTAAGCTACCCAAAGTTACTGAGAATAAGTTGGGCAGCCATATAAATATTCAGAAGGGAGGGAGGAAGGAAAGGAAAGGAAAGGAAAAGAAAGAAGGAAGGAAGGAAGGAAGGAAGGAAGGAAGGAAGGAAGGAAGGAAAGGAGAGAGGAGAGGAAAGGAAAGGAAAGGAAAAGAAAGGAAAAGAAAGGAAAGGAAAGGAAAGGAAAGGAAATTCCCCTTCTCTGTCCTGGCTCTTGACTTCTGACACAGCCTCTCTCTGAGATTCTTGTGACTTTTCCCCCTTCCCCCCAGATAATGTTCTGAGAGTCTTTCAAACCCTGGCTGATCTTCCATGTTTATGGGTAGGAATGGTTGCTGAGCCACACTGGTGGTTCTTTGCAAGGCCCCCTTTGGTTTCTCCTACTACCCTCAGATGTACGTGATCTTTTTGTCTTCTGCTTTCCTGTTCTTGAATTTTTGAAATTATTCCTTCAATCAACAAATTCATATGGCATGCCCAAAAGGGCTGGTCTTTGGTTATCCCAGCTTTATGATGTACATAACAGTACATCAACCTAGTAGTCTGTAGAGATTCTCAGCCATCCAGATCATGGTTGTCCCAAAAGTGCTTTTTCAAGGAGGCAACTGGACTTCCTTGTTTTTCTTTTGAAGACATTTTGCTTCTCATCCAAGAAGCTTCTTCAGCTTTGACAGGATATACATCCTTCCATTCCCCACTACCCTGTCAGATTTGATTTCCTTGAGGATTGACTGATTGGATCTCCTTGCAATTCAAGGGACTCTCAAAAGTCTCCCCCAACTCCACAATTTGAAAACATCAATTTTTTGACACTTGGGCTTCCTTATGGTCCAGCTTTCACAGCCACTTTCTGTTATTCCTTTTGGCAAATCTTTGGCTTCATAGGTCATATATAGTCTTTTTAAAAAAATTTAAAATTTCATTAGACAAACACAAAAAAGAAAAGAACATTAAAAACAATGAACATGGTGCAATCCCCCTGACCCACATAATTGTCATACATTGCTAAGTCACATTTAAAAATGCTACATATTTACATTCTCTATACAATATATACATATAATCATTTCTTATTATCCCGATCCTTCCTCCTTTCTAACCAACAATAAAACTTACCCCATACTTTGTAATAATCTGTTTCATCTTCTATTTTTTAATTCTTTTGTCAATTTGTCCATTTCTGCGCACATCCAAATTTTCTTAATTATTTCTATTTCACTTGGAGTTTCTTTACATTTCCACTGTTGTGCATGGGCCAATCTTGCAGCTGTGGTTACATGAATTAATAGGTACATAAGTCATATATAGTCTTGAAAATAAGACCATCAGTAGTTAGATTCTTGGTTTTAGGGATGCTTTAATCCACAGTACGTGGCTCTTTTTTTTAAACCCAATTGATTGCATTGTTGTTATTTCTTGGTTTGTTTGGTTTTTAAGAAGTACAGTAGGCACGGTCATATTTTCCTAGCGAAGGGCCAGGCTCTTCATTTTCTTCAATAATTAAACCCATGTTACAGCTAAAGCAATTCAGATAAGTGCTCTGGTCAGCTGGGATCAGGAGTATTCAGGATGGCCCAACTGAATTATCTCGGCAGGGCTCTGGATGGGCTGCAAAGAAGCCATTAATCCAAGTGGACCGTACGAAGCCTGGCAGTTAATGATTCACCCCACCCCACCCAGCAGGGATGGAAACTTGAATCCCTCTAAGAGGGAAATCAGATTGGATTTCACGGGGGCTTTGTGTGTGTGTGTGTGTGCTTTGCTTAAGCCTTCGTTCCCCCCACCGCCATTTAAGTCAAAAAGAAAGCAGATTAGAAGAACAAAAAGTCTGCAAAGGGAACAACATGGCTCATTTTCTCCAGCGACAATGAAATCCTACGAATTTGTTGTCAAAAAAAGAAAGGCAGATCCTGGTCTTTTCTAAATCTTTTTCATGTCGACTTCAGTCAAAGTCGGGGGAAATTGCTGGGGGCGAGCCAAACAAGCCATAATCTAAGGAGACGGAGAACATGCAAGAGGCGGAGACTCTGTGTGTGTGTGTGTGTGTGTCTGTGTATGTGTGTGTGTGTGTGTCTTTCAATCTAGCCCACACCACACCTGCCTCTCCACGCAGCACAATCCCATACAAAGGGCACAATACATTTTGGCTGTTGTTGTTCTGAGCAGCCCCCAAAAAAGTAGACTCTACAAAAGAGTTGGCAGGATCAAAGTCTGTGTTGAACGGACCACCAATGCAGAGGAAGTAGATGGGTAAACTTTGATGTAAGTACAGGTGAGGATCAATACAGAGAACATCCATCTGAAGAGGCAGAAGGGAAGACAGGAGGAGGAAAAAGATGGAGAAATTCACCTCAAAGGAAAAATTTATAAACCAACGCTGCAGAGAATAGAATAGAACAGAACAGAATGGAACAGAACAACAGAATAGACTAGACTAGAAATATCTGGGATGGGATGGGATGGGATAGATTAAAATAGAATAGAACAAAATATGGAATATGGAATGGAATAGGAATAGAATAGAAATATATGGGATGGGATGGGATGGAATAGAATATGGAATATGGAATAGGAATAGGAATAGGAATGGAATAGGAATAGGAATAGGAATGGAATGGAATGGAATGGAATGGAATAGAATAGAAATATATGGGATGGGATGGAATGGGATGGGATAGACTAGACTAGACTAGAATAGAACAGAATAGCAGAGTTGGAAGGGCCAATTTATGACTTTCAGAATCAGAGTACAGCTGGATGGGACCTTGGAGGTCTTCTAGTCCAACCCCCTGCTCAGGCAGGAAACCCTATACCATTTCAGACAAATGATGGTCCAATCTCTTCTTTTAAAAATGTCTAGCATTGGAGCATCCATAACTTTTGAAGGCCAGTCATTCCACAGATTAATTGTTATATAACAAGTTGACATGTGCTCCTAGTTGTGAGACTTCCACCCCTTCAATCACCCTGTGACAAACGTAATTTGCTAGTTTGCTTTCTTCAGAGGAAAAAGGACAGGGGTGACTTCCCGTTCCGAAGCTGTGTAGCCGATTAAGCATTGCCTCACAACAGAGACTGCAAGATTAATTAAACTATGAGACATGGAGTCCTAAGTATTCAACGAATGGGAGACTAACAGATGCAGAAAAAGGGAACATGATGTTGAGTCCTGTTATGCTCAAAAAATGTAGGTTGATTGGTTATCATCTCGAATGACTCTTGAAAGGAGAAAAGTAGCACGGCAGGAAAAAACACGGCCAAAATATTTCTGTCTAGGACGCAGATTTCCCATCAGAGCAGAATCTGTCAAAGCTACCCCAAACATTAGGTAAAACTGACAAGCTGTTTTAATGTAATCCATGACTGGCTGCAGAGAACAACTGCAATTCCAATGCTGTAATGCTCTTATTTATTTATTTTTAATTTTCACCACCTCCTTAGCAGAGAATTTGACACCTTGAAATAGTCGCCTAAGCTCACTGATCCATCAAAGGAAATGTAGTCCTGCTTTAAGACGAAATGAACACCCTTTTTTAAAAATAGAATCCCGTCAGAAGCAACACATAGAAGGACCCAGAGGCTATTGGCTTTAAAAATAAAGGATGTGGGATGTGTGGACTTTATTTGCCCAATTTAAACGATTTCATTGTCTCGGGTGTTTTGCTCAAAATGGCGTCTCCGTATCTCCTTTAATGTGCTCATTTTATGCAACGTTTGGTGGCCAACATTATCCAGAGTTTAACAAGTCTGATACTTTTTTTTTTTTTTAAACAATGTCCTGATTGCTTACATTCTCCAAAGACGACATCTAATGATGGGAACAGGAAGAATGCCACCCCCGTTGCCATCTGAGCTGGACCCACAGCTTCCGGTGGGGGAGTGGAGGAATGCCTGGAAGGAATGTTGGGCCTGAAGTTCTCCAGAAGATTTCACCAACCTGAGTTGTAGAGTAGGTGGTCTGTCTCCCCCCACATTGACTAGCCTTGCCATCCCTTGGAGATTCTCAGACAGGTGGGAGGGGATTTGGCAGAACTTCAGCCATATGTATACTCAGGAAAGTGTGGTTGGGTGATTCCTCCACAGGGAGTAGAGAAGTTATTATTAGTAGCCAGCAATGGATGGCGATGTTTTTATTCCCAAGGGGCACGGAGATCATTAAAGAGGTTATGGCAAGGATGGCAGGCAAAGTTATCTTAGAGCAGTAGTTCTCAACCTGCGGCCGGGGACTGTGAGGCCACGATGTCATCACAGAGCTTCAACCATAACAACACAAGAGCAAACAATAGATACAAACTCAAGGTTAACCGCACCAAACTTGATTGCAGGAAATATAACTTCAGCAACAGAGTGGTCAATGTCTGGAATACTCTACCTGACTGTGGTTTCTTCCCCAAACCCCAAAAACTATAACCTTAGACTGTTTACTATTGACCTCACCCCTTTCCTAAGAGGTCTGTAGGGGGCCTGCATAAGTGCACCAACGTGCCTACCGTCCCTGTCCTAATGTTTCTTTTATTTGTACCCATTTCATGTATTCATAACTATGTATATACTTATACCTATTATCTTGTAAGCGATTGGCAAATCAAATAAATTATAAATTATAAAAATTCTAGAGAAATATTATGATTTAAATCTTGAGTTAAGTCTTGGGGTCCATGGCCACAAAAGGTATTTAAAGAGGGTTCGTGGTGAAGAAAAGGTGGAGAAATACTGTCTTAGAACATAGAATCATATGACTGGAATGGACTGAAATGGTACATGAACCATTTGTGCTGGCACGTGAGCCGCAGGCAAACTTACCTCACTGCGTATGCGCGCGCCTCACAGCTGCTTTTTTTCCCCCGGTTGGTTTAAGGCCTTTTTCGGCCTCCCAAAGGCTTGGAAAAAGCCTCTGCAAGGTTTCACTTCCTGTAATACTGGAAGTGATGAAATGGGCCTATAATTCATCCTGAAAAGTCTTGCTGAGGCCTTTTCCAAGCCTCTGGGAGGCCAAAAAAGGTCTCAAACCAGCCAAAAAATCAGCTGTGAGGTGCAGTGCAGGTAAGCAGGTGGCAGAGACGGGATTGCACACGCATGTGCAGGGGGTGTGTGGAGGGGTGCGTGCATTGAATTCTGGGTGCTGGTATGCAAGTGTGTGCGTGCTGGTGTGCATGCAATTTTTGGCACAGGAGCCCAAGAATGTTAGCCACCACTGCTCTATATCTTTCTGGACAAATGGTGATTTTATTTCTCTCTCTCTCTCTTTTTATTCCTAAGCATTTTGAATACAGTGTATTGTCAGGGCATATCAATTACAGAAAAAAAAGAACAAAAAATAATAATAACATATTTACTAATAACAATAGTAATGGTGCAACAGAATAGTTTTAACTAAGTTTCTCTTTGTATCAGCTTATTTTCAGTTCTGTTGGGTATATTGGTATATTTATAGTTAAAAAAAAATCTTTATGTTTAGTTCATACATAATAATCATCTTTCTTCATCTAATTTCTACCTCTTGTCTCTAATCACTCATAAAATCTGTCCCACATTGAGTAATATTCTGTATCTTCTTTGTCCTTTATTTTTAATGTCAATCTATCCATCTCTGCACAGTCCAATGTTTCTGAATTACATCCTCATCTAAAGGAGTGTTCTCATTTTTCCAATAGTGCAAATACAATCATTGCCGTTTGTGCATTCAAAACTAGGTATATAGTTCCTTTATCATAGCCCTCCTGGACAAATGGTGATTCTCCATTGGTGATCTCTGTTTCCAATGTCATTGGTCAACCTGGACCGTGGAGGTCTTCTAGTCCAACCCCCAGCTCAAGTAGGGGAAACCTAAACCATTCCCAACAAATATGAATAAATATGATGATGAATAAAAGTGGAGCTTTGTGACTGAGCACAAGTGCCCTCTGCTTGTGCGAGTGGAGGTTCACACACTTGCCCATTGCTTGTGCAGCCCAGTTTCAAAGGCCATGGCTCGGTAGTAGTGGGCTGTGCAGGGGTGAGCTGCTACCAGTTTGCACCAGTTTGGGCAAACCGGATGCTAATTTTACATCTGGTTCATCAAACTGGTAGTTCCGGCGACTGGCTGGCCCCGCTCCTCCCAGGAGTCTCTAACGCAGCCCGTTTTGGATCCCAGGTAAGTGCAGTGCCTGCGTGGATGATCGGGAAGGGTGAAAAATGGGCCTCGCGGAGGCTCCGGAAGGCCGGAAATGGGCCTGTTTCTGGCCTCCAGAGAGCTTCCAGAGCCCGGGGAGGGGGGAAACAGGCCTCCCAGAGACTCGAGGAAAGCCTCCGGAGCCTGGGGAGGGAAAAACGGGCCTCCCTGAAGTTCCAGAAGGCCAGAAACGGGCCTGTTTCTGGCCTTCACAGATCCCGGGGAGGCCATTTTTGCCCCCTGGAGGCTTGAGGAAAGGCTCTGGAAAGCCTGGGGAGGGCAAAAATGCTCCTCCCTGCCATGGTGCAGGAGGCCAACTAGGCCACACCCACCATGGCCACAGTTACCCAGCAACCGGGCAGAGAACCGGTTGCTTAATTTTCTGAAGCCCACCTCTGGGGCTGGAGCTTGGGGGTTGGAGGCCCCTGCACTAGGACTCCCAGATCCCTAACACAGTTACGACTGTTGAGTCAGGTACCACCTATTCTCCACTTGTGGATTTGATTTTCTTTGTCTAAGTGTAAGATCTTACTTTTCTCATCACTGAATTGCATTAATATGAGATTTTAGGCATTCAGAAGCAATTGAGACAGTCCTTTTGGAAATGGGGAGAATATTTCAAAATCTATCTTAAGATTTATGGATAAAGCATCTGAAAGAATATTGTGATTCTTATTATTATAGATGACATCAATGTTAAAAAACGGTGTAAATGGAAAGATACATTATTTCTCACAATGGGAAAGAAATGAATGAGGAAAAACGAATTTGGTTGAGATGACAAAATGGAGCTGCTTTAAAGAAAGAGGAGATTTTATCTAGTCCAGTTTTCATTTGAGAAATCTCTTCTGGGCTTATTTTTTTAATGTTCAAAATAGAAGAATAAAAATAAAAACTTAGACTTTAGTTTGAAGATTGAATAACTGAGTAAATTGTACAAGAGGATTGTAGGATTTACAGTAAATGTAATGCAGAGTTGAGGCTACCAATGTAATTAGTACTTTAATACTAAAAAGAAAAAGTTGGTAGTAAATGCTTTTTTTTCTTTCTTTCTTTCTTTCTTTCTTTCTTTCTTTCTTTCTTTCTTTCTTTCTTTCTTTCTTTCTTTCTTTCTTTCTTTCTTTCTTCTTTCTTTCTTTCTTTCCTTCCTTCCTTCCTTCCTTTCTCCCTTTCTTCCTTTCTTTCCTTTTTATCTTGCACCCCTTCTTTTTCCCCTTTTTTCTAATTTATATTTCCGCTGTACTTTATATTACAATAATAAAATTTAATAATATGTTTTTTTTAAAAAGCACCATCTTAGGATTTCTGATGCAGAAATTTTCCCTCACCCCCATAACTTTGGTCTTAAATTCATTGGCCTCTCCTCATTTACAATGTCAATAAAACCAAAGAGAATTGAAAAGGAGAGGAAAACTGAATGTTAAACATTATATATATCAATTACCATAACTGACCATAGAATGAAAGGCTAATGTTTAAATAATCAGTTTGAGAGGGAAAGAAATATTAAGAGAAGAAAATCTTTTCCAAGAATGGAGACTGATCTCTAAAGTTTAAAAAGGACAAATGTGTGGAAATCAGAGATTGTATGTATAGGGTGAAGAGAAAAAGAGATGGGGTGGCAGATACAGGACAGGAAGAAAATAGAGTCAAGTCAATGCGAGTTTTAATAAAATGCAAAGGAAAAAAGAGGCAGCTTTCACATAAGAAGAAGAAAAGGTAACACGAGTGCAGAGATGACTAAAACAGATTAAGAAACAGAAGAATTCCAGACCACAAAGGAAAAAATATATACCAGTGCAGCCTTGATGCTGGAAAATTAGAGAGTGATAAAAGTTTGGACAGTTCAATCAACAGTTTTGTTGGTAGGTTTAGGATTTTAGGAACATCTTAGTTTTTCTGAAGGTTTTTAGTGTAGCTGTTAAAAAGTTTTGGCAAGGGCAATTTGAGAATATTTGTATAGAGAAAGGACTTTTTGAACATCTTAATACAGTGGTGGGATTCAAATAATTTAACAACAGGTTCTGTCGGTGTGGCTAGGTGGTCATGTGACTGGGTGGGCATGGCTAGGTGATCATGTGACTGGGTGGGTGTAATAGTGCTAAATCATTCTGAAACTCTACCAAGCATTTTTGTTTTTTTTCCCTGTAAATATCAGCCACTACTAACCCTCAAAGGAAACCTTGCAAGATACTCCCTCTATTTTTAAAGTGGAGTGAGGAAAGAAAGAAAGTTTGAAAAGCAAAATAAGTGTCATTTTATTTCATAACAAAGTTGGGTCTTCCTCTTTGTTGTGAGAACAACAGTTGAAAGTATTATATGGTACTTACTCATCTTTCATGTAAAAAGAAACCGAAAGGATGAGAAAAATAACCTACTCGGATTCTTGCAAACAGCCTATAGTTGAAATATCAATTGATGACAAGTTTTGAAACAATTGAAGGAATGTTTGTAGCAGAAAGGCAGAATCAAGAGACAAAATTAGCCTAGAATCATTACATTCATTACATTACATTACATTCTCACAAATGTCTAATAATGTAGATGATCTGTGGCCATATATCAAGACATGCCATGCTGTTCAGTAGTGGGATTCAAATTATCTTACTACTAGTTCTGTGGGCGTGGTTGGGTGGGCATGGCATGGATTGGTGGGCATGACTTGGTGGGCATGGCAGGGAAGGATACTGCAAAATCCCCACTCCCTCCCCACACCAATAACCTGCTTTCCAGCTCTGTTCCCCTGTGTAGGACAACCAAAGAAGACCCAGCTAATCAGCTGGGACTCAATGGGAGGCAGAGAAGAGATGGGGGCAGGGCCAGTCAGAGGTTGGATTTGTTGGTTCTCCGAATGACTCAAAATTTCCGCTACCAGTTCTCCAGAACTAGTCAGAACCTGCTGAATACAATTAGTACTTGACTTACCACCACAATTGAGCTCAAAACTTCTGTTGCTAAGTGAGACAGTTGTTAAATAAATTTTGCCCCTTTTTTATGACCACTTTTTCTTGCCACTTGATTAAATGAATCGCTGCAGGTGTTTAGTTAATAACATACCGTGTTTCTCCAACTAGGCATGAGGTGAAATTAAGCCCCGGGCCCAAAATTTAGGCCTATTTAAACCATGCTTTTCCCCACCATTTCTCACATCGTTCATTAGAACTATGATACACAAGGTGAAGAGAAATGGGGGGAAGTGTGGGGGCGAGGGGGAGAAAACTTGCCTCTAGGAGCACCCTGCAGGTAGCCTAGGCTAGAATACCCTGATCTACTACCGATAGAACATCAGGTGATAAAAGCTCCCCAAAGGCAGAGCCACTTCGAGTCACCAGCCACTTCGATCGGCCGGTAGAAGCAGCCTCGGAGTGAGCGCCCATGCACACTCCCCTCTCCACGAGGCCACTTCTACCGGCCAACCGAAGTGGCTGGTGACTGCCCCTGGGGAGCTTCCATCGCCCGAAATAAACTGCCTCATGGCAAGGGGATGCGGGCAGCCACGCCTTACCCCGAAGCGGCTGGAGACTCTGTCTTTGGGGAGCTTTCATCAACTGATAGAAGTGGCCTCGTGGAGAGGTGAGTGCTCATGGGGCACTCTAGGTGGGGGAGGAAATTAAGTCAGCCCCCAAAAGACAGCCTAGCCGTTTTTTCGGGGGTCAAAAGAAAATAAGGCCCAGCCTTATTATGTGAGAAACACGGTAGTTATTAAGAGAATCTGTTAATGGAAGCAGTATATAAGTCTAAGCGCTCTTGTTCTTGTTATTAAGTGAATCTGGCTTCCCTGTTGTCTTTGCTTGTCAGAAGGTCATAAAAGGGGATCACTCAAATCCAGGACGCTGCAACTGTCATAAATATGAGTCAGTCGCCAAGCAACTGAATTTTGATCACGTGACTGTAAGGATGCTGCAATGGCTATCAATGCAAACAGTTGTCATAAGTCAAGGAGCTGTGGTGGCGCAGTGGTTAGAATGCAGCATTGCAGGCTAATTCTGCCAACTGCCAGCAGTTCGATCTTGATTGGCTCAAGGTTGACTCAGCCTTCCATCCTTCCCAGGTTGGTAAAATGAAGACCCAGATTGTTGGGAGCAATAGGGTGATTCTATAAACCACTTAGAGAGGGCTGTAAAGCACTGTGAAGCGGTATATAAGTCTAAGTGCTCTTGCTAAATAACACTCCCTTTCCAGTGAAGGTGCTTAACAAGTTTTCAAACAAGCAAATAATGCAACATGCATTCATGAAACCAGCGATTTGCATCTACTTCTTTTGGGGGGTTATAGAATGGAATATATTCATCATCCGTCCTTACAAAATACATTAACACACAACTATATTTGGCACCTGTCGTGCATTCAGATTTGTTAATGTGTTGGCAGCGGTCATCCACTTTGAGCCAAAGATGAGTAACACTACACTTTATTAAATTATGTCTCCGTATAAATAAAACAAACCAATGGATCATCCAATAAATCAATCCAAAGTTCTCACTTGAGGCACAAATGACCAGGATCAAATCCTTCTACTTCGGAGACATTATGGAAAGAAACAGCTCTCTGGAGAGAGTTTGAATGCTGGGAAAGCATTAGATGATAAGATGAGGATCAGCATCAAGATGAAGAATTCAAGAACTTCTTCAAGATTTTGATGTTCTTTACTGACTTAATTTGCAGACTTAATGGTAGAACCTACTCTTGAAGGAAGAGGAAGTTATATCATCTGAATTAGGTGGGATTCCCTTACAGAATTAATTTAAATCACTTTGATCCTATCTAACCTTGTTATAGGGATGAGGTGGCTCAGTGGCTAAGACGCTGAGCTTGTCAATCAGAAAGGTCAGCAGTTCGGCGGTTCGAATCCCGAGCACCACGTAACGGAGTGAGCTCCTGTTACTTGTCCCAGCTTCTGCCAACCTAACAGTTCAAAAGCAGGTAAAAATCCAAGTGGAAAAATAGGGACCACTTTGGTGGGAAGGCAACAGCGTTCCGTGCACCTTCGGCATTTAATCATGCCAGCCACATGACCAGGGAGACATCTTTGGACAGCGCTGGCTGTTCGGCTTTGTAACGGAGATGAGCACCACCCCCTAGAGCCGGAAACGACTAGCACGTATGTGTGAGGGGAACCTTTACCTAACCTTGTTATAGTTCTAGGAAGTTCTCCACACCAGACAAAGAAAAGCAGAAGCCCGGTATCAGTTTGAAGAGAGAAAAAACGCAAATCAGTGTGATGAAATCACAGTTGTGATTCTACCCAAAACATTTTCTGGAAGTTGTGGTTAATGAGAAAGTCTTCATCCAAAAGACCTCCTCTCTGGAGTTCACCCTCCTGCTCAGGGCTGGCATCCAAATCCAAAGAGGTGATTTCCATTCTTTTCTTAACACTTCCCATCAAAGTAAGTCCACCACCTACCTTAGCAACAATTCTAGTAGCAAATCAGACTTATGGTTTGGACTAATTTAAATCAATTGTCCCCCCACCCCCATCCTGCACATCGTGGATGAAAAAAGAACTTCTTCAGGAACATCCCAAATTTTTCTTTAGAGATTTGAAGGGGGTACTATTGTAATCTGTCTTTCCTCAAGGCTAACGGAGCCTGTTTCTCTCAATCTCTCTTCAGTTGACTTAGGACAGCGGTAGGGAACCTTGGCTCTTTTATCACTGATGGACTTCAACTCCCAGAATTCCTGAGTGAGCCATAAAAGTTTCCCCATCCCTGGCCTAGTGGTTTTTCAGTTGTGAGGGAAATCAATTTTTGACTTGAATGGGACTGTTTAATATACAAATGTAGGACATATAAAGAATATTGATCATTCAAGTCAAAAATTAGGACATTTGTATATTGAACAATCCCATTCAAATCAAAAATTGATTTCCCTCTCAACTGAAAAACCAGTAGGCCAGGGATGGGGAACTTTTTATAGCTCATTCAGGAATTCTGGGAGTTGAAGTCCATAAGTGATAAAAGAGCCAAGGTTCCCTACCACTGACTTAGGAGAAGGAGTTGATCAACCTAGGCAACAATCGGAAAGAGTCTTTCAACTACCGCAAGTTATTACACAACATAAGGTTTTGTGAGTTACAGCTCACTCCATTAGATGGATGGAGTGGACTTAACGCCCATTCCCCCTAACAGATGTATTATTATTGTTGCTGTTCAGTTGCTACCATGTTTTCCTGAAAATAAGACCTACCCCGAAAGTAAGTCCTAGCTTGATTTTTACTCATGTGCCCAATATAAGCCCTACCCCCAAAATAAACCTTAAGATCCCGCCCACCCCAGGTTGGCCCCACCCACCCTCCCCTGCCCTAGTCTATCCCTTATTTCCTTGTTTTGAAGCTCAGCTGATTGGTGTGGCGGAGTGGATTGCTGCGCCTCACCAGAGATGCAGGAGAAGGTAAGTTTTAGCTGAAAATGGCTGTTTTTAAAATGCTGTGCGTGCGCATTCACCAAACCGGTTGTTACGCCAGTCGAATCCCACCCCGTCTCAGATGTATTATACCTATCGGTTAAAATGATAAGCATTTTATTTGATCAGATTTTTAGGAGCTCTCCAAAACAAAACAGAAAACAACAACCACCACAATATAACCTGTCCATAACCAGAACAATAAAACTCCACTGTCAGGCATTTCTCAGTTTCGAGCTGATAAGGGAATTGATTATCCTACTTCGGACCACATTATGGGAGGAAGGAAAGCGCTTTCCGATAACGATTTAGAAAGGTCCCGTCTGGTGAGAAATATGTAAATTCAGCTGCAGAAAGATTTCGTCCACCGTTCTCCAATTACAGGCATCTGAGGATACTTTTCATAGGCAATTTGGTGATGGAGAGAGAGAGAGAGTCAAAAGTTTCTGTGGGAATGTTAATCCTCAGGGAGAGAACCGTGGCTAATCTGCGGAGGCTTCACTTCAGCTGAGCTTTGTGGATGGAGATAAAAACAGAAAGTGTGCTTGGAGGAGCCATCAAAGGGAAGCTTCATAACTCCCCCAGCCCCTTTAAAGCCACTCAGGTTGCTGGTTGCTTGCTTCGGTGGGGCTGAGGGGGCTACCTAGCCAAGACTCCAGGGAGCTTCCCGATAGAACAAACATACATTAGCTTTCTCTGAAGCGAAGGGGTGAAAACCGATACCCCCTTGAAATGTGGCCACCTGCCCTTTTTTCCTCCTTTGCTCAGTTTTCTCCAATTCTATGGAACAATGGAGGCTGCACAAAAGCAGGAGGCTCTTCAACCTCCAGAGAGCTCTTTTTGTCAAGGTGTGTTACTTTATCTGTCCTTGAAGGCAAACACAGCTGACTCCAGCTCACTCACTCAGTCATTGGGGATGTCTCTGTCTTTTCGGAGGTTACCCATACTCATTTTCTGTTTGCACAGCCTGTTTTCCAGGGCTCAACCAAGCGACGGTTGTGTGCATTTTATTTGCAGACCGGTCTGAGAAAGATGGAGAGCGTGAATGAGAAATGGCTAAATTGCAATTTCATTTACTTAAGAGCAGGGGTGGGATTCAATTTTTTTCAACAACTGGTTCTGTGGGTGTGGCTTAGATGGTAGGCGTGGCCTGGTGGTCATGTGACTGGCTGGGTGTGGCCAACTCAATATGACTCACATTGGGGCATGCATCTCCTCTCCTGGCCTCTCATGACTGTGGGGATGTTGCAACAGCCATAAGTGTGAAAAAGGGTCATAAGTCACTTTTTCAGTGTCATTGTAACTTTGAATGGTCCCTCCGCACAAGCAAAGTACCAGCAAAGGAGGAAAAAAAAACTCCAGAAGAGTTCCTGAGACAGGAAGTCTAGTCCTGCCAAGAATATAATAAGGGTTAATGGGGAGGCAGTTTCTGTAAGCAACACCAGAATGTTTCCTTCCTGCCTTCCTTACAGGATTAGGCCAGTAATTTCTTCTAACAACCGGTTCTCCGAACTGCTTAGAATGTTAACAACTGGTTCTAGCGAATAGGTGTGAACCTGTAGAAATCCACTCCTGCTTAAGAGGTCGGCGGGGAATTTATACTTCCCCACGCCAACTGCAGCTAAAGCGATTCTCAACATTGAAATCAAAATGAATCGAGCTCTTTCTTTCTTTATCCAACTACAGGTAGTCCTTGGCTTACAACAGTCAATTTAGCTGTTACAAAGTTACAACGGCCCTGAAACAAAAAAAAAAGATGGATGACCACTTTTCACTCTTATGAGGTTAGCAGCATCCCGATGGCCACGTGATTTATACCTGGATGCTTGGCATCCCCATGGTCACGTGATTTACATTTGCATGCTTGACAACTGACTTGCACTTATGACAGTTGCAATGTCCCCGTGGTCACGTGATCCCCTTATGACCATTTCCCCACACTTAAGACCTTTGTCGCATCCAGTGGTGAGATTCAAAAAAATTTTTACTACTAGTTCTTGGGTATGGCTTGATGGGCTTGATGGGCGTGGCAGCAGAAGGTTACTGCAAAATCCCCATTCCCTCCCCACCTCACTAACCTGCTTTCCAGCTCCGTTCTCCTGTGCAGGGCAACAATAGAAGACCCAGCTGGGATCAGCTGGGATTCAATGGGAGGCAGAGAAGAGATGGGGGCGGGGCCAGTGGTGGGGTTCAATTTTTTTTACTACCAGTTCTGTAGGTGTGGCTTCATGGGCATGCCTTGGTGGGAGTGGCAGGGGAAGGATAATATAAAATCCCCATTCCCTCCCCACTCCTGGGGGAAAGTTACTGCAAAATCCCCATTCCCTCCCCACCCCACTAACCTGCTTTCCAGCTCCGTTCTCCTGTGCAGGGCAACCAAAGAAGACCCAGCCGATCAGCTGGGACTCAATGGGAGGCAGGAAATAGATGGACGTGGGGCCAGGCGGGATTTGCCGGTTCTCCAAACGACTCAAAATTCCTGCTACCGGTTCTCTAGAACCGGTCAGAACCTGCTGAAGTCCACCTCTGGTCGCATCCCCATGCTCATGTGAATAAAATCCAGATGCTCGGCAACCGATTCACACTTACGACCATTGCTGGGTCCCAAGGTCACTTGATCCCCTTTTGCGACCTTTTGACCAGCAAAATAGACAGGGAAAGCCAGATTCTCTTAACAACCATGTTACTGATTTATCCACCGCAGTGATTCACTTAACATCAGTGGCAAGAATGGTCGTAAAAGGCAAAGGGCAAAATTCACTTAGCAAACATTTCACTCAAGAACAGAAATTTTGAGCTCAATTGTGGTTTGAGGACTACCTGTATTTATTTCTTGGGCCTCTATGCTGCTTCATTCACAAACTACTCTTAACTATTCTCATTAGGCCAACCTAGGTAAATCACCTTCTGGCAGATAAAGATCCTAAAATAAGTTGTTTGCTAAAGGTTTCAATTCGATTGATTTGAGGCTGTACTCCAGGGTATTGCATTAGCCACTAAAATATAGCGTCCGCCTTACCTTATTTTATTGCATCTCTCTGTTGCTTTCCCTTATTTCTTGTTTTGTTGCACTGTGTATTTTTTTGTTTTGAGAAGCTGGGTGGGTTTGTGCTCTGGAGAAAACCTTTTGGATTTGATCCTGGGGAACAGAAGGGGCCAGGGGATTTATACCATTAAGGAAGCCAATAATAACAAAAGTCTACCCTTCCACACCCTTTATCAGGCTGTAGAGCCAAAGGCAGTTGTGATTCAAGACATCTTTTTTTATTCTCTCTCTCCCTCTCCTAGCCAGGAAAGCTTGACTTGGAGACTTGGCCTTTAACGGAAGGAACATCTTCTCCTAAAGCGAATCGTACAAAACAGCCAAGTGATGGGATCGTGGAGATGGTCATAACTCCAGCTGTCTCTTCAAACACAACACTGGGCACTTTCTGAGGTTCTTAAGGCCTGTTCAGACAGAGGAAAGTGCATCTTTGTTGCTGAGAGTGAAATCATGCTTGGAGTATGGCAGAATTCATTTGCTGATAATCTGTAGCCAGGAGCCACATGGTTATTCCAGTTATAGGAACACATAATTTCCTTTCCTTCTCCCTCTTCCTCTCCTCTCCCTTTCCTTCTCCCTCTCCTCTCCTCTCCTCTCCTCTTTCTTTCTCCCTCTCCTCTCCTCTCCCCTTTCCTTCTCCCTCTCCTCTCCTCTCCCTTTTCTTCTCCCTCTCCTCTCCTCTCCCCTCCTCTCCCTTTCCTTCTCCCTCCCCTCACCTCTCCTCTCCTCTCCTCTCCTCTCCCTTTCCTTCTCCCACTCCTCTCCTCTCCTCTCCCTTTTCTTTCTCCCTCCTCCCTCTCCTCTCCCTTTTCTTTCTCCCTCTCCTCTCCTCTCCCTTTCCTTCTCCCTCTCCTCTCCTCTCCCTTTTCTTTCTCCCTCTCCTCTCCTCTCCTCTCCCTTTCCCTTCTCCCTCTCCTCTCCTCTCCCCTTTCCTTCTCCCTCTCCTCTCCTCTCCCTTTTCTCCTCTCCTCTCCCTTTTTTCTTCTCCCTCTCCTCTCCCTTTTCTTTCTCCCTCTCCTCTCCTCTCCTCTCTCCCTCTCCTCTCCTCTCCCTTTCCTTCTCCTCTCCTCTCCTCTCCCTTTCCTTCTCCCTCTCCTCTCCTCTCCCTTTTCCTTCTCCCTCTCCCTCTCCTCTCCCTTTTCTTTCTCCTCTCCTCTCCTCTCCCCTTTCCTTCTCCCTCTCCTCTCCTCTCCCTTTTCTTTCTCCCTCTCCTCTCCTCTCCCTTTTCTTTCTCCCTCTCCTCTCCCCTTTCTTTCTCCCTTTCCCTCTCCTCTCTTCCCTTTCTCCCTTTCCCTCTCCTCTCTTCCCTTTCTCCCTTTCCCTCTCCTCTCTTCCCTTTCTCCCTCTCCCTCTCCTCTTTGCTCCCCTATCTTTCTCCTTTTTCCTCTCCTTTCCTT
This sequence comes from Bungarus multicinctus, assembly GCA_023653725.1. Classification (NCBI taxonomy): domain Eukaryota; kingdom Metazoa; phylum Chordata; class Lepidosauria; order Squamata; family Elapidae; genus Bungarus; species Bungarus multicinctus. The sequence continues at coordinate 23,274,572 of CM042848.1, read as the reverse complement.
CTCCTTGCCCCCTCCTCTCCCTTCCCTTCCTCTCCTATCAATCATTTCTTGTCCATTCTGACTCAAGTTCACAAAATTGCAATTGAATGCCAGTGCAGAAGGGAAGCAATCATACTGGGTTTGTTTGTGGCATTTGTGTTAAAACCTGATAGCAATAGCACTTATACACTGCTTCACAGTGCTTTTACAGCCTTCTCTAAGCAATTTAGAAAGCCAGCATATTGCCCCCAATAATATGGGTCCTAATTTTACTGACCTTGGGAGGCTGGAAGGCCGAGTCATTTGAGCCTGATGAGATTCGAACTGCCAAATTGCAGGCAGCCGGCAGTCAGCAGAAGTAGCCTGCAGTACTGCATTCTAACCACTTGTCACCATAACTCAGTACTAATACTTCATGTGATCTTGATTCTATCCTTCTCTTACGAAGGAATCATTTTATTGCTACACAAACTTCTGAATAAGTATGGTAGGCCTAAATCACAGGTGAGAAGGTTGGAGATTACAAATTGAACTTCTCCAGGTCCACTTTGATTTGGAGACTGAGTTGGAGATAAATCCTCAAATTAAAGCAGTTCGTTTAATGACCATTTGAAATTACGGCAGCACTGAAAAATGTGGCTTATGACCAATTTAATACTCATGGCTGTTGCCACATCCCCGTGGTTGAATTCAAAATTCATATGCTTGACAACTATTCATATTTATGACAGCTGCAGTGTCCTGGGGCACTCATGATCCCTTTTTGCGACCTTCTGGCAAGCAAAGTCAATGGGGAAGCCAAATTCATTTAATGACCATGTTACTAGCTTCACCACTGCACATTGTCACCCCATCTCTAGTGTCAGAACAGGCAATTCATGAATTTTCATCCATAAATACACTAAGCAAGAAAGAGAACATCTTTATTTTACAGCCTGTTCCATGTGGAAGCATTCAGTTTAATCTCACATGTGCTTCCCTTCCCTCATTAGCTGCTTTTATTGCACCCATACAGCAAAACTTTCAACATTGATGTCAAACTTTCAGTTATTCCTTTAATTAGCTCTCGATATTCCTTCCAATATTCTATTCCCTCTGTGTCATGCCCTTGGTAGAGTCGGACTCTGAGGGAGAGGAGGAACAGCCAACAGGGAGTGGAGGTGTGGCTCTGGAAGTTGTGGAGGAGGTTAGGGAAGGGCAGAGGCCAGCTGGGCAGTCAGAGGAGGACCCAGGCCCATCCCCTATCCATCCTAGGGCACACAGGGAGGGACGGTGAAGGAAACAACTTGGCTTATGAGAGAGGAAGTGGCCATGATCCCCCTCATTGGTTGCAGCTGGGGAGAATAGTATATAAGAGACGGTTACAACACAGCGTTGCCAGAAGCAAAGCATGTTTATTTTGGGCTAAAGTTATCTTGGTTGGCGTCCTTCCAACAGACTGTTCCTTGTTATCTCCTTGAAGCTGGTAATTACTTATCCTGGTCTGTTGTGGAATTTCTTTCATTGTAGCTTGTTTTGGGTTTTTTATTTTGCCTATATTTGCTCATTAAGTTCGGACTGTATTGCTTTCTTTTAAAGACTATTTTTGAGTAAGTTTTATCTCCAACTGAGAATTATTGAACAGTGGGGCCAAGTTGGAGGCATTAAAGAACATTTATTTACGTTTTGGATTTTGTTACGTTTGTGTTATACTCTGGGTCATCACACTCTGTTTCATCCCACATTAGCTGTTGCCAGAACAAAAAATGGTCTTTTTGTGGCCATCTCAACACTATTGATCAAGGGCACAAAATGATTAATGTACTCAGTTTATTTTAGGCAAGAGACCCACACTAGGGTTTTATATAAATATGGGGGTGAAACGCTAATATGGATAGTCATTGACTTACAGCAGTTTATTCAGTGGTGGGTGTAACAAATGGGTGTAACAAACTTGGAAAAGTGTCTTCAGCAATGCAAATTCTTCTTGTTGGCAAGTTCTTGTGCAGTTAATGATCACAACTGAGCCCAAAATTCTTGTTGCTAAGCAAGACAGTTGTTAAGTGAGGTTTGCCCTATTTGCAACCCTCCTTACCACAGCTGCTAAGTGAATCAGTGCAGTTGACTCTAGAAAGGATGCAGAGTATATTCATGAACTGGAATAGAGCTTGGTAACAAGGTCAGCCAATGAATAGGCATAGCAACTAAATCAGCCAATGAGGTCTGTTTGGAAACTGAAACTAGAAATAGCCTAGATGTGGCTTTATATTAAGCTCTGCAACTCTGCAGCTTTGTTGAGCTCTGAGTCTGTCTATTGAAGATGAAACTGCTTCTCTCCTCTGCTTATCTGCTGAACTAGAGTGAAACTGATTTCTGTTTCTGAGCTGAAGCTGAGTTGCTGCTGAAGCTCTGCACTTGCAACATGTTTCTGTCTGAGTTTGCTCCATGTTGGAGAAATCCACAACTTGTTTGTAAAATCTACTTATTATGTTTATAAAGATGTTAAATGAAGCCTCAGCCATCTGTGTTTATTTTTCTGGAGCTGAATTAACGCTGCAAAACTCTGAATTAAAGGATACAGAGAAGAGCAACCAGGATGACGAGGGGACTGGAGACTAAAACATACGAAGAACGGTTATAGGAACTGGGCTTGGCTAGTCTAGGGAAGAAAAGGACCAGGGGAGACATGATAGCAGCCTTCCAATATTTGAGGGGCTGCCACAGAGAGGAAGGCGTCAAGCTATTCTCCAAAGCAAACTGAAGGTCAGACAAGGAATAATGGATGGAAACTGAACAAGGAGAGAATCAACCCGGAAATAAGGAGAAATTTTCTGACAGGGAGAACAATCAACCCATAGAACCGAAGTTGCCCTCGGAAGTTGTGCGAGCTTCATCACTGGAGACTTTCAAGAAGAGATTGGACTGCCATCTGTCAGAAATGGCGTAGGGTCTCCTGCTTTGGGGGGGTTGGACTAGATGATCTAAAGTCCCCTCCAGCTCTGATTATCTGTTATCTGAAATATAGGACAGACTAGCGCAGGGACAGGTAGGTGGGGCCAACTGACCGCCGGAACTACCAGTTCGCCCGAACCGGTCTGAACCAGGTGAATCCCATCCCTGAGTTTATTTAGTGACTGTTCAAAGTTACAACTGCACTGAAAAAAAGTGACATAGGACTGTTTTTCAGAGTTATGATCTTTGCAGCAAACCCCATGATCTTGTGATCAAAATTCAGGCTCTTGGCAATTGATACATACTTATGACCGTCACCATGTCCCAGGGTCATGGGATCCCCTTTTGTGACCTTCTGACACTTATGACCATTGCAACATCCCCCACAGTCACATGATCAAAATTCTGAAGCTTGGTGACTGACTTATAATTACGATGATTGCAGTGTTTTGGGGGTCACGTGATCCCGTTTTGCAACCTTTCTGACAAGCCAAGTCAATGGGGAAGCCAGATTGACTTAACAACCGGGTTACTAGCTGATCAACAGCAGTGATTCACTGAACTATTGAGGGAAGAAAGGTCGTAACATAGGGCAAAGCTCACTTAACAAACGTCTCACTTAGCAACAGAAATGTTTGGCTCAGTTGTGGTCGTACGTCGAGGACTACCTGTATTTAGTGTTACTTCTTATTCAGCACCAATGGTCAAAAGTCCCATGGACCTAGTTAGATGTTTACATTGCTGTAAACTAAATCCCATATTATTGGATAAATTGTTCTAATTGGTAGATCTGTGTATACTCTATTGCTCTCTCTCTTTCTATCTCCCTCTTTCTTTCTCTCTTTCTTTCTCTCTCTTTCTCTCTCCTCTCTTTCTCTCTCTCTCTTTCTCTCTTTCTCCTCTTTCTTTCTTTGTTTTTCTTTCATTCTCTCTCTTTCTCTTTCTCCCTCTCTCTCTCTATCTCCCTCTCTTTCTCTTTCTTTCTCTTTCTTTCTCTTTCTTTCTCCTTTTTCTCTCTTTTTCCTTTCTTTCTCTTTTATTCTCTTTCTCTCTCTTTCTCCACTTTCTCTCTCTCTTTCTTTCTTTCATTCTCTTTCTCTCTCTCTCTCTCTCTCTCTCTCATTCTTTCTTTCTCTCTCTCTCCCTCTCCAAATAAAACAACAAAATAAATGACCTTTGAATGCTCAACTCTTGGATTTTATAGCCTTTGACAATCCTTCCCTCCATACAACCTTCATGCATCTGAGGAAATGAAATGAGAATATAGGAAACCTTCAACTAACCACTATTTCTTTAGTGACCATTCTAAGTTACAACGGCACTGAAGAAAGTGACTTATGACTGAGTTTCACACTTATGACTGTTGCAGAATCCCCACAGTCACCAGATCAAAAATCGGACCGTTGACAACCGGCTCATACGTATGACAGTTGCAGTGATCCCCTTTTGCGACCTCCTGACAAGCAAAGTCATTGGGGATGCCAACTTCACTTAACGACCATGTTGGTAACTTAAATTCAGTGATTCGCTTAACAACGGTGGCAAGAAAGGTCGTGAAATGGGACCAAATTCACTTAAAAACTACCTTGCTTAGCAGCAATGTTGGCCTCAATTTGTGGTCGTAAGTGGAGGATTGCCTCTATGATGCAGGAAGCTGTGTGAATAGCAAAAGAGTCTGGACTCTGTTTTAGTGCATGTCTGTGCATAAACATTTCCCCCTTTTACCTATAAGCTCAGTCTCCATTTCTGTGTATTCTGCCTTCTAAGGAACGACACGATGCCACATGCTCTGATAGAGTGAAGCGCCTCTTTAAAGGGAAGAATAGTTGTATCTATCACCGAGAAGCAGTGTCCATGGAAGGGTCTAATAAGTAGCCATCCTGCACTCTGAACATAGCATAGAGTCATAGTAGAGAGACCAAAGGCTCAGTTAAAAACCAGTTTTAATTCAACGTCACATCCAGAAGATGCTCTCCATCTATGCAGAACGCTGGGCCCCAGACGAAAGGTTGAGGACATTCAGAATTCTCTTAGTCAGAGTTACATAATTCTGAGTGTGAAACCACCTATGTACGAGAGATGCTGGCTAACATTATATTCTGTATTAGGGAGAGGTATAGACAGGGGTGGGCTGCTGGGGGTTCTGGAGAGCCCCTAACTAAGATTCTGTGCAGTTCGGAGAACCCCCAAATCCCACTCCTGGATGGTCCCATCCACCCCTCCCCTCCCAGGAGTGCCCACACAGCCCGTTTTGGATGCAGATAAGTGCAGGGCGCGCGCAGAGGCTCAGGGAGGGCAAAAAACAGGTCTCCCAGAAGTTGAGGAAGGCCAAAAAAGGGCCCATTTCCAGCTTCCAGAGAGCCTCCGGAGCCTGGGGAGGCCTTTTTCGCTCTCCCGGAGGCTCCAGAAAAGCCTCCGAAGCCCAGGGAGAGCAAAAACGCCCTCCCCGCCTTGGTGCAGGAGGCCAACTAGGCCACGCCCACCACGGACACGCGCACCCAGCAGAGAATCCATTGCTAAAATTTTTGAAGCCCACCCCTGGGTTGAGTCTCATCTTTATTAGTTAGTCCAGGCCTGCTACCCACTCTGAAGAGATAGTCTCTGATAATTAACTCCAAGGTAGGCTGGTGGTAACTAATCCCAACTTGTCAGAATTTTGCAGCAGTTATTTGCAACCTTCATCCGTGGAGGCTTTCAAGAAGAGATATGGTGACCATTTTTCAGAAGTGGTGTGGGGTCCCCTGCTTGGGCAGTAGGGGGAGTAGGTGGGTGGGCTACATGACCTACAAGATCCTTTCCAACTCTGTTAATCTGTACTCTGTAATCTAATACAGGAAAGTGTGAATAAATGGCTAAAGCATCTTTATTTTTATTTTTTATTTTTTTTGACTCAAGACCATCCTTTTAGAAAATATAGAACAATGGAAATGGAAGGATTGTGGCCAATTTAAGAGAAACCACACTGCCAGGAGGAGTTCTGAATGACTTACATTTACAGCTTTTTTTGTACGGTGCCCTTAGCATTCCAGTTGGTTATATAAGTTGTGACGTAATGACATTTCGAGCAAAAAGATTCTATAAGTAAGCTTGAGTCTGGGAGGAAATGTCAAAAAAAGTTTATGGTTTTGTGCAAAAAAGAAAAGTCATCGCAAGGAAAAACTAGGTTCCTTTGTAAAATAAATTGAAGCCAACTGTCAGGGGATTGCGGTGTCGGGGGAAGATATAAAAGATACATTCACTCCCACCTTTACCAGTAAAGAAAATAGGGACCATAAGTCAGTCCCAAGATAAAATCTTTTTTTAAACTTCTAAGGGTGGGTGATGGAAAAGACTGACACTCAACCAGTGCAACAGCTTGCCTTCAGAAATCATGGGCGCTCCATCCCTTTTGGAGACATTTTTAAGAAGAGACTAGACAGACATTTATCTGAAATGGTATAGGTTCTCCTGCTTGAGCAGGGGGCTGGACTAGAGGACCTCCAAGGTCCCTTCCAGCTTCTATTCTATTCTGTTCTGTTCTGTTCTACTCTTAACTATTCTTCTTATTTATATTCTATTCTCTCAAGTTCTCTTACTGGATCCTTAAGGTGTTCTGATGGGGCCAGTTGGCGGTCATCTAATAGCAAAGGCCGTTCCAAGTCAGTCACTGAAGAATCTAGAATTTTCTCTCCCTACCACATGACATTTTAGCAGGCCATGAAGGCAGGATTTGGAAAAAACCAAATAACCTTTCACCCCTTTTTGGCAACTGTGCCTCTTTTCATCTAGCTGAGCAACCATGCTCAGGCTTGTGGGTAGGTGGGACACTGTTCCATCCGAGAGAGAGAAGGCAAGCAGGAGACACAAGTGAATTTCAAAATGAAAATCTTGCCAATGGCAGCCAAGCTTGGAGAGTTGGCTCCAGGCTCCATATATATATATAAAGCATTTTCACATTGAGGAACCTACAGTAATTTAGAACCAGAGAAATGAGAGACCTACTGGCATCGGCGTTCCCATCAAAACTGGCAAGTCTTTATGGTTGGGAGCAGTGGGGATTTAAACCGATTAAAATCATGGATGTTTGTAACCTAGAGAGGGTCCTGAAAACCACGTTTGCTGTTCTAGATCTCTATTGGGTCTCTTCTTCTCAGCCACCAAGGTGAGATCGTATGACAGGTGGACGGTTAGGAGATTTTGTTCCTAAACAAAATCTTGGTTTGTTCTCTTAGGGCATAGCTCTACTAAGGGCCTTATAGCAAGCACGGTTATCACCACTTCCTCGGGTGAGCAATGAGGATCTTCTGCTAAAAGACCTCTGAACTCCCTTTGTGTTACTACAGCTCTCATCGTTCCTTGGAGGAACCCAATGAGTATGCAGGCAAGCCCTGGGTGGTTCAAACATGGATCCATCACACATCGCTGTGCCTTGAACTAAGAGATGTAAAGCTCCCCCGGCGACTTCGGTAGAACTGGGAGAAACTGGCTGCCCGACTCCTCTTCCTCTTCCTGTCACTCCAACTCCTTTGTTTGTCCCGGGTGATAAAGTTTTCTATCAGCTTCAGTTTCTCATGCTCTTCCTTCAAAAAGAAATCCACCAGCACGCTTTTCTCCTTCTTGATCTGCTCACTGATGTCCTTGGGGATGTCTGGAATCAGCCAGTCCACCAGCACACTGAGGAACATGACCAGATTCTGCAGAAGAAGAAGGAGAAGGAGAAGAAGAAGAAGGAGAAGAAGAAGAAGAAGAAGAAGAAGAAGAGGAGGAGGAGGAGGAGGAGGAGAAAGCAGAGATGGATCATAATTGGGAGGAGATTGCAAGCCACCAGCTATGGAGACCTAGCAGATCACTAAAAGTTTACTAACTGAATGGCATTGTGTAACAGCTGTGGTGACACAGTACTGCAGGCCACTTCTGCTGACATTTGGCTGCCTGTAATTTGGCAGTTTGAATCTCACCAGGCTCAAGGTTGATTCAGCCTTCCGTCCTTCCAAGGTGGGTAAAATAAGGACCCAGATTGTTGGGGGGACAATATGCTGACTCTGTAAACCACTTAGGGCTGCAAAGCACTCTGAAGTGGTATATAAGTCTAAGTGCACTATTCCTTCCTTCCTTCCTTCCTTCCTTCCTTCCTTCCTTCCTTCCTTCCTTCCTTCCTTCCTTCCTTCCTTCCTTCCTTCCTTCCTCCCTCCCTCCCTCCCTCCCTCCTGCCATAATGGCTCAGTGGTTATAATGCAGCATTGCAGACTAACTCTGCCCATTGCCATCAGTTTGATCCTGACCAGCTGAAGGTTGACTCAGCCTTCCATCCTTCCGAGGTGGGTAAAATGATGACCCAGGTTGTTGAGGGCAAGATGCTAGTTCTGTAAAACCACTTCGAGAGGGCTGTAAAGCACTGTGAAGCAGGATACAAGTCTAAAGGCTATTGCTTTTCCTTCCTTCCTTCCTTCCTTCCTTCCTTCCTTCCTTCCTTCCTTCCTTCCTTCCTTCCTTCCTTCCTTCCTTCCTTCTTCCCTTTCTCATTCTCCATCCTGGTGGTGCAGTGGTTAGAATACAGTATTCTATAACCTCCAAGCTCCCTTCAAACTCTGTTAGTCTGTTGGCTCAGGCTCACTGCACAGCAAGTCCCAAATATATGTTTTTTACTCAAGGGAAAAGTAACACGAAAGTGAAAATGTTTACCTGAAAGATAATGACGAATGCCAGACGGGCAGACAAAACAGACCAATACTGCTTGGAGAATTCGTATGGGCTTTCGGCCCACGGTGGTTCTCTGTAGTCCTTAAACCTGAAGTACAAAACGGGCACATTAAACAATAATTTTAAGAGCAATGCCCATTCTTTTTTATTTTAAAAAAAACTTTCAATTTTCCAGTTTGGTTATTATTCAGGGATTAATGTCTAGTTACACCATAAGAATTAAGACGCCCAATAATATATGAGCAACTAGGATTGAAAAGAGCATTGTATCTCTCTATATAAAAGCGAAATACCCCTTACGCACCATCACAAAATCTCCAGAACTGTAAAGCCTACAAACTTGAAATTTGGCCCGTATGTTCCTCTTGGCTTCTAGGTGCTCACTAAGAAAGGATTTTTCAAAATGATCATCAGAGTTTTAGTATTTCCTATATTATTATTATTATTATTAACATGCTCTGATGCTAAGGTGTTCTACTCCTCCTCCCCCCCGAAAAGAAATCTCTTCCAAATGCAAAACACAAGCAGAGGAGAGGAGTTTCAATTTCAGTTTTTATTTTCACAGCAGCAACCAGCTTTAGTACAGAACAGTTGAGCTAAGCCACGCCCAGGTTCCTTGCTGTCTCCTTCTTGCCCACACAGCAAATGCTGTTTCACTTTCCAAACAGCCCTCAACTTTCTCACACACTGACAGGACACTAGCTAGATGAATACCGTTGGATGCTGGTAGGCTGAGGCATAATTTTTCCCTCTTTACTTTCCTCTCCAAAATCTAAGCCCAACCACATAGTTTTATAGCAAAGCACGTGTATCAAGCTAGTTCTGAATAAAAGCTAAAAGAACATTTGCAAAGAAAAACATGTCAGGATGGGTACAGATGAGATAGATTCTCAGCGCTTCCTGTCTTTGGGCCTCAATATTTGCTTTTGTTCATGGAGCTTGAAAACAGTTGAAAATAAAAACTGTCATCTACAATCTACAGGTAATCCTCGATTTACGACCACAACTGAGCTTGAAATTTATGTTGCTAGGTAAGAAACTTACTAAGTGAGTTTTGCCTCATTTTATTACTTTTCTTATCACATTTGTTAAGTGAATCAGTGCAGTTGTTCAGTTAGTAACTCGGTTGTTAAGTGAATCTGGCTTCCCCATGGATTTTGCTCATCAGAAGGTCGCCAAAGAGGTTCACATGACCCCAGGGACACTGCAACCCAGAGGTGGTCTTCAGCAGGTTCTGACCAGTTCTGGAGAACCGGTAGCGGAAATTTTGAGTCGCTCGGAGAACCGGCCAATCCCATCTATGCTCTGCCTCCCATTGAGTCCCAGCTGATCGGCTGGGTCTTACTTTGGTTGCCCTGCACAGGAGAACGGAGCTGGAAAGCAGGTTAGTGGGGTGGGGAGGGAAGGGGGATTTTGCAATATAGCCTTCCCCTGTCACACCCGCTCCACCATGCCCACCATGCCATGCTCACAGAAGCGATAGTAATTTTTTTTGAATCTCACCACTGCTGCAACCATCATAACTATTAATCTTTTGTCAAGCATCCAAATATAAATCACATGACTACAGGGATGCTGCAACGGTCATAAGTGTGAAAAACGTCCGTAAGTCGCATTTTTTTTCAGTGCCGTTGTAACTTTGAATGGTCACTAGTTGAACCACTGTAAACCGAGGACTACCTCTATCAAACGCTTTCTTGCCAGTCCTGGTTTTCTTAAAAAGGAGGCCTTTCTTGAAGGTGAAAGCTTAGGGCAAATCGTTAGCAATACATTTTTTTTTTTAAAAAGGGCAAATTTAGAATAGAAGGAAACCCAGGTTGGTTAGCCTATGCAGCAGCACTCCAAAAACCCCACTGCAAGTATTACAAAGACTATATTGTGCAGCCCTCAAGACAGGGTGCTTAGCATTCATTGTCGTGCCCCTAAAAAAATAGGCAAGGTTATGTACAAGCGATAAACCAACCCAAACGCTTTAGGCTAATCCTGGACCTGCCCAGATAAAAAAACCCACTATCTCGAGATATGAATGAGAGGGTCTTTTATCTTGAGATAAGATAAGTTCTTGGGTAAAGGAAGAGTGGTAGGCAGCTGTAGTCTCCTGCTTTCACGCCCTGTGATTGCTTATCCACAACCACTCCCATTGCTGTTTAACTTGGGGTATGGGTCAGTGGTGGGATTCAATTTTTTTACTACCAGTAAAAAATGTGGGCGTGGCTTGGTGGGCATGGCAGGGGAAGGATACTGCAAAATCCCCATTCTCTCCCCACCCCACTAACCTGCTTTTCAGCTCCGTTCTTCCTGTGCAGGGCAACCAAAGAAGACCCAGCCGATCATCTGGGACTCAGGAGGCAGAAAAGAGATGGGGGCAGGGGCGGTCAAAGGGGGTATTTGCCAATTCTCCAAACAACTCAAAATGTCCACTAATACCGGTTCTCCAAAACTGGGCAGAACCTGCTGAATACCACCTCTGGTATGGGTGAATTTGGGGAGACAGCAATGCAGTTGCATATAAATGCCACACCTTTGAGGCCAACCTGCAGAACGGCAGAAGAAATGTCAGACGTTGCCAAGGCAAGCCAGTTGCATGGTTGGAATACAGGCAGTCCTCAAATTTTGAGCCCAAAATTTATGTTGCTAAGTGAGAAGTTCATTAAGCGAATTTTGGCCCAAGGTCTAAGGCAGGTATCACCAACCTGCGGCTTTGGAGCCGCATGTGGCTCTTTGGGCCCTCAGCTGTGGCTCCCTGTTGGGTGACCCCACCACTGGCTGGCCCCCCCCTCGCTCTTCCCTCCCAGTCACTTCTCGCCTGGCCTGAGAAGGTAAAACACAAAAAAACAGAAATGAGAGGGAGGAGAGGGAGAGAGAGAGAGAGAGAGACAGAGAGAGAGACCCATTTCCCACGGAAAACACTGGGAGCCACAAAACCTGGATAGGCATGGTGGGGTGGGAGTGTCATGTGACTGGTTGGGAGTGGCATTGAGTTGGTCACACCCACCCAGATTTTGTGGCTCCTGGTGTTTTCTTTTCTGTGAGAAACAGGTCCAAATGGCTCTTTGAGTGTTTAAGGTTACAGACCCCTGGGTCTATGGAGATTCTCAATCATCCAGGCCATGGTTGTCCCAAACGTGCTTCTTCAAGAGGCTTTCTTGTTTTTTCTTTCGAAGACATTTCTCTTCTCCTCCAAGAAGCTTCTTCAGCTCTGACAGGATGGTGGGGAATGGAAGGATTGATACTCCTTGCAGACAGCTGGTCATTTGCATCCTTTTTTAGAGAATCATAGAGCCACTTGTCTGAGTCCTCAGTTGTCCCAGAGGTGCTTTTTTCAAGAGGCAACTGAACTTTCTGGTTTTTCTTTTGAAGACGTTTCACTTCTCCTCCAAGAAGCTTCTTCAGCTCTTTTGGCCAATTTTGGCCAACTTTATACGATTTTCCTTGCTACATTTGTTAAGCGAATCACTGCGCTTAAGGTAGTAATACGGCTCTTAAGTGAATGCGGTTCCTCCCTTGAGGTTGCTCATCAAATGGATGCAAAAGGGGATCTTGTGACCCCTCCCACCGGGACATGGCAACCGTCATAAATGTGAGTCAGTTGTCAAGCATCCAAACGTAAATCGCTTTGACCATGGGGGATGCTTCAATGGTTATAAGTGTGAACAATGGACATAAGTAACTTTTCTCAGTACCGTTATAACTTTGAACAGTTACTAAGTGAACTGTTGTAAGTCAAATACTACCTGTAGAATAGAATTCTTTATTGGCCAGGTGAGATTGGACACACAAGGAATTTGTCTGCAGTGCATAAGCTCTCAGTGTACATTACAACACTGCAAGTAAATAAGTCGTAGGTCATAAGTCACAGTTACAATCACTAATCACAAGTTACAAACCACAAGTGATAAATCCTAAGAAACCAAGAGGAGAAGGTAGTAGGAAAGATGGGAAGATGAAATAAAAAAAAAGAGAAGTGGGAATTAAGTGTTCAGGAGAGTGATGGCACAGGGGGAATAAATGATGTTTGCATCTAGGTTTTTTTGGCATGCAATGCCCTGTAGTGGCATCCTGGGGGGAGAAGTTGAAACAGTTTATATCCACGATGTGAGGGGTCTGTAGATATTTTCTCAACCCTTTTTCCAGCCTGTGTAGTATACAGGTCTTCAGTGGAAGGCAGGCTGGTGGCGATGCTTTTTTTTTTTCTGCAATCCTAACTATCCATTAAAGTTTGTCACATTATTATTTCGCTGCTGTGGCATTAATTCAATCAGAATAGAGCTGGAAGGGACCTTGGGAGTCTTCTAGCCCAGCCCCCTGCTCAAGCAGGAGAACCTATACCACTTCAGAAAAGTGGCTGCCCAGCCTCTTCTTCAAAACCTCCAGTGATGAAGCACCCACAACTTCTAAAGGAAATCCGTTCCACGGATAAATTGTTAATTATTATTAATACCACGTTTATTTATATAACACTAATAAAACTAATATAATAAAAACCATATATTAAAATATATGTCCTCAAATGTATCATTTGATTATATTTCAGATACAGATAATCAGAGTTGGAAGGGACCTTATAGGTCATCTAGTCCAACCCCCCCACCCAAGCGGGAGACCCTACACCCATTTCTGACAAATGGCAGTCCAATCTCTATTTGTTTTATTAGTGTTATATAAATAAATATGGTATTAACAATAAACAATTAACCAGTGGAATGGATTGCCTTTAGAAGTCGTGGGTGCTTCATCACTAGAGGTTTTTAAGAAGAGACTGGACATAAGGACCACGGGGAGCTACATTGGGGGTTGTGTAGAGGGCAGACATACTCATGAAGTTAGCAGAAGAACCAGCCCTCCTGAAGATAACAAAAGAGTCAGAGGTGAATCTTGGAAAGAGACATAATTGAGATAATAGATGCCACCCAGTACTCATAACCAAGGTCAGAACAGTTGCTGGAAAACGCATAATCGAGTCATCCTAATCTCAAGTCTGTGGCAGTAGATAAAAATTGAACACTGTGATTTCCTTGGAGTTTCTTATCCAATGCCAGTGCTTACACTAAAAAAAAAAAATGACAAAAAAGGCTATCTTATCTTCATTAGATGTTTGCATGCTATGGAGAAGCTGGAAGACATAGCCTTGGCTTTTTGCATAACGCAAAGACTTTGAGACCAATGGAGAGGTTCTGCATGATTTAAAAAATGGTTTGTTCTCTGAACTTTCAGACCACAGAAAGAGCTCCAACATATTCAAGGATATAGAAAAAAAGGTAGACGCTAACAGATTATGCACCACACGAAAAGACGATGTTTGCCAAGAGATACATCTGGATGGTGAAGCACATTTTTTTTTAAAAAAAAGGTTGACATTTCCTAACTGATGTGACTGCCACCAAAAACACAACTTTTTGGATTCTACCCCCTGGGAAACACAATAGCGAATGCTTGAAATAAATTTTCTTGTTCATTGCCTAAAGACAATAGTTGAAAGAGGGCACAGTGTATATTATTGTGGCTTTGCAGAACTTCAGGTATGCGGGTGTGAACAGGTGGCGCAGATGTAACCCAGAGAAAGAGTACGAGTCTTTGATTGCACTGGCAAGGAAGAAACTGGAAAATATTACATAAATATGAACGGAGGTAAATGAAGACCAGCGGCACTGAGAACGCTGTGCAATGCCATCTGCTTAATATAATAAAAATTTCCCTTACAAGGTTTCGTGACAGCCTTTAAAAAAAAAAACTCACGGGCCATGAGATGGAGGGAGATCGAAATGTCCCTGATGGCAGAGAGTTCAGTTCTACATAAAGAGAAGGAAAGTTTCCAGAATGGTTGAAAAACAAAACAACAACGATAAAAACTAGGAAAGCTGAGCATATTGTGACATTCCTAGATAACATCATAATGTTCCACTGGACCATGGCAGCCATCCCGGTGAATCAACACCAGGGGACAAATATGTTCCTTCCACTGGAACAGCAATTCATCAGGAGATCTCCCAGGGAAGCTGCAGATGTTTAAAGAAAGGGATTGGCTCCGTATCTCTTGGATTTGCAGCCTCTGAAGATTTCGGTCCTGGATAGAAAGTCACGGTTTAGCTGTCGCCATCTTTATCCGCCGAACGAGAAGGTCATGATCTATTGGGCCCGTTTTTCAAGATGTCGCTTAAGCAGCTGGGGTGATTTAAAATGGCGGACCTGCCTGTTCCTTTAACAACTGTAGAAACCCTTGAAAAGTTCAATTTTTCAAGGCTCCTTTGGAAGCCCTTGAAAAATTCAATACATAAAGGCTGCAAAGTTCAGTGGTAGGATTCAAATTTTTTTACTACCAGTTCTGCAGGCGTGTTGTCAGGATTCCGGCAGTTACTCCAATGAAGTCATGAGCCTCGAACCACACGCCCAATATTAAAAAATATTTTTTTGAAGTTAACATTCTACATTTTGTATACACGTTTTATAGTTGACATGTGGCTTGGGGGGGCATAGCTTGGTGGGCATGGCAGGGGAAGGATACTGCAAAATCCCCATTCCCTCCCCACCCCACTAACCTGCTTTCCAGTTCCATTCTCCTGTGCAGGGCAACCAAAGAAGACCCAGCCAATCAGCTGGGACTCAATGGGAAGCAGAGGATAGATGGGGCAGAGCCAGTCAGAGGTGGGATTTCTCCAAACTACTCAAAATTTCCACTACTGGTTCTCCAGAACTGGTCAGCGTCAGGGCTCTAGCCAGATTTTCAAAGGCTTAAAGAAGATTTATTAGGAGTAGACATGCCGGTGCTACCTGGGTGTAGCCGACTCTGAGACTCATCATTCATTGTCACCCTTGACCCTGGTTTTTCCCCCACCCCCTGGGTGTATCATAATTCATATTCTCCAATGGACACATCCATAGCCAAGAGTCATCAATCATGCTCTCCAGTTAGAATTTTGCACGGCAGAAACTTTGATCACCTAGTTACTATCTATGAAAACATTTATGGAATGCAGTTTCGGTTTTGCAAGCTGCTGCACTTCTTCCCTCCTCCATTTCTGCTGGCAACTCTAAAAGGCCAGAAAAATATTTTATGAGTTGACAGTCAGAACCTGCTGAATATCACCTCTGCTGCAGTTCCAGAAAGCAACACAATTCCAAGATCCCCTGGGTAGCATAACGCTCAGTTTATATGAAAGTAGTCCTATGTTAAGAGGTGAGGAAGAAGGGGATAATCAAGAATATAAAGTGAGGGCCAAAGAGCAGTGAGAATTCAAGCAGTCAAGGTGATGCGTTCTCCTCATTCTTGTCTCATCCAAAACCAAGCTCCAGTTATGACCATTGTTTCACACTTATGACCGTTGCAGCATCCCCGTGATCACATGATTTATATTTGGAAGCTTGACAACTGGCTCATATTTATGACAGTCGCAATGTCCCAGGGTCAATACAATGAGAATACTGGAAGTTCTCAACACATAGCCATTTGCCTAGTGAATGTTCGAACTCATGACAAGACTGAAAAAAGTCTGTTTTTCACACTTATGACAATTTCACGCTTTTCACGCTTATGACCAACACCTCCCCCCCCATGTTCACACAATCAAAATTCTGACTCTTGGCAACTGATTCATAGTTATGACGGTTGCAGCGTCCCGGGGTCACCTGATCCCCTTTTGTGACCTTCTGAATGAGCAAAATCCATGGGGAAGATCAATTTGCTTAACAACCATGTTACTAACTTAACAAGAACAGGGATTCGCTTAACAAATGTGATGAGAAAAGTGATAAAATGGGGCGAAACTCATTTAAGAAGTTGCTCACTTAGCGACATAAATTTTGGCCTCAGATGTGGTCATAAGTCAAGGACTACATGTAGATTATAGATGATGGTTTTTATTTTCATCTGTTTTCTAGCTCTATGAACAAAGGCCCAAAGATGGGAAGCACTGAGAATTTATCTCATCTATATCCATTCTGACATGTTATATATATATTTTTGCAAATGTTTCTTTGGCTTTTTTCAGAATACAATCTCTTTTCAATCCTAGTTACTTACATATTATTGGATGTTTTAATTGTCATGGCATAAGTAGTCATCAATCCCTGAACAATGATCAGGTTCGCTTAATGACGATGTTACTAACTTAACAACTGAGGGGATTAAACTTCACAATTGTGGCAAGAAAGGTCGCACAATGGGGCAATAAATACATATGTGATGGTCATGCCCCGAAGGAAGAAATTATTGGAATAAAATAAGGAATTGATTGCAGGAAATTATTGGTCTCCAAATTGAGTTTTAACCGGAAATGATTTTATTAGGAATGATTAGAGGAGTATTTGATAAAGGAACCAAATATGTAATAATACATATATTGATGGTGGCAAGAATGGCCTATGTACAAAATTGGAAACTAGATAGTACCCCCTCTGAAAGTATGATAATAAAGAAAGTAATGGATTGCTCAGAGATGGTTAAACTCACATTGGAACTGCAAGATAGAGAAGATATGGAATACTATACGGTTTGGGAAAAGTGGTATAATTGGTTAGAAAGTAGAAACAAAAATTAATGTAAATATGTATGTTGACTGAAACGAAAATGTCGATGTCACAGTGCTGAGAAGATTGCAAAAAGTACAATTTTTTTTTAAAAAAAGAAATGCTTAAATACTTAAATACTACATACCAGTGGTGGGATTCAAAAATTTTTACCACCAGTTCTGAGGGCATGGTAGGGGAAGGATACTGTAAAATCTCCAGTCAGAGGTGGGATTGGCCGGTTCTCCGAATGACTCAAAATTTCCGCTACCGGTTCTCCAGAACTGGTCAGAACCTTCTGAATACCACCTCTGCTACATACTACATATCGCTAAATGTCTGTGGAAGTTGTCAGTCCTCCAGGTCATGGTTGTCCCGAAGGTGCTTTTTCAAGAGACCACTGGACTTTCTGGTTTTTCTTTGAAGGCATTTCACTTCTTGTTCAAGAAGCTTCTTCAGCTCTGATAGTTCTTCAAAGACATTCCGCTTCTCATCCAAGAAGCTTAGAGCCGAAGAAGCTTCTTGGATGAGAAGCAAGACATCTTCAAAGAAAAACCAGAAAGTCCAGTTGCCTCTTGAAAAAAAGCCCCTTTGGTACACACCATACTTAAATACTACACAATACACACAGGCTTAAATAATACAATGTCAGACTGTGAGAAACATGCCTATCAGAGACTAGATGTAGAGTTTTGTGAAATGTGGCAAGCTGCTTCATCGGGTATCAACAACAGGGGGAAATATCCATCTCCCCATCCTGTACACCGACCCATGGGCTTCGCATATGGAGGGATGGCTTTGAAGTGAAGACTTATTTTGAGCTAAAATTACTTTACGTTTGCCTTGAGGGAAAAAAAAAACATAATGGCTAATCATATGCCACAGACCTGGCTGCAATGTTTATTTAGAACTGAATACTAGAGCATGGAAAAGGGAGGGTGTAAAACCCGGCCTATTTCAAGAATGCATCTTTGTTGAGAGGGTTTGAACCTTTGCGATTAAGATGGTTTAATCTACGGGCTGGGGGCGTCCTGGTTTGGGTGAGATCACACAAATTTAAGAACAAAAGTGGTTCACCATTTCCCCAGCCTGTTTTCAAAGATGGGTGTGTTTTGCTCAGTAGGGGAAGACCATTGTTGGGGAAAAATATCCATCTGGTTTGGTTCCAAGCCTGGAGAAAGACACTGGAAACATGCAGGCTGATTGGAAAGATGATTTAATGCTGCAGCAGAACCACATGGGTTCTGGGCAGCTGACTACCTGGAGTTGAGAGTGGGGGGGTATTTCTACCTTCTCTTGGCGCTTGCCCTGTGCAAGAATGTCATTGCCCAGAGGATCATTGGTTGCCCTCTCCCCTCTTTGGAAGAGCTTTAGAGCTCCCGCTGCCTTCGAAACATTCTTATCAAAGATCCATCTCATCCTGGGCACCCTTTTTTTGAACTATTACCATCTGGCAGACGGTACAGGATAATAAAAATAAGGACAAATAGGCTGAAAAACAGCTTCTATCCCAGGGTAGTAGCTCTGTTGAATTCTACTATAGAATGCAATATTAATGCAATATCAGGGGTTTTCAATTCAATTGTATAGAATATGAAGGAGGTATGTTTGTGTTTTATTTTTATAATTATAATGTACACTGAAGATGGTATTTAATTTCATTATACGAGGTGCAATGACAATAAAGTAAACTAAAAGTAGAACTTGTATTCTATTGGATGCTGTCAGGCCATGTACAAATCCTTGGAGTTTGTCTGAGCTAAGTTTGGTTGAAGTTTGGACTGCTGATGCAATGAAGGGGCTTGTTGGGCAATTCCTATTGTGGCTGAGGCTAATCCAAGGTCTAATCCTTTGTTTAGACCTTGCTCCAGGGAATTTTTGTCTATGAACAGAGCTACCTAGATCTCAATAAGCTCTTTATCTCTTAAGTGCTGACATCTGTTGAGGACCATTAAGAAAGGTGGAAGCTGCTCATCCAGGGAAATATAATATTCTGCCTTTTTAATATTTCTCAAAATGTTTCATTCTTTTAAAAGAGGGGTGGGTGCTAATTTTCTACAATATATAAGAAGGAAACCAGAGCATTTTTTCTTCTCTGGGGGGTCACCACCCAAGGGCTCAGGATGGAACTGGTGTGAACCATGGGCAGGACCAAAGCAGATGACAACCAAAGGTGGTATTCAGCAGGTTCTGACCAATTCTGGAGAACCGGTAGCAGAAATTTTGAGTCATTCGGAGAACCAGCAAATCCCACCTCTGACTGGCCCCGCCAACCTCATCTATTCTCTGCCTCCCATTGAGTCCCAGCTGATCAGCTGGGTCTTCTTTTGTTGCCCTGCACAGGAGAACGGAACTGGAAAGCAGGTTAGTGGTATGGGAATTGAGATTTTGCAGTATCCTTCCCCTGCCACACCCACCAAGCCACACCACACCCACCAAGCCACACCCACAGAACCAGTAGTAAAAAAATTTGAATCCCACCACTGGTGACAACACTCATCATAAACATTCAACATGCAATGATTTTCGTTCATTGCACACCAGGTGATGTAGACGTCTCCCTCAAACGAATGTTGGAAAGGTAAAGAAGGAACTTTTGACCATTGATGCATGATAAAGCAAAGAAATATCAGAGTAGGATTCACACCTTAAAACAGAAACTTCTTAAAAGTGAATAGAAAGCTAAAACCAGAGATTTTTCATTTAGGCTTAAGGGATAAAGAACTATAAAAGAAAAATAAAAAAGAACTTTGAGGCTATACAGGTAATCATCAATGTATGACCACAATGGAGCCCAAGATTTATGGTCTTAAGTGAGAAATGTGTGAATTTTGCCCCATTTTACAACTTTTCTTGCCATGTTTGTTAAGTGAATCACGGAAGTTGTTAAATTAATATCACGATTGTTCAGCGAATCGGGTTTCCCCGTTGTCCTGGTTTGTCAAAAGGTCACAAAAGGGAATTACATGACCTCAAGGACTGTCATAAATATGAGTCGGTTGTCAAGCATCCAAATTTAAATCATGTGACCATGGGGGACGCCCCACAGTTATAAGTGGGAACAATGGTCCAAATTTGCTTTTTTTGAATGCTGTTGTAACTTTGAATGGTCACTAAATGAACTGTTGTAAGTCAAGGACTACCTGTATAGATTGACAGTGGCAAGAATATGCATGAACAGAATATATATGGAAGAATACTTTGAGCCAGTGGTGGGATTCAAAAACTTTTTAATACTGGTTCTGTGGGCATGATTTGGTGGGTGTAAAAATCCCCATTCCCTCCCCACCCCACTAACCTGCTTTCCAGCTCCATTCTGCTGTGCAGGGCAACCAAAGAAGACCCAGCCAATCAGCTGGGACTCAATGGGAGGCAGAGAATAGATGGGGGCAGGGCTAGTCAGAGGTGGGATTTGCTGGTTCTCTGAACTACTCAAAATCTCCGCTACCGGTTCTCCAGAACCGGTCAGAACCTGTTGAATACCCACCTCTGCTTTGAGTTCCACAAGGGATGAATGGCTTCAAAAATTGATGGCGGTAGCAGAGAGGGCTAAATTAAATGGTTTGGTTTAAGAAAATAATACAATTAATTTTGCTTCTACTTGGAAGCAAACTTAATTCACAACAGCAGATGAACAGCAGGCTGGAACCAATTCCTGTTGAGATAGGAACTGCTCCAAAATTGGCTGCTGGGCAGGCCAGGGGCTGAGGGAGTCACATGGAAGCTGAACAGTGAAATAGAGGAACTTTTCTTTTTGACTTTAAAAATGCACCCTTCCTTTCCATTTATTACAACTCCATTGTATATTCTTTAGGCTGTTTTCCAACTGGTCTTCCCTCCCTCCCCCCTTTACTCTGAATTAAATTGCATTGTTTGGTTTAAAGCAAAGAGTGAGTTTTTTTCCCCTTTGGGCGAAAAGCTATTTGTCCTAACATGTTCTGGATCTTTAAAAAATCAAACAATTCCACCCCAGCTACTGTGCATTAAATGGCCAGGTGTTCACTATATCGTGCCTTGACAGCATGTCTGCACATGGGAGCATGGCTGCCTCCAGACACACAAAGACACACGTGGCTTAGAGACACTGGAGGAAGGGGTAGGATATGTGCAAGGTGGACATTTGAATAGAATAGAATAGAATAGCTTTATTGTCATTGCATTCCCCGAATACAATGAAATTTGAAGGCTGCTCCAGCACAGTGCCCCAAACACCACATCATAATCACACTACAGAGTTTTAAAAATTTAAATAATAATAATAATAATAATAATAATAATAATAATAATAATAATAATAATAATAATAATAATAATAATAATAATAATAGGACTAAATCACAAATGCATTGTTTGATTCAAGGCAATTACTGCCTTGGAAAAGAAACTGTTTCTTAATATATTAGTCCTCATTTTAAGATACCTATAATGCCTCCCTGATGGTAACAGTTCAAAATATGAATGTCCAGGATGAGAATGGTCTGTGAAGATTTTTAGTGCTCTAGAGAGGAGTCTGGTCTTCGCAATCTCTTCCAGAGAAGAAAGAAAGCAACTGATGATTTTTTGTGCTGTGTTTATAACTCTCTGGAGCATCTTCTTATCCACTGCAGAGCATCCAGCATACCACACTGTTACACAGTATGCCAAAATGCTCTCAATGGTAGACCGGTAAAAAATAACCAGCAACTTCTCACTCAGACCACTCTTTTTCAGCAGTCTCAGAAAGTGCAGGCGCTGTTGGGCCTTCTTTGCAGTGGCCATAGTGTGGACCGACCAAGTAAGGTTGTCGGAAATATGAGTTCCTAGAAATTTAAAACTAATCAACATCTATTTAAAAGGCAAATGAGGGGAGTTCCAGGGAGGAAGCCTCAGAAGGGAAAAATATAGTCCCAGAATCCACTAAAAATATTGGGCTCTCGATTTATTTATTTTTAAAAAAAGAAAAATGCAAGAGATTCTTTAAATCACCATCTATAATAAAATGTAGCGCTTCTTTATCCAGTCTGGTGAAGAACTGCTCTGGAATACAGATAGTCCTCAATTTACAACTATTCATTTCAGCTGAGAAAGTTGCTTTTGAATACTTAATAATTCAAAGTTATAATGGCACTGAAAAAAGTGACTTGTAACCGTTTTTCACACTTACAGACATTGCAGTGATCAAACTTCGGATGTTTGGTTCATATTTATGACAGTTGCAGTGTCTCCAGGGGGGGTCGTGTGATCCCCTTTTGTGACTTTGTGTCCAGAGGGAAGCCCGATTCGCTTAATGACCATGTTACTAACTTAACTGCAGTGATTGACTTAACAATCCGTGGCAAGAAAGTTCATACATTGGGGCAAAAACTCACTGAACAACTTTCTCGCTTAGCAACAGAAATTTTGTGTTCAATTGTGGTTGTGAGTTGAGGACTTACCTGTATCAAAACAAGATCACAAGAACGTTGGTCCCTATATCTGCCTTCTTTGACTGGCAGTACAATGACTCCTTTGTTTGAAGAACTAAACATCTGCAGCTGGATTGATCTCCCCAGAGGTTTGACAGTCACAACAAAAATGAAAGGCAGCTGTTTACCTGCAAAATGAAACATCCTCTTCAAATGGCGAGTTTTCTGGCTGGGTTCCAGCCTTAAAGTCACTGACATTGAAGTACGACAGGGTGTGATTGATGAAGCCGTGCATGGTCCCATTGTGACTGTACACATATTGGTAGACAAGGCGTGGAATAAAATCCGAAGTGACTGAAATGACAAAGGCCTGGAAGAAAACAAAGTCGTTTTCCAAATGAATCTGCAAAGGGTACTGTTAGAAATTCTGTTTATATAAAGCACCACATAGAGCAAAGAAAGAGCACAGTCACCATGTGCTTTACTGCTCAACTATATAACTGTACCAAGAAACAGGAAACTACTTAAAACAAAACAGTATATAGCATAGATCCAAACTTGTAAACACTGCCATCCACTGGCTAAATACAACTGTAGTTATTGCATAAAGATACATCCCAACAATGAATTCCAACAGGTATTGGAATATAGAGGTACCTCTTTTGAATAACATGATAATATAGTTGGAAGGGACATTGGAGATCTTCTAGTTTAACCCTCTGCACAAGCAAGGGATTCTATACCATTTTGGACAAATGGCTGCCCAGGATCTTCTTAAAAGCTTTTGGTGATGGAGCACCCACAACTTCTGAAAGCAAGCTGTTCCTTTGACCAATTGTTCTCACTGACAGGAAATTTCTCCTTAATTTTAGTTTATCACACCATTGTCAGAAAAAAAATTCTAGACATATTCAAGGAGAGAATGCCCTAAATAACTATAAAGTGGTATCCATCAGAAATGCACCATCCATCTGAATTTGCAGCATGACCAAGGATTTTGGCTGTTTACGGGAGTTTAGTTGGATCGGGAACCCATTCTGGAGTGCAAAAAATTGGACAGTCACTAGATGTCAGTGATGGAGTTTATCAAGGTCTTTGTTTTCTTCTTCTGGCCATCTTGCAATGTTCCCCCTATGCTCATCCATACGGATTAAGTATAATATCACTGCAAAATAGAGATATTAGCATCTCACCTTGTTTCAAGGGGCTAAAAGTTATTTGTTATCACCAGAAATACATACCGGGTTGGTCTGCTAGGGGTTCGTGGGGGTTCAGGAGATTCCCTAGCTAAAATTCTGTGCAGTTCGGAGAACCCCCAAATCCCACTCCCCTCCCAGGAGTCCCCACGCAGCCCGTTTTGAATGCAAGTAAGTGCAGGGCACGCACGGAGGCTCAGGGAGGGCAAAATCCGGGCCTCCCAAAAGTTTGGGGAGGCCAGAAATGGGCCCATTTCCAGCTTCCAGAGAGCCTCTGGAGGCCAGGGAGGCCGTTTTCGCCCTTCCGGAGGCTCAACGAAAACCTCTGGAGCCCGGGGAGGACAAAAATAACCCCCCGTAATTCAGGAGGTGGTGCACCGTAGTGCATGCCCACCCTGGCCACACCCACTCAGCAACCAGAGAGAGAATCCTTTTTAAAGCCCACTCCTACACACACACACACACACACTTTTGAATACTTAATAATTATCAGCTAATTAAGAGCAATCCAGTATTTGTTATCAAAATGTTACACTTTGGAAGTATTCAGATCATTTCTAGAGGTGCAGAGTGATTCTACAAAACTAAGGAATGGAATGTAAACAATATTTGATTTAACTCATGTAACAGGAATGTCACTTTTGAAGATAATTCAATATATAGTAGAAGAAAAAAAGGTACAGAATCGGTAGAAGATAGAAAACCTTTTGTGCCTCAAAAGTCTGTAAGTATTAGATAGTCAAGTTAAAAAAAAGAAAAGCAGAACGTTTCTATTTTCAACAGACAGTTGAGAAGTTAAAAGAGGAAGAGGGACTTGATTGGTTTGATGCAGAATTACTGTTTCGGTGATTTGATATGCAAAACAATTGTTTTCCTATTCAAATTACTTTAAACAAATGTCTAGAAAATATACTGTGATCAAGAGATCCAAGGGAGACTTGATGGTCTTATAATGGAAATAAGAGAACAATTGAGTTGGAAGGGACCTTAGAGGTCTTCTAGTCCAACTCTCTGCTCAAGCAGGAGATTCTATACCTTTCTGGATAAATGGCTTGTCTTAAAAATCTTCTAGTTTTTACATGCATTGACCGTTTTATATACATTGTCCACACTGGGTTTTGACTGCAAGATCCCAGCTGAGGTATCATCCTGTTTTTTTAACATCTTTATGCTGGCCTTGGACTAGAAGATCTTCAAGTCCCTTCCAACTATTCTCCTCTCCTCTCCTCTCCTCTCCCTTCTATTCTATTCTCATTCAGTTTCCTATTCTATTCTATTCTATTCTATTCTATTCTATTCTATTCTATTCTATTCTATTCTATTCTATTCTACTCTACTCTACTCTACTCTACTCTACTCCACTCTCATTCTATTCTATTCTCATTCAATTTCCTATTCTATTACAATCTATTCTACTCTACTCCTATTCTATTCCTATTCCTATTCTATTCTATTCTATTCTATTCTATTCTACTCTACTCTCATTCTATTCTATTCTATTCTATTCTGTTCTGTTCTATTCTACTCTTCTCTACTCTACCCTACTCCATTCCATTCCATTCCTATTCCATTCTCATATTTTCTCTTCTCTTCTCTTCTCTTCTCTTCTCTTCTCTTCTCTTCTCTTCTCTTCTCTTCTCTTCTCTTCTCCTCTCCTCTCCTCTCCTCTCCTCTCTTTTCTTCTCTTGTCTTCCCCCCTCCTCTTGTGAAGCCTCTGACTGTGAAGTGAATATATGTTAGAACTGCATCATTCCATACTGGCAGATCACCAATATGCTGTCCATTGGCCCATCAAAAAAGAAAAGATGGACGACTATATTTATGAATAAAAAACCCCATTGTATATTTCATGGGTTAGAGGGGAGAGGAGAATGGAGATTGAGATTTCCTAAGAATTTGGCTCCATCTTCGCAGGTTAGATTTATGAGGAAAAGCTTTTTAAAAATGATGTGCTGAATTGTCAACAAAGATTTGAATACTGGCACACAACTTTATAGAAGAAAAATGAGCAGAAAGTTACATTTGACTGACTCTGTCATATTTCTTATGTCGCACCAATAAGCTTGAAGCCAATACTTACATTAATTATGACTGAAAATTTTCCGATGCCACTCAAAATATTGAACCAAATTCCTGCAAGTAAGCATAAAACTTTGTTAAGAACTCTTGGTCAGGTTCTTGTTAAGCAAATTCTGAATAAAGGTAGTTCTCAATTTAAAACCATAATTAAACCTTCAATTATGGTCATAAGTGGAGACAGTAGATCATCATGCGACAGTGCCCAATTTTAAAACCTTCTTTGTGGCAGTCATTAAGTGAACATTGCAGGTATTAAATGAATGCCTTGATCATTAACTTGTTTGTTACGGATCATCTTTTGCTGGAAATTGGAAGTAAACCCCCCTTTGTGTAAAAAATGTTGTAAATCACATTACATGACTGGGTCATGCTCCAAATCAATGTCAATGAGGACTAGTTGCCTAGTGCCCAAAATGCAATCACATGACCACAGGGAGAATGTGTCATGCTCCTGTCGGAGTCTGAATCCGAGGAAGAAGATGAACAGCTGACAGGGAGTGGGAATGTGGCTCTTTTGGCTGTGGAGGAAACTGGGGAAGGGCAAAGTCCGGCTGGGCAGAGCAGGAAAGAGGTAGAACAAGGAAGAGGGAGTTCAGAGGAAGACCCAGGCCTACCCCCTCTTCAGTCTAGAGCACGCAGGGAGGAATGGAGAAGGGAGCAATGTGAGTTGCATGGCTTATGGGGGGGGGGGGAAGGGCCCTGATTCCTTCATTAGGCACACTTGGGAAGAGAGTTTAAAAGAGATGCAAGCTGAGAGTGGCATTTGC
This sequence comes from Bungarus multicinctus, assembly GCA_023653725.1. Taxonomy (NCBI): domain Eukaryota; kingdom Metazoa; phylum Chordata; class Lepidosauria; order Squamata; family Elapidae; genus Bungarus; species Bungarus multicinctus. The sequence continues at coordinate 23,248,055 of CM042848.1, read as the reverse complement.
TTGAAACAAATGTGAGTTTATCTTGTGTTGACTTTGGTTATCTGCATTCCTGGAATCCTCCCAACCGGGTTGAATTACTGCCGTTCCTTCATGTCTTGAATTCCTTTTTCGAGGTCCGATATAACTTAGAATGGTTGTTAAGTAGCCCATCATAAGTGGAGGACTGCCTACTACATTATATTTACCTTAACATGGTTTTCTGAATCTTTATTTTTTTAAAAAAATAAACAACCCTCATACCTATATCCTTTGCTCTCACAGTATCGGGCCTTCTTAGTTCAGCCACAAACTTTTTGGCATCGAGTCGAACTTCAATGACATTGTTCAACAAGGCAAACACTGGAGCCAGAGGAAAGGAGGCCACAAAGAGAGTCACAAAGCCGAACTGTATGACTAGAAGACAAGAAAGGAGGAGGAGGAGAGGGATGTGAAAGGAGGGATAAATGACCATAGTAGATATAAACATTTCAGGTGGCAGGTATCTCCTTCTAGAGAAGGTGTATTCTCTAACTCGGATCCAGGGGTAGGCTGCCCACGTCCCTTCTGAGTTCCATTTTTGCTGGCAGAGGCACCATGGGCCGGTCCTTTGCTGTTCCCATGGGCCAGATCTAAGTACTCCATAGGTCGAATCCAGCCCATGGGCCTTGAGTTTGACACCACTGGCTTAGAGAGTGCTGTAAACACTACAAAGCAGTATATAAGTCTAAATACTATTGCTATTATCTTATTTATTATTATTATTATTACATAACAATAAAGTACAGATTAAATTTAGGAAGCTTTGGATTTGTTCATCGATAATACACAGTTCCCTGTTGCTTAACCAGCTTGTGGTGACCCGGGAAGCAGCACGCATGTAATAAATTCCCAAATGTAAATAAATTTCCTTTAATGCCTCCAACTTGGCCCCACTGTTTAATTGTTCACAGTTGGAGATTAAACTTTCCAAAATAGTCTCCAAAAGAAAGAAATACAGTCCAAACCCAAAAAGCAGATAACAGAGAAATAAAAAAACCAAAACAAACTGCACTGAAGGAATTTCCATGATAGACCAGGATAATTAATTACAAACTTCAAGAAGATAACAAAGCACAGTCCGTTGGAAGAACACCAACAAGATAAACCTCAGCCAGAAATAAAAAACGCTTTGCTTCTAGCAATGCTGTGTTTTAAACGGCCCTCCTATATACTATTCCCCCCAGCTGCAGCCAATGAGGGGGATCATGGCCTCTTCCTCTTCCGTAAGCCCCATTGTTCCCTTCTCTGTTCATCCCTGCATGCCCTAGGATGAAGAGGGGGTGGGTCTGGGTCCTCCTCTGACTGCCCAGCCGGCCTCTGCCCTTCCCCAGCCTCCTCCACAACCTCCGGAGCCACACTTCCACTCCCTGTCGGCTGTTCCTCCTCTTCCTCAGAGTCAGCATGACACAGCTGTGGAGGAATCTGACATTTGCTTGTCTTGTTCTCCTTCTGTCCTAGAGACCAGATGTGACAGTTCAACACCATGTTTATCAGCTCCAAGGCCTTTAGTTTCATCACAACGTTGTTTTATTACTTCTCATTTCTTGAGAAAACGCTCTCCTGTATTTTGCAGCCCAGAAACCTTTTGAAATTCTAGTACCGGCAACGATTTCCCGTGTAATTTTTTTTTGGGGGGGGGGGCGGGGCGATTAATGTATATAACATGTCTCCACGTGCTGCCCCCAAAAGAAAACATCAAATCCTAGAATGTCATGAAGATTAAAGTGGAATGTGGTTTCTCTCTTTAAGGACGTTTCATTTGTTGGCGTCTGGGGGTAGAGCAAGTTTTGATGGTTTCTCCTGCTGTGGGGAAAATATTTCCACAGCTTCAAAATTAATCCTATTGGATTGAGAGGTACTGAATTTAATTCTGCCTTTGCCTGATGTTTATCAGAAGGACAATCTTACTGTCTCCAAGAGAAAAAAGAATTAATTGTGTTTTATTGATTGTTTTCCCCCAAAAGTTTCCTGGTCTATTTCTGTGGTATGGGTAGTTCTCAGTTTATGACCACCATGGAACCCAAGATGTCTATTGTTAAGTGAGACATTAAGTAAGTTTTGTCCCATTTTACGACATTTCTTGCTCCAGTTGTTGAGTGAATCACTGTAGTTGATATCAGTTACTTGTTTGCTAGGTGAATCTGGATTTCCAACTGACTTTGCTGATGAGGCGGTCACAACAGGGGATCATATGACCTTGGGATACAGCAATGGTCATAAATATGAACCTGTTGCTGAGTGTCTGAATTTTGATCGCGTGATCATAGGGTGGCTGCGAAGGTCGTAACTATGAAAAATGGTCTTAATATAAACAAGATGAATATTGGGGACGTGAGTTTTATCTTCTTATGGATATCAGGCAATGCCAAAGAAAGGCATAGGATAGTGGTGGCTAACCTTTCTGGGCTCCTGTGCCAAAAAATGTGCACGCTCACGCTCACATGCCAGCACCCAGAAGGCAATGTGCGCCCACCACGCCCCCTATACATGTGTGTGCAATCCCCATCCCCCCGACACCCCCTTACCTGCCCTGCACTGTACAGCTGATTTTTGGCCTGTTTTGAGGCCTTTTTCAGCCTCCCAGAGGTTTGAGGAAGGCTTCTGCAGGCTTCTGCAGGCTGAATACTAGGCCCGTTTCTTCATTTCTGGTATTTTCAGAAAAACAGGAAGTGACGAAACGGGCCAGGTTTGTCCAGAAAAGCTTGCAGAAGCCTTCCTCAAGCCTCTGGGAGGCTGAAAAAGGCCCCAAACTGGCTAAAAATTAGCTGTGAGGCATGTGCATGCGCAGTGAGGTAAATTTGGCTGCAGCTCATGTGCTGACACAAATTGTTGCACACGTGCCATAGGTTCGCCATCACAGGCATAGGAGTTGGCCTTCTATCAGAGGGATCAGGATATGTCTCTGGGGATCAACTAGAATCACAGGGCTGGAAGGGATCATGGAGATCTTTTAATCCACCCCCTTGCCCCAGGCAGGAGTCCTTACGCCATACCAGACAAATGGTTGTCCAATCTCTTCTTGAAAACCTTCAACAATGGAGCAGCCACCATTCTGGGAGGCAATCTGTTCCACTGATTCATTGCTCTTACTGTTAGGAAATTCCTTCTTCATTCCAGGTTGAATCTCTCTTTAATGTTTCCACCCACTACTTGCTCTCTGGTGCTTTGGAGAATAAATTGACTCCCCTCTTTTCTATGACAGCCCATCAAGTACCGTAAGACAGTGATGTCACATCTATTCCTTTTCTTCATTAGGCTAAACATTCCTAGTTCCCTTAGTGCAGGGGTCCCCAAACTTGGCAACTTTAAGACTTGTCTATAAGTCTTAAAGTTGCCAAATTTGGAGAGCTCTGCCTTAGTGCTTCATCAAACTGTAGGAAGTTAGCATCCAACCCTCTCCTAGAAAAAATGAAATATTTTAGGATATACTAAAAAAGCAGAATAGACCCTAAAAGAGTAGTAGAAACTTAGAGAGGCAGAAACTCAGCCCCCCCATCTTTATCAATGGGCTATTAAGGCCTGGACCAGTCTATTCTACATAACAAAGATCTACCTCCTCCAGGCAGAACCATAATAGGAATTGCCCAAAGCCTTTTCATTACATCATCATCCCGCAAAGCTCAATCAAGCCTGGGACTCAGGACAGCCTACAGAATTGCCCCTGCATGGCCCCATGGGAGTCTGACAAACAATCAGAATACAAGCTCAAATTCAAATCCCAACAGAGGACATAAAACCCAGGGATTCTCAGCATCTCCTCCCTTTTTTTTGCTCAGGAGCTCCCAGCCATGTGGTCCTGTCCACCATTAAACCTTCTTTCCAAGCAATTTCCGTGATTCCAGTGTCTTTTCCCCCACTTGGAACTGAACCCAGAAGGATATTTCTTCCAACAATATCATCTAGCCTCCAGACCCCTAATCATCTTTGTTGCTCTTCTCTGCAATCTTTCTAGGGCCTCTGTATCTCTTTGGTATTCAGGTGACCAGAACTGGACGTAGTATTCCACGTGTGGCCTTACTAGTGTGGTATAGAGGAGGAGTCCCCAACTTCAGGGCTGCAGCCCACTACCGGGCCATGAACTGTTTGGAACTGGGCCACAGAAGTGGTGGGACGATGAGCGAGTGTACATGCCTATCCCCACTTGTGTGAGTAGCGAGCAACCATGTGTGCACATGATCCAGTTGTATGAGTGGCAAGCACGCTTGTCTGTGGCTCACGCAAATGGAGCTGTGCAGGGAACCATCTCTCCCCACCCCTAACTGGTTTGCAAAGCTGGAAAGATTGGGGAAGTCTGGTATAGAGACCTACTATTCACCTTCTGGATCTTGTTGCTAACTCTCTGTTGATACAGCCTAGGATTGTGTTGACAAGTTGGCAAGCACAGGGTCATCAACCTTTTGGACCTCAGGTACCACCAAACTCATAATTTTAAATCAAGCGGACTAGAGACTTTGGGAAAATTCCAAAAAATGTCTTCAGGAAAATTCCCCACCCTGTTTTCCTACTGATCGATCATATTTATTTGGGATTGCAGGATACCGTCTCCAGCTCTGATCTTAGGGGGAAAGAGAGAGAAACTTTTGGCTTTATGCAAGGAAAGCAGCAGAAGTCTTTCTTTCTCTCCCCCAAACTTTGCCAGAAATGAGTCTTTGTGAGACTTGTCGCACTGGCACACCTCTTGAAGCAGGATGCTTTGCAGGGTCCCAAAGACTCATTTCTGGCAGAGTTTGGGGGAGAGAAAGAAAGACTTTTGCTGCTTTCCTTGAGTGCAGCCAAAAGTAGAAGAAGAAAGAAGCGGAAAGAAGCAGCCCGGTGGCCAGGCGAGGTGCATGGGGCGAGTAGGGCAAGTTCCCCCCCCTCCACCCTTTCCCCCTTCCCCTCACTACCTTGTGTTGTTCGCAATGCAAGTAATGCAAGCCTTGTGTTCCCGCAGGTCATGTGGGCAGTGCAGCCTTGTGTTCCTGCACAGCCTGTATTAATTGCTTTGGGGGGTGCTTTAGGAGTGACATTTCTTTGCAGACCACCAACATTTTCTCATGGACCACCAATGGTCCCCAGCCCACTGGTTGGTGACCATTGGGCTAGCAGGTACTGTGTTGGCTAGAAGCTTCCTTCTTCCCAAAAGGTGCTTCCCTTGCTATTTTCCTGACAATGGTGAGATGGACTTTAAACTACCTCCCAAGTTTGGAGAATTAGGTAATTAACACTTTGATTTCAAGCAGTTACTGAGCGGAATTAATGCCTTCCAGCATAAACTACCTGTTTGACCTGAAGAGAACTTTTACTCAATTAATGGAAGATTATTAATAGACATTTACCCTGAGAACAATATAAAGCCAGATGTTTAAAATATGTAGGATTTCCAAAGGAGAACATTTGCAACATTTGCCATTTTTTTTTTTGCTCTGGCACAGATCCCCAGCAGAATACCTCACCTCCTTGTCTTCTGGCCAAAAAGCCACACACACAAAAGGAAAGAAAAGGTGTGCCATAAAAAGACACATGTTTCTGACAGTTCCTCACAAAATGTCAAAACAAGTCTTACATTATATTTATATTAATGCCATCCGCTGCTGAAACATTATATTAAAAATCCCTCAGGGGTAATTTTCCTTTGAAAAGTACCTCAGGAATATATATATTTCAAAATATTTTTAACTTGTGCAGCCTGGCACTCAGACAAATCAACCATCAACAGACACATAGGGATAAAACAACATCTACATACCATTCAAAAGAGATAAAAATAAAATAAAAAATAAAATAAAATAAAAAAGAAACAAAAAGACCAAAATGCTTCCTCGCCAGCAATCAACAACAAGATATGCACAGTTTAACATCAAGATTAATACTAGATCAATAATTAAGCAGTAAACAAAACTCCAATTAAGGAACTGCCAACTCAGGCAACAAATAAACAGTGAACAATAACTTAAGGAACCAACAAGAACACTCCCCTCAACATTGAGAGGGCAAACCACTGGTATATAAACTGAGAGCAAATTCCACTTCCTCTTCCATCCTGATGATGTTACTTCATTGGGTAATGAAACGTCTGCAAGAAAACAACCAAGCTCAGGGAGCATCAATGACCCTATAAATAAGAACTTTAATTCTGTAAAAAAAAAAAGAATGAAAAGAAACAGCCAGATATTTTTAGTGCAGAAGCAAAATGGACCTCAGTTACACTGAACCGCTCTCCTTCATTCAAACGGCCAAAGACGTTCATAGGGCTGTTTATTCTCCTTTGTTAGACACATCTAAAACAGGCTTCTCACCTGCAGCTTTAAGATATGTGGACTTCAAGTTTAGGAAGTGGACAATTTTCTGGTTGGGGAATTCTGGGAGTTGAAGTCCACACACCTTAAAAATTGTGAAGGTTGAGAAACACTGATCTAAAAGGAATAGCCAAATCTGAAGGCCACCTTCTACTACAGGAACCACAGATCCCAGCCTCCTTCTTCAACAGGATTTTGAAGGTTGATCTAAGGCAAGGGTGTCAAACTGAATTTGTTCGAGGGCCAGATAAGCATTGTAGTGGGCTGGGGCGGGCAGACGGAATGGATGCCTCCTGCAGCACCCTGCCACCCAAAATGGAGCACAGGGATTTTGAATCCCACCACTGGCATGCACGACCCCCCGGTACCCCGTTTTGGCTGCCAGAGGCACCACGGGCCAGTCCTTTGCTATTTCCAGGCTGGTCCCATGTGCCAGATCTGAATCTGGCCCATGGGACTTGAGTTTGACACCCCTGACTGAATGAAATCAATTGAGCCTTCTGCCTACAGGAGCTTGTACCCGCCACGTTCCAGAAGGTATGTGTCCATCAGAACTGCTTATTGCAAATGCAATAAAAGGATGCATTTCGGCCAACCTGACACTGGGGAGTTACGACAAAGGGAAGTCAGGGGTGTCTTAAATCTTGGAAAAGCTGGTTTTGAGGAAAAGCGAAGAGGGATTTACGGTCGCCCCAGCCTTACTCATTTCCATGTACTCCGGGGTCAGCCCCGTGAATGGTTCCAAGACGTAATCCAGCTCCCACTGCTGAGGCTGCTTAGATGGATCTGAATGGCTTTCCTTCTGCTCCGGCCTGTCGTCTTTTAGTTTACGGAACAGTTTCTTTAATTTCCTGGAAATGTAAAACAGCACACCATTAACTCAATTGAAGGGGGGGGGAATCATTCTATTTTTAAGGGACTTTATGCACGACATAGCTTTGCACTCTCTCTCTCTTTCTCTCTGCCATCTGGCACCACAGATACAGGCTAATTCTTACTGTTTGTGATTTAGAAAGCCCCAGCTTTCTTTCTTTGTGTGTGTGTGTGTGTGTGTGTGTGTGCATGCGCGCACGCTTTTAAAATCCACTGACGCAGATGTCCTTTGAAAGTCTTTCAATAATACACTTTTACTCTGCTTCCTTTCATGCGGTTGGTTTTTTAAAGCATCTCGAGAAATTAAATCAGGTGATTCAGAGGGGAGCAATTCATGAAAATGATCCATTATTTTTTTATAACGGTAACCACCCTTCTCTTGAGAATTCCAGGAGAAAGCTCAGGGATGGATGTATTTAGGTATGTATGTATAGGTAGTCCTTGACTTACAAAACTGTCATGCCCCTGTCAGAGTCTGAATCCGAGGAGGAAGACAAACAGCTGACAGGGAATGGGAGTGTGGCTCTGTTGGTTGTGGAGGAGGCTGGGGAAGGGCAAAGTCCAGTTGGACAGAGCAGGGAAGAGGTTGAACAAGGGAAAGAGAGTTCAAAGGAAGACTCAGGCCCACCTTATCTTCATCCTAGGGCACACAGGGAGGAATGGAGAAGAGAACAACGTGGGTTCCCTGGCTTATGGCGGAGGAAAGGGCCCTGATTCCCTTCATTAGCCACACCTGGGATGAAAGTTTATAAGAACTGAATGCTGACTGAAGCAGCTGCTGTGAGCAAACTGTGAGTTTATTCTGTGTTGTCGTTGCTTATCTGTGCTCAGGGGTGGGATTCTACCAGTTCTCACCTATTCGCTAGAACCGGTTGTTAACATTCTAAGCAGCTGGGAGAACCGGTTGTTAGAAGAAATTACTGGCCTAATCCTATAAGGAAGGCAGGAAGGAAATATTCTGGTGTTGCTTACAGAAACTGCCTCTCTGTTAACCCTTATTACATTCTTGGCAGGACTAGACTTCCTGTCTCAGGAACATCTCTGGAGTTTTTTCCCCCTCTTTTGCTGGTACTTTGCTTGTGTAGAGTGACCATTTAAATTTACAGTGGCACTGAAAAAGGTGACCATTTTTCATACTTACGACTGTTGCAGCATCCCCACAGTCATGAGAGGCCAGGTGAGGAGATGCGTGCCTCGATGTGAGTGATATTGAGTTGGCCACACCCAGCCAATAACATGACCACCAAGTCATGTCCACCCAGTCACATGACCACCAAACCACGCCCACCACTTAAGCCATGCCCACAGAACCGGTTGTTAAAAATTTTGAATCCCACCCCTGTCTGTGTTCCTGGTGTCTTTCCAACTGTGTTGAGTTATTGCCGTGCCTTCACATCTAGAATTCTTGCTCCTGCTCTGCCAAACTAATTACTTCAGTTTGGCTTGATTGGATTTTAAGTTACAGTTTGTGTTGACCATGTTTTGGACTGAATTTTCTGCAGCCTAAGGCTGTTCCTGGGAGTGTTTTTCTCCAGCCAGAAGATAACCTGAACATTGGGGGCAAAATTGGAGATAATCAAGGGACTCATTGATTAACTGACTGTGTTGCCTTTGTGCCATGCCCCGGGTCATCACAAAAACATTCATTTAGTGGCCGTTCAAAGCTACAATGGCACTGAAAAAAAGCAACTTATGAGCAGTTCTCATACTTAAAACCCTTGCAGCATCCACACAGTTATGTGGTCCAAATTCAGGCACTTGGCAAATGGTGTGTATTTGTTGTGGCCCGCCAGCGGCCGGCGGAGCAGGCAGTAGAGTCGGACAATAGTGAGGAGGTTGGGGAGGAATCTGGGCCAGTCTTGGAGGCTGAGGAAGGCTCGGACAAGGGCTCTGCATCAGAGGCAGAGTGGGGGCAGGGCAGTCTGGCAGTCATCAGCTGCCTTTGGAATCAGACAGATGTGAGGCTGGGGAACAGTTGAACTGGTTCCCAGCCTACGCACACACAGAGCTGCTAAAAGAAAGGAGCAGTTAAGGATTCAGGATTGACGTGGAAGCAAGGCCACAGGTGGACGATGAATGGCCATCCCATCAGGTTTAAAAGAGGACCAAAAGGGGAGGGGTTTTTTTTTTCAGGAAACAGCTCGTTCATTTTGGTCATGTGTTTGTCCCAGCATTGTGGATCTTGGTCTGTAAACCCAGTTCTCCCTGTCAAAAGTGAGTGTGGAACTGTTTACTGGGTAGCATTCTAGAATTGCTATCAGTTGGAGATAATTAGTCCACCTTTGTGTGAATGTGTGCCAAGCTGTTGGCTGACTGTGAATGAACTAATTCACAGTATTGTAAATAAAGAAGTTTTTGCCTGGACTTCGAATTGACTGAGTGCTTTTGGGTGAGGCCTAGGACAGAACAATATTTAGGATAGCAATTGCAATAGCGCTTAGACTTATATGCAGCTTCACAGGGCTTTACAGCCCTCTCTAAGCAGTTTACAGAGGCAGCCTCTTGCCCTCAACAAACTGGGTCCTCATCTTACTGACCTTGGAAAGATGGAAGGTTGAATCAAACTTGAGCCTGGTGAGATTCGAACTGCCAAATTGCAGGCAGCCGGCAGGCAGCAGAAGTAGCCTGCAGTACTGCAGTCTCACCACTATGCCACCACGGCACTCTGCAAACCATGGTTGTAGCATTGCAGGGTATAGTGGGAGTGTCATTTGCAACCTTCCTAGGAGCTTCTAACAAACCAAGTCAAACCAGATTCGTATTGTGGTTCACCGGTAGCCGGTGCACATGGCAGCAGAGTCGGACAGTGAGGAAGAAAGGGGACCAGTCAGGGATCCTAGAGAGGACTTGGATAAGGGTCCTGCATCTGATACAGGGATGGGGCCAGGACCATCTGGGAGTAGGGTGCTGCCTTCGAAGCCTTCGGAGTCTGGCAGCAACGAGGCAGAGGAACAAGGGGAGCCTGTTCCCAGTGCACGTGTGCGCAGAGCTGCTAGAAGGCGAGAGCAGCTGAAGCAGAGGGGGCGACTTGAGAGTAAGGCTGGGAGGGGATTGCCCCTCCCTTAAGGGATAAAAGTCAGAACTCAATGACGAAACCTTTTCAGGAAGCAAAGCAGTTCAATATATCCCGAGTCCTTCTTGAAACTCTGCATACTCTGGTTGTTTTTTTCTGATATTTCGGGTGGGTTCTGTTATAATTACTTTGGAGACTTCTGTTTTTGCCAGCATTCCCCAGCACTGACAAGCATGAGCTTATCTTGGGGAACTGTGTATAATTAGTTCTGCTGGAAATGAAAGTAATTCCCAGCATTGCATTAAAATAGGTTTTGCTTTTCAAACAAGCTTGTGTTTTGGTATGCTTGACAAGGCCTGGGTCAGAACAAATTTGCTTAACCACCATATCATTCACTCATTCAATCGAGGACTATCGGTCTCATTGAGGGCAGCCAATGGTCCAGGCCTCCGAACCCACAAAAAGGGCAATGGCAATGGCACTTGAACTTATACTGGTAATCCTCAACTTACGACCACAATTGAGCCCAAAATTTCTGTTTGATATGGGAGACATTTGTTAAGGGAGTTTTGACCTATTTTAGTGCATTTCTTGCCACAGTCGTTGAGTGAATCACTGCAGTGGATAAGTCAGTAACCTGGTTGTTAAGTGAATCTGGCTTCCCCATCGACTTTGCTTGTCAAAAGGTCGCAAAAGGCAACCCTATATAGCCCTGGGACACAGCAACAGTCATAAGTGTGAACTGGTAGCCAAGCATCTGAATTTTGATCCCATGACCATGGGGATGTTTCAAAGATCGTAACTGAAAACAGTCGTAAGTCACTTTTTTTCAGTGCCATTGCAACTTTGAATGGTCACTAAGTGAACCATTGTAAGTTGAGGACTACCTGTACACCACTTCATAGTGCTTTAATATTCTCTCTAAGTGGGTTACAGAGTCAGCCTATTGCTCCCAACAATTTGGGTCCTCATTTTATCAACCTCGGAAGGATGGAAGGCTGAGTCAACCTTGACCCTGTCAGGATTGAATTCCTAGCAGTAGGCAGAGTCAGCCTGCAATGTTGCATTCTAACCACTGCACCACCAGGAAGGAGAATGAGAAAGGAAGGAAGGAAGGAAGGAAGGAAGGAAGGAAGGAAGGAAGGAAGGAAGGAAGGAAGGAAGGAAGGAAGGAAGGAAGGAAGGAAGAATAACATTTAGGCTTATATACCACTTTATAATGCTTTACAGCCTTCTCTAAGCAGTTTACAGAGTCAGTCTATTGCCCCCAACAATCTGGGTCCTCATTTAATTGACCTCGGAAGGATGGAAGGCTGAGTCAACCTTGAGCCGGTGAAAATCAAACTGCTGGCAATGGGCAGAGTCAGCCTGCAATACTGCATTCTAACTACTGTGCCACCAGGAAGAAGAATGAGAAAGGAAAGAAGGAAGGAAGGAAGGAAGGAAGGAAGGATGGAAGGAAGGAAGGAAGGAAGGAAGGAAGGAAGGCAAATAACATTTAGACTTTTAGACTGCTTCACAATCCTTTATAGTCCTCTCTAAGCGGTTGACAGAGTCAGCCTATTGCCCCCAACAATCTGGGTCCTCATTTTACCGACTTCAGAAGGATGGAAGGCTGAGTCAACCTTGAGCCGGACAGGATTGAACTTTAGGTGGTGGGCAGAGTTTGCCTGCAATGCTGCATTCTAACCATTGTGCCACCAGGCCCACCCACACTGCATGCTAATGTTTCCAGTCTTGTGGCACAGAAAAAAGAGAGAGAGAGAACACCTGAAATACTTACGGGACACCTATTTCAAAGATATTGTTCTGAATCAACTGTTTCCCCAACATGATGATGCTGAGCTGGATGCAAAGTTCCATCAAGCATCCCCCAGGGGCACACTGCAACAGACAAGAAACACACAGGGAGACATGAAAACCAGACACAACAATCTCCTGGCAGTATATATGCAACACCTAAGTCTGACTTCAAGCATCGCAATTCCAAACTAACCAAAAGGTGCTTTTTCAAGAGGCAGCTGGACTTTCTGTTTTTTTTTTTCTTTGAAGACATTTCACTTCTCATCGAAGAAGCTTCTTCAGCTCTGACTAGATGGTGGGGAATGGAAGGATTTATAGTCCTTGCAGACAGCTGGTCATTTGCATTCTTTTTGGAGAGTCATTGAGGCTGCCTGGAGGTTTATTTGTATTTTCTGAGTGGTGCAAATGGGTGTGGAGCTTTCTTGGAACTGCTGAAAGGACTGTGTCATGCCCCTGTTGGAGTCTGACTCTGAGGGAGAGAAGGAACAGCCGACAGGGAGTGGGTGTGTGACTCTGGAGGTTGTGGTGAAATCTGGGGAAAGGCACAGGCAAGATGGGCATTCAGAGGAAGACCCAGGCCCATCCCCTCTTCATCCTAGGGCATGCAGGGAGGAGAGGATAAAGGAGAAATGTGAGTGGAGTGGTCTCCAGGGTAGGAATTGGCCCTGATCCCCTTCATGGGCTGCAGCTGTGAGGACTGTTTATAAGAACAAACTGCTCATGGCCCAGTGCTGGAAGCAAAGCATGAAATAATTCTAGTCTTTCAGTTCTTATCTGAGTTCTGGTGTACTTTCCAGTATGTGTATTTCGATATCTGTGGATATCTTCAAGCCTTGTCTCATTAATTGCTTCAGTGTGGTTTGTGTTATTTTTTCTATTTATAATTTATATGTATTTTGAGTTTGAATGGAATTTCTTTCTTTTCACAACTGTTTGTGGGGGATTTTTTTTTTTCCAGTCAATGATAATTGGAGTTCTGAAGCCAAGTTGAAGGGATTAAAGGGACTTCAACTGTTTTTGTGACTTTGTTGTTTTTGTATCCCACCCTGGGTCATCACAGTACTATGTTGTAGACTGGAGATAGAAGATGTCATATCCCTCCCCCTCTATGGAGAGAGGGCTCTTCAATTTTGACATAGATTGGCCTTCTTTGGCCCCTCTTTCAAATCCGTGATCCTCTCTTTCCAAAATGTAGACTTTGCTGTCTTCAAAAGATTGGTCCTTTGTCTTTTAAATGCAGATGGACTTCTGAATCTCGTCCTCGTGGGTTTGTTCTCCTATGTTGTGCCATGAGTTTGTGAAGTGGTTGTTTTGTTTCCCCAAATGTACAGCTCTGGACGTGGCTCACTGCATTGTACTACACCACATTGCTCAGTGTGTGTCTGGGTGTGGACACCAAAACCCCAGTCAGAGCTGAAGAAGCTTTTTGGATGAGAAGCGAAATGTCTTCAAAGAAAAACAAGGAAGTCCTGTTGCCTCTTGAAAAAAAGCACTTTTGGGTTTGATATAGATGACTTCTTTGACCCCTCTTTAAAACCAGTGGTCCTCTCTGTACAAAATGTGGTCCTTGTTGTCTTCAATAGAGTGGCCTTTGTCTTTTAAATTCAGATGGACTGGTGAATCTAATCCTGGTGGTTTTGTTCTCCTGTGTTATGCCATGTTGTTGCTATGTTATACCTAGCCTGGTGCATTAACCACTACTACCAAGTACCTCTCATAATCTCCATAATTACGCTTAATAGGGTTGGGGAGAACAGATCAGATACAATTCAAGTCATGGATTATGCTGGGTATTTTTAATGTTTCTATAGCATTTTTCTTGATGAAATAGTTCTAGAGAAGCCAGAAATGACTGGAAAGACTGGAAAAAAAAAAGAAGAAGAAGAAGAAGAAGAAGAAGAGGAAGAAGAAGAAGAAGAAGAAGAAGAAGACACCATTCTTTTGAGTTTGAGTCTATTGTCAATCAATTTCAGCGAGTATTTTAATTTAATTTAATTTTAATTCCGATGATGTTTCTGACATTACGCTGGTAACATAATGCTAACCACAAGGTTTGGAAATTATAACCTCAGGGATCGCAGCAGTGCCATGAAAGTTTGGATAGATTTTAACAAAAAAATGTTCAGCCTAGAAGATTAGTCCTTGACATGTAGTCCTACGACCACAACTGAGCCCAACTTTTATGTTGCTAAACAAGTCAGTTCATAAGTGAGCATTGCCTCATTTTACGACCTTTCCTGCCACAGCTGCTAAGTGAATCACTGCAGATGTTAAGTTACTAACATGGTTGTAAAGTGAATCCAGCTTTCCTGGTTGATTTTACTCATCAGAAGGTCACAAAAGGGGATCACGTGACCCCATGGGATGCTGCAACCATCATAAATATGAGTCAGTTGCCAAAGCATCTGAATTTTGATCAAGTGATGATAGGGGTACTGCATGTAAAAAATGGTTTTAAGCAGTGGTGGGATTCAAATTATTTTACTACCAGTTCTGTGGGTTTGGCTTGGTAGGCATGGCATGGCTTGGTGGGCGTGACTTGGTGGGTGTGGCAGGGGAAGGATACTGCAAAATTCCCATTCCCTCCCCACCCCACTAACCTGCTTTCCAGCTCCATTCTCCTGTGCAGGGCAACCAAAGAAGACCCAGCCAATCAGCTGGGACTCAATGGGAGGCGGAGGATAGATGGGGGCGGGGCCAGTCAGAGGTGGGATTTGCCAGTTCTCTGAACTGCTCAAAATTTCTGCTACCGGTTCTCCAGAACTGGTCAGAACCGGCTGAATACCACCTCTGGTTTTAAGTCACTTTGTTCAGTTCCATTGCAACTTCAAATGGCCACTAAATGAACGGCTGTAAGTTAAGGACTACCTGTATGGGCAATTACCTCTTCCATTCGGTAACCAGCAAACATGTAGACGTATTGCCCAGGGCGTCCCACAAACCTGAGGAGAGACAGATATACATGAGAAATCAGTAACAGAAAAATACACCCGTGATTATATACTTCTATAAAAGAAAAGCAGTGTTTTAAAAAACATAAACATATAAAAAAACATATAAATCCTTCCATTCCACACCATCTAGTCAGAGTTGAAAAAGCTTCTTGGAAGAGAAGTGAAATGTCTTCAAAGAAAAAAACCAGAAAATCCAGTTGCCTCCTGAAAAAGCACCTTTGGGACAACCATGATTTGGATGACGGAGAATCTCTTCAGACTTTCAGCTATACAATTTGGGATGAACACCCTTGGAATGGTGTGGGAGTAGGAATGGATTTCCAGAGGGGAAAAAATTGCAGACTACAGGAACCAAGAGCACTAACTCAGGTGATCCTGAGGACACAGATGAACCTCCAAGTGGCCTCAACGTCTCTCTAAAAGGATGCAAATGAGCAGCTATCTGCAAGAAATAATAAATCCTTCCATTTCTCCACCATCCTGCCTGAGCTGAAGAAGCTTCTTGGATGAGAAGAGAAACATCTTCAAAGAAAAAAAAAAAAAACCAGAAAGTCCAGTTGCCTCCTGAAAAAAAGAATCTTT
The DNA here is from genome assembly GCA_023653725.1 of Bungarus multicinctus. Classification (NCBI taxonomy): domain Eukaryota; kingdom Metazoa; phylum Chordata; class Lepidosauria; order Squamata; family Elapidae; genus Bungarus; species Bungarus multicinctus. The sequence continues at coordinate 23,232,534 of CM042848.1, read as the reverse complement.
GCCGTCCCTGTCCTATTGTCCCCATTTATACGTACCTATTTCCTGTATTCTTACTCATGTTTATACTTATATCTATTACCTTGTAAGCGATTGACAAATCAAATCAAATCAAATCAAATCAATCAAATCAAATCAAAAAATAACTGAGAATCTCCATAGATATGTTTTTAAAAAACAGTGGCCCACGTCTTTCTGTTCATCCCAGCAGCTATTTCCATTGGGGGAGGTGGCCTGCTGCAAACCTCAATTTTTTGCAAGCAAGCAAACATCGTGGGGAAACAGGGCCATCTGCAGGTGGAAACCCCTGGGGAAAATTTTTCGGGAATGCTGATGTAAGATTCTTGCCTTTTTTTACAGGTACATCCATCACTTCCCAGGATCCCCTGCAGCGTCCTGTCTGGTTTTTTTGACTGTGATTCTGCTGAAATCCTGTTGCTCCTTTACTGGGCAAATGGAGGAGGACGATTTTAACAGGTCTTCCAAAGAAGGAAAACCTGAAATGGTTTGGAAACCTGATTTAAGCACAGCGTTTCCGGCAAGGAAAGGAAATTCCTCATCCTCCAAAGCAGATGTCCACCCTGGAAAATGAAGGCCCAGGTGTAGCTCTGCAGCTCAGACTTTCAATGGGGCTGCCCATTAAAAAAAATAAATAAATAAAGGCGAATTTGCACATGGCCACGTGCCCACTTGGTGACATTTTCAGACCTCCCAAGATATCTGGCACGGAAAACAAAAGCAGTCCGCTTTCTGCTCGGCACGAAAACCCCCATGCGCGTTTCATGTCCTTAGGAAGACGATGCCAGGAATTCGGCGGATGGAAAGAGAAAGGTTTCTCTGATTCCCCTGGTGGGCTAGGATGGATCCAAGAAACACCCCCCCACACACACACACTAAACAGCACATGCCTGGGGCTGAACTGCAGTTCCTCCAAATGTGTGATTCTTCCCTTTTTTTCTTCCCCAGCCTCCTCCCCCCCCCCCCCCCCCCCCCCCCCCAGACACTTTGGGAAAGAAAGATCAGGATATGCAAAGATCTGTTTGATGGACACTGTTAAAACTTTTGCAATTTGGGATTTTTTTTCCCCCATCGGTCCAGTTGGGTCCGATTCACAGACTGTTTCTGCAAGTTTTTCGGCAAGATTTTGCCTGAAGGGATTTGCCATTGCCACCTTCCTAGGACTGAGAGAAGGGGACTGGCCGAAGACCTTGCCCAGCAGACCCCAACCTTTTGGGCACCAGGGACTGGTTCCTTAGAGAGAGATTTTTCCACTGACTGGAAGGGGGTGTGGTTTCTTGTGCTGCCTGCATCCCGCGGATGCAAAGGTGGTATTCAGCCACCTCTTTAGTGGCCTGTTGAAACCCAAAGGTGCTTTTTTAGGAGGCAAGTGGACTTTCCTTTTGTTTTTCTTTTGAAGATGTTTCACTTCTCATCCAAGAAGCTTCTTCAGCTCTGACAGGATGGGGGGGAATGGAAGGATTTATACTCCTTGCAGACAGCTGGTCATTTGCATCCTTTTAGAGAGTTGTTGAGGCCACCTGGAGGTTTATCTGTGTCCTCAGGGTCACCTCAGTGGTGGAAATTGTAGTCTGCAATTTTTTTTCCCTCTGGAAATCCATTGCTACTCCTACACCGTTCAAAGGACCATCATCCCAAATTGTATAGCTAAAAGTCTGTAGAGATTCTCAGCCACCCAGGTCATGGTTGTCTCAAAGGTGCTTTTTTCAGGAGGCAACTGGACTTCCTTATTTTTTCTTTTGAAGACATTTCACTTCTCATCCAAGAAGCTTCTTCAGCTCTGGCATAATAGTGGGGAATGGAATGGAAGAATTTATATTCCTTTATATAATATATATTTATATACATTATATATATTTATATTCCTTTATATTCCTATATTCCTTCCTTTTAGAGGGAAGGATGCAAATGGCCAGCTGTCTGCAAGGAATATAAATCCTTCCATTCCCAGCTATCCTGTCAGAGCTGAAGAAGCGTCTTGCATGAGAAGCAAAAATCTTCAACAGAAAAAAACCAGAAAGTCCAGTTGCCTCTTGAAAAGCACTTTTGGGACAACCATGACCTGTTCTGGATGACTGAGAATCTCCACAGACTTTTGGCCTGGTGAAAGTTACAATGGCACACAAAAAAAATGTGATTTATGACTGTTTTTTCACACTTGGAATTGCGACAATTCCTTACAGTGATGGGATGAAAAAGAAATCAGGTGCCTGTAATTATGACAGCTGCCTATCAGGTCATCACTCTTTATAATTTTCCCAGCTGGCTCCTGACAAGCGACGTCAATGGGGGAAACCAGATTCTCTTAATATCCACACGTATCATTTAACAACTGCAGTGATTTGCTTAACAACTGTGGGGAAAAAGGTCTTAAAATTGAGCAAAGCTCACTTAACAACTGTCAGTGGAAATTTGGGACTCATTTGTGATCGTAAGCCGAGGACTACCGGTACTATAAATGCAGTTAAAACCTATAACCCCATGAGTAGAGGTGGGATTCAAATTTCTTAACAACTGGCTTTGTGGTGTGGCCTAATTTGTGGGTGTGGCTTGGTGGTCACGTGACTGGCTGGGTGTGGTTTGTATGTAAATATTATAAATATTTATGTAAATATTTATTAAAAAAGAGCAACTATTACTCAAAATCAGGCAAAGCAGGCAGGCAGATTGAGTTGCTCCCAGAATCACAGATTCACTCAGAGATCTACCTTTCTGCAATCTGTTGCCTGAATCTGTCATATAAAATTTGCTTGCAAGCAAACTCACAAAATTAACTCACAACACACTATGTATGTAAATAATGAATTTTTTTTATAAAAAGAGAGAGCAACTTTTACCCAAAACCAGGCAAAGCGGGCAGGCAGAGTGAGTTGCTCACAGAATCACAGATTCACTCAGAAATCTACCTCTATTCACTCAGAGATCTCTGATCTCTCAGAGATCTGCAATCTGCTACCTGAATCTGCACTGAAAAATAGAAGCTTCAGTCCTAAGGAAAGTTCAGCTCTGTTTTTAGATTAGCTAGAAAGCAAGAAATCCAATGATTTAAATCTAAATCTCCCGGTACAGCAAAACAGCTGATGGTGAGGAAAAAAAAAAGGAAAAATAGCAACTTACCAAAGGCAGGCAAGTTGAATGGCACGCATGCCAGGTAAGGAGTGAGTGGGCGGGAAGGGGAGGGGCCAGCCAATGGTGCAATTTGCCGATTCTTCGAACTGCGCAGAATCATAACAACCGGTTCTATAGAACTGGATTGACCAGGTAGAATCCCACCCCTGCCCATGAGCATCACATAGCAAAACTATTACAACAATAACAAGCCAAACTGGAGTCATGTATTAAAACCAAATGCTAATAAATCTGATCCAACTTACCTTCCCTTAAAAAATGCCACGTAAAAAATGGGCGCGTAAGAATTTACAAATTTCAGCAGGAAAGCCTTCAGAATTAACCTCTCCTCAAATGTTTTTTCTGTTTTGGGTACCTCTGCCATGAAGAAAACATGAAGGAAAGAAAACTTGTTAAGCGTTACTCATGCCAGTGATACAAACAAAGCAATTATAGTTTTGCAGTTTCCAGGAAAATATAGAGCCTGGATTTCGAAAAGTCATACTCTGATTCAGTCAAGCTGTATGCTGTCATTCAAAGAGTCCTAATTTCATTTTATTCTGGGGAAAAAAAGAATTTGCAGGGAATGAAGGCGTTTCGATACCAGCCTCCAACAAGACATGGGATGTGCTTGTACAAGCCATACGAGATTAATTGCTGGCTTCAAACTTAGTTTGCACAAACTAAACACTTGTTTTATTTTTTATTTTATTTTATTATTTTAATTTATTTTTATTTTATTTGTTTTTATTTTATTTGTTTTTTATTTTACTATTTCCCACCTTTATTACTGTATAAGTCAAGGTGGCAAACATAAAGAATGAAAAGAGGGTGGTGAAAATATCTACAGACCCCTCACATCCTGGACATAAACTGTTTCAACTCCTTCCCTCAAAACGACGCTATAGAGCACTGCACACCAGAACAACTAGACACAAGAACAGTTTTTTCATGAACATCATCACTCTGCTAAACAAATAATTCCCTCAACACTGTTCAACTATTACAAAGTCTGCACTACTATTACTATTAATCTTCTCATCGCTCCTTATCACCCATCACCTCCCACTTGTGACTGTATGACTGTAACTTTGTCACTTGTATTCTTATGATTTATATTGACTGTTTCCTAATATGATTTGATTGCTTATTGTACTCTATGACTATTATTAAGTGTTGTACCTGATGATTCTTAACGAATGCATCTTTTCTTTTATGTACATTGAGAGCATTTGCACCAAAACAAATTCCTTGTGTGTCCAATCACACTTGGCCAATAAAGAATTTTATTCTATTCTATTTTCCTTCTTATTTTCCCCCAATAACAACCCTGTGGGGTGAGTTGGGCTGTGAGGGAGTGACTGCCCCAAAGTCATCTAGCTGTCTTGCAGGCCTAAGGCAGGACTTGAACTCACAGTCTCCTGATTTCTAGCCTAGCACCTTAACCACTAGACTGACATTGGAAAACCCAGAAAATCCTCAAGACCTCTGTCAGCCTAGGACTAAGTGGTGGTACCTGAATTCATCTTATGTGAGCTGTGTCTGTTTCTCAGCTCTTCCCACTCCGCCCCCAATTTCAGACAGGGATGCTTCTGTTTCCAAGTCCAACATCTTTCCTAGTTCTTCAGCTCCATGACAACCTTCAACAAAGATGTAATTGCTCCTTCTCAGTTGGGGGCCCTGCTCCACCTATATTCATGGGATCATGTTTTTTGGCTTTACTCTGAAGAAAATATTGGATAATCATTGGTCCAGGATGGCATAACCAAGGACTTCTGTTTAGGGAGGGAGTTGGACTAGAAAACCGCCAAAGTCCCTTCCAGCTCTATGATTCTATAAGTCCATGTTTCCGTGCTTCTGTGATTCTATGACCTATGTTTCCAGAGTGAGAATTCCTTTCATTCATTAGTGGAAGTATGAAAAGAAACAATGAAGAGAAGAAAAGAAGGAGAATATATGGCAAGAGAGATGCCTGGAGAATAGTCATAAGGGTGAAGTAGCTTACATCAGCCTTCCTCCTCCTTTTCATTGGTTGGACCAGAGGAGATTGGGAGAAGTCCAACATCTTCCCCAGTTCTTCTTCAGCTCCACAACAACCTCCAAGAAAGACATGGTTGCTTCTTCTCAGTTGAGGCCCCTGCTCTACCCATGTTCTTGGGGGCATGCTATTTTTTACCTTATACTCTGAAGAAAAGATTGGACAATCATTGGTCCAGGATGGTATAAGTAAGGACTTCTGATTAGGCAAGGAGATGGACCAGAAGACCTCCAAAGTCCCTTCCAACTCTATGATTCTATGATTCTATGTTTCCATGATTCTAAGATTCCATTATTCTATAGTTCTATGATTCTAAGATTCCATAGTTCTATGGTTCTTTGATTCCACGATTCTAAGATTCCATGATTCCATGGTTCTATGATTCTATGATTCCACAATTCCATCATTCTATGGTTCTATAATTCCATGATTCTAAGATTCCATGATTCTATGGTTCTATGATTCTATAATTCCATGGTTCTGTGGTTCTATAATTCTGTGATTTCACAATTCCATGGTTCTATGATTCCATGATTCTATTGATCTATGATTCCACGATTCTATAATTCCATGATTCCATGGTTCTATGATTCTGTGACCCAAGTTTTTAGAGTGAGAATTCAAATTAGTGGAAGAATGAGAAGAAACAACAAAGAGAGGAAAATAATGAGAATATATGGCAGAAGGGATGCCTGGTACATTGAGGAACACTTATAAGGACTCCTTGAGGTGAAGCAGCTTACATCAGCCTCCCTCCTCTTTTTTATGGGTTGGACCAGAGAAGATTGGGAGAAGCTGAAGTGATTCCTTCCTTTCTATTCTGTCTAAAACTAATCATCACGATCTAGTCCTATAAGGGGATCTACATGAGCCAAAGCACATTGTTGCAATCTGCTTCTTGGGAAAACCAAAAAAAAAAAAAACACTAGCAATTCTATTTTCATGCTTATTAAAGCATGATTGGGAAATGTTTTCACAATTTTCTTCCCAAAGCATTCCAAATATATACACAAATGATAGGTTTTTAAAGAAATAATTTAACAGACCACTGCAACAGCCTTTAATTTAAGTGTTAGCCACAAATACTTAATAATAAGTTAAACTCCACTCTTGACATTATTTTTTTCAAGAATTTTCATGTTGTGGGTGTCTGAAACAGGGTAGGGAAGGACTGCATCTCCCCTTCAGCTGAAGTAAAATGTGATTATTATTATTATTTTTTAAAGAGACTGATTTCATTAAAAAAAATACACTACAGAATATAAATTACTCTGCTTAAAACTTCCACTTTACAGAACCCATGGATTAAAATTTACAAAATTATAGAAGCATCTTAATAAAGAAGAATTATTAGTTTTTCTCTTGTAAGGTACAATTAATTCATCTTTAGTGTCAGATGAAGGTCTTCTGTTAATTTACTGAATTGTATTTGCCCATTTTGCTGCTTTCTTTCTCTCTCACAGTCACAAATATCTTCACTAAAGGTACTATTCCCAGCAGTCTACTGGTAGGTGTTCTGACCCAGCTCCCCAAACATGACAAACCCTCTAACGTGAACTCAAAAGATTCCTTTAATTAGGGATGCTGGCAGCCCTTGCAAAAAGTTTCTCTCACAGGTTAACAAGTCCGTCTGGCCAGAAGATGAATAATTGTCTGCCACACCTATTCATCTCCGCCCCTTGCCTTTTATCCCCAGAGCTAGGATGGGGCCTCACTAGCAGCTGTGGCTCTTCCGTCCCAAGGACCGGCCCATAGATTTCCACTGTTCTCCTCTCCTCTGCCTTCTGTGCAGCTGTGCATCAGGTACTGGACCCAGCTGTTCCTCTTCTTCCACATCAGCCACCTCCAGACCTGGGGGCTGTTGACTCTCCATCTGAGGGCTGACAGATGACCCAGATTTCACCTCTATCTATCTCTCTGCCAGCTCCATTCCCTCTTCCCATTCGGAGCTCCCAGGTTGCCCTGATGCTGATCCTGACTCCTACGCCTCTTCCTCCTCCTCTGATTCAGCTGCTGGGGGGCCCCGAAGGTGGACAGGCCACAACAGTGGGATCTGATGAGAAGCTGTGTGTCCATGTGCTGAACAAGGGACATTCCACGGGAACATGACATCCTCAAGATCCCCAGGCAGCAACTTTTCCTTCTTTTCCCACACCTTAGAAAAGAAGTACCTGAACAAACTCAAAATAGATTTCAAGCAAGCAGGGAAAAGAGGATGAAGTCAGAAAAGACCAAATCAAAGAGAAGAGGAAGAAGGCACAAACAGAGAAAATTAGCTTGGAAAAGTGGAAGGCAGAAAGAAGATGCAGAATCAAAGATCCGGATGTGAAGGGACAAAAGATGGGTTTTGCCACTGTAGGAGAGCATGTGGCAGAACCTGGGGGTGTATTGAAAAAAGGAACCAGCCTAGCATCCCTACATAGCCACAAAGTCCAAGACCAAGTCCAACTTCCCTTGAATTCCATTGACCCTTATCAAACTCTAAGCAAGTGCTAAAGTAAGTTGAGAAGATTCTTGTTCTTGAGTAGCAATTACTCACAGTCACTCATGCCCTAGTCACTTCCTGTTGCAATGTGCTCTACACGGGGCTGCCCTTGAAGAGCATCCGGAAGCACCAGAAGGTGCAAAATGCAGCGGCCCACATGGTTTTGTGCAGACCCCGGTGTTTACATGTTTTGCCTCTCCTGCAGGAACTGCATTAGTTGCCAATTTGATTCCAGGTGCAATTCCAGATGCTGGTTGTCCCCTTTAAAGCCTTTCATGGCTTGGGATCAGGTTATCTCAGGGAACATCTCTTGCCGGTCACATCTACCCGACCCATTAGAGCGGGGAGGCAGGGAATGTTGCAGGCCCCATCTCTGAGGGAGATACACCTGGTGGGACCCAGAAGAAAGGCCTTCTCGTGGTGGCTCCCTCTCTCTGGAATATCATCCTCCCAGAGATTATAATGCCCCCTGTGTTAATACTCTTCCAGAAGGCACTGGAGACTTGGTTTTGCCAGCAGGCCTGGGGAACCAGAGCGGGATGAAGCCCATCAAATGGCTCATGTGATCTGCTGTCGTTGGGGCGGAGGGTGGGAGTTGTGGGGTGGTTTTTTATTTATTTATTATTATTTTTTCCAGATTTTATTCTATTGTACTTTATTAATTTATTTGATTCTTTTTGTTAGTTTTTATTGTTTTTTATTTTTATTTTTTGTTTCAAATATGGTTTTACATTGGGTAAGCCGCCTCGAGTCACTATTGGGCAAAAAGGCGGCAATATAAATTAAATCAATCAATCCATCGATCAATTTAATTGGACCTTCATGGGTGGACCTGGTCTTTCCCCCTGACAGCTATTGGTATATGTCAGGACTGAGGACCACTCAACTTTGGCAACAAGATTGGGGAAGAAGAGTTCAATGGAGGCCATCCTGAACCCTTTTGGTTGTCCAAGCAGCTATGTTTCCATGAAAGGAAACACCGCCACTCTTCCTATGTCTATTGCATAGTGAGGGTCTGCCCACACTTTCTGCCTCCACATCACTTTTTCTGTACACTGAAGGAGAACCTGCTGGTCCAAAGGGGAATCCTGTGGTTGCTTCTAAGGTAACCCCCTGCTATGAATAAGCAGAAATGGAGAAATGGAGAGAATACCATCCCCCACCCCCCAAATACCATCTCTAGTGGTTGAATGGAAAGGAGGAACTGGCAATCCACCATCACTGATGTTCAAACCACAAAGCATTCAGCTGGTTTTGTGGCTGGGCAATTCACAAATTAAGTCAAAGAAAACCTGAGGAACCTCAAGAACTTAGTTGTCCTAAAAGTATTTTTTTTTCAAGAGGCAACTGGACTTTCTGGTTTTTCTTTGAAGATGTTTTGCTTCTCATCCAAGAAGCTTCTTCAGCTCAGAAAAGAAGAAACTTCTTGGATGAGAAGAGAAAAATCTTCAAAGAAAATCCAGTTGCCTCTTGAAAAAAAGCACCTGTTCTGACCAAGGCTTCTGAGACTGTAATTAAGCACATGCTTAGTTACAACAACTCTTGTTTTATTTCAACGCTGGGAATTATGTGCATTCCCAGCCTGTAATGAGTCTCAAACAGTCTCTCAAGATAAGTACCCACCTTTCTCTCTTTTGAAGTGCCGCCAATAACTAAAGTGCCAAATGAACTATAAAAAAAACCCAACCGAAGTACAAAGTCCACACAGAGCTTCAAAGATTAATCCAAACAGAGCGAACGACTTTACTTCCTGCAAAGATTTCTCTACCTTAGCCTGTCCTTTATACCTGATGGGAGGGGCAATCACCTCCCAGCCTTACTCCTGAGTCACCCCTTTTGTTTCAGCTGCTCTTGCCTTCTAGCAGCTCTGCATACCCGCTGGGAACAGGCTCCCCTTGATCTTCTGCCTCGCTGCTGCCAGACTCCGGAAGCTCCAGAGTCAGCACCCCACTCCCAGATGGTCCTGGTCCCATCTCTGCATCAGATGCAGGACCCTCGTCTGAGTCCTCCCCAGATTCCCAGACTGGTCCCCATTCTGTGCCATCTGCACAAGCTGCCAGCGAACCACAATGAGACAACTATGACTTGGACGACTGAGAATCTCCATAGATACTCAAGAACTTAGTAAGTGCAAATGGGTGCAGCAATAAGATCAGGTGAAAAAGAAGGTCCTGGAAGGAAAATGTTTACTTATGATAAGTTGCTTATGTCCAGAAAAAAAAAAAGCAAGATTACCCATTTCGGTCAATTTTTTGGCAACAACTCCGTAAATCTCATCCAGGATTAGAATCACCACGAGGTTTATGATGACTGCTGTCGCTGTCACAGTGACTCTCACGTTGGACTTGGATGACCCATTGGTGCTCATGGAGAGTGCAGCCGCTAAGGTTATCCGGTATGCAATCACACCAAAGACTATGGAAAAAGTCAGTGAAATCTGGAAAAGAAAGGAAATATTAATAGAATGATGTACAGTATGTACTATTTAGTATGTTCTTATGGAGCTCAGTGATCATGGCTGAATAATGATGGGGTTAAAGAAAGAGGAAAAACATTATTGCTGGAAGATTCCATGATCAATTCAGTAGCTTCTTATATTCTTCAGTGATAGAAAATGCTCTTGCTTGTGTTAGGGTGCCTTGTAAGTAGACTTAAGAAAGGTGTCTCTTTATTAGCTAGCTAATTACAATTTTCTGCTTGCTACCATAATATTCATAGGACACAGACCTTCACTCAAAATCTTCTGCATCTGTAAGTTTTCCTTTGTTTTCTATTTGACCAAATCCATTGTCCATTTGTTTTGCTCCAGAAGCAGCGACTCTTTTGGTAATAGTCCTACTACAGAGCCTATCCTTTTTCCTAAACAACAGCAATAGCACTTAGACTTACATCCCATCCCATAGTGGTTTACAGCAGTCTCTGGGCAGTTTACAACGTCAGCCTATTGCCCCCAACAATCTGAGTCCTCATTTTACCAACTTTGGAAGGAAGGAAGGCTGAGTCAACCTTGAGTCAGTCAGGATCCAACTCCTGGCAGTGGGCAGAGTTAGCCTGTAATACTGTATTCTAATCACCGCATCACCAGGAAGGAGAATGAGAAAGGGAATAAAAGAGGAAGAAAGGAAGGCTGGCTGAGTCAACCTTCGGCCAATCAGGATCAAACTCCTGGCAGTGAGCAGAGTTAACCTGCAAATACTGCATTCTAACCACTGCGCCACCACAGCTCCTAAACAAATAGAGTTATCCTTCTGAATATGGATATAACAAGTATTTGCCCATTAAATAGAGTGAAAACATGAAGCCTAGTTGGGTAGCTATTAAACAAGGATTTTTAATTAGCAGGGCAAAAATTATTATATTGAGCAACTCCTCCCAAAGGGTTACAACAGATCATATTTATTATGATTACCAATTTATCTCAGACAGACCCCCTTTTTTGATGTTACTAAGTGGCAAATAGATAACCCCATATGTGGGCAGAGAGAAGTGGTGGGATGGCCTAGAGGTGGTGGCTTTATCAGGAGGCTATAAGGTTGATCCTAGGTAAAGGCAGATATTTCTCTGGGCACGCTGAAAATATATCTGCTAAATATAACTCCGCACTGGTGACAGGAAGAACATCCGGCCATGATTTTTATTGACTGTTTCCTAGTATGATTTCATTGCTTAGTGTACCCTATGACTATTAATAAGTGCTGTACCTGATGATTCTTGACTCTTGACGAATGTATCTTTTCTTTTATGTACACTAAAAGCATTTACACCAAGACAAATTCCTTGTGTGTCCAATTACATTTGGCCAATAATTGTACACTATCCTATTCTAAACACTCTGCTAGCTCCATTCAGTTGCTCAGACTCCACCCCACAAGGGATTATGGGGTGGTTAAATGATGATGATATATGGGCAGAGTGAAGAAGCAACTCGCAAAATAAAAGCAGAAGATCTAGCACCACCCAGCTCTATCCACCATGTAGAAAATGCCCCATGTCTCAGTAGGAAATATAAAGGCACATCTAACTTTGGCACAGCCTGTTTAGATGGATGGAACATCTTACAAATTAACAGCAATAATAACCACAACAAAATTGTGATTTCCGCCCCCCACCCCGCCGAAAAAAGAAACTCCCTCCACAATTAGGATCCCACCCACTAGCCTAAATAATCTTCTTGCTTTCTACTGCTGAGAGAACCACCCTGGCTGGTTAAGGATTGTTCAAGAGGCTGTGGCTTTTACCGTGCACAATCTTGAGGCTACTAATGGCTGTCCAGGTGATTTAAAGGTATTTATTCAAGCACCAAAAGTGAAAAGAACAGATTGTTTTCTTTGGATTAATGGTAATATAATCAATCAGCCAGAAGCCTACCCTCTTAGCCTTGCCATAATATTTGGGGCGAGGCCGAAGCCGAAGGGAGCTGTTTATGTTCACACCAGGACATTTTATGTGAGAATATAATTTATGGCCCTTGCTCTTCTATTGGTCAAAAGGTAAAGGCTCCCATAACTTCAGCAAGTCTCCTGCTTATTCAACTCAGGCGATGGGGTGACGCAAGAAAAATAAATCTGGAGCCTTTATTATTTTTTTTAAGTCCTGCTTAAAACGATCACATATGTGGCTTTCAGGGGGACGTCCATCATTTTTATTCTCAGGAATTGCAAACTCAGGTAAGGTGAAGTGGAACAAAAAGGCACTTTTAAAGAGGTGGTGTGTGCATGCTTGCTTGCCAAGAGGGGGGAAAAAAGTGACCGAGGGCTGAAACCAGCTTGGAAAAGACAATGGACTCAACTTGCAGAGAAAAGCTCTTCTGTTAGACCAGGGGTGTCAAACTCAAGGCTTACGGGCCGAATCCAGCCCATGGGGTGCTTAGACCTGGTCCACGGGGCCACCCTGGAAACAGCAAAGGACTGGCCTGAGGTGCCTCACATAAGCTCTCCCAATCTCTGTTTTGGCTGGCAGAGGGTTTCAGGAGGCTGTCGCAGCTGAAAACGGAGCTCACAGGGGCTGCACACAGTCCTCCTGAGATCCATTTCGGCTGGCAAAGGGTTGCAGGAGGCCGACGCAGCTGAAAATGGAGCTTGGGAGCCCTTTTTCACTGGCAGAGTGCTTGGGCCCCCACAGGCATCTCCCAACCTGAGTGACATCGAGCTGGCCACACACCCCACCCTGAAGACAAACACAACCCTGGTGTAGCCCTCAATGAAATCATGTTTGACACCCCTGTGTTAGACCAGGAGTAAAGCTGAGCTTTTGTGTGGCTGGCCTTGGCTGGCCTTTGTCTTTTGATCATACCTATCTATTTTTAATAAGGGCTTCTAGAAATCGTTGGGGCTGCTTGGAAATCAGTAAAGACCCCCATTCCTTGGGAGAGACATAGAGAAAGACTAAAGGGTGCCATGTTTGCAGATGGGATGTGAGGGAAAGCAGCTAGGAAAGATTGTGCAGAGCATGAGGCCATGAGAGTGGAAAGGCCTGCTCCATTATCAGTAGTTGGCAGAGTTATTTGCAGCCTCTCCCTGGCTGTATCTCCCCATCCTGTCAGAACCAACAGGAGAGGTATGCTCTGGATCCTGTCCACCAAGAAGTGTTGTCTGATGGATCCAGGAAGAGAGGGCTTTCTCATTGGGGACCCTGCCCTGTGGAATATCATTGCCTCAGAGACTAGACTTGTCCCAACCCCGCTGGTCTTTCATAAGGCCTTGAAGACCTTCTTTTAACAGAATGTTGGTAGGGACCTTGGAGGTCTTCTACTCCAACCCTTTGCTCAGGAAGGAAACCCTGTACCATTTCAGACAAATGGTTGTCCAATCTCTTCTTTAAAATCTCCAGTGCTGGAGCATCCACAACTTCTGGAGGCAAGTCATTCCACTGGTTAATTGTTCTCACTGTCAGGAAATTTCTCCCTTGTTCCAGGTTGCTCCTCTTCTTGATTTGATTCTACCCACAGCTTCTTGCCCTGCTTTCAGGTGCTTTGGAGAGTAGCTCGATTGCCTCTTCTTTGTGGCAACCCTTAAGACAAGGGTCTTCAAACATGGCAACTTTAAGACTTGTGGACTTCAACTCCCAGAATTCCTGAGCTATCATGACTGGAGGAGGAATTCTGGGAGTTGAAGTCCACAAGTCTTAAAGCTGTTAAGTTTGAAGACCCCTGCCCTAAGATATTGGAACGCTGCTATTATGTCTTGTTTTGTTACTGAGCCTCGGGCTCCAGGTGAATGGTTTAGCACATATCCCAGTTGTGCTAATTGTTGTGTTGGTTGGTCTGTTATCTTGGCTACCGTACATGTTATTTATTTGTTATATTGTTTCTATCTTGTTTTCAATCATTGTTAGTCACTAAGAGTCCCGTATCTGAGATGGGAGGTCACATAAATAAAACCGTTCAATCAATCTGTCTGTCAGTCGATCAGTCAACCAATCAGTCAATCAAAAGTCTACATTAGACTTGGCAGGAGAAAAGTCATCTCCAGTGCTTTGAGAAGGTCAATTTTGCACAATTGAGGGGAAGATTCTCCATTTGTTGCTGTCAAACTCTGGGCCAGTTTGCCAGTTTGACCGCTGCCCACTTTGCAGGAAAGGAAACTAACAAGCACTCTTGAAGGATGTAACATATGGCAGAATAGAATAGAATGGAATGGAATGGAATGGGTGATTTCCCCCCCTCCCTCTTCTTTGTGGCAGTCCCTCAAATACTGGAATGCTGCTATCATGTCCCACTAATCCTTCTTTTCTATTTTCTAAATTAGACAAACCCAAATCCTGCAATTGTTCTTCATATGTTTTAGTCTTCAGGCCTTTGATCACCTGAGTTGCTCTTCTTTGAACTTTTTCCAAAGTCTCAACAACTTTTTGGTACTATAGCGACCACAAAAGAAGCAGCAACGGCCCACTATGTACAAGGAAGCCATTGCACAAAATTCATGTCTGTTGTGTAATGATCTCACAGTTTTCATGACATGCCTCTTCCCTTCTCCTTCCCCCCCCCCCAACATTCCTGGGACTGGCTGCCAGGAACCATCTCATCTAAGACACCAAGAAGCCATTATCACCAGCTGACATGAAGAACTTAACATAGGCATTACTGGCCCATTCCAAATACTTCAATCTATCAATCACGTTTTATTGATCAAATGTCAAACTCTGCACCAGAGATTAAGTCATACTTTGGATTTGGCTGACAGGGGCTGGAAGGACTGCCAAAGTAATCTATCTCTCTGATAGGGGTATTTCAGGTGGAAGATTTATACGGGAAAAGACAGTTGAAGGAAACTTGAAGGTATCAGTGCAAGTTTTCTATAAACCTCAAGGAAAAAAAGATAAGGAGAGTTACCATAAACAAGATGGAAGCACAGTTCACTAAGTAGCCAGATGTGCGGTCTCTCCAGGTGAGTTTTTCCTCTTCCTCCTGGAACAAGATAGAAGGTTGAAAATGGAAGCTGCAAAACTATACCATGTTAAATAAGCAAAAAGACACTTAGGTAATAATCAATAACATAATAATAAAAAAGCAAAGGCAGGCTCAATAGTAATAGGCATTTTGTGAGCAATCCCAAAACAACTGGAGCACCACTTGAACACCATTGGCATTGACACATTCCCCATCAGTCAATTGCAGAAGGCAGCTTTGCTTGGAACAACTTACATCCTGTGATGATATCTGTAACACTATCAAACATCCATCTCTGTCTATCCCAGGAAGGACTCAATAGGTCAACAAAAGTGCCAAATCCAGTTTGAACATCTAGCTGACTTTGTGATGAATCATAATACTTAAATAACAATTAATCAAGGAACTGCCCTGAGCTACAAATAATTTCTTCTATTGGTAATAATTCAGCTTTATTAAACATGACAGCAATAATTCAGTCCAAAGCAGCATAAATGAAAAGTTATTTTGGGGCATTTCTATCATTACAGGATTCTCCCAAAACTCCATTTGCTATCAATAATCCATAGATTTCAATCCAGAAGTCATGCTTTTTGGGTCATAGGTTTCCCATAGAACACTTTAAAATAATAACAATAAAAAATCAAACAGCAAAGGCTATACCGTCTCTGCCAAGATCTATTGTGGAGGGAAGCATTCTCCTTCAGAAAGAGATTGGTGGCAGAATGTGGATATATCACAATACATCAATTCTTACAAGACCTTGCCTCTGCTTAATTGTGTAGCTTAACCATATCTAACATTTGCTCAATAGTAGCCAGCAGGAAAGGGGATTAATATGCCCCAAAGCATATTAAAAGGAAGGGTGCTTTGATGACATGGTCAAAATACCCAATACTGCATTTGAAGATTGATGCTTTGATCTACAGTTGGCAGAATAGCAATCGAAATAGCACTTATATACTGCTTCACAGTGCTTTACAGCCCTCTCTAAGTGGTTTATGGAGTCAGTCTATTGCCCCCAACAATCTGGGTCCTCATTTTACCGACCTCAGAAGGATGGGAGGCTGAGTCAACCTAGAGCCGGTCAAAATCGAACTCCTGGCAGTAAACTGAAGTAGCCTGCCCATACCTCATTCTAACCACTGCACCACCACAGCTCCATGGGCTCAGAAGAGCCCATGTTATTCAATATACATGCTTCCCTCTACATGCCTTTTATCTCAACATTGCACGCAGACCACCATTATGGGGACAAATTTAACACCTCTTAAAGTTGCCAAGTTTGAGAAAGCATGGATTAAGAATAATGCCTGGCAACCAGGAACATGGTGTTCATATTTATGGGTTCCCATATTGTGAAACGAGACATTAACAGCTCCAGTTAGGAGGAACCAAAATTTCTGAGCATCGTCTTCTAGAAGGACCACTGAAAAGGCAACCACACCCTATTTTATAATCATTCTCCTAATCATCAAGAACAACATCTCTACATTAGGCCAAAGCAGGGGTGGTATTCTACTGGTTCAGACCGGTCCTATAGAACCAGTTGTTATGATTCTGCACAGTTCAAAGAACCAGCAAATCGTGCTCCTGGCTGGCCTGACCCCTTCCTGCCTGCCCCCGCCCCCTCCCGTCTCCGCCCAATCAATCCTTATTACACATACGCGACATTGCGCACATGCCTGACATAGCTGACTGCGTTCTCCCATGCCCAATCACTCCTTAAGGTATTTCTTTTTTTTCTCCTCCCAATGATCAGCTGTTCCGATGATCAACTGTTCCGGGACCCCCTCGCTGTCTTACTGCTTCACCCAGGATGCTTCCCTGAGGCCCAGGAGGCAAAAAGGGATGTGCGGGGGTGGGGGTGGTGCTGCACCCCCCCCCCATGCTCCATTTTTTGCCTTCCTGGGCCCTTACCTGAGGGCCATGGGGCCAAAAAAATAAGGGGGGGTTTCTGCAAAAAAAGAAAGCCATACCCACCCAGTTACAGGACCACGCCCATATAGCCACACCCAGAGAACCAGTTGTTGAATCCCACCCATGGGCCAAAATCATGTTCCTTGCTCGAAAATGTCAATGGCCTCTGCTTGCCAAAGGGACTGCCGCGCTAATCTAGCTTCATCAGTGTCTAATTAACTGAACAAATAGGGCATCTGGAAACTTTTACATTAATTTTCCTAAAATGTGTGTCCTCCTCATTATTGTTATGAGGAAAATATGTGTTGCTCTTGAACACTTATTATTTCATAACATTTTGCTCGTCACAAATGAACTCGATCAAATTCTGGAAAACCCGAGAAAGAGCCCGTTATTTGTTTGTCTAACAAAATGAACGATTTGTTCTACGTTTTGGAAAGGAGGAGATTCAGAATGGCACTGAGCGCTGAAGGCTGGAACTGGATTCGGGATTCCACTTAGTCTCGGAATGCTCTATTCCCCTTGGAGACGCGGGGAGGATGAAGTTCAAATTACGCTGCCTTGCCCTCAAGCAAATTTCCCCTGGACTTGGATTCTTTAATAATTAATCCAGACAACTACAAAGCAGCTCAGGGGCCCAATTTAATTGGGATGGTTTGGAGACATGTCATTGCACTGAACCTTGAAGTGGCTTCATTTGACAGGAATTTTTTTTCAATTGAGTCCTAAAGTTTTGGTGCCTTAATTGCAATTGCAATAGCACTTAGACTTATATACCACTTTACAGTGCTTTACAGTCAGTGTAATTGCCTCCAACAATCTAGATCCTCATTTTACCGACTTCTAAAGGATGGAGTCTGAGTCAACCTTGAGCCGGTCAGGATCGAACTCCAGGCTGTGGGCAGAGTTTGCCTGCAATACTGCATTCTAACCACTGTGCCACCATGGCAGAGATAGCAATAGCACTTAGATTACATACCATTTTAAAGGGCTTTACAGCCCTCTCTAAGCAGTTTACAGAGCCAGCCTATTGCCCCCAACAATCTGGGTAGTCATTTTACCCACCTCAGAAGGACGGAAGGCTGAGTCAACCTTGAGCTGGTGAGATTCTAACTTCCAAAGTGTTGGCAGCTGGCAGTTTGCAGAAGTAGCCTACAGTACTGCATTCTAATGACTGTGCCACCGTGGCTCTTAACCTGTTTGTACTCCCACACCATTCAAAGGGTGTTCATCCCAAATTGTATAAGTGTGGGAGTAGGAATGGATTTCCAGAGGAAAAAATGCACTACTCAACTGACCCTGAGGACCAGATAAACTTCCAAGTGGCCTCAATGCCCCTCTAAAAAGGATGAAAATGACCAGCTATCTGCAAGGAATATAAATCCGTCCATTCCCCACTATCCACTCAGAACTGAAGAAGCTTCTTGGATGAGAAATGGAACATCTTCAAAGAAAAAACAAGAAGGTTCAGTTGCCTCCTGAAAAAAGTACCTTTAGGACAACTATGACCTGGATGACTGAGAATCTCTACAGACAACACTTGGAATTCTACATCCAGTTTTGGTTGCCATGAGGTAAAAAAAGATGTTGAGACTCTTGAAAGAGCACAGAGAAGAGCAACCAAGATGATTAGGAGGGAGCTGGAGACTAAAACATATGAAAAAGAGTTCCTGGAAGTGGATATGTCTACTTCGATGAAAAGAAGGACTAGGGATAACATGATAGCAGTGTTCTAATATCTCAGGGGCTGCTACAAAGAAGAGGGAGTCAAGTTATTCTCCAAAACATCTGAGGGCAGGACAAGAAACAATGGATGGAAACTAATCAAGGAGAGAAGCAACTTAAGGAGAAATTCCACAATTAACCAGTGGAACAACTTGCCTCCAAAAGTTGTGAATTCTCCAACACTGGGAGGTTTTAAGAAGAGATTGGACAATCATTTGTCTGAAATGGTATAGGGTTTCCTGCCTGAGCAGGGGGTTGGACTAGAAGACCTCCAAGGTCCCTTCCAACTCTTGTTCTATATTCTACAATATAAATAGCCTTTGACTGGCCGAGGGGTTGCATGGCACTCTCCTTCCTTCAGGGTCCCTGGTCAGAGCAGCAGTTCCCAGGAAGATGGTGAAAAGTTATTATTTCATGGGAATTGGCCTTTGCGTTTCATTTTGGGAAACTAACTTCTGCCACTCTATTTCTTGCCATCAGGATATTCTGTTTTTGGCTTGCTTACTGCCAGCAGGAATTCCCATCAGATCCGATGGGCACCCTCAGGCCTGGGAAAAGACTTGTTCTCCTGCTCTACCAGGGACCTCATCCTCCTCCAGGTGTTCTTTGCAAATGAGAAATTACTACAGGAATGCAAAAGGAAAAAAAAAGCAGACAGGGCCTGAGCTACTAGCTGCCCTTTTACTACAGAGTTCAAGAGCTCAAGAAGAACTTTACAGAACACCAGGAGGGATTGTTGAATGTTTTGAGGATTTTCCATGCCTGCTGGCTGGTGCTTATTGAAAGATTAACAGATTAACACAATTGGAAGGGACTGTGTAAATCATTTAGTCCAACCCCTCAGCCAAGCAGGAGACCGTAGCAGGAGACTGACAAATGGCAGTCCAATCTTTTCTTGAAATCTTCCATTGATGAAGCTCCCACAACTTCCGAGGGCAACTACTGTTCCATGGGTTGATTGCTCTTACTATCAGCAAATTTCTTCATATTTCTAGGTTGAATCTCTCCTTGACCAGTTTCCATCCGTTATTCCTTGTCTGGCCTTCAGGTGCTTTGGAAAATAGCTTGGCCCCCTCCTCTCAGTGGCAGCCCTTCAAATATTGGAAGACCGCTATCATGTCTACCCTGGTCCTTCTCTTCACTAGACTAGCCAAGCCCAGTTCCTGTAACCATTCTTCATATGTTTTAGTCTCCAATCATCCCCTAATCATCCTGGTTGCTCTTCTCTGCACTCTTTCTAGAGTCTGCACTTTTTCTAGAGTTATGACAAAAGCATTGCTGTAGAATCAATGGGAAGTATTTGAGGGGCTGCCACAAAGAAGAGGGGTCTCCAAAGCACCAGAAGGCAGGACAAGAAGTAACAGATGGAAACTCATCAAGGAGAGAACCAACCTAGAACTAAGGAGAAATTCCCTAATAGTGAGGACAATTTACCAGTGGAATGGGTTGCCTTCAGGAGTTGTGGGTGCTCCATTGCTGGAGGGTTTTATGAAGACACTGGACAGCCCCTTGTCTGGAATGGCATAGGGTCTCCTGCTTGAGCAGGGGGTTGGACTAGAAGATCTCCAAGGTCCCTTCCAACTCTGTTATTCTGTTAGAATAAGGAGTTAATTGAAACCAATTATCCTCTTCAACAACATGGACATTCTGTTCCAAATTATACTATATTATCTTGTGATGAGGGTTGTGATCCAAGACCTCTACAAGACTTGTCATAGAACATGCCTACATATTATCAGATGAAACCAGGGGTGGGATTCAAATTTTTTAACAACCAGTTCTGTGGGCATGACTTAGGTGGTGGGCGTGGCTTGGTGGTCATGTGACTGGGTGGACATGGCTTGGTGGCCATGTTATTGGCTGGGTGTGGCCAACTCAATATCACTCACATCGAGGCATGCATCTCCTCGCCTGGCCTCTCATGACTATGGGGATGCTGCAACACTCGTAAGTGTGAAAAAGGGTCATAAGTCACTTTTTTCAATGCCATTGTAATTTTGAATGGTCACTCCACACAAGCAAAGTACCAGCAAAGTAGGGGAAAAAACTCCAGAGACGTTCCTGAGACAGGAAGTCTAGTCCTGTCAAGAATGTAAAAAGGGTTAACAGAGAGGCAGTTTCTGTAAGCAACACCAGAATGTTTCCTTCCTGCCTTCCTTACAGGATTAGGCCAGTAATTTCTTGCTTATAATGTAAACAAACAGTTCTAGCAAATAGGTGAGAACTGGTAGAATCCCACCCCTAGATGAAACTATATTCTCCTTATATTCAGAAATAGCCTATCAGGAAGCGAATTCATCCACCACACCAGTGGCTCTAAAAGTCTTATCAGGGCACCTTGTATGACATGTTGAAGCAATATCATTTTTTCCTCTGAGTTGCAGGCTTTCAATTTCCTCTAACCACAGCACTCAATCTTCTCTATATTACAGGAGCTCTGGGTTAACAGCCTTCACTTTAAATGCCTCCTTTCAATTTCCTATGTCATTAAGCTGTTGCATAAGCCATCGCCAAGAGGGACCATTAACCTCTGGAGGAATCTCTGCTGAGGATCTTAAGCACCCAGCAATATTTTATCCACAAATTGCTCTTCAAAAAGAAAAAAGAAAGAAAGAAAGAAAAAGAGCACTCTGGAATGATGATGTCATCAAGAATAAACGCACATCTGCAGCTATCCTTTAATAAGGTTTTCATTAATGGTACAATATGTCCAGGGATGAGCTGCTGGCAGTTCGCAGAGGTTCGGGAGAGGCCCTAGCTAAGATTCTGCACAGTTCGGAGAACCCCCAAATCCCACTCCTGGCTGGCCCCACTTACCTCTCCTCTCCCCTCCCAAGAGTCCCTACGTGGCCCGTTTTGGATGCAGGTAAGGGCAGGACATGCATGGAGACTCGGGATGGGTGGGTGGGTGAAAAACTGACCTCCCAGAAGTTCAGAAAGGCTGGAAATGAGCCTGTTTCCAACTTCCAGAGAGACTCCAGAGCCCGGAGTGGCTCTGGAGAGGCTACCCTTCAAAAAGACCTTGACTATGTATCAGAATGGTCAAACAAATGGCAACTTCAAATCTCAAATAATAAATGCTCTGTCTTACATATTGGCAAAAAAAATCAGAAAATAAAATATAAGCTGAATAGTCAAGACCTTGCTGATGATCCAAACTCTGTCAAGACTTTGGAGTACTCATCTCTAATGATCTAAGTGCTAGAGGCCACTGTAACTACATAGTCAAAAAGGCATTAAGAGTTGTTAACCTAATCCTGTGTAGCCTTTTCTCTGGTAATATCACACTAATAACTAGAGCATATAAGACATTTGCTAGACCAATACTTGAATACAGCTCATCAGTCTGGAACCCACATTACATATCTGATATTAATACACTTGAGAAAGTCCAGAAATATTTCACAAGAAGAGTTCTCCACTCCTCTACTCGTTGCAGAATACCTTATGCCAACAGACTTGAAATTCTAGACCTAGAAAACCTACAACTACGCCATCTTCGGTCCGATCTAAGTATAGTATATAAAATTATCTACTGCAACGTCCTACCTGTTAATGAATACTTCAGCTTCAACCATAACAACACAAGAGCAAACAATAGATACAGATTCAAGGTTAATCGCACCAAACTCACCCCTTTCCTAAGAGGTCTGTAGGGGGCGTGCATAAGCGCACCAACGTGCCTACCATCCCTGTCCTATTGTTTCTTTATATTTTTCTTATATGTATCCATTTCATGGATTCATAACCATGTATATACTTATACTTGTTATCTTATAATTTCTTGATAAACAAACAAACAAACAAACAAATAAATAAATAAATAAATAAATAAATAAATAAATAAATAAATAAATAAATTTTCACCCCCTTGGAGGCTCGAGGAAAACCGCTGGAGCCCGGGGAGGGCAAAAACACCCCTCCCCCGCCATGACGCAGGAGGCCAATTAGGCCACGCCCACCATGGCCACGTCCGCCCAGCAACTGGCAGAGAACCCGTTACTAAAATTTTTGAAGCCCACCCCTGAACATGCCGTCCCTTTAATGTCGATGCAGAGAGGAAGATTTAATGTCATCAAAATGTGAATCGAAGCATATAAAGAAAACTTGTATAAAATGTTTTATAGATGGCATTTTGCACCAGTGAGATTGGCAAAGATGTTTAAAGATAAGTCAGCTAAATGTTGGAAGTGCCACCAGATAGCTGGGTCTTATTACCATATGTGGTGCAGTGGTGGTATTACCATATGTGGTGCAGCCTGTTCGGCCTGGTTCAGGTGATCCAGTATTATTTATTTATTTATTTATTTATTTTATACCGCCCCCTCTCCCAAAATGGGACTCAGGGTGGTGCACAGCCAAGATAAAATGACACAATTAATAAAAAATTTAAAAGAGATTTAAAAATTTAAAAAGAGATCAAACAGTGGATGGAATAACACTATAACACACAGTAGTAAAAAAATGCTACCGTTTGGTCAAACCGGTAATAAAAACACATCTACTGATTTGGCTAACTGGTATTTCTCATTTTTTTTCCTCCTGATGATCAGCTGTTCTGATGATCAGCTGTGCTGGGATCCCCCTCGCTGTCTTGCTGCTTCTTCCAGGAGGCTTCCCTGAGGCCCAGGAGGCAAAAAGGGGCATGCGGTGTGTGTGTGTGTGTGTGTGCTGTGTGCCCCCCCGCCCCACGTGCTCTGTTTTTTGCCTCCTGGGCCTCAGGGAACCCTTCTAGGAGCAAAAATAGTCTCCCAGAAGGCTGCCCTGAAGCCCAGGAGGCCAAAAAATGGAGCACAGAGGGTGTAGTGGGTGCTGCACAAAAGAAGAAGAAGCCACACCCACCCAGTCACTTGGCCACATCCACCTAGCCACTCCCACTTAGCCATGCCCACAGAACCAGTAGTAAAAATATTTGCATCCCACTCATGATGTGGTGGACATGTGTAGAAGCAAAAAAATATTGGACAGAAATACACAAGTGGCTGGAAGAGATGATAAAGCAGCATACTGGTTTAAAACCAGAAATATTCTTGTTGGGGATCTTACCTGAAATTTATAGTAAAGGGAATACATATTTAATCATTTGTGTGTTAACTGCAGCTAGAATTGGAAAAGTGAAGAGGTGCTGACTGATGAGAATGTGATTAGAAAAATATTAGAATGTGCAGAAATGAATAGATGAACACTTGAAATTGAGGAGAAAGAACAATCTTATTATATGACATGGGGATTATTTTATTGATAGTTAGAGAAGAAAAATGAAAGCTAGAAATAAAAGGAGATCAGTGAAAGATAGAAAGTATGTCAAGATAGGTGTAGGGGGTATGTATACAATATGATGACTGTAATTGATATGACTATTAGGTTTGCTAAGCTTAATATTATTATATTCTTATTAGAAGACATGTTCAGAGGGAGAAATGAATAGATTTACTATAAACATTATTATTGTAAGATTAATAAATTAATACCAATACAATGAACACAGTGATAAATTTTGATTGTTATTGCACAGAGTTATTGTATCCAGATGACACACTGTTTAATGGAAGATGGAATGTTTATATTAAAAAATTAAAAAAATTAATATATGTATATAAAATAAATGTGAATCGAAAAAGGAATATGGGTCTGTGAGATTTTGCCATTACTGAGTTTCATCTTTTATATTGAGAACTTCCTGCAAGCCTCTCGCAATGATTTCATAGAGAAATAAAGCATTGTCTGAAATGAACAGATTTTCACTTCTTGATATTCATTTACTTGTTCTAAAAGTAGCCATAAGGAGATTTGAGTTATATGCAGTGGTGCGATTCAACCAGTGTAACAACTGGTTTGGTGAGCACACGCTTTGCACAGCCTCTTCCATCCCAAGGACCGGCCCATAGATTTCCACTGCTCTCCTCTCCCTTCTGTGCATCCACGCATCAGGCACTGGATCCAGCTGTTCCTCCTCTTCCTCATCTATCACTTCCAGACCTGGGGGCTTTTGACTCTCCATCTGAGGGCTGACGGACAGTCCAGGCTCCACTTCTGTCTCTGTCTCTCTCTCTCTACCAGCTCCATTCCCTCTTCCCCCTTGGAACTCTCAGGTTGCCTTGATGCTGACCTATGCCACCGCCTTCTCCTCTGATTCAGCTGTTGGAGGGGCTGGTGGCCGACAGGCCACAACAGAACTGTTGTAAGTTGAGGACTACCTGCAATTAGCTGGAACTCTACCTGTCTGGATCTGGTCATTTGTGCCTGACAGTAAAGGACAGAGGATTTCCAGGAAATCTGAAAAAATTCCGGAAAACAGGAAAAATTCTAGTTTCCCCACCTCCCCCTATACCAAATAACAAGACTGGAAAGTAGAAAGCAGAAATGTATTTAAGAGAGTCAAGGCAAACAATTAAATAGATCTACTAATTGTACTTTTATTGTGCCAAATATTCAGGTGTATTCCAGACGCTGGCCAGATCTTACTGCATTTGTAATTCAGCTGGAGATTATTATAAACAAAGCAAGCGAGTAAGATTTCTGGTAATTCTTCTAACCCGCTAGACAAAAGGATCCTAACAGAGACTCAGGTTTGATTTGTTCCCAATTTACTGGAATAACCAGACATGATATCAAAGAAATAAGATTAGGGATAAGGTTTCTGCCACATCTATAAAGTAATGGCATCAAACTACATAAAACAGTATTTTATGCTTTATTCCCCTTTACCACAATATTCTTAACATTTTTCATAATGCTACCAGGAAGATAATAAAAATAAAATGAGAGACTGGGCATTCTTATGAACAAGATAATGCACTTAAAAAATAATAATAAGAGAGGGCCCATACCATTCATTAATACTCAAGTTCCAGAGACCAAATAAATAAGGCTTCAAATATTATCTAAAGGTTTCTCTTTTCCAAAATTGAAAACATGAAAGAGATTGTCTATTGCAAATTAAATTTATAGAAACCAAATAATTTCAGAATCTTGATGACCCACATAGATCCAACCTGGACTGGATTCATGGTAATTGGAAGTTCACAAGTTTTCAACTACAGATCAGAGAAGAAATTATGATGACCCAAAGGGGCGTGGCACAAAGGCAACACAGTCAGATAATCAATAGGAGTCCCTTTATTAGCTCCAACTTTGCCCCCAGTGTCCAGGTTACCTTCTGGGCTGGAGAAAAACTCTCCCAGAGAATCAAGTCCAAAACGTGGTCAACAAAAACTGTATAAGTCCAACCAAGGCAAAAGGAGGTCGTCTGGCAGGGCAAGAGAAGGAATTCCAGACATGAAGGAACAGCATTAATTCAACCCAGTTGGGAGGATGTCAGGAACTCAAATAACCAAAGTCAACACAAGATAAACTCACGTTTGTTCCCAGCAGCCGCAGCTCACAGCTTGCATCTCTTTTAAACTCTCATTCCCAGGTGTGGCTAATGAAAGGAACCAGGGCCCTTTCCTCCCCTGTAAGCCATGCAACCCATGTTGCTCCCTTCTCCCTGCGTGTCCTAGGCTGAAGAGGGATGGGCCTGGGTCTCTTTCCCTTGTTCTATCTCTTCCCTGCTCTTCCCAGCTGGACTTTGCCCTTCCCCAGTTTCCCCCACAGCCAACTGAGCTACACTCCCACTCCTTGTCATCTGTTTGTCTTCCTCCTCCAGCAGGGGCATAACAGAAATCTAAGATCACAGCACTTCTATTTTCCAAGAAAAATATATAGCAGAATGCGCAATAGAATTCTGATCCAACTTGCAAAGAACGATGTTATACGCCTCATTAAAAGTTGGTGGTGAAATTCTTTTAGATTGGCCATCACTGTCTTTCTCCTAATTTCACGGTTGTTTTGAAAGGACATTCATTTGCAAGAGTGAGATATAGGCAGATGCTCATTATGTCATAGTACCTACCTGAAATAGTTTATGTTATACACATTTGGCAAAACACTTAAAAAGTTTTTTGGGGAGTGGAATACACGTAGCTAAAATAAGGATCAAAAGGGCCACTTTGTTAGATACAAACAAAGAATATAGAATGATGGAGTTTGGGAGGAACCTTGGAGGTCTTCTAGACTAACCCTCTGCTCGAGCTGGGAACCCTATACCATTTTAGAGAAATGGTTGCCAATTTTTTTATTTATTTATTTATTTGCATTTATATGCTGCCCTTCTCCGGAGACTCAGGGCGGCTTACAGTCTATAGAGCACTATGCTAAGTGCTCAGCAATAGCCTTCATTCCATTGTATATGCCTGCCTTTTTTTACTAGGGCTTTTGGTCCCCCCAAGCGGCATTTTTACAAAGTCAGCTTATTGCCCCCAACAATCTTGGGTCCTCAATTTACCTACCCCAAGAGGATGGAAGGCTGAGTCAACCTTGAGCCTGGTGGGATTCGAACCTGCACTAATTGCAGGCAGCTTGAACTAAGTGCTAGATGATTAACAGCCTGCACCACCAATTCTCTTAAAAGTTTCCAGTGATGGAGCACCCGCAAGCCATTCCATTGGTTAATTGCTCTTGCTGTTAGGAAATTTCTCCTTAGTTCTAGGTTGCTTCTCTCCTTGATTGGTTTCCAACTGTTGTTTTTTGTCCTGCTTTGGAAAATTAGATTGACCCCCCTCTTTGTGGCAGCCTCTCAAACATTGGAATATTGCTATCATGTCACCCCTACATACCCAATTCCTGTAACCTTTCTTTATATGTTTTAGCCTTCAGGCCCTTAATCATTTTGGCTACTCTTCTCTGCACTCTTTCCAGAGTCTCAACATCTTTTTTGTATTGGGGTGACCTAAATTGGATGCTGTATTCCAAATGTGATCTTACTAAGACTTTGTAAAGCGGTACTAGAACTTTTTGTGATCTTGATTCTATCTAATGCAGCCTAGGATTGGCTTTTTGGACTGCTGTCACACATTGTTGGCTCTTGTTTAAGTGACTGTCCACTGGGACTCCAAGATCCCTCTTGCAGTTACCAGTATTAAGCCAAATTTCTATGGAGATTCTCAGTCCTCCAGGTCATGGTTGTCTCAAAGTTACTTTTTCAAGAGGCAACTGGACTTTCGAGTTTTTCTTTGAAGATGTTTCGCTTCTCATCCAAGAAGCTTCTTCAGCTTTAAGGGATAAGCGATTTATCATAAGTAAATATTTTCCTTCCAGGACTTTCTTTTTCACTTGATCTTATTGCTGCACCCATGTGCACTTACTAGGTTCTTGAGGATCTATGGAGATTCTCAATCATTCAGGTCATGTTTGTCCCAAAGTGTTCTGACCCAAACCTGGTTCCAAGAGAGCAAACACAAGACAAAGGCAGCAGCACAACCTTTTACTGTTTCATCTATGAATTCTGTTTCTTCACAGATAAAAGGCTGCTTCCAATTAATTAGCTCCGACAAGAAAGAGCTTTGCCAAGTTTTTGCAAGACTGCCAAAATCCAACAGATAAGAAAATAGTTTACAACACAACAGTCTTCAAATACCAACTGTAATGCCCACAAGGCTGAGTTTTAAAACGTCTTTGCTTTCTGCAAAGATTTTATTCACAGCTGGCTTTTATCTTCTTGAGGGAGGGGCCATTACCTTGCAGCTTTACTCCTGAGTCACCCATGCTGTTGTAATTGCTCTTTCTTATGAGCAATCCTGCGTGCATGCGCACTTGGCACAGGTTCCTCGGGAACCTCCTCATCACTGCTGCCAGATCCCACAATCTCTGAAGGCAGTAGTCCACTCCCTAATAGTCCTGGCCCTTCATCTGAATCTTCGCTCTCCTCAGCTGTCTGCACCTGCTGCCAGCTAACTACAACACAAAGGTGCTTTTTCAAGAGGCAACTGGACTTTCTAGTTTTTCTTTGAAGATGTTTTGCTTCTAATCCAAGAAGCCAGCTCATTCCTGGATGAGAAGTGAAACATCTTCAAAGGAAAACCAGAGAGTCCAGTTGCCTCTTGAAACCAAGTTTACCCTAGTCTATACATATACAGTTAGGTTTTCTTGCCTAAGTGTAAAACCTAACTTTTTATCTATGTCAAATTTCATTTTCTTAGATAGGTCCCAGGGTTCAAGTCTGTCAAGATCTTTCTGGATCTGGAGTAGTGGTGGTATTCAATTTTTTTTGGTTCTGTGGGTGTTATTCTGTGGGCATGGCTTGGTGGGAGTGGCATGGGAAGGATACTGCAAAATCTCCATTCCCTTACTCCAGGGGGAAGGTTATGGCAAAAACCCATTCCCTTCCCACCCCACTAACCTGCTTTCCAGCTCTGTTCTTCTGTGCAGGACAACCAAAGAAGACCCAGCCGATCAGCTGGGACTCAATGGGAGGTAGAGAAGAGATGTGGGCAGGGCCAATCAGACGTGGTATTTGCCAGTTCTCCAAACTACTCAAAATTTCCGCTACCGGTTCTCCAGAACTGGTCAGAACCTGCTGAATACCACTTCTGATCTCAAGCTTGTCTTCTTTAAAATACTTTTTAAAAAAGAAGATAAATCTAGTATCTCAGCTCCTCTTGATGCTACTCCGATGTGCCACACTGTAGGGGAAGCAATATTTTGTCCTGTTCATTAAAAGCAAAAAATCCGATTAGCCATAAGAACAGAACGACGACAGATCCCCTCATATGTCTTACAGCACAAAGTATACAAGAGTTTTTGGAAGCCTGTTAGATAGCTTTTCAGAAGGGAAAATGCATTAGGCAACTCGCTTTGTTCTCTGGAAAGAGAACAAAGTGGGTAGGAATTCATAGGAATTCCATACATTCGAAGTATCACTCCTTTAAAATCACTTATGAGTCTATCTTTCATCATGCACCAAGGGCCTCTGGGATTAATTGGGATTCTCATCTTTAAAACAGGGGGGGGGAGGGGAGAAAAAAACCCCTATTTTTCAGATTGGTGTCAGGATCTTTCTTCTCCATTTTTTCCCCGGTATTTTATTCCGATCGCCTTTATTCCGATTTTAATAAATCGGATATTGTTCAGCAGAAGGTTAAGGAAGAAAGCACAGAACTTTGACGAGTGGGGTCCCCAAGTTTTAAGATTTGGGTATCTGCTCTGGCTGCTGGTTTTAAGGCCAGACTGGTGGTGCATACAGCTTCTCCATCGGTGGAATCTTTCAAGCAGCACTTGGAATGCAATTGCTAGATTTTCCATGCATGATGTAAATGACCAAGTTTCTGGCTAAGAATCAGAGGTTTGGTTTTTTTTGTTAAAGTACGGGTTGTCCGCGACTTATAACAGTTTGCTTAATGACTGTGAATTTAAAAAAAAAACATGGACTGAACTCTCGGATTTTGTACCTTTTAACAGTTCCTTCCCTCCCTCTAAACAAGCGGTTGCCATCCTTTTGGACCTCAGGGACCACCAAACTCATAATTTTAAACCTGCAGACTAGAGATCCTGGGAAAACCCTCAAAAAAGTCTGCAGGAAAATTCCCCATCCTATTTTCCTACCGATCAATCATTCTTTATTTGGGATTACAGGATACTGTCTCCAGCTCCGTTCTTGGGGGGGGGGGGGGGGGGGGAGAGAGAGAGACTTTTGGCTTCATGCAAGGAAAGCAGCAGAAGTCTTTCTTTCTCTGCCCCAAACTCCACAAGAAATGAGGTTTTGTGAGACTTGTCACACCATCACAGCCTCTTGGAGCAGGAGGCCTTGCAGGGTCCCAAAGACTCATTTCTGGCGGAGTTTGGGGGAGAGAAAGAAAGACTTTTGCTGCTTTCCTTGAGTGCAGCCAAAAGCAGAAGAAAGAAGCGGAAAGAAGAAGTCTGGTGGCCAGGCCAGGTGCATGAGGTGAGTGGGGCAAGTCCCCCCCTCCCCGCTTTCTCCCTCCCCTCACTATCTTGTGTTTTCAATACAAGCGACGCAAGCCTTGTGTTCCCGCGCAGCCTAGATTAATTGTTTTGGGGGTGACATTTCTCTGCGAACCACCAAAATTTTCTCGTGGACCACCAGTGTCGCCGGCCCACTAGTTGGAGACCACTGCTCTAAACCAGGGGTCTCTAACCTTGGCAACTGTAAGCCTGGTGAACTTCAACTCCCAGAATTCCCCAGCCAGCTGGCTGGAGAATTCTGGGAGTTGAAGTCCATCAGGCTTACAGTTGCCAAGGTTGGACACCACTGCTCTAAACTTCACGCATCTGAGGAAATAAAATGAGAATACAGGAAGTCCTCACTTTAGAACCATTTGCTTAGTGAGGGTTTGAAGTCACATCAACG
This sequence comes from Bungarus multicinctus, assembly GCA_023653725.1. Taxonomy (NCBI): domain Eukaryota; kingdom Metazoa; phylum Chordata; class Lepidosauria; order Squamata; family Elapidae; genus Bungarus; species Bungarus multicinctus. Next base: position 23,201,669 of record CM042848.1, on the reverse strand, counting down.
CTGAAAAAAAGCTATTTATCTTTTTCACGCTTACGACTATTGTGACATCCCCAGGATCACGCGATGAAAATTCTAACACTGGGCAACTGATTCGTAGCTATGATGGTCGCAACATCTCCGGGGTCATGTGATCCCCTTTTGTGACCTAATGTGATGACCCACGTGTGACACAAAAGTAACAAAGTCACCAAAGTAGAATAAATTCCCTTTAATGCTTCCAACTTGGCCCCAATGTCCAATTATCCTCAGTTGAAGATCAAACTCTTCCAAAAACAGTCTACGAAGGGCAGAAATGCAGTCCAAACCCAAAATAAAGATAATTAGAAATAAAGAAACCAACACAAATCACACTGAAGTAATTAACACGGCAGGCCAGGATAATAAATTGTAGACTTTCAAAAGATAATGCAGCACCCACAGTAGGGAGGACGCCAAAACCCAGATAAGGCTCGACCAAGTTAATACACGCTTTGCTTTCAGCAAGGAGCTGTGTGCAACTGCCCCACTTATATCCTGTTCTCCTAGCTGCAACTAATGAAAGGGATCAGGGCCCTTTTCTCTCCTGTAAGCCCTGTTGCTCCCTTCTCCATTCCTCCCTGTGTGCCCTAGGATGAAGAGGGGATGGGCCTGGGTCTTCCTCTGAATGCCCAGCCAGATTTTGCCCTTCCCCAGTTTCCTCCACAGCCACCGGAGCCACACTCACACTCCCTGTCAGCTGCTCAATCTCCGCCTCAGAATCAGATTCCAACAAGGGCATGACACCTTCTGACAAGCAAAGTCAAGGGGGAAAGAAAGATTCACCTAACGACCAGGTGACTAACTTGACAACTGTAAGTGAATCACTTAACGTCTGTGGCAAGAATGGTGGTAAAATGATCCCAGGGTCACATGATCACCACCTGCAACCTTCCTAATTGTCTTCTGACAAAGCAAAGTCAATGGGAGAACCTGGATTTGCTTAATAAGTTCAAGATTCACTTAATAACCTTGCAAACAGTTGTAAAACTGGGTACGACTGAGCTAACAACCCCTTTGCTTAGCAATGGAAATTCTGTTCCCAATTGTGGTCATAAGTGGAGAACTATTTGCGTGTCTGAATTAGGGTTAGTAACAAGGAGACAATTTCTTCAGGCCTTGAGCCTCTCCAGGTATCAACCACCAGTCCTAAAAAGCCATTTCTTTCTCGGAATTTTTCTCCAAGTTAAACTCTTTCTGAGCCTGGCATTCAGTAACTGAAACATGCTTTGCTGGTACCAAATGCATCGACTTAATTTTAGCTATTTTTCCAGCATTTATTCAATTTATCTTTACGACACATCACATTTCATTCTTTGCAAGGGACTAGCCATCTTCAATTGGGAAAATGTCACCATCCTAGACCAGGCCGAGTCCAAAAACTCCAAGGAATTTCTAGAATCCTGGCACTCTGACAAATCAGCCATCGATAGACACTGGACATTAACAAGTATGGACTCAAACAACCAGCCCAAAAGAGAACAACAACAAAAAACCTTCAGCACCTCCCCATCAGGAATCAGCACCCAGATCAGCATAGATTAACTCCAAGGCTAACATCAGACACAGGGGTAGGATTCTACCTGGTCGGACCGGTTCTATAGAACCAGGTGTTGTGGTTCTGCCCAGTTCGGAGAACCGGCAAATTACACCACTGGCTGGTCCCACCCCGCCCCGCCCACTCACTCCTTACATGGCATGCGCACCATCAAACTTTCCTGCTAAGTTGCTATTTTTTCTCCCCCCACCAACCATCAGCTGTTCTGCTGTGCCGGGAGATTTAGATTAGCTAGAAAGCAGGAAATTGTTGGATTTCTTGCTTTCTAGCTAATCTAAAAGCAGAGCTTTAGGACTGAAGCTTCTATTTTTCAGTGCAGACTCAGGTAGCAGATGGCATAGATCTCCAAGTGAATCTGTGATTCTGGGAGGAACTCAATCTGCCTGCCTGCTTTGTCTGATTTTGGGTAAAAGTTGCTCTTTTTTTAATAAATAAAATTCAGTATTTACTTACATGGTGTGTTTTGAGTTAATTTTGTGAGTTTGCTTGTGAGCAAATTTTATGAGTTTGCTTGCGAGCAAATTTTATGTGACAGACTCAGGTAGCAAATTGCAGATAGATAGATCTCTACGTGAATCTGTGATTCTGTGAGCAACTCAATCTGCCTGCCTGCTTTACCTGATTTTGGGTAAAAGTTGCTCTTTTTAAAATAAAAAATTAAATATTTACATAAATATTTACAATATTTACATACAAGCCACATCCAGCCAGTCACGTGACCACCAAGCCACACACACAAATTAGGCCACACCCACAGAACCTGTTGCTACGAAATTTGAATCCCACCCCTGATCAGGCTAACAATCAATTAAGCAACACCCCAGTCAAAAAACTGCCAAAGAGCCAACAGTAAACAGCCCAGCCAAAGAATCTCTAAGACTGTCCCTACCCACACAGACAGGCAAGTCACAAGAATATAAACTGACAACAAACCCCACTCCTTACCGGCACTGATGATGTTACCCAGTTTGGTAATGAAATGTCTGCATGAAAACAAGCAAACTCCAAGAGCAGCAAGGACTCTACAGCCCTCCTCCTTTTCCTCCTCCTCTTCCTCCTCTTCCTCCTCCTCTTTCTCTTCTTTCTTCTCTTCCTCCTCCTCCACCTCCTCCTTTCCACAATCCCTACCTGCTTCTAGCACTGATGATGTCACCTAGTTAAGATAACAAAATGGCTGCAAGAAAACAATCAAGCTCAGAGAGCACCAAGGACCCCACAGTCATCGTCCTCCTCCTCCTCCTCTTCCTTTCCACAATCCCCATCCCCTTCTAGCCCTGATGATGTCACCCCATTAGGGTAATGAAATGCCTGCAAGAAAACTACCAAGCTCAGAGAGCACCAAGGACCCTGCCTTCGTAATATTTGGGTTACTGGCAAGGCCATATAAGGATTCCATGAATACATCACTGCAGGCACCAGGGCCTCTAAAACCCCTAGAATCAGACACGGACTGTGAAAATCTCTTTATACCATCTGGTGCTCAGGCATCATGGAAACAGCTGCGTATGCAGTACAAAAATAGGGCAAATCCAGAACTATTCAGATCATCATGCGAAAATAAATAAATGCATAAATAAATAAGTAAACAAGTACATAATTAAATAAATAAATTCTGAATGATATGCAGGTAGTGCTTGATTTACGACTGCAATTCAGCCCCAAATTTCTGTGGCTAAGCAAAGTAGTTGTTAAGTAAGATTTGCCTCATTTAAAAAATCTCTCTTGTTACACTTGTTAATCGAACCTCTTGCAGTTGTTGTAAAATGAATCTGGTTTCCCCCATTGAATTTGCTTGTCGCAAAAGGCGATTGAAAGACGCCAGGACAATGCAACCATCATAAATACGAATCCGTGGATAAGCATCCGAATGTTGATCACGTGACTGTGTGGATGCTGCAATGGTTGTAAATCATTTATATTCCAGTGCCATTTATAGCTTCGAATAGTCACTAAACTACCTGAACTTTAGGGATAGAATTGAGATCACGTGAAGTGTCAATTAATGTCGCTTTATAAGGCCTTGGTAAGGCCACACTTGGAACATTGCATCCGGTTTTGGTTGCCAGGATGTAAAAACGATGTTGAGACTCCGGAAAGAGTTCAGAGAAGAGCAACAAAGATGATTAGGGGACTGGAGGCTAAAACATAGGAAGAACGGTTGCTGGAATTTGGTTTGATGAAAAGAAGGACTAGGGATGACATTATAGCAATATTCTGATATCTCAGAGGTTGCCACAAGGAAGAGAGAGAGTCAAGCTATTCTCCAAAGCCCCTGAAGGCAAGACAAGAAGCCATGGATGGAAAGAAGGAGAAAAGCAACTTAGAACTAAGGAGAAATTTACTGACAGTGAGAACAATTCATCAGTGGAACAACTTGCCTTCAGAAGTTGAGAATGCTCCAACACTGGAAGTTTTTAAGAAGAGATTGGACAACCATTTGTCTGACGTGGTGTAGGGCAGTGGTGGCTAACCTTTTTAGGCTCCTGTGCCAAAAATCGTGTTCGCGCTTGCACACTCGCACTTGCGTGCCAGAACCCAGAAGGCAATGCGCACCCCCTCTTGCAGGCTTTGCAGGCCAAAAAGTAGCCCCGTTTCGTTACTTCCTGTTTTTCCGAAAATACTGGAAGTGATGAAACTGGGCTAGTTTTTGGCCTGCAAAGCCTGCAGAAGCCTTCCTCAAGTCTTTGGGAGGCCAAAAAAGGCATCAAACCGGCCTTTGAGGCGTGCGCATGCCCAGTGAGGTAAGTTTGGCTACAGCTCACATGCCAGCACAAATGGCTCTGCGTGCCACCTGTGGCACGGGTGCCATAGGTTCACCATCACAGACATCTATTCTGTAGTGGGATTTAAAAAAATGTACTACTGGTTCTGTGGGTGCGTCTTGGTGGGTGTGGTGTGGTTTGGTGAGCATGTTTTGGTGGGCATGGCAGGTGAGGGATACTGTAAAATCTCCATTCCCACCTCCCTTCAGTGGAAGGATATACTGCAAAATCCCCATTCCCTCCCCACCCCACTAACCTGCTTTCCAGCTCCGTTCTCCTCTGCAGGGCAACCAAAGAAGGCCCAGCCAATCAGCTGGGACTCAATGGGAGGCAGAGAATAGATGGGGGCGGGGCCAGTCAGAGGCAGCATTTGCCGGTTCTCCAAACTACTCAAAATGTCCACTACCGGGTCTCCAGAACTGGTCAGAACCTGCTGAATACCACCTCTGATTCTATTCCATTCCATTCCAATGTATTCCTTGAGATAAAAATTGTAATGTATTTGGTTCCTTGTCCATCATTCTAAAAACGATTTTTAAGCAATTCTAGCTATATCCATACCTAGCTAGATCATCAAAATGATGTAGAAAGACTTGGATCGTTGTCTTAAATTTCTTTCCAATTGGAGGGCTACTGACATATACAAAGAAGCCTGAAGCCTATTAACAGTTTGGGGTCATTTCAAAGCACATGCTTATTGGGAAGGAGTTACAAGTGACCACCAAGCTTGGCTTCCACTGCCCACTTCATTCTTATGATCACTTGATGTCCTTTTCTGGGAATAAAACTTCTTTTTTTAAAAAAGTAGTTAACGTTCCCCTGAGGATAATGCTATTTCCTATTTTGTATCTGGTAAATATGTTTTCGCTATTAGCTGTACCTTAATTTGGGAGAGAGGGGGGAAGATTGGAAAGTAACGTGAGAATTAGATCTCATGACAGATAACCTTCACCAAACTATGAACTGATCCTGTTTCTTTTGCTGCCTCCCTTCTGAATAACAACAACAACAATGGCAATGGCTAAGAGCAGGAAAGTTAAAGAAAGAGACCGAAGGATTAATTCTGGCTGCGCAAGACCAAGCCTTAAGGACAAATGTATACAAAGCCAGAATTGAGAAGACAGGAACAGACAGTAAATGTTGCCTATGCAAAGAAGCTGAAGAAACAGTGGACCACCTGGTAAGCTGCTGCAAGGAGATTGCACAAAGTGACTACAAGCAGCAGCATGACAAAGTAGCAACAATGGTGCATTGGAAGATCTGCAAGAAATATCATTTGTCTGTAAGCAAGAACTAGTGGGATCATAAAATAGAAAAATGAAAAAGTTAAATTGCTCTGGGACTTCAGAATCCAGACAGACAGGCACCTGCCACATAATACCCTGGACTTAACAGTTGTTGATAAGAAAGACAAAAAAATCTGGGTAGTGGATGTGGCAGTGCCTGGAGACAGCAGAACAAAAGAGAAAGAACTTGTGATGACCCAGAGTGTAACACAGATGTAACAAAATCCAAAATGTAAATAAATATCCTTTAATGCCTCAAACTTGGCCAATTGTTCAATAATTCTCAGTTGGAGATAAATGTAGTCAAAAATAGTCTTCAAAAGAAAGCAATACAGTTCGAACTTAATGAGCAGATAAAGGTGAAATAAAAAACCAAACAAACTACAATGATGAAATTTCCACAACGGACTAGGATAAGTAATTACCTAATTCAAAGAGATAATAAGGCACAATCTGTTGGAAGGACACCAACCAATATAACTTCAGCCCAAAATAAAACATGCTTTGCTTCTGGCAACGCTGTGTTTTAACCATCTCTCTTATATACTATTCTCCCCAGCTGCAACCAATGTGGAGGATCATGGCCACCTTCTGTCTTGCAAGCCAAATTGTTGCCTTCTCTGTTCCACCCTGCATGTCCTAGGATGAAGAGGGGATGGGCCTGGTTCTTCCTCTGACTGCCCAGCCGACCTCTGCTCTTCCCCAGCCTCCTCCACAACCTCTGGAGTCATACCTCCACTCCCTGTCGGCTGTTCCTCCTCTTCCTCAGAGTCTGACTTTACCATGGGCATGACTGAACTGGAGAAGATAACAAAATACAAAGATCTACAAATAGAAATAGAACGACTATGGCAAAGGCAAGCAAGGATAGTACCAATAGTATTATGCGCCTTGGGTGCAGTCCCAAACCACTGGACTACCACTTGAACATCATAAAGATAAAGGTTCCCCTCACACATATGTGCTAGTTGTTTCCGGCTCTAGGGGGTGATGCTCATCTCCATTACAAAGACGAAGAGCCAGCGCTGTCCGAAGACGTCTCCATAGTCATGGGGCCAGCATGAGTAAACGCCGAATGCTGTTCCCTTCCCACCAAAGTGGTCCCTATTTTTCTACTTGCATTTTTACATGTTTTCGAACTGCTAGGTTGACAGGAGCTGGGACAAGTATCGGGAGCTCACTCCATTACGGGGTGCTAGGGATTCAAACCACCGAACTGCCAAAGTTTCTGATCAACAAACTCAGCGTTTTAGCCACTGAGCTGCCACATCCCATTGAATACCATAGGCATTGACAAATTTGCCATCAGTCAATTGCAGAAGGGCAGCTTTACTTGGAACAGCTTCCATCCTGCGGTGATATCTGTAATACCACCAAACATCCAGATTTGCCTAACCCAGGTCCTTGATAAGGACTCGATAGGTAGTCAAAAATGCCAAACCCAGTCTGTCTATGATGATGATGATGATGGTGGTGATGATGATGATGATAACAACAACAAAAGTCATGAGAATTATAGGCTTTTCATCTGCAAACAGAGCATTTCTGCGGATTCTTGTTTTGTGATTTAATCTTCCTTCTGATAAACATAATTAATAAGTTCTCCAAGATTCTTATCCCTGACATTGACTTTTCTGTCCAGATGGTCAGAAGGAAGCAATTATGCAAACGGGCTGAGGAAGGATCCTTCGGGAATTCCAAATCTATCCCTTGTTTTCCTTGGGATTTTAAATCAGCAGCCAAGGGTGGATCTCACAAAAGGCACACGAACTAGTCTGTCACAGATCTGATCATAGCCTTTTAGGAGTTTTCTGTTTACAGAATAAGAGAGTGCTCTCTGAGTGTGCTTGTTTTCTTGCAGATGTTTCATTACCCTAACTAGGTGATACCATCAGTGCTAGTAAGGGAGTAGGGTTTGTGGAATGGAGGAGGAGGAGGAAGAGGAAGAGGAGGAGGAAGAGGAAGAGGAGGAGGGGGAGGAGAAGAAAGAGGAGGAAAAGGAGGGGAAGGAGGAGAAGGAGGACTGTGGGGTTCTCGATGCTCTCTAAGCTGGCTAGTTTTCATGCAGACATTTCATTACCAAACTGGATAACATCATCAGTGCTAGAAGGGGGTAGGGTTTGGGGAATGGAGGAGGAAGAGGAGGACTGTGGGGTCCTTGGTGATCTCTGGGGTTGCTTGTTTTCTTGCAGATGTTTTATAATCCAATCTAGGTAATATCCTCAGTGCTAGTAATAAAAATAAAATAAAATGTAATAAAATGCCTGCAAGAAAATAAGTGACCTCAGAGAGCACTAAGCAGCCATCATTTCAACCCTGAGCTACTAATATTCTCCTTTGTTGGTAAGGAATAAGGGTTGGAAGGGACCTTGGAGGTCTTCTAGTCCAACCCCCTGCTCAAAACGAGAGACCTTGTACCAGCTTCCTCAAATGGCTGTCCAGTCTCGTTTTAAAAGCCTCCAGTGATGGAACATCCACAACTTCTGGAGGCAAGCTGTTCCACTAACAGTAAATTTCTCCATAGTTCTAGGTCGGATTTCTCCTTGATAAGTTTCCATCTATTACTTCTTCTCCTGCCCTCAGGTCCTTTGGAGATCCCCTTTTTTAATTCCATGCCACCTTGGTTCTAATTTTTAACAGTTTTTTTTTAAAAAAATAATTGTTTTTATATTTAACTGTTTACTGTTTGTAAGCTGCCCAGAGTTATTGCACCAGTGAGATAGGTAGCAATTAAAATTAATTAATAAAGAAATATCTGAGTTTGACAGGGAATGGTTTCCTTCTAGAGTCTTTTTTGACTAGGTGCATAGTCAGTTTTTATACCTGAGAGGTGGGAGAGGTGTGATGCAGGCAGGGGGCAGTAGAGGGTTAGACTAGAAGATCTCCAAAGTGCCTTCTGTCATTATATTGCTATTTTCAATTATGTCCATTTCCCTAGCAAAATTGAGAAGATGCTAATAGAACATAAAGTCAATCCTTCAATAGCTCTCCAGGCTCTCTTGTGGGGAAGCCATCAAACAGGTTGGGTGTTCTGACACAGTTCCCCAAATACAACAAACCCTCAGATGTGAACTCCAAAGATTCCTTTATTAGGGATGCCGGCAGCCACAGCAAAAAGTTTCTCTTGCAGGCTAACAAATCCGGCTGGCTGGAAGATGAATAGTTGTCTGCCACATCTATTCATCTCCACTCCCTGCCTTTTATCCCCAGACCTAGGGTGTGGTCTCACTAGCAGCGGTGGCTCTTCCTGCCCATTGATTTCCACTGCTCTCCTCTCCTCTGCCTTCTGTGCAGTCGTGCATCAGGCACTGGACCCAGCTGTTCTTCCTCTTCCTCATCAGCTACCTCCAGATCTGGGGGCTGTTGACTCTCCATCTGAGGGCTGATGGATGGCTAAGGCTCCCACTCTGTCCATTCCCTCTTCTCCAGAGGTGGTAGTCAGCCCGTTCTGACCAGTTCTGGAGAACCGGTAGTGGAAATTTTTAGTAATTCAGAGAACCAGCAAATACCACCTCTGACTGGCCCCGCCCCCATCTATTCTCTGCCTCCCATTGAGTCCCAGCTGATTGGCTGGTTTTTCTTTGGTTGCCCTGCACAAGAGAACAGAGCTGGAAAGCTGGTTAGTGGGGCGGGAATGGAGATTTTACAGTATCCTTCCCCTTCCATGCCCATCAAGCCACGCTCACCAAGCCACACCACACCTACCAAGCCACGCCCACAGAAACTGGTAGTAAAAATTGTTTGAATCCCACCATTGCTCTTTTCCCTCAGAGCTCCCAGGTTGCCTTAATCCTGACCCTGACTCCCATGCCTCCTCCTTCTCCGATTCTGCTGCTGGAGGGGCCACAATATTGGGTCTACAAGGCATAGAGGCCACAATATTGGGTCTACAAGGCATAGAGGAAGGGGGGGAGCCCTGCAGCTCTCTACTCATTTTCAGAGGAGGAAGGGGCTTTCTCCTAGTCAAAGGCAGCACTGGAAAGAACAAAGAAATGCCTTCAATATCCCAGGTGGAGGGGGATTTATTATCCTAGCTGAGTGGCTGATTACATTCCTCTTTTCCTTCCTTGAAGTATTTGTTAGTACTTGAACCAAAGTAGTAGCACAGCTTGAGCAAAACCCATCATCATCATCATCATCAACATTATTATTGATGCTGTGAAGGCAGATGGTGGGTGGAAATACCCTCTCTGCCTTTTGACGGGGAGAACCTCTCTTTCAAAGTTGCAGGAATTGGGTATGACTAGTCTAGAGAAAAGAAGGACTAGGAGTGTCATGATAGCAGTCTTCCAGTATTTGAGAGATTGCCACAAAGAGGAGGGAGTCAAGCTATTCTCCAAAGCACCTGAAGGAAGAACAAGAAGCAATGGATGGAAACTAATCAAGGAGAGAAGCAAGCTAGAACTAAGGAGAAATTTTCTGGCAGTTAGAACAATTGCTCAGTGGAACGACTTGCCTCCAGAAGTTGTGGGTGCTCCATCACTGGAGGTTTTCAGTAGAGTAGAGTAGAATAGAATAGGGAAGAATAGAATAGAACAGGGAAGAATAGGGAAGAATAGAGTAGAGCAGACCAGAGCAGAGCAGGAGTAGAATAGAATAGAATAGAATAGAATAGAATAGAATAGAATAGAATAGAATAGAATAGAATAGAATAGAATAGAATAGAATAGAATAGAATAGAATAGAATACTTTATTGGCCGAGTGTGATTGGCCACACAAGAAATTTGTCTTGGTGCAAATACTCTCAGTATACATAAGAGTAAAGAATAATCAGGTACAACACTTAATAATAGTCATAGGGTACAATAAGCAATCAAATCATACTAGGAAACAGTCAATATAAATCATTAGGATACAAGTGACAAAGTTACAGTCATACAGTCACAAGTGGGAGGGGATGGGTGAAAGGAAGGATGAGAAGATTAATAGTAATCAAGAAAAGATTGGACAAACATTTGTTCAAGGTGGAATAAGCACGCATGTCTTGGGCAGAGAGTTGGATTAGAAGACCTCAGAGATCCCTTCCAGCTCTTTTCTGATTGATTGATTGATTGATTGATTGATTGATTGATTGATTGAAGACTGTTTCAGGCTTCATGGACAACCTTCTGAAATAACCCCCAATCTACAGATTTGCCATCGTGAAAATGTCACAGAGCTGGCATTGAAATGAACACAACCAGGGAGGAAAGGAATCAATTCATCCTGATTTTGGAATTCATAAACAGCTCCAAGCCTCTTTGTTTTTTTTTTTAAATGGCCTTTAATATATGACCCCAGTGATTCCTTCTTCCTTACTCAGCCTCTCCACTGGCTCAAGACCTCCTTCATTTACCAAAATTCATGAAATGAATACTCTTTTTCTCTATGCTTTCATTTCTGAATGGAGAGTAATGAAAATGTCACAGATGATGTATGTTTTGCCAAAATTTCATTGTAATCTTATTAAGGGATATTTCCATTTTGCCTCAAGATGTGCTACAGGCTAGGAAAATACTACCAAGAAGTCTATTGCTATTAATTTGTAATTGGGGTAGACTTTTTTTTTTTTTAAAAAAAGGCAAGCAATCACAAAATCAATCATTGTGGGATTGATATTTTGGAGGTCAGAAGTCAGAAAACTATTTTATAACCAGTGGACTCTGAAATCTTTTTACAAGAAAATATAGACGTCCTAAAGAAATGTCTTTACATGCTATTTGTCAAACTATATTTATATCCAGTTTGAGAAATCCAAGGCAAGAGTTTTGTACTGAAATCATGTTATCTAAATCCCATATTGGGAAATTTCTGATAAAACCTGAGAGTATCCAGGAGCACAAGATTTTTTACTTCTTAATAAAGATATATGTGGTATAAGCATCTTTCAAAAATGAGATGACAAAACTTTTTAAACAATGGAATTAAAGGGCAAGATAAGTAGGTGATAAAAGAAACACAAGAGAAGAAATGAACAAAAATTGGGACTGTACATATTTTCATAAATGTGTGAGATTTCAGACATAATACCAATTAAAAGTCTATTCAATGTTTCTGCTCTGGATTATTTTTGTAGATACGATACATCTACAAAAATCACCCAGAGCAGAAAGAGAGAGAGAGAGAGATGATAGATGATAGATAGATGATATAGATAGATAGATAGATAGATAGATAGATAGATAGATAGATAGATAGATAGATAGATAGATAGATAGATAGATAGTAGCTAGCTAGATATAGATAGATAGATAAATAGATAGATAATAGATATAGATAGATAGATAGATAGATAGATAGATAGATAGATAGATATAGATAGATAGATAATGATAATAGATAAATTATATCTATTATATATTATAAATTATATCTATTATATCTATAAATTATATAGATATAATTTATATGGATAATTTAGATAATTTAGATATAATTTATAAGGATTCTCATCTTTCTATAGCAGTGCTGCATGTCTAGCAACAACTAACAGCCCTAAAAGCATAATATCAAATAGAACTGACACTCATTTTTTTTCTAAATCTGCCATTAATCAAACACTAAGCCCATGGGCTCAAAAGAATTTGCAGCAGAATCAGCTGGTGAGAAAACAGCAGGAGCTAAACAATCTGTTTTTTTAGGAGGGGCTCCTAATGATGCTGCAGGTGGAGGACTTAAAAAGATACATTGTAAAAGTAGCCAGCCAATGAATGATTATACCCTGGAAAGACACAACCAAGTGTTTTGGTACTCTTGCTGAGAGCTATATTAATAATGCTTTTCTAGTGAATGATCATGTCTATCGAAGTCATGCAGGGAAGAAATATTAAATAGGGACTTTTAATTAGTATCATCTTCTCCTTATTTATTATCCAGGATGCTTTAAAATTTAGAACATTTGATTTGCCGAGTCCAGTTGCAGCTGGACTGTATTGCTAGAAGCAGTTTTTTTAAAAAATGGGTTTAAGGGTTGTTGGATTTTTTGCACATCTGTTAATAACGCTAGCAATAGCTTGTTTGCTCAATATTAAAATATTAAGCCCATTAATAAAGACACCACGATTTTGCTGGCATCATCAGCGTCTTCATTTGCTAAAGAAAGCTTGCCTATTTTCTCTCTCTTGTCTCTCCCAAAGGGATAAAGCAGAAATTCATTTGACTTTGCATTTTAATATGAGGTGACCTAATTTCTATTTCCTTTTCCATTCCCCCCACCAATTTTGTGATGCAGTTTTTTTCTGGTAGGGTTAAAAAAGGGCATTAGAGAGAGCCACCTCAGACTGTGTGAGCACAAAGGAAAGTTGCATATAAAAATGGAAATTAAAAGAAAAGCAAAGTTTCATCTGGGTTTCTAAGAAAGGGGAAAAAATCATAAACAGATGCAGAAGTGGAATGGAATTAATGGAACTAACATATATGCCAAAAAACTGTTCAAACCTTATAGAAAAAAAATACTTTCTGGATTGCACCCCACCCTTTCCTTTGGGTTTCTGGCACCCTGAAACACTTTCTCAAACTGGTTGTCACACCAGACGTTTCTGAGATGTATCTTGCTAGTGGACCAGTTTCCCACTTCATTGCGACACTGCCACCACGTGTCAAATTTGGGCATTTTCTTCCTCCCTGAGTCCTGAGTTTCCAGTAGAGCGATTAAAGATTACAGCAATAATAAAAAAGATAAATACATTATGCTACATATCTTAATAGCTGCTAGGATTTCCTATGCCAATTTTGGAAGCAGGAAAATGTACCATCAGAGGATGACGTTATAAAATTTTTTTTAGAATGTGCAGAGATGGACAGACTAACAATGAAATTAAGAGACAAAGAAGAATCAATATATGGGATGCCTGGTATGAATAGTTTAAGAATAAAAAGAAATCAAAATGACAATTAGGTAAAGAATAAGAAACTATGTAAATACTTATATCTATATTCATATCTATCTATATTTATTTATATATTAAGTTGAAATTGTATAATGAAAGAAATGTGTATATAGAAAGATAAGGAAATGTAAAAGATATCTTGACGTTGATATAATGATGTATAAAGTTTTATTTTATGTTTTTAAAACTAAATAAAATTTAATTTTAAAAAATAAACAAACAAACCAACAAATATAATTTTAAGTATTTGCCCACTGCCCAGCAATGGTTGGTTTATATTTGGGACCAACAAAGTCTAGGATTTTTTTCACCCTAATTTTATTCTGCCACCGGGTAAATATATTAAATTAGTTGCTTACTAAGGAAAAAGCAAGCATGTAGCTAAATTATTTTTGTTAAACATATCTGTAATGTGCTATTAATAAATTGATGTTCTTTAGCTTTCCTTAAAAAATAAAAATAAAAATTACAGCACAACCTGGCACGGGATAAGGGACATCTAGAACTAGTCCTTAATGGATGAATAAATTGAGCTGAGTAGAATTCATATCAAGTGTTTCCACTCAACAAAAGACACATTGGAGGAGTTCTGCGCTATTAGGAATGTTGTTGGAGACACGCAACGAAAGGAACAAACAAGAGAAACTATAAACAAATGTTTTCTCACAATGACAACACTTTCTCTAAATTCACTATAGATATATATCAGCTTTTCTTCAGTCAGATTTGATAGGTAATCTTTCCATTAGACAAGAGTTAGTGTTCCAGTATTTGAGGGGCTACCCCAAAGAAGAGGGAGTGCCAACCTATTCTCCAAACTTAAACACCAGAAGGCAAGAGAAGAGACAATGGAGAGAAGCAACCTAGAACTAAGGAGAAATTTCCTAACACTGAAAACAATTAAGCAATGGAAAGGCTTGCCTTCAGAAGTTGTGCTCCACCATTGGAGGCTTTTAAGAAGAGACTGGATAGCCACTTGTCTGAAATGGTATAGGCAGAGGTGGGATTCAGCAGGTTCTGACCAGTTCTGGAGAACCAGTAGTGGACATTTTGAGTAGTTTGGAGAACCAGCAAATACCACCTCTGACAGGCCCCACCCCCATCTATTCTTTGTCTCCCGAGTCCCAGTTGATCAGCTAGGTCTTCTTTTGTTGCCCTACAGAGGAGAACGGAGCTGAAAAGCAGGTTAGTAGGGTGGGGAGGGAATGGGGATTTGACAGTATCCTTCCCCCAGGAGTGGGGAGGGAATGGAGATTTTACAGTAACCATCCCCTGGAGTGGGGTGGGAAATCAGAGGTGGTCTTCAGCAGGTTCTGACCAGTTCTGGAGAACCGGTAGCAGAAATTTTGAGTAGTTCAGAGAACCAGCAAATACCACGTCTGACTGGAGTATCCTTACTTGCCATGCCCACCAAGCCACGCCCATAGAACCAGTAGTAAAATAATTTGAATCCCACCACTGGTGGGAATGGAGATTTAACAGCAAGGGTCTTCAAACTTGGCAAGTTTAAGACTTGTGGACTTCAACTAAGCTAACATGACTAGAGGAGGAATTCTGGGAGTTGAAGTCCACAAGTCTTAAAGCTGTCAAGTTTGAAGACCCCTGTTTTACAGTATCCTTCCCCTGGAGTGGGGTGGGAATGGAGATTTTGCAGTATCCTTCCCCTGCCAGGCCCACCAAGCCAGGCCCACCGACCCGGTAGTAAAATTTTTTGAATCCCACCACTGGGTATAGGTCTCCTGCTTGAGCAGTGGGTTAGACTAAAACAGTGGCACCAAATCTTTGTGGCTTCATGGCCCAGGTGAAGGGAGAAGGAAACTGGGCCACACGAGTGGCAAATCAGCATGCATACACACAGCCCTTGCACGAGTGGTGGGCTGCTGTGTATGCACACAGCCCTTCTACAAGCAGTGGGCCCACATGAATGCACACGAGTGCCTGCAGGCCCACCACTCACACAGGTTGAGCTGTGTGCACACACATGTTTTGGCCAGCCCCTCATGTGGTCCAATTCCAAAGAGGCCATGGCCCAGTAGTGGATTGCAGCCAAGGGATGGGGACCCCCAGACTAGAAGTTCCCCAAGATCCCTTCCAACTCTGTTATTCTGTTATTCTTTTCTTGTTTTTTCATTCGTCTTCTTGACCATTGGACCCAACTGTCTTTTTAGTATTTCCTCATTGGCAGCTATTCCATTATTACCATAATCCCTACTGCCAAATAAACCCCCATCTTCTTAATATTTATAAAAATAAATCCCTCCACACCCTTGACAGTGAATGCTGGGTTTTTATGCATGCAACAAATTTATAGATGGCCGAATAGAATAGAATAGAATATCTTTATTGTCATTGCATTCTACAAATACAATTAAATTTGAAAGCTATTCCAGCACCGTGCCACAAACATCACATCACAGTCACACTACAGAGTATTTAAAAATTAAAATAATTAAAATAATAATAATTAAAAATCTAGTCTAAAACTTATCTAAAACATATAGTAAGTTAGATAGTTTAAAAATGCCACTATATACATAGGGCTAAATCACATATGCATTGTTTGATTCAAGACAATTATTGCCTTGGAAAAGAAACTGTTTCTCAGTCTATTAGTCCTCATTTTAAGACACCTATAACGCCTCCCTGATGGTAACAGTTCGAAATATGAATGTCCTGGATGAGAATGGTCTGTGGAGATTTTTAGTTCTCTAGAGAGGAATCTGGTCTTTGCAATCTCTTCCAAAAAAGAAAGAGAGCAACCGATGATTTTTTGTGCTGTGTTTATAACTTTCTGGAGCATCTTCTTATCCACTGCAGAGCATCCAGCATACCACACCGTTACACGGTATACCAAAATGCTCTTGATGGTAGAACAGTAAAAAGTAACCAGCAACTTCTCACCCAGACCACTCTTTTTCAGCAGCCTCAGAAAATGCAGGCACTGTTGGGCCTTCTTTGCAGTGGCCATAGTGTGGACTGATGACGTAAGGTTGTCAGAAATATGAGCTCCTAGAAATTTAAAACTATGAACTCTTTCCACACAGTCTCCATTGATATATAGTGAGAGAGGCTCTGCTTTGCATCTTCTGAAGTCTATAATCAATTCTTTGGTCTTTTTGATGTTCAGGGTGAGGTTGCACCACAAGACCAGTCTGAGAACCTCTGACCTATAGGCCGTCTCACCTTCTCCTGATATGAGTCCCACCGATGTGGTGTTGTTTGAAAATTTTATTATAGAGTTAGTGGGACAAGAGGGAGTACAATCGTAGGTGTAGAGTGAATACAAAAAGGGGCTCAGCACACAACCCTGTGGAGAGCCAGTGCTGAGAGCAAGAGTGGAGGAAAAATAGCTGCCAATCCTAACAGTTTGGGGTCTGTTAGTAAGAAAGTCCTTTATCCAACAACAGATGTGAGAGAAGAGGCCCATTTCTAGCAACTTCTTAATCAATATATCCAGAATGATGGTATTAAGAGCTGAGCTGTAATCAACGAAAAGCATTGTTACATAGCTCCATATGTTTAGTGCAACGTGGAGAGCCATGACAATAGCATTCTCTGTGGATTTGTTATTCCGATAGGCAAACTGGTATGGGTCAAGGTTTGATGGGAGGCAATCCTGTATATATTTTAAGACCAGTCTTTCAAAACACTTCATAATTATGGGTGTGAGAGCTACTGGTCTATAGGAACAACATGTATTCCTATTTGAGATCTCACGGTAGCAGCAAAAATGAGATTTTGTAAAGTAAATAATTTCAGGTTTGGTTTCTTGGCAGAGTACTTAGACTGGAGTTCTGGTTACTGGCTAAATCAACTCAGAATTTTATTTTGGACGACATAACAAAATGCAACATAGTGCATAAAATTCACAGAAACAATATATGCTGGAAGACCCAGCATGTTTTCTAAAATGAAATTAAGCCCCTGCCACCATATTTAGGCCTATTTTAAAACATGCAAAATGGGGGGGAAGGGTGGGATGGGCAGGGCCAGCTGGACAGTCCAACTACAGGTTTGGTGAACCAGATGTAAATTTAATATCTGGTTCACCCAAACCAGTCCGAACTGTTTGAATCCCACCTCTGTTCCCATCCACACAGAAAGGTAAGTCATCAGAATATAAACAGACAGCAAACCGCACTCTTTATTAGTGCTGCTGATGTTACCAACTTGGATAATGAAACATCTGCAAGAAAACACAGCAAGCTCAGAGAGCACCAAAAAAGAAAGTCATTCTTTTTAAAAATATTGATGTTGAATTAGTTATCAGGAATTATCTGTTGCGTGTTTTTCAGATTCCAGTAGGACATAGAAGAACATATGGGAGGAACTATAAAGCAAACACAAGCCAGACTGAAGACCTGTGGCCAAAAACATAGTTCTCAGATCCTCGACTTTCAACAACTTACAATTTGGTTTAGTGACCGTTCAAAGTTACAACAGCACTGAAAAAAGTAACTTAGGACTGTTTTTCACGACCTTTGCAGCATCCTCATGATTATGATGATCAGACGCTTGGCAACAGGTTCATATTTATGACCATTGCCGTGTCCCCAGCTCATGTGATTCCCCTTTTTGCGACCTTCTGACAAACAAAGCCAATGGGGAAGCCAGATTCATTTAGCAACCGGATTACTAACTTATCAACTGCAGGGATTCAGTGAACAACTGAAGCAAGAAAGATCATTAAATGCAGGAAAACTCATTTAACAAATATCTCATTAGAAATTTTGGGCTTAACTGTGGTCATAAGTTGAGGAATACCTGTAGATGCATATGTTGAATCAAGACTTGTACATCAGCTCCTTGAAAAAGAGAGTGAATATACCAGTGGTGAGATTCAAAAGTTTTTACTACTGGTTCTGTGGGTGTGGCTTGGTGGGTGTGTCATGGCTTGGTGGGCGTGGCAGGGGAAGGTTACTGCAAAATCCCCATTCCTGGGCGAAGGTTACTGTAAAATCCCCATTCCCTCCCCATCCCACTAACCTGCTTTCCAGCTCTGTTCTCCTCTGCAGGGTAACCAAAGAAGACCCAGCCAATCAGCTGGGACTTGGGAGGCAGAAAATAATGGGGGTGGGGCCAGTCAGAGGTAAGATTTGCTGGTTCTTCGAGCTATTCAAAATTTCTGCTACTGGTTCTCCAGAATTGGTCAGAACTGGCTGAAGATCACCTCTGGAATACACACTTAATATTCTTGTGCCAGTGAATTTGTCTATGAGGATATTTCTATGTATTAACCAGGGGATAAAAAATGGTATTGTTTTTAACAGGAATGCTCTTAATCGGAATTATGGGTGTTTATCCAAATCCTTTCCAAATCAGTTTCTTAGAATCTGTTACCTGTTGCCTCTTTTCTGGAACAGATAATTATTTACAATTATTCCATTTGTTTTGCGGCTTCTCCTCATGTGCCCATTGTGAATGTTACAGCTCTCTCTACAGTTTTAGCAAAAATGGTTCTTTTGAAATATTAGCACCTTTAGGGCACTGTTCTGGTGATAAATTACCATTTACCTTTTTGTATTGGATTTCTTCTCCTGACAAGTTCTTTTACCTACATTCAAGGCAACTGATAAAATATTTACAGCAACATGAAGTTCATTACCTTAATGGCAAAACCTGTGCTTCGCTTTAACTGTATTGCAATACCTAAATTGCTGCCATTAACTGCAATGGAATCTCCTGTTTTATGAGGCTCACATAGGTGACTCTGATTACAAAGAAACATGCAGTTAATGCCCTCTATTAAAAAAAGGGGGGGGGGAAATGTAGGTTTAGGATTATCCAAAGGCATCTGAGGGGCCGCTACCAAGCCCAGATCAAATTGTATAGTCAAAAGATATTTAAACTGATTGTTTGCCCTTCAGTAGTTATGGACAATGAAAATTCTTGTTGTCGCCCTAAAAGACTGATGAAAAATAAGCTTATCTAAGGTATCGTTTTACCCTCAGTTCCAGAAAAAAAAATCTGCAAATCTCAAATTGTGGTTATCCCAGAATATCAATTTCTCTCAGGAATCAAATTTAAGCCTCCGGCAATGTTGACAGATATATCTTTCTGCCTTAAATGCAAAAGAAATACAGCTAGGTTTGGTGTAGCAATAACTAAAATGGCAAGGAACAAATAATATTTATCCAATTACACCCACAATTTTTTTTAGAAGAAACATTTAAATTCCCAAAAACCAACTTAGGCTAATGATGAAGCTGAAATGCCTGGAAGTTAAAACCCCTTCTTCATATTAAATCAGAATTTGAAAAGAGAAAACCTCTCATAAAACCCTGCTCCGAATCCTATCACTTTGTTTAAATAATGTAATTGGTATTAACATAGATACCCTGATGATGAAAGAGATGATATAGATGATAGATTGGTAGATGATAGACAGACAGATGATAGATATAGACATAGATAGGTGATAGCTAGATGGATGGATGGATGGATGGATAATGAGAGGGATGAATGGATAGACAGATAGAGAGAGGTAGGTAGGTAGGCTGACTTGCAGATATAGACACAGATGTTAGCTAGATAGCTCGATAGCTAGATGGCTGGACAGCTGGACAGATGGACAGACAGACAGATAGAGGGAGGGAGGTAGATAGACTTGCCTACAGTTTGGCAGGCAGGCAGGCAGGCAGACTGAGATACAGGCAGACTGACATCACTTTAGGAGTGACATTAATTTTGTAAAAAAAAATTCTTTCCCCAAGACCGATAGGCATTTTAAATCATCAGTTAATATCAATATTTCCAGTTAAATAGTTGGATATGTTTGCAATTGAAGAGGTCTTCCTAGGATATCCAAACAATATTTAAAACACCAAAATTTACAGATTCCCACAGATATCATACAGCTTATAGGAAATATGTTAGACTTCTGGTTGAGTGAATAATCTGAAATCTTACTAAACTGTTGCAATAGGTCCTATTTTTTTTTGATAAAGAACATCAAAAATTAGCAAGTTGGCTACACCCAGGCAGTGCTGGCATGTTAACTCTCAATAAATCCTTTTTAAGTTTTGGAAGTTTGGTTCGAGACTTAAATGGGGGTAACTGCTGGAATCCTGACAGCACAATCACCAAACCGGTAGGGAAACTGGTAGAATCCCACCACTGTTAGCAACAGATAGTTTGCACTTAATTGTGGTCATACATTGATGACCTGTATTAAATAGGCCTTCTGAGCTGGGTGTTTCTTGAGTTGATGGGCAGCTATGTCACTTGATTAAATAAAGAAAAAGAGAAAACTCTGCTGGAGAAAGTAGGCTAATCTCTGTACTTCCTTAGAACATCTGCCAAGGATGCCTAACAAGCATATTCCAATCCATATATTTTTAATGCACCGTAACAGTCTGAGCACTAGCAAAGATAACGCAAGGCTCTATAAGTTTTGCTCGACTTTCCTTGCCTTTTATGGTGAAACCCCAATCCAGGGAGTGAATCGTAGTACTTCCTTAGTATGGAACTCCATTCCTCTCCAGTATTACATATTTGTAACTCGTCATGCCGCAGACTTGCTACATACCCTCCTTAGTCTTCTCTGAAACAGTTCTGACATCTGTCAAAGTTCTTCCACTACTTTGCTTCATATCTTCCAAACTGTTAAATTTTACCAAGCAAACTTCATGAAAGACTGGGGAGTGTGGTGAGCATTTCCTGCTCCCAGACAGTTTGTTAGCGGTGGTGGAACCTGAAGCTTCTAGTGATGTTTACCAGAGGTATGGCTATCTCCAAAATTCTCTCAATTATTTTGCTTAGGATGGAATTCATGGGCCTTCAGGATTCAGTTTGACTCCATCAAGGGCTGCTGTTCTGAGGGCTCTATAACTCCAGCTGGGTTAGAAAATAGAAGAATAGAGCTGAAAGGAAGCTAGGAGATCTTCTAGTCCAACTCCCTGCTCTAGCAGGAGACACTATAACATTTCAGATAAATGGCTGTCCAATTTCTTTCTGACAACCTCCAGTGATGGAGCACCCACAACTTCTGGAGGCAGCCTGTTCCACTGATTCATTGTTCTCACAGTTAGGAAGTTTCTCCTTAGTTTTAGATTGCTTCTCTCCATGACCAGTTTCCATCCATTGTTTCTCCTCTTGCCTTTTGGTGTTTTGGAAAATTGTTTAATCCCTTTTTTGGATCTTAAAACTTGGTTGGAAGAAGAGTGGTGGCATCAGCTTTCCAAAAAGGCCCAGTCAAGAAATAGACACATCAGGAAGAATTCCAGGAATGCTAGTTTATTAAGTCAGGTCTATTAACAGATTCCTGTCCCAAATCTTCATTGAAAATGGGGTCATGGCAGAGGTGGTCTTCAGCAGGTTCTGAGCAGTTCTGGAGAACCAGTAGCAGAAATTTTGAGTAGTTTGGAGAACAGGCAAATACCGCCTCTGACTGGCCCCACCCTCATCTCTTCTCTGCCTCCCATTGAGTCCCAGCTGATCGGCTGGGTCTTCTTTGGTTGCCCTGCACAGGAGAACAGAGCTGGAAAGCAGGTTAGTGGGATGGGGAGGGAATGGGGATTTTGCAGTAACCTGCCCCTGCCACGCCCATCAAGCCACACCCATTAAGCCACACCATGCCCACCAAGCCACACCCATAGAACCAGTAATAAACATTTTTGAATCCCACCACTGGGTCAAGGCCAGGGTGTTCTGAGCCTGAGGCCTGGGGGTAAGAGCCATGTTTTCATGCCTCTTTCAAACATGGTCAGAATGGAGGCCAGAGGGATGTTAGGGGATAGGTTAACCCAGAGGCCAGGGTTAAAACAGAGAAAACACAGACTTCCTCATGCCTTGTCAGATGACATTGCTCAATGGAAGGAATTTGAGGCATGTCAGCTTTGCCCAATAGTACAGGGTGGGCTGAAATTACAGAAGGAAGATTCCCTGAGATCAGGGATGTCAAACTCAAGGACTGCAGGGTGGATCCGACTGGTAGGGTGCTTAAATCTGACCCATGGGGCTGCCTTGGAAACAGCAAAGGACCAGTCTGAGGTGTCCTCTGCCAGTGAAAATGGAGTTCAGGAGGGCTGTGTGCAACCCCTCCCCCCGACAGAAGTGGTACTCAGCAAGTTCTGACCAGTTCTGGAGAACCGGTAGCGGAAATTTTGAATAGTTCAGAGAACCAGCAAATACCTTCTCTGACTGGCCCCACCCACATTTATTCTCTGCCTCCCATTGAGTCCCAGCTGATTGGCTGGGTCTTCTTTGGTTGCCCTGCACAGGAGAATGGAGTGGAAAGCAGGTTAGTGGGGTGGGGAGGGAATGGGAATTTTGCAGTATCCTTCCCCTGCCGTACCAAGCCACGCCCACCAAGCCACACCCACAGAACCAGTAGTAAAAAATTTTGATCCCACCATTGCCCCCTGAGCTCCATTTTAGCTGGCAGAAGCCTGCAGGAGGCTGTTGCAGCCAAAAATGGAATCCGGGATGGCTGCGCGGAGTTCCTCAAGCTCCATTTTCACTGGCAGAGCACTAGCAGAACAAACTACTAGGAAAAGTTGACCCCCAACCCCATCCGGGCCACCACAGGTGCCCCTCAACATAAATAACGTCAAGTTGGACATGCCCCCTTCAGCCCCCCAAGGTCAAACACAACCCTGATGTGGCCCTCAATGAAATCAAGTTTGACACCTCTGCCTTAGATAATAAGGCCCTACCCATGAAGGCCTTTATAGTCAATAACAGCACTCAGATTCTAGGTAAGGGTAAAGGGTTCCCCTGCTGAGTTGTGTCTAACTCTTAGAGCAGGAGTGTCAAACTGGCAGCCCACGGACCGGATACGTCACTCACAGTCTATGCCCACCCCAGATCCGCAAAGGGAAAAACCATTGTGATACATCATGTGATGGCAACGTAACATGGCGAGTTTGACATCCATGCTCTAGAGGGTGGTGATCATCTCTATTTCTGAGCTGAGGGAGCCAGCATTATCCCAAGACATGGTCATGTGGCCAGCATGACTATATGCCAAAGGTGCACAGAACTCTGTTACTTTCCCACCGAAGTGGTACCTATTAATCTACTCGCATTTGCATGCTTTCAAACTGCTAGGGGCAGGAGCTGAGGCAAGCAATGGGAGTTCACTCCATAATGTAGTGCTCAGATCTCTTTCCAGCTGTCAAGCTCAGTGCTTTTAACCACTGAGCCATCGCACCACCTACTGAGAATCTAACAGTAATCAAAGTAGACCATTGTGTCCTAGAAGTGTTCTGACCTGGGCTTCATAAACCATAATTATTCACAAACTTGTTTTAAAAACAAAACCTATTTTATTGCAATGCTGGGAATTGTTTTCATTCTCAGCCAGAATTCATCTCAAACAGTCTCCCAAGATAAGCACACACCTTTCAGTTCTGTGAAGTGCTGCCAAAAACAGAAGTATCAAATGAACTAGAAAAGAAACCAACCGAAGTACAAGAAAAACCAACCGAAGTACAAAGAGCTTCAATTCGGAACCGATCAAACTACTTTGTTTCCTGCAAAGGTTTCATCATCTTGGTCTGACTTTTATACCTTATGGGAGGGGCAATCACCTCCCAGCCTTACGCCCAAGCCGCCCCTTTTGTTTCAGCTGCTCTTGCCTTCTAGCAGCTCTGCGCACATCCGCACTGGGAACAGGCTCCCCTGGATCCTCTGCCTCACTGCTGCCAGACTCCAAAGGCTCCGGAGGCAGTACCCCACTCCCAGATGGTCCTGGTCCCATTTCTGCATTGGACGCAGGACCCTTGTCCGAGTCCTCTCCAGACTCCCTGACTGGTCCCCGTTCTTTCCCACTGTCTAATTCCATTGCCATCTGCACCAGCTGCCAGCGAAACACAACAAGAAGGGCACAATGAAAACTTTCCATCATTGTCCATGCTGGTGCAATCCGGACCAGCTGCAGCTGATGAATGGCTTTCAAAGGTAGCCCCAACTTCACTGCATTGCAATAGTCCATGATGGAAACAACCAAAACACCAATGAACATTGGTAGTCTGCTAGTCCAGGTAGAGGTGGAAGTGATATACAATGTCTATGAAGATTCTCAATCTTCCAGATTATGTTTGTCCCAAAGGTGCTTTTTCATGATTGAACTGAAGAAGCTTCATGGATGTGAAGTGAATCATGAAAGTGTGAATACGTGAAAATTCAAGGGCAAACAAAGAAAGTCCAGTTGCTTCTTGAAAAAGCATCTTTGGGGAAAGTGGCTCGCAAGATAATTTTTTGAAAAGCCTTCCAAGCTACAGTTCAATGTTCCTCAGTTTTAATTTGAAAATGCATAATTTTGCATGCATGTTGGTACTTTATTTCAGGCAATAAATATATCATCAAGTATGGAGAACAATCATGTAAGACAAGAAATGTGAATTAGGTCAGTTAAACTGTGAACCAGACTAAATTCTCAAAGATCGCTCCTTCTGATAGTTCATATACAATTTCCGCTTTAATCAATCAACCACTTCCCTTGTGTATCCTCAGTCGATTAACTTAAAATACATGTAAATAAATGTCCATCATATTGAAAACTCAACAGTTTTTTTTCTTTTAAAAGGAAAGGAATTTATAAAGGAGAAATTTCACAATTATCAGAACTTCAGAATTGGAAAAGACAATGGTACTTTAATTCTTAACCCATCCACATTTCTTTGATTAAAATTTATCAGTAAAAAAATGAGTCAAATAGATGTTAGTTATGAATATTACACAATATTTTATTACAGCATGCAGCCCTAATAAAACCATAAAACGGGAATGAAAAGGATCACAGAAACTTTGGTGTCCTACCTCATCTTGAGTCACAATTTTGGTATTTTCCGTTCTGGCTTTCTTCTGTAATAATCTTGTTTCATACTCTGGCCTGAGATGTTCCTAAATCAAATGAAAAAAAAATGTGGAGTGAATTTAACATCTAAGCAGCAAGTCACATAAAAAAAACATCCAAGTACTACTGAGATCTTGGCTCCTGCACACTTGAACGTGAGCAAGAATACTGGTAAGAGATGCTTGTGACATAAGAGTTATGAGGGTTTGAATGGAACAAGAAGCCAAACTGTTAGATTCTCCTTGTTGTTTTGGGTAGCAGAAAGGGTGGAAGAACACATTGCAAGTAAATGCTTTAAGATACAAACTAAGGGTACATAAGTATAATGGATTCTGGAAACAAAATCCCTGAACACAACCCCTGAAAATATAAAGCTAATATCCTGCAAGTAATCTACTAGGAATAACAGAATAACAGAAGGGACCTTGGAGGTCTTCTAGTCTAACCCTCTGCTCAAGCAGGAGACCCTATACCATTTCTGGCCTGGGCTCCTGCACATATGAACATGAGCAAGAATACTGGTAGGAGATGCTTGTGACATAAGAATTATGATGGTTTGAATGGAACAAGAAGTCAAACCTTTAGATGCTCCTTGGTGTATTTGGATAGCAGAGAGGGTGAAAGAACACATTGCAAGTAAATGCTTTAAAATACAGACTAAGGGTACATGAGTATAATGGATTCTGGAAACACAATCCCTGAAAATATAAAGCTAATATTCTACAAGTAATCTACCAGGAATAACAGAATGGATCTTGGATGTCTTCAACCCACTGCTCAAACAGGAGACTCTACACCACTTCAGACAAATGGTTGTTCAATCTCTTCTTAAAAACCGTCAGTGATGGAGCAGCCACAACTTCTGGAGAGAAGCCATTCCACCGATTAATTGTTCTCAGTGCCAGGAAATTTCTTCTTAGTTCTAGGTTGATTCTCTCCTTCATAGTTTCCATCCATTGCTTCCTGTCCTGCCCTTTGGTGCTTTTGAAAATAGGTAAATCCCCTCTTCTTTGTAGCAGCCCCTCAAATATTGGAAGACTCTATCATGTCAAACCTCGTCTTTCTTTCCATTAAATTAGACATACCCCATTTCTGCAAACGTACTTCATATGTTTTAGCCTAGAGTCCCCTAATCATCATAAGTTGATCTTCCATTCTCATTATAATGACTTATTCTGGTTTTCATCTTAGGTAAACCAATCTACCTTCTAATTACACAGTCTTTGATGTTTTTTTTTTAAACGTATGCGATTTTTATGCCATTCAACTTTTCAATATTGTTGGATTACATAATAATATTGTTATTCTAATTGACTGGCTTGCCAATTCAAGGTATTGGATACAAGGACCAGACAAAATCGGATTTGAATTTGCAAGCCAAGAGCCTAATTACATTTGCCTTGGCCGTTCAGTTCCAAGAACTGAATTACTTGCATTTGGTTTGGAGGAAATGAAATCATCAGATCAATTAGAAGAATTGAACAGATAAAAAGTCTAGGTGCACATGAGCAAAAGAAATCCCTGACATGTTTGAACGGTTTCCAAAGCACTTACTTCTTCTTCCTCCAATCCTGTGAGATCCCAGAAATAACACAACCTCATCTGCAAACGCTTCCAGTTTTCAAGAAACATTGTGGCTGAAATGAGAGAAACCCAATTCTGTTCATTGTAGGAGAGCTTGGTGTTTAAACAGTGGTGGGATTCAAAAATTTTTTACTACCAGTTCTGTGGCCATGGCTTGGTGGGTGGGCATGGCAGGAGAAGGTTATGCAAAATCCCATTCTCTCCCACCCTACTAACCTGCTTTCCAGCTCCCTTCTCCTGTGCAGGGCAACAAAAGAAGACCCAGAAATCAGCTGGGACTTGGGGGGCAGAGAAGAGATGGGATTTGCAGGGTCAGTCAGAGGGGGTATTTGCCTGTTCTCCAAACTACTAAAAATTTCCACTACCGGTTCTCCAGAACTGGTCAGAATCTGCTGAATACTCATCTCTGTGTTTAAAATACCCAACTAAGATTGTGTTTCTTACCAGCAAGGTTCCTTTAAGCCAAGTTCAACTCCTGATGGCTACACTGTCTATTTATTTCCCTTTTCTGGATCCTTGCTGATTTCTCTACCTGCTAATTTAATCCTCAGTCTCCAGATACGTGCGCACAAAATGAAAAAAAAAAAGACTGGCACAATGACACAAACTTACAACCCCTAAACACAATGGTCTCTGACACATGTATGTGAGCTTCTGATTGAAGGGGCTACTTCCACGCATAGTTTCAAGCCATGGACTGTCCCATGTTAGGAAGTCTGTGGAGGAACCCATAGAGGTTTGGAAGTACCAGGAGTGTCAGGATACAAAGTCATGTTGAACGATCGGGCCTACGTTCAGCCATTCCTGGGGGTCTCTCTCTTTCTCTATGGTTTGGGTGGCTTGGCTAGAAAAGCACAATAGACAGATTTAACCGTAATTTGGCTAATCTGCAAGTAAGAATCATGTGAGATGGATTATTTCTACCAAGATGGTATTTCTACCAGTGTTTAGAAAGTGCACATTACTTCCTTCGTTCCTGCCTGCCTCCCTCCCTCCCTCCCTCTCTCTTCTTTCCCTTTCTCATATTCCTTGCTTCCTTCCTTGCTTCCTTCTTACTTCTCTCCCTCCGTCTTCTTTCCCTTCCTTCATTCTTTTATATCCTTCCTTCGTTCCTTCCTCCCTCTTCTTTCCCTTCCTTCCCTTCCTCATATTCCTTCCTTTCCTCCCCTCCCTCCCTCCCTCCCTCCCTCCATCCATCCATCCATCCGTCAGCTTTGGAAGCCATATTCCATGCTGCCACATAGCTTGAGAAAGTGGGAGGGGGGGTGATTTCAATTAAGTAGCTCTAAGTAGACAAACTAAAATTATTTTGTTAGTCCAAGGTCATTTAATATGGCACAGGATGAAATAAGGATCTTACTTATGGATGGATTGTGATTGGACCATGTGATGCGATGACGACCAAGGAGGGATGGATTTGTAGTTTGGGAAATTGTGGGAAAAAAGCCAAAAAAACTTTTAGATTCGGGATTCCACAGATGTGCCAGGAGCTATTCTAATAAAGGTACTTTTGAGATATGTTTGTCTCGGAGTTACTGATTGGAATGGAGGTTTGCTGGAACGCTGACACCATCCATCCCAATAATCCATCCTTTCCTCCCTCTTCTTTCCTTTCCTTTTCTTTCCTTTCCTTCCCTTTCTCATATTCCTTCCTTCCTTCCTTCCTTCCTTCCTTCCTTCCTTCCTTCCTTCCTTCCTTCCTTCCTTCCTTCTTTCTTTCTTTCTTTCTTTCTTTCTTTCTTTCTTTCTTTCTTTCTTTCTTTCTTTCTTTCTTTCTTTCTTTCTGCCCTCCCTCTCTCCCTCCCTCCCATCCTCTTAGAAATGGGGGTGGGACAAATCCATTAAGCTGAATTTATTACCACATTCCACCCGAAATACATCTCTCAACAACTTTGATTTAATTTGGATGCTTCTCAGCAGGGCTTTGTACACTTGGCCATGCTTCCTTCAGGGCACCAAGGAAGCTCCCTAATCTCACGTCATGGAAACACGCTAAGTTCTCAGGGTTTGTGTCCAGAGCCTGACAATCGGACAATTATAAGTCAAGGCAAGAGTTTGTTATGGGTGACAGGGAATACCTCCAGGCCTTTCCACAGTCTATTTTTAAAGTCCTCTGAGCTGCTACCCATTAGCAAACTTCCATGGTAATGGCTTCCTTATGTTCATCAAGTACTCTGCAACGCAACTCTTCCTTTTTGCCTCTCCTCAACGAGCTGTCAATCAGTTTCACCGAATGACTCTCATTCTAAGAATGCACATGTGTGAGGGAAGGGAGAACTGTGGTTTGAGAGATGTATATCTTCCCCCTAGCTTAACTAAAGTATCTTTTCTGGAGTCTGCCCTGTATAGAGTAGGCAGTTTTTGACCTGCCCTAGACAGGCAATCTTATGGCCACAATGGAGCAGAACATTTCTTGTTGCTAAGCAAAGACAACTGTTCAGTGAACCTACTAGAGCTGTGCTTAGAATAATGCAACTTTAACTGCTTTGTAAGATGCAAAGTGTCAAGGGAATACATCCCCTTCAATGAGAGCTCCGAGGCAGGCATATTCCTCAAAGAACATTTTATTGGGACATTCCAAATTGGCACAGACTTGGTGGAAAACCGGCTCTAAGTTGAGCCGTGGTGGCGCAGTGGTTAAAGTGTAGTACTGCAGGTTACTCTGCTAACTGCCAGCTGCCTGCAATTTGGCAGTTCAAATCACACCAGGCTCAAGGTGGACTCAGCCTTCCATCCTTCCAAGGTGGGTAAAATGGGAGCCCAGATTGTTAGGGGAATATGCTGACTCTGTAAATTGCTTAAGAGTGGGCTGTAAAGCACTATAAAGTGGTATGTAAGTCTAAGTGCTGTTGCTATTGCTAGGTTCCCACCAGTTTTACATCCAATTAAAAGTAAATGTTTGTCACTTTCCCCCAAGAGTCCCCAGTCACATGGTCCAATCAGCATGTAGTTCAGTTGCTAGGTGACCTCTCGAACACCTACACAAATGCCCTTGATTCCTAGGGGAAAGAATGTTATTTAGGCCACAACACCCCAGCTATCTCTATACCCTTCCCCTTCTCTTTCCCTTCCCAGCAGGCATGCAAATGGCAGCGGCTGCTGCATGGAGGAGGAAGGGAGGGATTGTGAGAGTGGCTGGGAAACTGTCACAGAACATCAGAAATGAAAACGAAATATCTGCAGCAGCTCAGCAGTGTAGCAGCCATCAGTAGCAGCCACAACATCCCCAAATTTCATTTTCTTGGGCATCAGGGATGCCAGATTATGGACACGCACTATAAATTAGCCCATTTAAGGTACTCTGATTCAAAATTTAATCCCCTGTAATGCACTGTTTCTCCCAGTTAAAGGTCATGACCAAGAGAGTTTTAGTAGTTTATACAGAAATACTGCAATGGAAAGTGAGGAATGATAGTCCTCATTCCAGTCTAAATCTTAGCGTTTAATTGCAAATGGACTTTGCAGGACATTCATTCATGAAATTTACAGCCCACTCTACCCTGTGATTCCAGAGTAGCTTTTAAAGTAATTCTTCCATTTTCAGGCACGCACATTACCAGAGTCAAAGACCAGCAATTCCAAGTTATAAATCAGTAGCTAAAGTCAATTCAGTAAGTAAAGCCATTCCTTCTTCTAATCTAAAATCCTTCAGAATAACAACAGAATTGGAAGGGATCTTGCAGTTTTTCTAGTCCAATCCTTTGCTCAGGAAATCTGCTGTCCCACAGCTCAGTAAACCCTACACCATTTCAGACAGATGGTTGCCCAATCTCTTCTTAAAAACTCCACTGATTAATTGATCTAACCATCAGGAAATTTCTCCTTAGTTCTAGGTTGCTTCTCTCCTTTATTAGTTTCGCTTCGTTGCTTCTTGTCCTACCCTCAGCTGCTTTGAAGAATAGGTTGACTCCCTCTTCTTTGTGGCAGCCCCTGAGATATTGGAAAACTGCTATCATGTCACCCCAGCAATGGTGAGATTAATATTTTTTTACTACTGGTTCTGTGGGCGTGGCTTGGTGGGCATGGAGTGGCTTGGTAGGCATGGCAAGGAAAGCTTACTGCAAAATCCCCATCCCTTCCCCACTCCTGGAGGAAGGATACTGCAAAATCCCATTTCCTCCCCATCCCACTAACCTGCTTTCCAACTCCGTTCTCCTGTGCAGGGCAACCAAAGAAGAGCCAGCCGATCAGCTGGGACTCAATGGGAGGCAGAGAATAGATGGGGGTGGGGCCAGTCAAAGGTGGTATTGGCCAGTTCTCCAAACTACTCAAAATTTTCGCAGAACTGGTCAGAACCTGCTGAATACCACTTCTGATTCTTTTCTGATTCTTTTCTTTTTTGTTCTGTTCTGTTCTATCCTATTCTATTCCAATTCTATCCCATTCCCATTCCATTCTATATTCTATTCTATTCTATTTCAATTTGTCTTCTATTTTGGTTAGTCAAGTGTGGAAATATTTGAAGTAAACTTACCCCAGAGGGCCATGAAAATGGAGAAGAAGACGGTAGCCGGATTATCGAATAAGTGGCTGGCACGTGCAGTTCCACAAGCTGTGCTGAGGTTCCAGTAGTCACATGTCTTGTCACACAAAGGGCACATGGTGAAGGCATTACGTTGGTCACACATCTCCTTACTAAAAAGAGCAAAGCCCAAAAGATCAGATATCAGCTTCATGCAGGGAAAGCTTCTAGCTGTTTGCTAGTATAGGTAGCCCTTGACTTACAACCATTCATTTAGTGATCACTCAAACAGTTTGCAGCATGACTGCTATTATGAGACAACCCAGGAACAAAACACAGCACACAGAGACTTAGGCATTTAACAGTGGTTTATCTACAACAGTTATATACAGAAATATACATGGTAGTCAAAATACCTTACAAGCAATCAAACTTTTTAACTCTACATGGAGAACTCTGCAGTGAATACTGGGCACAAAGACAGAGAACATGCCCTCTAATGGCTACCTTTATATAAACACCTCTTAAAGGAGTAGAACCAGTGGTGGGATTCAATTTTTTTTTACTACTGGTTCTATGGGCATGGCTTGGGGGTGTGGGGTGGCATGGTGTGGCGTGGCTTGGTGCGCGTGGCTTGGTGGCATGGCAGGGGAAACTTACTGTAAAATCCCCATTCTCTCCTTGTCCCACTAACCTGCTTTCCAGTTCCATTCTCCTGCAGGGCAATAAGAAAAATGTGTGTAGCCAGGGTGGGCATGCCAGCTCAATGTTACTCATGTTAGGGGCACCTATGGTGGCCTAAGCGCTCTGCCAGCTGCGACAGCCTCCTGCAACCCTTTGCCAGAGAACATGGAGCTCGGGAGGGCCACACATGCCTTTGCTGGCCAAGGCACTGTGGGCTGGTCCTTCTCTGTTTCCAGGGTGGCCCCATGCAGAGGTGGTATTCAGCAGGTTCTGACCAGTTTTGGAGAACCGGTAGTGGAAATTTTGAGTAGTTTGGAGAACTGGCAAATACCACTTCTAGCTGCCCCCGCCCCCATCTATTCTCTGCTCCCATTGAGTCCCAGTTGATTGGTTGGGTCTTCTTTGGTTGCCCTGCACAGGAGAACAGAACTGGGAAGCAGGTTAGTGGGGTGGGAAGGGAATAGATATTTTGCAATAACCTTCCCCCTGGAGTGGGGAGGGACTGGATATTTTACAGTATCCTTCCTCTGCCACTCATCAAGCCACATCCACCAAGCCACACCACACCCATGAAGTCACACCCACAGAACTGCTAGTAAAAATTTTTGAATCCCACCACTGCTCCCATGGGCCAGATCTAAGTATCCAGTGGGCCAGATCTGGCCCCTGGGCCTTGAGTTTGAAACCCCTGCCTTAATCTTTCATTCAAAGATTCATATCTTTATTTTAAGGAAATCAAGCAAGTAGAAGAAAACATGGATAGTCCTTGACTTATGACGACCATGGGGCCCCAGAATTTCCATTGCTGAACAAACAAAGTGATTGTTCAGGGAATCACATCCCATTTCGCCACCTTTTTTGCCACTGTTGTTAAGCGAATCACTTCGGCGGTTAAGCAAATCACGTGGGCACTAAGTGGATCTGGCTTCCCCCCATTGACTTTGCTGTCTGGGAAGGTTGCAAAGGGAGGTCCCATGACTCCAGGATGCTGCAAACTTTGTAAATACATGCCCGTTGCCAAGTAACCAAATGTTGATCCCATGATCTTGGGGATGCTCCAATGCCCATAAGAGCAAGGACCAGCTGCACTTCTTTTTATGACTTCTAATGGTGTCTAAGTAAATGGTTGTAAGTCGAGGACTACATAAGGACAAAGAAGAGAGGAAATAATCAGGTTTATCGGAGACCAAAAGAAAAAAATAACATTGATGCTCTTAATAGATCTTCTTCTTCCAGCTAAAAATATTCAGCAAAGTGTTCAGCTCCACACTTGGTATATTTTAGCAGGAGCCCAAAAGACCAAACCTTGCAATATTTTTTTTAGGACAAACCCTATATAGCAGTGGTGGCCAATTTTGCCAAAAATTGTGTGCATGCTGGTGCACGCACGCTCGCATGCCAGCACCCAGAAGGCAATGCACGCACCCCCACCCCCTGAGCCTGCGCACACAATCCCCCCACTCTCCCTTACCTGCATTGTGCCTCACAGCTGATTTTCAGCTGGTTTGAGGTCTTTTTTGGCATCCCAGAGGCTTGAAAAAAGCCTCTGCAGGCCGAATAGGCCCATTTCGTCATTTCCGGTATTAACAGGAAGTGAGAAAACGGGCCTATTTTTTGGCCTGCAAAGGTTTTCCTCAAGCCTGTAGGAGGCCGAAAAAGGCCTCAAACCAGCCGAAAATCAGTTGTGAGGCAGGCACATGTGCAATGAGGTAAGTTTGCTTGCAGCTCACATGCCGGCACAATTGGCTCTGCGTGTCACCTATGGTTTGCCATCATGGATATATAGTGTGTGATGCCTCACCTTGGAACATCTTCTTCAATGGTCAGACACCCGTACATAAAGACGATAATCCCAACGAGAGAGGATGGAATAAGAAATTCGGTATATAACCCCAGCCAGGCAAAATACATTCCGATTTTTTCTCCAAAATACTTTCTAAAGGAGGGAAACACAACACACAGGTAAAGAGAGGAAGGTGTACTTTGCTACAATTTATCCTCCTTAAAATACGTGGATGCACTTTTTTTCAGGAGACATGAGTCCTGGAGGTTTCTCTGGAGATTTTATGCTATAATGGAAAATAATTCATTAATTGGGACGGCTTGACTTCAGAAGTTGTGGATGCTCCTTCATTGGAGGCTTTTAAGAAAAGACTGGACAGTCATTGTCTGGAATGATACAGGAGGGTAGACTAGAAGACCTCCAAGGTCCCTTCCAACTCTATTTTTCTATTCTATTCTAATTCAATTTCCTATTCTATTCTATTCTAGATTCCATTCCAATTAAAACAGCAACTTTATTATTCTATTTCTGTATAAATATTCTATTCTATTCTGCATTCTCCATGCCATGCCATGCCACTCCACTCCTTTCCACTCGACCCTATTATTCTATTCCATTCCATTCCAATTAAAATAGCAACTTTATTATTCTGTTTCTGTATAAATATTCTATTCTGTATTCTCCATGCCATGCCTTTCCATTCTATTTTATTCTACTCTATTATTCTGTTCCATTCCATTCCATTCTAATTAAAACAGCAATTTTATTATTCTATTGCTGCATAAATATTCTATTCTATTCTATTCTATTCTATTCTATTCTATTCTATTCTATTCTACTCTACTCTACTCTTCTATTCCATTCCATTCTTTTTTAATTTTCTTTTTAAAAAGTACTTTATTAAAGTTCAAAATATTAAAAAGTTTACAAAAAGCAAAGTGTTAAAAAGCTTTACAAAAGTTTCTGTAATAGAAATTATATCGACATCTTTCAATATCATTTTCTTGGCAGTACACTAAGTATCATATGTACTCTTAGAATTTGACAGTTTTTTTCATATTAACTATATTAATTTGCAGTTCTTAATGTTAATAAACAAAGCTATATCATCTTTATGGGTCACTAATTCAAGTAAAAAGGGAAGAAAAGAAAAAAAACAAGAGAAAAAAGAATATCATATATGTATATATTTATCTAAAACAAACATCAAGAGTATTTATAGTCTATGTGCTGTAGTTTAATATTCCGTAAGTATGGGAGGAGGAAGGGAACACATTTTTATCATTCATTATTGCATATTTCTATATATTTTTACAGTATATCTAGGTAATTATAAATCCTAATCTAAATGTCTATCTAAATCTTGCTTTTTTTCCTAGCAGTTCTCCCTCATCCTGTCTGTTTGCTAATATTCCAATTTTATTTCCCTTTTTTCCATTCCATTCTATTCCACCCCACTCCACCCCTGGAGGCTTTCAAAAAGAGGCCAGACAATTATTTATCTGAAATGGCATTGGGTCTCCTGCTCGAGCAGAGAGCTTGACCAGAAGACCTGTAAGGTCCCTTCCAACTCTATTATTCTATGTTCTATGTACCAAGTTTTGTGTTGGAATTCTGCTTATCTCCTGCTCTCCTCTCTATTTATCTTTAAAGCGAAGATGTCTGCAGTTGCCCTTAACTCTTGGTGACTTTGTAGACACCCAATAGACTTTTCTTGGTTATGAAACAGAGGACATTCATTTTGCCTTCCTCTGGATGTTTCATTGTTGTTGCTTTTTTTCTTCTTCACAACTTTCTCCTGCAGTCTCCAGCCCCAGGGTTTTCCTCCAAGAATCAACTATCCAAGGATTAACCAGGCCAGTCCCTTATTAGTTTTAAAATCCAGACAAGGTCAGCCAGCTCATCAGCTATACAGGATTAATACACAGAAAAACCTGCCTTAATCCTTTTACCACTTAATTCTAAGTCTCCTCTTTCTCTCCCATACAAACAACAACAAAAAAATCTATATTTTTCTGGAACAGTGTAATTAATTTATCAGACTGTCGATCAGTGTAGAGGCAAACATGCAACAATATAGATTCAGCCTTACAATTTATGATTGTTTTTTATGATTCAAAGCAGCCTGAAAAATAGCCGATGGAAAGATGTTGTTTAAAACTTTCTTTCTCAGCAAAGGTTATGATTCTGAGCTGATCAAACATAGCTCATAAATGCAGGAACGGGATGATAACAACAATTTGACTTAGAAAAAGAGAGCCATAAAGATTCTTCCTGGGATTAATTTAATGGTAAATACAGGCTCTCTTTTTCTGATGCTAGGAAATAATCTCTCCTCTCCTGGAGAATCAAGATGATTCAACCAGTCATTAACTCTTTTTATGTCGAGCAAGAAGATAGACTTTATTTCGTGCTCTCTTTATACTTCTGTAATCATTTGCTTTTTTGCACAAGGGGAAAAAACATGAAGATTATCATTCTCCTATGGCTTAAAAAAAAGAAAACAAACAATGATGTTGCTTATTTCTTTTTTCAAGAGGCAACTGGACTTTCTGGTTTTTCTTTCAAGATGTTTCGCTTCTCATCCAAGAAGCTTCTTCAGCTCTGACTGGATGGAGGGGAATGGAAGGATTTATACTCCTTGCAGACAGCTGGTCATTTGCATCCTTTTAGAGAGTTGTTGAGGCGACCCTTAGGACACAGATACATCTCCAAATGGCCTCAATGACTCTCTAAAACACGGGTGTCAAACTCAATTGTGTCATGTGATGTATCATGATGTATCGTAACATTTTTTTGCCCTTGCAGAGCTGGGGTGGGCGTGACACATCTGGCCCCCAGGCCCTCAGTTTGACAGTCCTGCTCTAAAAGGATGCAAATGACCAGCTGTCTGCAAGGAGTATAAAACCTTCCATTTCCCACCATCCAGAGCTGAAGAAGTTTCTTGGATGCGAAGCAAACATCTTCAAGGAAAAACAAAGAAAGCTCAGTTGTCCCAAAGGTGCTTTTTTCAAGAGGCAACTGGACTTTCCATTTTTTCTTGGAAGACCTTTCACTTCTCATCCAAGAAGCTTCTTCAGCTCTGGGGAATGGAAGGATTTATACTCCTTGCAAATAGCTGGTCATTTGCATTGTTTTAGAGGGTCGTTGAGGCCACTTGGAGGTTTATCTATGTCCTCAGGGTCACCTGAGTGGCGCAAATGAGTGTGAAGCCTTCTTAGAACTGTTGAAAGGGACTGTGTTGTAGACTGGAGATAGATGATGTTGTATTCTTCCCCTTCTGTTGAGAGAGGCCTGTTCAATTTTGACATAGATGGCCACTTTGACCCCTCTTTCAAACGAACTGTCCTCTCTCTCCAAAATGTGGAAAAAAGAAAAAAAAAAGCACCTTTGGGACAACCATGACTTGGATGACTGAGAATCTCTACGGACTTTTGGAGAAGTAATAT
Organism: Bungarus multicinctus; assembly: GCA_023653725.1. Classification (NCBI taxonomy): domain Eukaryota; kingdom Metazoa; phylum Chordata; class Lepidosauria; order Squamata; family Elapidae; genus Bungarus; species Bungarus multicinctus. The sequence goes on along the minus strand of CM042848.1, from coordinate 23,164,417 downwards.
TAAGTCCTTTGTTTTGCAATAGCCTAGTTGGTTAGACAGTGTCATCAACAGAATGAGCATAATTTGGGCAAACTCCAAGAGACAGTGGAGGACAAGGGGGTATCTGGCATGCTATGGTCCACGGAATTGTGAAGAATCAGACATGACTTGGTGACTGAACAACAACAAGGAAGATGATGTAAAAAGAGAGGCAACTTTGTAAGATCCACGTATGAGATTAGTGCATGGTAACTTTATGTGACACACATCATAGAAAGGATCACAGATATCTATTAACCAAGGAAGTTTTACCTTATGAGGTCAACAGGCTGAAACTTGTAAAACGCTCCATATCGTGCCCACTCTCGATATAATAGCTAAGAAAGGAAAACAGACAAACGAAAACAGATAAGGATTGCATAGTGGGGTTGTGTTACAGAATCGACAAGCACCAGGTGTGGTACTACTTGCAAAAGGGGAGTGTTTGTGCATTGGTACATTCACCTTTTAATTTGTTATTATTATTGTTGTGGTTATTATTATTAAGATTATTATTATTATTATTTTAATATGGTTTTTATTATTTATAAATATTTACAGACCCCTTACATCCTGGACATAAACTGTTTCAACTCTTACCCTCAAAACAACGCTACAGAGCACTGCACACCAGAACAACTAGACACAAGAACAGTTTTTCCATGAATGCCATCACTCTGCTAAACAAATAATTCCCTCAACATTGTCAAACTATTTACAAAATATTCTCTACTATTAATCTTCTCATCACTCCTTATCGCCCATCCCCTCCCACTTGTGACAGAATGACTGTAACTTTATCACTTGTATCCTAACGATTCCTATTGGCTGTTTCCTAGTATGATTTGATTGCTTATTTGTAGCCTATGACTATCATTAAATGTTGTAACTTATGATTCTTGATGAATATATCTTTTCTTTTTATGTACACTGAGAGCCTGTGCACCAAAACAAATTCCTTATGTGCCAAATTCACACCTGGCCAGTAAAGAATTTATTCATTCATTTATAATGTGACATACAAAGAGAATGCAAAAGTAAATATTAGGGAAATATTTCTTGCCCATCTTCCTAAAAATGGTCTTTAAAGCAGCATTTTTCTGCACTACAATTCTAGGTATAATCTATACCTAATCTGGATGATCAAAATGACACACAAAGACTTGGATCCAGTTAGAAAATGAATAAAACCCCTTTACTTTCCTAGACTTGTTGTGTTCTGACCCAAACCCTTTTCCAATAAGGCAAACAATAACCAAAGGGAACAGAAACCTTTTAATGAGTCTTACGAATCCCCGGTTAAAAGGCTGCTGCAAACTAATTAACTTTGATAAGCACAAACTTTGCCAAAACTGTACGAAACTGCCAAGAATCACAGATAAGAAATATTTCACAACAGAAGAGTCTTCAAATACCAACTTAAAACACTGTAATGTCCACGAGGCTGAGTTTCAAAATGTCTTTGCTTCCTGCAAAGAACGTTCGCTTCACAGCTGTCTTTTATCTTCTTGAAGGAGGAGCCATTACCTTGCAGCCTTACTCCTGAGTCGCCCGTGCTGTTGCAGCTGCTCTTTCCTGCGAGTAATCCTGCACACATGCGCACTTGGCACAGGCTCCTCGGAAATCTCATCGCTGCTGCCAGCCCCCACAATCTCTGAAGGCAGCAGTCTACTCCCTAATGGTCCTGGCCCCTCATCTGAATCCTCAATCTCCTCAGCCGTCCACACCTGCTGCTAGCTAACCACAACATGGTGATAGATCTCAGACCAAGGCATGCTATAGCAAGAACTGCTATGAAAGAGCTTTGTGTAAGACTGTTTCTGTAGGTCTCTATTTCATTTATTTATGAAATACATTTATTTATTATTAAATTTATTTGCCATCCATCTCACTATCAACTGACAGACAGACAGACAGACACACACACACAGAGAGAGACAAAGACACAGAGAGAGAGACAGAAATAGAGTTAGACAGAGAGATGGAGAGAGAGTGTGACAAAGACAGAGAGAGAAACAGAGAGACAGACAGAAACAGACACAGAGAGACAGACAGACAGAGAGACAGACACACTACTGCAAACTAATTAACTTTGATAAGCACATCAAAATGTGCCTACCGTTCCTATCCTATTGTTTTTTTTTTCTTATTCGTATCCATTTCATGTGTTTATGGCCATGTTTGTACTTATACCTGTTATCTAATAATTGTTTGACTAAATAAATAAATAATAAAATAAACACACAGACACACACACAGACAAAGACAGACAGACAGAGAGACAGACAGAGAATGGAGAGACACACAGAGAGAGAGAGAGAGAGGGAGAGGGAGGGAGAGACAGAGACAGAAAGAGAGAGACAGAGACACACACAGAGAGAGACACAGAGAGAGACAGATAGAGAGAGACAGACAGAATATGGATTGCATCTCTTTGTTCCTACCAAGCCACACCTGATCCCTGCTTCACAGCAGTACCAACAATTAGCAACAAGGGAAATATTAGCACTTGATTCCTGTCTGGATTAAGCCACAAAAGGTGTGAATTCAGACCTGAGACTTCCTTTTCCTATTTGGCCTTGGATTCTAAATATAATAATAAGCTCAGATGAATCCTTTCTGCATATGTCAAATCCCTGGAATGAGAATACGAGCAGTAAAAGACGATGCACATTATTCAAACATGAAGTATCCTTTTTACATAAAACCAAATTGATCCCCCCCTCTCTGTCTGGAATATCATCATCCATTGTCTTTATAGCAGTGTCAATGTTAGCCCCACTCATTAAGTAATACTGGCCATTTAGACGCTGCCATAGGATTAGTCAGAATAATGGTACAGGTTGTCCTCAAATGGAGCCTGACCATCAGTCATAAGTTGTGATGGTCATAAAAATCATGACTGATTTGATTTTACAACCTTTGCAGTGGTCATTAAACAATGTTAATGGTTTGCTATGGGCACAATTTTGCTGGTTTGCAGCAAAACCATCGTAAAATATTGTCACGTGTTTGTAGGACATTGTAACCGCTTGCTAATCACTTAAAATGACTGATCATGTTGACTACTATCTGTACTGAACCAGCATTAGTAAGAATCAAGAATTAAGCACAATGGAGAGGTTGCTTATATGCAGCTATATTTTTTCCAGTTGTCATCTACTGTACACAATCACATGTGCCAGTCCTGGTTTTGCCCAGAACACTGCTGTAGCATTGAGAAAGTTTCATTCCAAAAGTATGTTTCTCATACTTCTCTTTTTTATTTATTTGATTTATATCCCACCTACCTGCTCTGAGGACCACTTAGAAAAGATAACCAAGGTCTCAAATGAAGCAGGGATTGCTAAAGAAATCCCCTAGCTTTCTAGGGCTAGGCAACCATGTCTGTATGTAAGTCCCATCTGAAAGCTATCTTGTAGATTTGAACCTTAAATTTTATACACAAATCTCATATACAATTTTCTAGCCATAATTTTTGTTATCAATTAAACTGACTATAGCTTTCTTTCTTTCTTTCTTTCTTTCTTTCTTTCTTTCTTTCTTTCTTTCTTTCTTTCTTTCTTTCTTTCTTTCTTTCTTTCTTTCCTTCCTTCCTTCCTTCCTTCCTTCCTTCCTTCCTTCCTTTCTTTCTTTCTTTCTTTCTTTCTTTCTTTCTTTCTCTCTCTCTCTCTCTCTCTCCTTTCCTTCCTTCCTTCCTTCCTTCCTTCCTTCCTACCTTCCTTGCTTCCATCTAATCTTGCCTTTATTGTTTTTACAAATAATTTAAGACAAAAAACTTATCCAACATACCTCCTTTCTCTTATTTTCTGCTACAATAGCAAACCTGTGCAGTGGATTGGGCTGAGAGAGAGTGACTGAGAGAAAATCACCCAGCTGGCTTTCATGGCTAAGGCGGGACTAGAATTCAAAATCTCCTGGTGATTGGCCTGGTGATGGTCACTCAGCTGCCTTTCATGGCTAAGGTGGAACTGTATATCATACATGTAGAATTAGGGTTGCTTGTTTATGATGTTCTCCCCGCTTTCTTTATGAGGGCCTATCTTTTAAATGAAGTGAATGTGAGATTCCAATCTTGCTCTAGAAAATATCTTGGGAGCTAAATTAACATTTGTAGGGAGAACATGAGATGCACACCATGCTCCTTTGATGAGGATGTCTGGCCTGCTTTTATCACAGAGGCTCTTTTTCCCTAATGAGAATGTGAAGAAGGCTCACAGGATTTACCTTTTGCCCGATGAGCTGGTCCATAAATCTTCATTAACAATCCTTCCTTTCCAAGCTAATGCAAGCCAGACGACTTGTTGTCCACCTTGGAAAGAAAGTGGAGGCCACTGCATTGCTGGCAGGGGACAAAAGTTGCATCTGTGTTTTAAAAGGGCCACCAGCGAAAGGAGAGGCCAGTAGAAATCATCTATGGAGAAACCCCTCTCTCTTCCTTTTAAATCTGATCTGGGCAATCCAGGAAATTGAAGCCTGAAACTATTCAGGTCCAGATAGAAAACAGATGATCTTATGTACAGAAAATCTACAGTCAGAGCTTCGCAGCCCTGCTAGGGGGAACACATGTCAGCAATCCATGCAGCATTTCCAGTGGGAAGGAGGGAACCTTTTTATGCTTTTGATCAGGGGTGGGATTCAATTTTTTTAACAACCGGCTCTGTGGGCATGGCTTAGTTGGTGGGCCTGGCTTGGTGATCATGTGACTGGCTAGATGTGGCCAACTCAATATCACTCACATTGAGGCAGGCATCTCCTCGCCTGGCCTTTCATGACTGTGGGGATGCTGCAACAGTCGTAAGTGTGAAAAACGGTCATAAGTCACTTTTTCCAGTGCCATTGTAACTTTGAATGGTCACTCCACACAAGCAAACGACCAGCAAAGGAGGAAAAAAAACTCCAGAGAAGTTCCTGAGACAGGAAGTCTAGTCCTGCCAAGAATGTAATAAGGGTTAATGGAGAGGCAGTTTCTATAAGCAACACCAGAATGTTTCTTTTCTGCCTTCCATACAGGATTAGGCCAGTAATTTCTTCTAACAACCGGTTCTCTGAACTGCTTAGAATGTTAACAACCAGTTCTAGTGAAGAGGTGCGAAACTGTAGAATCCCATCCCTGTTTTTGATGCTTAACACTTCGCCAGAAGATAAAAAGAAGACCAGCCCAACTGGAATATTTTTCCAGGCAACTTAAAGGTGTCCCCTTCTATCATCCTATCCATCTCATTTATATTCTACTAGTCTTTCTGATTTAGCTAGTCTTTTAGTATTTTGTTGTCCAATTGCACTGATGCACAACCTCCCCTTCGCATAGGAAGGAGATGTTCCTTCTCAGGCAAGAATGTCAACTTTGAAATGTGCCTCTGCTGTCACAGCCATCTTTTTGTTTCTCAGCTTGCCACAGACTATGAGGTGGAGGGAAAGGGTTGGAATGCTAACCGGAGACAACAGCAAGAAGCCGTCCCGTGGGAACCAAGTTCATCTCAACAGATGTTTGGCAATAACCTGAAGGAGTTGCCATGATGTTATTAGTCCCAAATGTTGTTAGTTGTGTCTGACCCATCGTGACCCCATGGACAACATTCCTCCAGGCCTTCCTGTCCTCTACCATCTTCTGGAGTCCATTTAAGCTCATGCCAACTGCTTCAGGGACTCCATCCAGCCACCTCCTTCTCTGCCATCCCCTTCTTCTTTGTCCCTCAATCGTTCCCAGCTTTAGTCTCTTCTCCAATGAGTCCTTCCTGCTCATTAGGTGGCCAAAGTATTTGAGTTTCATCTTCAGGATCTGGCCTTCTAAAGAGCAGTCAGGGTTGATCTCCTCTAGGTCTGACTGGTTGGATCACCTTGCAGTCCAAGGGACTTGCAGGAGTCTTCTCCAGCACCAGAGTTCAAAGGCCTCCATTTTTGGCGTTCAGACTTCCTTGTGGTCCAATTTTCACAGCCATACATTGCAACTGGGAAAACCATAGCCTTGACTATATACACTTTCGTTGGCAGGGTGATGATGTCTCTGCTTTTTAGGCTGTCTAGATTTGCCATAGCTTTTCTCCCAGGAGCAAGCGTCTTTTAATTTCCTGGCTGCAGTCCCCACCTGCAGTGATCTTGGAGCCCAGGAAAATAAAGTCTGTCACTACCTCCATTTCTTCCCCATCTATTTGCCAGGAATTGAGTGGGCCGGATGCCCTGATCTTAGTTGTCTTAATGTTGAGTTTCAAGCCAACTTTGGAACTCTCCTCTTTCACCCACATCAAGAGGTTTGTTAGTTGCTCTTCACTTTCTGCCATTGGAGTGGCACCATCTGCAGATCTGAAGCTGTTGATATTTCTCCTGGCAATCTTAATTTCAACTTGTGATTCATCTAGTCCTGCCTTTCTCATGATGTGCTCTGCATATAAGTTAAATAGGCAGGGTGACAGAATACAGCAATGGGGGCTAACCTTTTCAGCACCGAGTGCCCAAAGCACACGTATGTGTGCACGAATGCATGCGTGCACACACAAGTCCCCCCAAAAATTCAATGCAGGTGCATCCCCCATGCATGCACCCCATCCCACCCCAAGACCCGAAGACCAGCTGGCCAGTGGGAAGTGCACACGCATGTGTGGTGAAGCTGAGCTGGGGCACACGTGTCATAGGTTCGCCATCACAGGTATACAGCCTTGCCAAACTCCTTTCTCAATTTTGAACCAATCAGTGGCTCCGAGTTGCCAAGGAGTCACCAAAACAATGAAATCAAGAGCAAGCTACTTGAATAAAGGCAATCAAATCCAGAATCGAAAAATCATCTAGATTGTGAAAAGAAGCAGAAGAGATACTAGGTCGTATGCTCAGCACAAAACTCACATAAACTGTCTCTATTTTGAAATTGCTTCCGGATTTTGTGCTTACAAAGGGGAAATATATATATATATATATATATATATATGATATATATGACTTTGACTTTCTTTTTGTAAACTAGACAGCCTTATTGTTATAGAAATGGCTTGTGCATACTGTTGTGTAAAAGCAAAAAGTTGCGGTTGTAATGTTGTTACCTTCTACTGTGCTAAAGAGAGTGCAAGTCGGTGCCTTTTTCTTTTTCTCCCATTACACTATATCCCGTCCTTTCCCCTCCTTCTCTTCTTACTTTTTCCTGCTATTTTTCTTTGCATTTATACTTTGATAAAGTAATCAAAAAGTTAAATGAAACTCACACAAACTTTAAGAATAAAGAACAACATAACAGAGTCACCAACATTATTCACTACCACATCTTTGCATTGCCAGTAATAAAAAATTGGTTGGAACATATGGTTGGAAAAGTAGTTGAAAATAAACAGAAGAAAGTGGGGATAATTGATGAAGCAATATACTGAGGGATGGTAGATTAGAAGACAAAGAATTCTTTGAGAAGATCATATAATATCCAGTTCTGAAGTGGAAAGATTATGATATAAACCAGCTATGGTGATTCCAATGATTATCAACACCTTAGGTGTCATACCAAAATCTTGGTATAACTGCACTGATGAAATTCCATCTTTAAATTACAGAAGCCCATAACTGCTTGGATCTAGATATATACTATGACAACAAATTATGACATCTTAGGTTCTTGGGAAAAATGTGATGCATAGCAAGGCCAACACCAGCTAAAGATCTGGCAGCAATGAGTTATATTGTTGCATTATACAATAATTAGCTTGATACCCTATGAAATTATGTGGGTCGGGCTTAGTTTTGGGGGAGGAAAATAAGGGGGGGGATTCTGCCTCTGCCTACCAGCATCCATTGGTATTCATCTGGCTAGCATCCTGTCTGTGTGTGGGAGAGTTGAGGGCTGTTTGGAAGCTGAAACAGTATTTGCTGTGTGAGCAAGGAGGCAGCAAGGAGCCTGGGCGTGGCTTAGCTCAACTATTCTGAACTAAAGCTGATTGCTGCTGTGAAACTGAAACTGAAACTCCTCTCCTCTGCTTGTGTTTTGCATTTGGAACAGATGTCTTTTCAGGTGGGGAGGGGGAGTAGAACTCCTTAGCATCACAGCATGTTAATAATAATAATATACAAAATACTAATGCTCTGTTGGTCATTCCGAAAAATCCTTTCTTAGTGAGCACCTAGAAGCCAAGAGGGACATACGTGCCAAATTTCAAGTTTGTAGGCTTTACAGTTCTGGAGATTTTGTGATGATGCATGAGTGGTATTTCACTTTTATATATATAGAAGATAGATACACTCCAAAATAGTAGAACATCCTTTTTGCAATCTCTATCAAGATGAATCAGCTGTGAAAGATCAGGAGAACTTCAGCTTTGGTTGTGTCTTATTTGTCTAAGAATCTTTTAATGACAGACCTATTTGCAAGGACTAGTTCATAGTTATAACTTTCATAACAACCCAAATGAGGCTCTAAATATTTTACCTTCCTTTCATTCATGTCCTTGCTTTCACCATCATATTCACCCTGAAAAAAATCAATGACATGCAAGTTAAAATATACATTTCATAGTAACATAAAACTGTACATTGAAATGTTTTAAGCCAAGCACCGTCTATAAAAACTGCTCTTTAATCCAGGCCGATAACGGACTTGCAGTTCAGATATTTCTCATTGCTAGCTGAGCTATCAAGGGTAATTTTTCTCTTTATCTCGTAAAATGAAAGTGCTGACCTAGATTTCTTAAACTCCCCAAAGTATTTTACTGAAAAAGCTCATGATTTCCTTGAGCAATTTCCAAAGGCAATATTAATAACTGGATTTTCCCATATCCCTCTCTACTTTATCACCTTCTAATCTTGCCTTCGTTATCATCCTTTATCCTGAAGACTTCCTGAAGTGGAGAACTAATTGGAGGATGGATGGAGGTGGTGTTAATGAGGTGAAATATATTATAGAACGTATTGAATAAAGCCTGTAGCGGTGCTGTCATATCAAATTACTGTTGATAGGGAAGACTATTTCTATACTATCTTTGTTGGGTGAAGAAAGAGACGACCTCTCCCACCTGTCTAAAATGTAGCATTTGATGGCAAATCTTAAGTTTCTCCCAAAACTTTGATCCTGAAGGCCCTTCCTTAGCGGTTCACACTATATAAAGATACTAGCTGGCTACCTGTGCTTCGCAACAAAACTTTCTGATCGGGCTGTGCAGGAGAAATTCGGTTCACAATCCATTGGCTCAGTGGTGGTCGGTGATTGAAACACATAAAGTAATATCGTTCCTGCTGCCTTGAGTCCAGAAGCAGTTCCATAGGTGGAAGGTGTAGATATTTTGGTTAGGTACTGACATTTAGTACTGTAAGGAGCTCCAGACCACTCCTGAGTGAAGGAGTGGAACGTCTGCCAGTTTAAACTGAGGTAACGGAATGTGAGGCAACTGGCAGTTGGAACAGAGTTCTTTTCAGGTGGGGAGGGGGAGTAGAACTCCGAAGCATCAGAGTGTATTAATAATAGTATTTGAAATACTACTGCTGTGATGGTCATTTTGAAAAATCCTTTCTTAGTGAGCACCTAGAAACCAAGAGGAACATACGTGCCAAATTTCAAGTTTGTAGCTTTACAGTTCTGGAGATTTTGTGATGAGTGAGTGGTACTTGACTTTTAGATAGATAGATAGATAGATAGATAGATAGATAGATAGATAGATAGATAGATAGATAGATAGATAGATAGATAGATAGATAGATAGATAGATAGATAGATAGATAGATAGATAGATAGATAGATAGATATAGATATAGATATAGATATAGATTGTTAGTCTCCCTGTCCGCCTTGCCAGAGAAACTGAACATAGAATATAGAATAAAAGAGTTGGAAGGGACCTTGGAGGTCTTCTAATCTAACCCCCTGTTCAAGCACGAGACCCTATACCATTTCAGACAAGTAACTGTCCAGTCTCTTTTCTTGAAGCTTCCAGTGATGGAGCACCCACAACTTCTGAAGGCAAGCTATTCTATCGATTGATTGGTCTAACCATTAGGAATGTTCTTCTTAGTTCTAAGTTGCTTCTCTCCTTGGTTAGTTTCCATCCATTGTTTCTTGTCTTGCCTTTTGGGGCTTTGGAAAATAGGTTGACCCCCCCTCTTCTTTATTCCTGTTCTGACCCAAACCTTGTTCCAAGGAAACAAACATGAAACAGAGGTAACAGCAAAACCTTTTAATGATTCTTTACAAATTCCTTCCCAGTTAAAAGGCTGCTTCAAACTAATTGTCTCTGGTAAGAAAGAGCCTTGCCAAGGTTGTGCAAGGCTGCCAAGAACACTAGATAAAGTTACTAAGAAATATTTCAAACACAAAGAGTCTCCAAACACCAATCAAGATACTCGAATGTCCACCAGGCTTGAATGCAAAAACGTCTTTGCTTCCTGCAAAGAACTCTGGTTTCTCAGCTGGCTTTTATCTCTTAAGGGAGGGGCCATTACCTTGCAGCCTTACTCCTGAATTGCCTGTTCTGCTACAGCTGCTCTTTCCTACAAGCAGCCCTACACACACGCGCACTGGGCACATGCTCCTCGGGGACTTCGTCATCACTGTGCCAGCAACCACAATCTCTGAAGGCAGCACTCCACTCCCTGATGGTCCTGGCCCCATCCCTGCATCACATGCAGGCCCCTCATCTGAGTCCTCGCTCTCTAAGATCTCAGCCATCCACACCTGCTGCTGGCGAACCACAACAGTTCCTCAACATAATATTTGGACCATGCTGAATTTAATGTGAAACAACTATTAATGATACTGTCATTCTAAACTCGGTCCTTATAAAAATTAGGATTAAAAGTGTATACTTACATCATGTAGAGGATAAGCTGTTTCATAAACATTATTTGCTATTAATGTATTAATACCTAAAAAAAAGGGTACATTAGGATATTATCAGTATAGTTTTATTTTGTATTGTGTGTGTGTGTGTGTGTTTTCAACTTACATTTAGAGCTAAAATTAATTTTCCAAATCATAATTTTGGGGTAGGAGGAAATCAGATTTTGTCCCTGAAAATGCAACTTTAAATTTTAGCCAACGTCTGAGTTTTAGAATCCAAACTTAAATTCAGCTGATCGATTTTTTTCAAATATTCAAGATGCTTTACCTATAATTATATCTTCATTCTTCATTTTAATAAGATTTATGAATGCAATTGGAAGTTATGCTGCTATTGAAAAGGCACCATAACTTAAAAACAGATGCAAATGCCAAGTATTTACTGAATGCTAAAAGACACGAATCTTTTATGAGAATATATATATATATATATATAAATTACCATTTCATCGAAAGGAGTGGTATTAAAATATAACCCACAAATATTGCCCATAAAAATCCAAGCAACATTACTGTCATTTAAGGAATGTGTTCTCAATCCTCCAAGATACCTAACGATTCCATTTTGGGCCATTTTTCAAGTTTTACGACTGCCTGCCTCTAAAACCAGGAATGATTCCATTGGCCAAACATCCTTAGCCCTTTTGCTAGCCTTCTTTGGAGAAGGAAACAGGCTGATATTACAATACGGAAGTCCTCCCTTCAGTGATTCAAGAAATAAAGTCAGTGAAATTATACAAAGATCCCCATCCTATAGTCTGAATCAGGCTGGCATTTCCGATGGTTAATATATCAAATTTCCAGGGTTATACTTTTCAATTCAGGAGGAGGAAAAAAAATATACCTTGATTTAAAGATATGGTTTTTTTTAAAAAAAATAACAAGTTGATGTTATAAAGCAGGGGTGTAAAACTCAATTTCATTGAGGGCCGCATCATGGTTGTGGTTGACCTCATGGAGCTGGGTGGGCATAGCTGACTGGGTGGGTATGGCCAACTGGGTGGGTGTGGCCAGCTTGACGCCACTCCCCAAACTGCTGGAATGTTTCCTCTTTGCACTGGGTAGACTGGGTGTGAAGCAATGCTGGCCCAATGTTGCCTCTTCATATTGGGTAGAGTGGGGCGAAGTGATACAGGATGACCTTTTACATTTTCCAGGATGGCCCTGCGGACCGGATCCAACCACATCATAATCCCCCTGTTTCCAACACCCCTGTTGGGAAGCAATGTTTCTCAATCTTGGCACCTTTAAGATGTGTGGAGTTTAACTCCCAGAATTCTGGGAATTAAAGTCCACATATCTTAAAGTTGCCAAGGTTGAGAAAATTGTTATAAAGTGATGCAGGGGGCAGACAAATTTTGAAAATGGGGATTTCCAGACTCCTGGCTACCTGACAGCCTAGGGCAGGGGTGTCAAACTCAAGGCCCAGAGGCCAGATCCAGCATAAGGGGTGGGGGTGTTTAGATCTGGCTCGGGGAACCACCCTGGAAATAGTGAAGGAGCGGTCCGCGGTGCCTCTGCCAGCAAAAACATTTTCCTTGGCAGAGGGTTGCAGGAGGCCATCACAACCAAAAATGGAGCTCGGGAGCCAGTGCGGTATTCTACCAGTTCGGCCTGGTTTGGCCGAGCTGGTAGCGGCAATGAGCAGTGGAGACCAAACCGGTTCTCTCCGTCGCTCTGCTGTTGGGCTCACTTGCCTGCCCGGGCTTCCATATTCACCTTTATTCCCTGCTTTTGAAGCACAGCTTTTTTGTGCAGCACAACAGAGTGCCGTGTGGCAGCTGCTGAAGCGACCAGGACAATGCAGGCTTGCAGGAGGTGAGTTGGAACACCTCTGCTCCTGCGCAAATGCAAAGGGCAAGTTTGGCCCGCGCATGCACTCAAAGTGTTTGCACATGCACAAGGCGTGCTCACCAAGCCACACTTCCCGAACTTTTGGAATCCCACCACAGTCGGGAGCCTGTTGTCAGCTTTGAAATTCAGCTGCCACATAATGGAAGGGGGGGGTGTAGGAGTTGAAAAGTTCAAGGTTATTCTGTATGTAGTACTAAGAAATTCCAGTTGCAGTTAATTGGTTCTCATGATTTATGAAGTGTAGAAGTGGGTGGAGAGAAGGTGGATTCTGTGTAATGCATGAAAATGCTTTCACTTTGGGAAATTGCCTTAGATATACTAGATCTGTTCCTAAGTAAATCAATTGGAGAGAATGTCTTGGAGTGATTGATATCATGGATACTTTCTGGATGCCTTACACCTGTTTTCGCTGGCAGAGTGCTCGTGTTGCCACAGGCGCCCCCGACACGAGTGATGTTGAGCTGGCCACACCAATCCTGGCCATGCCCAGTCTTTCTCCCCAAAGTCAAACACAACCCTGATATGGCCCTCAATGAAATCGAGTTTGACACCCCTGGTCTAGGGTATCAAGAAAGTAGAATATTTGTAGCTCAGAGTTGACATGAGAGGTCCTTGGTTGTTCTCTGAGCTTGGTGGCTTTCTTGCAGACGTTTCATTAACCAAACTGGGTAACGTTCTCAGTGTTAGGAGTGCACTGCAAGAAAACAACCAAGCTCAGAGAGCACCAAGGACCACTCAGTCTGTGGCATTTTCAGTGAATGTTCCTTCTAATATGCCTTATTCGGACCATGAGGAGGTAAGACCAGGGGTGGGCTGCTGGGGGTTCGCAGGGGTTTGGGACAGCCCCTGACTAAGAATCTGTGCAGTTCAGAGAATCCTACTCCTGGCTGGCCTCACCCACCTCTCCCTGCCTCTCCCAGGAGTCCCCATACAGCCTGTTTGGGATGCAGGTAAGTGCAGGGCGCATGCGGAAGCTCAAGGAGAGTGAAAAACAGGCCTCCAAGAAGTTTGAGAAGGCTGGAAATGGGCCTGTTTCCAGCTTCCAGATAGCCTCCAGAGCAGTGGTGGGATTCAAATTTTTTTACTACCAGTTCTGTGGGGCATGGCTTGGTGGGCACGGCAGGGGAAGGATACTGTATAATCTCCAGTCAGAGGTGGTGTTTGTCAGTTCTCCGAACTACTCAAAATGTCCGCTACTGCTTCTCCAGAACTGGTCAGAACCTGCTGAATACCACCTCTGCTCCGGAGGCCATTTTTGCTCTCCCAGACGCTCGAGGAAAGCCTCTGGAGCCTAGGGTGGACAAAAATGCCCCTCCACCATGGTGCAGAAGGCCGACTAGGCCACTCCCACCAGCAATCGGGCAGAGAACCCATTTCTAAAATTTTTGAAGCCCACCCCTGGGTAAGACACAAACCTGTAGATGTCTCCCAGTTCTGCCATTCCTTCTCCTGTGCTGGAGCAGCCCTGCAGATTCTTCCTAGAAGGTGGTCCCATTCTTTTCAAAACCCACTTGAATATAGGCAGTCCTCAATTTACGAACGACAGTTGGAACTGGAATTTCCCTTGCTAAGGAAGAGGGTTGTTAAGTGATTTCACGCCCAATTTTACAGTGATTATTAAGTGAATCACTGCAATTGTTCGTCGAACCACCCAGTCGCTAAACGAATCTGGCATCCTCCATAGATTTTGCATGTGTACCCATTCTTCTGAACAGGCATTTTTGGTTGGAAACCAGCAAAAATGGTGACAGACTGGGATCATGTGACCACAGAAACATGGTAATGGGTCATAAATGTAAGCCGGTTGCCAAATGTGCAAATTATGATCACGTGATCATGGGGCTGGTGGTGCAACAGTGTGAGAACTGGTGGTAAGTGCCAGGATGAGGCTTTTTTCAGCACCGCCGTAACTTTGAATAGGTCCTAAAAAAATGTTTGTAAGTCGAGGACTGCCTGTATTTTGCAAGAAGGTGACTCCTTCAATGAGATAGTTAAAATATGAAAGGACATATTGACATGAATCAATCTAACCTTTGCTCTTTGCTTCTGTTAAAGAAGTTGCTTGTACTATTTTGCTAAGGATGGGAATCGTTGGTTAGGAATTCATTCTGTAAGAGAATTGTATCCTTTTCTATCTGGTTTCTCGCCTCTGCAATTTGCTTCAGAGCTAAACAAAACCTTGGAGACAATTCCCAGGAACACCCTGCTCCATAGATGGGCGGGGGGGGGGGGGGGGAAAGGGACTGCCTAGGAGCATGAACACACGAGGACAAGGGATACTGTGTAAAATAACAAAGCATGGACAGAGCTCAGACAAAGAACGCTTCATAGATAAGGAAGGGGAAGGCATGGGCAGGACATTGCACACATTAATAACGAATCTTTGTCTCTGATTGGATAAACTTAGTTTCTATCAGCGTAAAATGTATACAATACTCTGAGCCACTCTTGCAGGGTGTGGCTATTCCTTAACATGCATTTTGTCTGTATGTTTTGGACATTGTATTCACCCAGACTTTTTGCTTTGGCCAAAGAATTAAAAAAGCTGTTATTTTTGCAAGTTTCATCTCGAGTCTCATTCTTTGGCATCTCCGTGGCTTGGGGAAACTTCTGGAAACTTACAAACATATTGAGAAGTGGCTTCCACAATGCTTTATTTAAAATCCAAGCTTTTTCTTACCCATGCTGTTTTTGGCTTTTGAACTATATGTGCGCTTCAAAATTTCATGTACCTATATTTGAAGGGGGAAAAAAGAACAGAAAAAGAGTAATCACTTACAGATGATTCCCCACGATTTAGCAGAAGCTAATCAATCAATGTACATTTAAAAACAAACCTCCCCCCACTATAGCCAAATTCTGGCTACCATTTTGCCACAACGCTGTGATTCAAGGAGTTCTGTATTTATTGCATGTTCACAGTTGTAATAAAGGGTATAAAAAAGAAGAAAGAAGAATATACCAGCCAAAATTTGAAGAAGAAAAAACATTCAGGTCCAGAAGGGTAGAAGGACCTAAGTCAGTGGTGGGATTCAAATTTGTTTTACTTCTGGTTCTATGGGCGTGGTTTGGTGGGCGTGGCATGGGAAGGATACTTGTAAAATCCCCATTCCCTCCCCACCCCACTAACCTGCTTTCCAGCCGTGTGCTGTCCAGCCAGTGTATGGGAATTGGATAGTTAGGTAGCAATTGTGAGCTGTCCCCTTAAGGGAATGCATCATGGTAAATGTAGTTAAAGGTATCCTGGGAAATGTAGTTCATGTCACATGGCCACATCCATGATCCCGATTGGTCACTAATTTGACCCTTGATGGGTTGGGGGAGTTTTCCTCACTTTTGCCTGAATTCTCTAACTCATGGCAGCTGCTTTTTATCGTTACAAGATGGGTTAGGAGATAACCATCTTTTATCTACAAATCAGATATGCAAAGGAATTGAACATAAAGAAGAACTTCGTCACAAATGTGAGTCATGAAGATACCTGATGAACCAATAATAAATACTTTGTATTGATGTTTTGTTGAGTTTATCTACCTCTGTAGAGAATACAGAAAAGTAAAAGATGGTTATTTGTATTCCTGAAGCCCAAGAATAGTAAAAGGATTGCTTAATTTGAAT
Source organism: Bungarus multicinctus (assembly GCA_023653725.1). NCBI lineage: Eukaryota > Metazoa > Chordata > Lepidosauria > Squamata > Elapidae > Bungarus > Bungarus multicinctus. The sequence goes on along the minus strand of CM042848.1, from coordinate 23,148,126 downwards.
TCCTGATGCCAAAAGAGGATTAAAAAAGTAAAAAGATGTATCTGGATGTGAAATTTGAATTTCTGTGTTAAAGACAAAGATATGTTGAAGCCAGGAGTGAATGTGGAATGCTAAGCTCTGTGCCTCAGTTTGAACTGCAGGGAGGGGCAAGAATCCCCCCTTCCCCTTTTACGCAAGAGACTTTTCAAATATCCTATGCTCTGGCTTTCAAAGACAATCAAATTACCCAGCCAATCAGCTGGGACTCAATGGGAGGCAGAGAATAGATGGGAGCAGGACCAGTCAGAGGTGGTATTTGCTGGTTCTCCAAACTACTCAAAATTTCCGCTACTGGTTTTCTGAACTATTCAAGATTTCCACTACCTGTTCTCCAGAACTGGTCAGAACCTGCTGAATACCACCTCTGACATACGTATCTTTAAGAAACTTGAAGACAAAGTTTTCCTTCTACTGTTAAAAAAAAACAAAAACCTTTCCTGTATTGTACAATTTTACAATATTCCAGAAGGGTGCCAACCCATAAAGATGCCTGACTTCCAGATGTATCAGAGAACAACATGGAAGGAGACATTCTTTTCAGCAAACCATGAACCTCAGGAGAAATTCTACCAGAGGTTCTTCACAAGTTGTGGATGCTTCATCATTGAAGTCATGCCAAAGGGGCTTTTTCAAGAGGCAACTGGACTTTCTGTTTTTTCTTTGAAGACCTTTCGCTTCTTCTTGGATGAGAAGCAAAACATCTTCAAAGAAAACCAGAAAGTCCAGTTGCCTCTTGAAAAAGCATCTTTGGGACAACCATGACCTGGATGACTGAGAATCTCTATAGACATTCATCATTGGAGGTTTTTAAGAGATTGGACAGCCACTTGTCTCTCCTGCTTGAGCAGGGGGCTGGACTAGAAGACCTCCAAGGTCCCTTCCAACTCTATTCTGACACAGATATTACAAGAGCCATGGTGACACAGTGGTTAGAATGCAATATTGCAGGCCGACTGCCAGCAGTTTGATCCTGACCAGCTCAAGGTTGACTCTTCCGAGGTCAGTAAAATGAGGACTGTTGGGGGCAATATGCTGACTTTATAAACCACTTAGAGAGAGCTGCAAAGCACTGTGAAGCAGTATAGGAGCTGTGGTGGCACAGTGATGAGAGTGCAGTACTGCAGGCTACTTCTGCTGATTGCCAGCGGACTGCAATTTGGCAGTTTGAATCATATCAGGCTCCAGGTTGATTCAGCCTTCCATCCTTCCGAGGTGGGTAAAATGAGGACCCCGATTGTTGGGGGCAAGAGGCTGACTCTGTAAATTGCTTAGAGAGGGCTGTAAAAGCACTCTGAAGTGGTATTTAAGTCTAAGTGCTCTTGCTCTTGCTATGTAAGTCAAAATGCTATTGCTATTGCTATTAACTGAAATTCTGAGCCTCTGCACTTAAAATAGCCTCTGCAGATAAAGTGATAGAAAGCAGTCTAAGCCATAATTCAACAATAACTTTCTTGTGGTTTTACTTACAATTCGACTGCGGGTGCCGTTGTCAAAAAAAGTATCTTTATCTTGAATGTTGTACCTTGAAACATGAAAAGAACAGAAAAAAATATCAGTTCTGTGATATTATAAGTGGTTGTGTAATACCCTATAGAACAGCATTAGGATAATTTTTATTCTGAAGAAACAGGTTCAAATACTACAAAACAATAAACCTGATCTACTTCAAGCCCCAAAATTGGCTTATTCGACTAAGGTTAAAATGGATTGGATTCTTTTTTTTCCCTATTAGCTTTTAATGGGTTTTCTGAACAATAAGGCTTTAGAGATTTGATTATAGATAAAATATGGGAAAATGGGGGTTTTCTTGCATTTTTAGAAAAAATCATATGCTACAATATTAAAATTGAGAAGGATGAAGAGAAGAAATTAATTGGTGGGACATCATTTGAAGGGATTAAAGATTACACATTTTAATATGTTATTTTTGAGAGCCCCTAATGGAATTTTCCCCCTTCCTCAGTGTCTTTAGAGAAAATGACAAGATACAGTGTAGAAATTTGAAACAGTTTTATTTGTTTTATATACATACATCCCAGGGGTGGGATTCAAATTTTTTAACAACCGGTTCTGTCGGCATGGCTAGGAGGGCAAGACTAAGTGGGTGTGGCTACATGACTGAGTGGGTGTGGCTTCTTGTTCCTTTTCTTGCAGCCACCTCTCCCCCATTTTGGGGCCTTTTGGGCCTCAGGGAAGCCTCCTGGGTGGGCATTTGTTCTCCCAGAAGGCTTCCCTGGGGCCAAGGAAGGCAAAAAATAGAGTGGGGGGCAGCCCTCGATTTTTTGCCATCTGGGCCTCAAGGAAGTCTCCTGGGTGAAGCAGTAAGACAGCAAGGGGAATCCCAGTACAGCTGATCATAAGAACAGTTGATCATCAGAAGGGGAAAACAAGAAATACCTTAAGGAGTGACTAGGTAGGGAAGAATGCAGTCAGCGCGAGCGATAAGGATTGACTGGGCAGGGAGGAGAAGGGTGAGCAGAGAGGGGTGGGGCCAGCCAGGGGCACAATTTGCCAGTTCTCCGAATTGTGCAGAATCATAACAACCGGTTCTATAGAACTGGTCTGAACCGGTAGAATCCCACCCCGATACACATTTAAATTATTATTTTCTGGTAACTTAGTGAACTTTTGCTGAATAAGATTGAATTGTGAGGCTTTACTATTTGCTAATAGTTAAAAGATGAAATATGGGCTAAAGAGATTTTTGATTGAAATAATAGAGAAGGCATTAAGTTATTGTAAATATACTTGTCTTGATGAAAGGGGAGGTAATTTCTTTCCACAGATAGTCCTTGACTTACAACAGTTCATTTAGTGACCAAAGTTATAGTGGCACTGAAAAAACTAACTTATGAAAAAACTAACTTATGACCATCTCCATGGTCATGTGATCAAAATGCAGACACTTGGCAACTGGTTCATATTTATGATGGTTGCATTGTCCTGGGGTCATATGATCCCCTTTTGTGACCTTGTGACAAGCCAAGTCAATGAGGAAGCCAGATTCACTTAACAGCCATGTTACTCACTTAACAACTGCAGTGAGTGACTTAACAACTGTGGCAAGAAAGGTCATAAAATGGGGCAAAATTCACTTAACAAATGTCTCACTTAGCAACATAAATTTTGGGCTCAATTGTGGGCTGCCTGTATATTTTTTCTAAAAAAATGTTTTTTATATTTTTCCCCCTTTTCCTTCCTCCTTTTTCCTTCTTCTCGCTGCACTTTTCTTTTCTAATTTGTCTTCTTAATTTGTCTCAGTTTTTGCATTTGGATTTTTAAACTTCAATTAAAAAAATATTATTTTTTAAAACAACGAATTCTCTTCCCAGAAGCCTCACTGGGTCCAAAAGAAAAAAAAGGGTGGGAAAGTTCTTCTCTCTTCTCGTATGGCTTAGAAAAGGATGCTAAACTTATTTCATATTCTTTAATTGATCAAATGATTGGCATTTTGCCTCTGTGATACCCAAGCAACCCTTGGCTATATCAGTATTTTTCAAACTTGGCAATTTTAAATTATATAGACCAGTGGCAGCTAACCTTTTTGGACTCCTATACCAAAAATTATGTTCACGCTTGCACTCTCGCACTTGGAAGGCAATACACCCCCCCACGCCTCCTACGCATGCACGTGTAATCCTCACCCATCCACCCACCCACCGCTGCCTTAACTGCGCTGCATCTCACAGCTGATTTTTGGCTGGTTTGAGGCCTTTTTCGGCCTCCCAAAGACTTGAGGAAGGCTTCTGCAGGCTTCTGCAGGCTTTGCAGGCTGAAAACTAGCCCCATTTTGTCACTTCCGGTATTTTCGGAAAGACAGGAAGTGACAAAATGGGGCTAATTTTAGGCCTGCAAAGCCTGCAGAAGCCTTCCTCAAGCCTTTGGGAGGCCGAAAAAGGCCTCAAACCAGCTAAAAATCAGCTGTGAGGCACGCGCATGCCCAGTGAGGTAGGTTTGCCTGCAGCTCGCATGCCAACACAAATGGCTCTGCATGCCACCTGTGGCACACATGTCATAGGTTCGCCATCACAGATATAGACTATAGAAGGGCTGAGGAATTCTGGGAGTTGAAGTTCATACATCTTAAAGTTGCCAAATTTGAAAAACATTTCTCTATGCCATGCTCGATTGGTATCTATACAAATTTCTGCAGAAGTATGCTGTCAAATACTCACAAATATATTTTTTCTCTGGAAAAGGGATAAGATAAATTCTTCATCCTAGTGGTATTTTGCTCTGGCACTTTAGGCTGCAATGGTTCTGTACATTTCTGCCATATTGATGAAAGCTTCTTGACAATTCCTCCTTCTTCTTTGATTTCATATGTCTAGAGAAACAAAAACAGTGCAAATCATAGGTATAGAACTTCCAAAAATTACTAAATTCATTTATTCATATATTTATTTATGATTTATTACATTTTATGTAATATATTATGATATATTACATTTATTCATATCCTGGACATAAACTGTTTCAACTCCTACCCTCAAAACGACACTATTTTCACCCTCCCGGAGGCTCAAGGAAAGCCTCTTTAGCCCAGGGAGGGCAACCCCCGCTACCTGCCTGGTGCAGGAGGCTGACTAGGCCATGCCCACCATGGCCATGTCCACCCAGTAACAGGACAGAGAACCTGTGCTAAAATCTGAGCCTGAATTGGTATTCCTCAGCAATTCTCTGTACCAGGACTAGCTCAACCCCAATGAGTTCCACAGGCTACTCAAATGAAGCCAACGCAAGTCCTCAAGGCAAAGGGGAGTCCAGTCCACTAGGCCAAAGCCAGTTCCCAAGACAAAGGCAAATCCACAGGCCAAGGCAAGTGACACGAGCTGAACCAAGTTCAAAACGAGAACTCACAGCAAGGAAACAAGCACATTGTTCCCAGCATCATCTCTGTGTGTCTACTGAGCTAAATAGCAAAGCTTCCAGTGCAACCCATCAAAAGGGGTGAGGCTGCCTCCTCACGAGTGATCAGGCTGACCCACTCTGTTCCTGCCTTTTCTCTGCCCTGCGTGTTCTTAGATCAGGTGCAGAAGGCAGTTTTTCTTCCTCATCATTGACCTGATGCAGCTGCATACCTTCTCCACCTGAAGCCTCAGGACTGTCCTACTGTACCTGTGCTTCAGCCAAATCCCTGTCAGACAGCTGCTTGGAGCCATTGATCAACTCCCCTCCAGATATGCCAGGAACTGGTTCATCCTCTTCTGAGCTGACATCTGGAGAGGTATCTGGGGAAGCCTCTGGGGGATGTCATCACAGAGTGGAGTTTAGTTCACACTGTTATGGCTTCCAATTGTCTTTTGTAACTATATCCTGTGGACCTATCTGCTATTTCCCTCTGTTTTTAACCTTCAAGGGTGATAAAAAGAGAATTGATCCATACTTACTCTTTTAGTGGGCATCTTGATTTTCAGAATCTCAGCTTCTCGGCTTAGTACATTCCATGGTGCATGTATTCGGACAAAACTTAATCCTTGACTCTTATCCTAAAATATGGGAGGGGAAACACCATATATTGTACTGAAAGCTATCAAATCAGAATGCTATCCATAAAATAGTTTGTGTCTCTTGGAGTATGCAGAAATCACTTTAGGGATCTGAATTTCAAACCTGCAAATAGCCAGCTGTTTAGCAAGATCATCCAGTTCAATTAGTGATAAGATTTTTAAATAGTAACTCATTAACATCTGATAGTTAAGGACTGTACCTATCTATCATCTATCTCTATCATCTCTATATTTCTCTCACACACACATATACACACACGTCTATCATCTATCAATCATCTATCAATCATCTCTCTCTCTCATCTATCTGTCTGTCTGTCTGTCTATCCATCTATCCATCCATCCATCCATCCATCCATCCATCCATCCATCCATCCATCCATCCATCCACATCTATCTATCTATCTATCTATCTATCTATCTATCTATCTATCTATATCTATCTATCTATCCATCCATCCATCTATCCATCTATCCATCCATATCTCTGTCTATCTGTCCGTCCGTCCGTCCATCCATCCATCCATCCATCTCTATCTATTTATCTATCTGTCTGTCTGTCTGTCCGTCCATCCGTCCGTCCGTCCGTCCATCCATCCATCCATCCATCCACCTCTATCCATCCATCCATACATATCTATCTGTCTGTCCACCCATCCATCCATCTACATTTATCTATCTATCATCTATCTATCAACAAATATTCTCCTTCATTGGAAACTCTAATGATCAGAGTTGACATTTTCAAGAATAGAGCAAATGTAGGATGCAAATTTGTTTTCGAATTGTGGTGTTGGAGAAAGCTCTTGAGAATCTCTTGGACTGCAAGGAGATTCAATCAGTCAATCCTAAAGTAAATCAACCCTGACTGTCCTTTGGAAGGACAGATCCTGAAGTTGAAGCTCAAATACTTTGGCCACCTAATGAGAAGAAAGGACCACCGAAAGATGTTTGATACGAGATGGGCAGCAAATAAATTTCATGAAAGAAAGAAAGAAAGAAAGGAAGGAAGGAAGGAAGGAAGGAAGGAAGGAAGGAAGGAAGAAAGAAAGAAAGAAAGAAAGAAAGAAAGAAAGAAAGAAAGAAAGAAAGAAAGAAAGAAAGAAAGAATAGGTATGTTCGATCATATCCACCTGCTGGTGGAAATCTAGAACCCTGAAGGAAAGGAAAGGCTGTTCCACATGCCTAGAGATGGATAAAGCAGTCTAGAGTAACAGGCTTCTATAAATTCTCTACCATTTTCGGACTTGGCTTGGTCTAGGATGGCCACAGTTTCCCAATTGCAACTATGTTGAAGTTAAGTCTGTCCACATGTTGTGAAATTAAAGAGTTTTCATCATGTTTTCTTCTGCCTGCTAGTTGGTGTCTGATGTTAATCTTGAACTAATTCTATGCTCATCTGGGTGCTGATTGCTGATGGGGAAGTGTTTGATTAATTTTTGTTCCCTTTCTGGTGTGTTGATTGTCACTTTTGCATAGTGTATGGGTATTGTTTATGTCTCTGTGTTGCTGATGACTTGTTAGAAGTAAACCAAAAGACCCAGCAGCCCCAGAAGGAAAAACAGGAGTCATCTACGACATACATAGGAGCCTCTGTGGCGCAGTGGTTAGAGTGCAGTACTGCAAGCTACTTCTGCAGCTAGCTGCATACAATTTGGCAGTTCAAATCCCACCAGGTTCAAGGTTGACTCAGCCTTCCATCCTTCTGAGGTCATTAAAATGAGGACCCAGATTGTTGGGGGCAATATGCTGACTCTGTAAACCGCTTAGAGAGGGCTGTAAAGCACTATAAAGCGGTATATAATACAGCAAAGTGATTGCAACAGCCATTACGTAGGACAAAGAGCCAGAAACTCAGCAGAACTCATCCATGAACGCCAACTAGCAATCAGAAGACATGATGAAAACTCTTTAGTTTCACAACATATGGACAATCTTAACCTCAGTGGCTAAGACGCTGAGCTTGTCGATCAGAATGGTCGTCAGTTCGGCGGTTCAAATCCTTAGCGTCACGTAATGGAGTGAGCTCCTGTTACTTGTCCCAGCTTCCGCCAATCTAGCAGTTCGAAAGGCTGTAAAAAATGCAAGTAGAAAAACAGGGACCACTTTGGTGCGAAAGTAACAGCATTCCGTGCACCTTCGGCATTTAGTCATGCCAGCCACATGACCACAGAGATGTCCTCAGACATCTCTGGCTCTTACTCTAACCTCCTTTATTCACCTCTAGGCATGTGGAACAGCCTTTTCTTTTCTTCAAGGCTCCAGATTTCCATTAGCAGGTGGGTAAGATTTATACCACTGAGCTGTAGGCTTTGGAAGACACTATTCTTCTTTCTGTGATTCAGGGGGTTCCAAATTCGGCAACTTTTAAGACTTGTGGATTTTGCCTTCAGAAGTTGTGGGTGCTCCAACACTGGAAGTTTTTAACAAGAGATTGGACAACCATTTGTCTGAAATGGTGTAGGATTTCCTGCTCGAGAGGGGGTTGGACTAGAAGACCTCCAAGGTCCCTTCCAACTCTGTTATTCAGTAATTCAGTAACTCCCAGAATTCCCCAGCCAGCATAAAGTCCTCAAGTTTTAAAAGTTGCGAAGTTTGGAGGCCTCTGAGTTACAGAACGAAGACTATTTTTCCTTCAAACATGTTGTAATTGTAACTGTAACTGAACATTCATTTCTTTCTTTCAGGCCAAATATTTCTATTGAACCAGTTCTATTCCTCCTTACACTGAAGAAACCAAATACTCCTAAAGAAATGTAGTCGTTTATTTAATACTTTTCTTTAGTATGTGTTTATTGTCTGGGGCTATTTCTCCTCACCACAGCCACCACTATTTGAATATTTAGTTTCTTGCGTGTTTTTTTTTAATGTCTGGGGGAAGGCAATAATCCTTAAATGGAGAAACTATGCCAAGGGAGAGTCATGAAACTGTAAGATATTCACCATTACTGGTATGAAAGAAATTTGCCAAAATTATGCTCTATTGTCAATGTTATAGGAACTCTTAGCCAGATGTGTATCTGAATGTGTGCTAAGTTTAGCGATGTGTCTGGGGACCAGATGTGGTCACAAGTTGACCAAGACTTCTCCAAAAAGAGAAGGACCGAGGGAGATTCAGTGGCTTGGCAGGGCTCCTTAGTGAAATAAGGATGGTGAGCAGAAGGAATGTTATGTCAATTTTCCTCATCATATTCTGGAAAGTGACAAAGCTCTAGGCCACTGTGGAGACCCGGGTCGTGGCACAAAAGCAACGAAGTCACAAAAGTAGGTAAAGTCCCTTTAATACCTCAAAATTGGTCCCCAATGTCCAGTTATCTTTGGTTGGAGAAAAAAACTCTGCCAAGAACAGTTTTTAAAGGGAAGAAATTCAGTCCAAACCCAAAGTACATATAAATTATAAATAAAAACCAATACAAACCACACTGCAGCAATTAAAGAGACAAGGCAGGATAAGGAATTGCAGACTTCAAAAGATAACAAATCACACAGTTGGGAGGATGCCAAAACCCAGATAAGACTTGACAAATAAAGATAATTCTGCTTTTCTTCCAGCAAGGTGCTGTGCACAAGCACCCTTTTAAAATCCTGTTTTCCCAGCTGCAGCTAATGAAGGGAATCAGGGCCCTTTTCTCCTCCATAACCCACATTGCTCCCTTATCCATTCCTCCCTGTGTGCTCTAGGATGAAGAGGGGATGGGCCTTGTTCTTCCTTTGAATGCCCAGCCAGACTGTGCCCTTCCCCAGTTTCTTCCACAGCCTTGTTCAGTTTCCATCCATTATTTTTTGTCTGGCCTTCAGGTGCTTTGGAGAATAGCTTGACCCCTTCCTCTCTGTGGCAGCCCCTCAAATATTGGAAGATTGCTATCCTGTCTCCCCTGGTCCTTTTCTTCACTAGACTAGCCAGGCCCAGTTCCTGAAACCATTCTTCATATGTTTTAGCTTCCAGTCCCCTAATCATCCTGGTTGCTCTTCTCTGCACTTTTTCTAGAGTCTCAATATCTTTTTTATAATGTGGTGACCAAAACTGGATGCAATACTCTAGGTATGGTCTTACTAAGGCTTTATAGAGTAGTACTAGTACCTCACTTGATCTCGATTGTATCCCTCTGTTTATGCAACTTAGGATTGCATTAGCTTTTTTGGCTGCTGTGGTTTTCAACTGCACTGGTTTGGGCAAACTGGTACCAAGGATTTGGCATGGGTCACTGAACCGGTAGTAACTTCTGGCTGGCCATACCCCTGATCTAGTCCCTCCCCTCCCTATCTAGTCAGTCCTTATTGCACATGTGCAACATTGCCTCGACATCGCTGACTGCATTCTTCCCTGCCCAGTCACTCCTTAAGGTATTTCTTTTTTTTTTCTCCCTCCCGACGATCAGCTGTTCCTACGATCAGCTGTGCCAGAAGTCCCCTCGCTTACTTACTGCTTTGCCTAGGAGGCTTCCCTGAGGCCCAGCAAAGCAAATAATGAAGGGAGGGTGGCACAGCCCCCTCATCCAGCTGCACTCCATCCCAGGGAAGCCTTCTGGGAGCAAAAATCTATCTATATCTATATATCTATATTATGCATGTATATCTATCTATCTCTATCTCCATCTATATCTCTATATCTATATCTATCTATCTACATCTATATCTATCTATCTATCTATCTATCTATCTATCTATCTATCTATCTCTAGATAGATAGAAAGATAGATAGACAGATAACCTATATCTATATCTATCTATCTCTATCTATACCTATACCTACACACACACACACACACACACACACACACACACATACAGGGGTGGGACTCTTCCAGTTTGCACCTATTCGCTAGAACTGGTTGTTAACATTCTAAGAGTTCGGAGAACTGTTTGTTAGAAGAAATTACTGGCCTAACCCTGTAAGGAAGGCAGGAAGGAAACATTCTGGTGTTGTTGCTTACATAAACTGCCTCTCCGTTAACCCTTATTACATTCTTGGCAGGACTAGACTTCCTGTCTCAGGAACTTCTCTGGAGTTTTTTTTCCCCTCCTTTGCTGGTACTTTGCTTGTGTGGAGTGACCATTCAAAGTTACAATGGCACTGAAAAAAGTGACTTATGACCATTTTTCACACTTACAACTGTTGCAACATCCCCACAGTCATGAGAGGCCAGGCGAGGAGATGCATACCTTGATGTGAGTGATAAGTTAGTTGGCCATGCCCAGCCAATAACATGACCACCAAGCCATTCCCACCAACTAAGCCACACCCACAGAACTGGTTGTTAAAAAGTCTGAATCCCACCCTTGCATCACCAGCTGCCACACACCCCGACCCCCAAACCAAGCAAAGTGACATATGCCAGATCTCAAACTGAGCCAAACCAAAGCCCAGAACGTTGCATCACAGCCACTTGCTCAGGATGTCATATCACGGAACTCAGGAGGTTACACCACAAAACCTCAGGATGTTACAACACAGCCAACGACCCAGGAGATTACAGCACAAGACCTAGGATGTCACAACAATAGAACAGAAGGTCATCACACAGCCCATTACCCAGGTCGTTACAACACAGGAGGCTGATAGTCATACAGCCAATACCTCAGCCACACATGTTCTTACGAAAAAGCAAACCAATCTGCAAACATCAACTCCATCAACCAATCAAGAAATAACAACACAGCAAACCAGCCCGTTTACAACAGAGCCAGCACACTACACCTCCTCACCAGTATTTATAGAGAGACGGCAGCTCTTATTTATTTATTAATTAAATTTATATACTGCCCCCTCTCCCAAAGGGACTCGCACAAGCATGAAGCCGAAAGCACTAGCCTGAAGATGGCGAGTGGGACCTCGTTGAAACATCACCAAGATACTCTCAATCTTACACGGGAAAAGACCCGAATATGCCAAGACCTGCATATATATATATATATATACTGTACATATATATATATACATATACATATACATATACATGAATATATACATACATACATATATATCTATACCTAGCTGCATCAATTTTCTGGATCCATTTGGTATGGCTGGCATTCACTATATAGTCACAACTGTAATCTGTTCCAGGACTTTGATTGCAACCCAATTTGGTCGTGACTGGAAGCAAAACTGACTGTGCATGTGCAGACAAAAAAAATGGTGGGGAAGTGGAAATCTCTGTGGCAAGGAAAGTCATCGCAGCTGTGTTTGGTTGCCACCCAAAGATGTGTTCGCAACTGGATGCTAAAATTTCCTGAAATTTTTGGTCATCACCCAGTTTGGTCATGGTCAGAAGCATTCATGACCCGAGGTTCCACTGTATCCCAAACTCTTGAATCTGTTCCTGAAAGAATAATTTCCCCTCTTTGGAAGAGATTTATAGCTCCTGCTGCCTTAAGAAAGTTCAAAGCATTCGCAAAGATCCATCTCATCCTGGGCACCCTTTTTCTTAACTATTACCATCTCACAGATGTTACAGGATAATAAAAACAAGGACAAGTAGGCTAAAAAACAGTTTCTATCTCACAGCAGTGACTATATTTAATTCTATCGTATAGTGCAATATTAAGATAATATCAGGGGGTTTCAATTCAATTGCACAGAATGTAAAGGAGGTGTGTGTCAACTCATAAAACATTTTGTATACACAAAATATACGTTTTACAGTTGACAATAGAAAGAAGAGGGTAATTTCAAAGAGCAGGCAGCAGTGTGGAATCGAAAGTACATTCCATTCATATTTTCTTCAAACACTGATTAGATGACTGAAGCTTCTGCCGCACAAAAATCTAATTGGAGAGCAGGATTGATGACTCTTGGCTATGGACGTGTTTCATTGGATGATACACCCGGAGAGATGTGGGGGGGGGAGCAGGATTTCAGAGTTGGCTTCCCCCAGATAAATGCTAGACATAGAACGTTACCTTCAAATAAATATTTTTTAGTTTTGGGAGTGTGGCTCGAGGCTCATGATTTAAATGGAGTAACTGCTAGAATCCTGACAGTGTGTTTGTGTTTTATTTTTTATTTACAATGTACACTGAAGATGGCATTTAATTCCCTTGTATGAGGTGCAATGACAATAAAGTAAATTAACTAAGTAATCACTCCCACACCTTCTCCAGCAGTGTTTCATTGATGAATCCCTTTTAGTTCGTGAGAAACATTGTTTTATAAGCGTGATGGATGTTGCAAGTACCCTGTGGTGCTTTAGAAACACCAAGAATCTGAGCAAACATTGGAAATTGTCTTTCAGAAGAAAAAAAAGGAAAGAAATGTTTTAATTATAACCCTGTGTTTCCTCAGTGGCAGGGGGGATAGGTTTCACCAACTGTATGACAAACCTTTTTAAAACAAACACAAAATTCAGACCTACTGTCAGCTCTAGTTTAAATGACCCATTTAGCGAAGTAAGCAGAGAGAAGACACAAGACCAGGCGCTCAATGAAAAATATGCCAGTTGTTGCATTTTTGAACCAACTTTTAAACTTTTAAAAACTGTTTTACTGGAAAAGTCTGGAAGAATGAAAGGAGTGGGTTTCAATTTGTGTGTATAATGTTGATGCATTCCGTGGTACCTCTCTCGGAATACTGTCCAGTGCAACCTTTGCACAACAAAACTGTTTATTCAAAGTTATTGTTTGTGTCATTATTGTTTCTGCAAGAACATCATTATGGTAAAGATGCCATTCTGGGAACAAAACAGCTGCTAGAAGAATAAGGCATAAAATAGAGAAGAGGGGTTGTTTTATTATTATTTTTCTTTCTAAATGAAAGCATTTTCTTGCAATAGAATCCCTTTCCTTACAACCTCAACCCACACATGTAAAGTTTGATTCCTCGATTACTTGAATTTGATGGGAAACGGGGTAGGTGGGGGAGAGCCTCTATAAAAATCCATAAACCCAACCTTCTGATAAAATCTGATTTTTGCTACTCCAGAAACAATTTAAAAAAAAAAACAGATAAAGGTGCCCCTTGTCCCACTCATGTCAGACTCTAGGGGTCAGTGCTAATCTCTGCTTCCTAGCCAAAGGAGCCATCATTGTCCAAAGACACTTCCATGGTCATGTGGCTAGCATAGCTTTACACAGAGGCATGTGGAACACGGTTACCTTCCCACCGAAGTTGTACCTATTTATCTACTCGCATTTACATGCTTTCAAACTGTTAGATGGGCAGAAGCTGAGGCAGGAATGGGAGCTCCACCCTGTCATGTGGTATTTGGATCTCGAACTGCCAACCTCCCAGTCTACAAATTCAACATCTTAACTGCTAGACTACTGTGTCCCTATTAGTAAATCTTTTAACAAAATATCAGCTAAGAACTCTTAGAATTCATAGTTCTTTTTAAAAAAAAAAAATTATTTATGTGTAAATATTTTGAAAACAGTTTATTGTCCAGGCATTTCATTTTACTGTCAAAACAGGTATGGTAGCAGTAATATATATTTGGCTCTTTTCGAGTCTCAATCTTACACGGGAAAAGACCCAAATATGCCAAGACCTGCATACCTGTACCCATGAAAATCTATGAAAACAAATGTGTGTGTGTATGTGTATGTGTACGTATTCGTATATGTATACATATACGTATACAAATATAATTATAGTTGTATTAATTTGTTTGTATATACAAAATTAATTATACTGGCATACTTATAGTCATACATAACGTTCATCTGTTACATGCACTTAGCAATAATCTTTCTTCTTCTAATTTCTACCTGTCGTGTCTAACCATTGATAAAACCTATCCCATGTTGTATAATACTCTGTATCTTCTTTATCTTTTATTTTTAATGTCAATCTATCCATCTCTGCACAGTCTAATATTTTCCGAATATTCTGAATTTCGTCTGGTGGGGTGTTCTCGTTTTTCCAATATTGTGCAAATACAATTCTCACTGCTGTCAATACATAAAGTATTAAGTATATAGTCCCTTTATCATAGCTTTATGGTATTATATCTAACCAAAATATTTCGGGCTTTAGATCTATGTGGTCATAGTTCTATTGATCCAGTGATCATGGATTCAGTTGCCAGTGCCTACTGAGAAGTCAATTGGACCTTTCTGCTATACTTGGTTGATTTCCACAACTAAATCCCCTCAACCCACTTGCAAAGCCAAGCCTTTGTGACCTTACAAAAAAGCCACTAGGGCAGGTGTCAGCAACCCGCAGCTCTGGAGCCTCATGCGGCTCTTTTGGCCCTCTGCTGTGGCTCCTGGTTGGGTGATCCTACCACTGGCTGGCCCCACCCCTGGGCCTCCCCTCCCTGTCACTCCTCACCTGAGAGAGAGAGAGAGAGAGAGAGCCATTTCCCATAGAAAATACTGGAAGCCACAAAACCTGGGTAAGCATGGCACGGGGGGGGGGGATCATGTGACTGGGTGGGAGTGATGTTGAGTTGGCCATGCCCACCCAGGTTTTGAGGCTCCTGGTGTTTTCTTTTCTGTGGGGAATGGATCCAAATGGCTCTATGTGTGTTTAAGGTTACAGACCCCTGCACTAGGGCTTGGGGCAGAGAGCACCCAATTAAACAAACACCCCCAACCTATATTTACATCTTTAAGAAGGTGAAAGGTAGCACTTTCAATTTGCATGTCTTGTAGACCTTCTCATCCACTTCAAACTTTTTTTAAAATGAAAGTTCCTACCAAAAAATTTGAATAAAAAATAACGTCCTCAAAATGCATGGATTATTTCATGCATCTCTTTCCATAACGTTAGTCATTGACTGAATAAACATTGCTGGTACTGATATTTTCCACAACACCCAGCCTTGGCACAAATATGCTGGCCAAGAAAGCTGTTTAATAGATGTTTCTCAGTGAAGGGGCTGGTTTCCAGGTTGGCAAAAGAAGAGACGTTGTTGTATACTCTCCCTTTATTTACTCAAACTATATGCTGAATACATAATGAGGGAGGTTAAATTGGAAGAATATGAGCATAGCTTTAAAACCGGAGGAAGAAAAACTGTGCTGTGCTATGCTACGATATTGTTACTCTAAGAAATGAGTGCGTAAATGATCTGGAAGCTCTAGTAATGAAACTTAAGAAAGACAATGAAAAAATATGGGACGAAGATTAAATATAAAGAAGATCAAATTACTGACAACAGGTTCAACAATCAGCAGGGAGAACTGGCAATGAAGGCATCTAAGTGGTGGACATTTTCTGCTTTTTAAGATAGATTATTCACAGTAAAAGAACAAACAAAGTCAAGAAATGCAGTATGTTGCAGACTAATGCTTGGTAGATTAGCCATAAAGGCCTGGGAAAAGATATTTAGATGTTGTAATATAAAGTTAAAGGTTTCTCCCTTTCTAGTCATGCCTGACTTTAAGGCTGGTGCTCATCTCGGTGTCTTAGCTGAAGGAGCCAGTGTTGTCTGTAGATACTTCCGTATGGAACACTGTACCTTCCCACCAAAGTGGTACCTATTTATCTACTTGCATTCACATGCTTTCAAACTGCTAGATAAGCAATAGCTGGGGCAAATAACGAGTGAAGATGGTATCCCCAAATGCTTTTGAACTGCTGGATAAGCAATAGCTGGGGTAAGTAATGGGTGAAGATGGTAATCCCAAATTCTTTCCTATATTTAGTCAACTGTTAAAGCATTATTAGCAGCAGCATGTTTTCATCCCTTACAGTCCAGCTCACACAAATCGAGATAGCAATGAGTATGTCTAGTCTAATGAAAAGAAGGACTGATAGCAGTGTTCCAATATTTGAGGGGCTCCTACAAAGAAGAGGGAGTCAACATGTTTTCCAAAGCACCTGAAGGCAGGACAAGAAACAACAGATGATAACTTATCAAAGAGAAACTTCCTGACAGAACAATTGATCAGTGGAAAGATTTACCTCCAGAAATTGTGGGTTGCTCCATCGCTGGACAATTTTAAGAAAAGCTATTTGTCTGTAGTGGTATAGAGTTTCCGGCTTGTAAAGGGTCCCTTCCAACTCTGTATAACTGTCTAGTTTGGTTCTGCAACCCAACAGGACAGACACAGACTTCAGAGGATAATTAGGACTGCAGAAAAAAACTATTCCTACCAACCTGCCTTCCATGGAGGACCTGTATACTGCATGAGTCAAAAAGAGGGCTATGAAAATATTTACAGACCTCTCACATTCCGGACATAAAACTGTTTCAACTCCTTTCCTCAAAACGACACTATAGAGCCCTGCACACCAGAACAACTAGACACAAGAATAGTTTTTTCCCAAAAGCCATCACTCTGCTAAACAAATAATTCCCTCAACACTGTCAAACTATTTACAAAGTCTGCACTACTATTATTGTTAATCTTCTCATCACTCCTTATCACCCATCCCCTCCCACTTGTGACTGTATAACTGTAACTTTGTCCCTTGTATCCTTACGATTTATATTGACTATTTCCTAGTATGATTTGATTGCTTATTGTACCCTATGACTATCATTAAGTGTTGTACCTTATGATTCTTGACGAATGTATCTTTTCTTTTATGTACACTTGACAAAGACAAATTCCTTATGTGTCCAATCACACTTGGCCAATTCTATTCTATTCTATTCTATTATCCCTGTATTCAAGCAAAACAGATTGAAAGAAGCATTCTTCTGACCATCCTCAGGTTATGTACCAATGTGTATAGCAAAGGTCTGAGAGAGGCTGTTAGGCCTCAGATGGTAAGATTTTCAATTCTATTTTTCTCTCTATCACCGTGTTTCTCAACCTTGGCAATTTGAAGAAGGCTGTTCTTTCAACTCCCAGATTTTCCCAGGCAGAGAAACCCTGTGGTGTAGCCTTGATCCCCAACAATTAATCCTTGGGGTTCTATCATTCTGTTCTGTTCTACTGTCTTCCCATGGTCCAGTTTAGAATATGGTAAAATATCAGCCGAG
Organism: Bungarus multicinctus; assembly: GCA_023653725.1. Lineage (NCBI taxonomy): Eukaryota > Metazoa > Chordata > Lepidosauria > Squamata > Elapidae > Bungarus > Bungarus multicinctus. The sequence goes on along the minus strand of CM042848.1, from coordinate 23,130,701 downwards.
AAGGAGCACAAAACAGGTGAAGTTGTGAGGAAATTGTGGCAGAGGTTTTTTTTTTTTGCAACAGTTGTTGAAAAGGGCTTGGTACAGATCAGTCCCCAGATGAGGAAGGATTGTGGACAAATCTCTGGTGTATTTGGATCTCTGGGATGAGTAAGAAGAGAGTTCCCTTGCCAAAAAAGAAGATTAACCATTGGATCACACAGTATGGATGCCCTGCAAAGGACATTCCCTCCATGACTCCACAGAGCAAATAATGGCACTATTAAACAGCTATTACTCCTTCTCCCTTGGTACTCATTCTGTTCTGTTGGCAAACTCTGAGATCCATTTGTTTGTCCTCCTATTAAATTTCCTTGAAAACCTTCTACTTGGCCCCTCACATCCCTAATCTGTTCCAGCTGTGGCTGACCTCAGAAAACCTCAAGAAACCCACAGCTGCACCCTCAGCTACATATCTATATATATAAAAGTGTAATACCACTCACACATCATCACAAAATCTCCAGAACTGTAAAGCCTACAAACTTGAAATTTGGCACGTATGTTCCTCTTGACTTCTAGGTGCTCGCTAATAAGGCTGTTTCAAAATGACCATCAGAGCATTTAGAGTATTTCCTATATTATTATTATTATTAACACGCTCTGATGCTAAGGAGTTCTACTCCACCTCCCCACCTGAAAAGAAATCTCTTTCAAATGCAAAACACAAGCAGAGGAGTTTCAGTTTCAGTTTCAGAGCAGCAACCAGCTTTAGTACAGAACAGTCGAGCTAAGCCACGCCCAGGCTCCTTGCTGTCTCCTTCTTGCTCATACTGTTTCACTTTCCAAACAGCCCTTTTCTCACACACACACTGATAGGACGGTAGCCAAATCAATACCAATGGATGCTGGTAGGCAGAGGCAGAATTTTCCCCCCTTATTTCCCCCCCAAAAAAACAAACTAAGCCCAACCACATAGTTTCGTAGCGAAGCACAGGTATCAAGCTAGTATTCTATATTATTGCAATGGAGCTACCAGTTAAGCATTGTGAGTTCACAAATTTGTAAGTCTGCCTCCTCTGGGCTATGTGCCCAGTAAACAAACACACAGATAACCTTCAGATCCCCACCTGTCAGTCTAACTATCTGCCTGAAGACTCAGGTCCCCATCCTTCAAATCTCCTGGAACTTCTTTGGTCTTTTACATTTTTGGAGGTGTCAAGCTATTCTCCAAAGCACCTGAAGGCAGGACAAGAAGCAATGGGTGGAAACCAATAAAGGAGAGAAGCAACCTGGAATTAAGGAGAAATTTCCTGACTTAATCAGTGCAACAACTTGCCTCCAAAAGTTGTGAATTCTCCAATACTGGAAATTTTTAAAAAGATGTTGGATAATCATTTGTCTGAAGTGGTGTCGGGTTTCCGGCCTAGGAAGGGGGTTGGACCAGAAAACCTCCAAGGTCCCTTCCAACTCTGTTATTCTGTTTCTGTTATTTTATATGTTTGATTATTTCTGTACAGCTAGTCTTCAACTTATCACAGTTTGTTTTAATGATGGGTTCAAAGTTATAAGAGCACTGAAAAAAGTGACTTATGACCGTTTTCCACAATCAACAACCACCATAGCATCCCCAGGAGAGGTGGGATTCAGCAGGTTCTGACCAGTTCTGGAGAACCAGTAGCAAAAATTTTGAGTAGTTCAGAGAACCGGCAAATCCCACCTCTGACTGGCCCCACCCTCATCTCTTCTCTGCCTCCCACTGAGTCCCAGCTGAATGGCTGGGTCTTCTTTGGTTGCCTTGCACAGGAGAACAGAGCTGGAAAGTAGGTTAGTGGGGTGGGGAGGGAATGGGGATTTTGCAGGAACCTTCCCCTGCCACGTCCACCAAGCCACGCCCACCAAGCCACGCCCACCAAGCCATGCCCACAGAACCGGTAGTAAAAAAATTTGAATCCCACCACGGATCCCCATGGTCACATGAATACAATTTGGATGCCTAGCAACCAACTCATATTTATGACCCCGAACTGTCATTGTGACATTGTCAACCTGGCATCCTCATTAACGTTGCATCGTCCCGGGTTGTGTGATCCTCTTTTGTGACCTTCTGACAAGGCAAAGCCCACGGAGACGACGGGTTCACTTAACAACCAGGGCTACTAACTTATCAACAGTGGTGATTCACTTAACAACGGTGGCAAGGAAGATAATAAAATGAGGTCCAAAACTCACTTCACATGAATGTCATGTGACACACAATGTCATGTTTGTTAGCAGCAGAAATTTTGGGCCAAATTGTGGTTGTACATCGAGGACTATCTGCATTTTGTCGTATCTTAGAGTTGTCTTTTGTAAACCGTTGGGGGCAGCTTCTACATGTCATAAACAGAAGAAACTGCCGGCCCCTTTCCAGAAACAGCCTTTTGTTTTGATGTGCAACATTTTCAAGAACAGGTTGCCGTTGGTGAGAGGAGAATACTTATGTCCTCCGGGGATAAGAGAGAAGTGATCTAATTTCTATAGAGATTAGAGGTGACATTTATTGACTGGCCACAATGCAGAATAACAGAGTCAGGGAGGGACCTGACCAACCCCTTGCAGGAGACCCCCACTGATTTGCATACACATAAACACAGAGAGAATAGCAGAAGTGGAAGGGACCTTGGAAGTCATCTAGTCCAACCCCCGGCTCAAGGAGGGGACCTCACTGATTCATATACACAGAGAGAGAGAGAGACAGACAGACAGACAGAGACAGAGAGAGAGAGAAAGAAAGAATAGGAGAGCTGGAATGGACTTTGGAGGTCATCTAGTCTAATCCCCTGCTCAAAGAGGAGACCTCACTGATTCAGATACAGAGAGAGAGAGAATAGTGGAGCTGGAAGGGACCTTGGAGGTCATCTATACAACCCCCTGCTCAAGCAGGAGCCCCTATACTATTTCAGACAAGTGACTGTCCAATATCTTCTTGAGGACCTCCAGTGATGAAGCCCTCGTAACTTCTGAAGGCAAGACGTTCCACTGGTTAATTGTTCTCACGGACGGGAGGTTTCTCCTTAATTCCAGGTTGGATCTCTTTTCATTAAGCTTCCAACTATTTTCAGGTGCTTTGCCCTCAGATATTGGAAGGCTGATATCATGTCTCCCCTAGTCCTTCTTTTCATTTAACTAGACATACCCAATTCCAACAACCGTTCTTCATATTTTAGCCTCCAGTCCCCTAATCATCCTTGTAGCTCTTCTATGCACTTTTTCTAGAATCTCCACATCTTTTTACGCACTGGGGATTTACAAATCAAGTAAAGCCTTGGTAGCCATAGGAAGACAGAAACACCCCCTTGCCATCAATCAATACCCCGATAAGCAGAGAATAACACCAAGATTAACATTGGACCAACAATCAAGCAGTAAATAATACTCCAATCAAGGAACTACCATCTCAAACAAACTAAGCCTAATCAAGGACTAGGCTTATCGACAAGGCAAGCCACTTGTGTATAAGCAGAGAGCAAACCTTATTCCCTCCTAGCACTGATGATATTACCTAGTTTGGATAATGAAATGTCTGTAAGAAAACGACCAAGCTCAGCGAGCATCAAGGATCCCACAGTTAAAACTCTGAGCTATAAAAATTCTCTTCTGGTTCTACCGCTGTAGCTTGGTCATGCTACAAGAACAATCTTGCCATAAAAGATTTTAGGTTCCTTCAAAATGCTTGTCCTCTTTCCACACTGATTCCAGAGGGTTGAGAAATAACACAAAGATGAATGAGATTCAGTGTAATGGATTTGTCAATGGAGGTTCCAGATGGAGTTCTAGTTGTCCTGGCAGAGCTGATGTCAGAGTTCCGGCGATTGCCCTAATTATATCATGAGCCTTGAGCCAATCTTCAAAAGAATCCAAAAGATTTATTAGGAGCAACATGTTGGCATTGACCTATATGAAGCCAACTCTGCCACACATAATTTACATTCACCTATGGCCCTATTTCCTCCCTCCCCTCTGGGTGTGTCATCAATCAGATTCTCCAATGAAGCACGTTCACGGGCTGGGTGTCATCAATCACATTCTCCAATGAAGGATTTTCATGGGCAGAAGATCCGGTAACCTAAGCTACAGTCTCTGTAAGATAAGTGTGGAATGTACTTCTGTTTTTAATTGCTGTACTGCTCCTTCAGGTTTTTCCTCCCTGCTGCTTATGGCAACTCAGAAACAGGCATAGGAATGCTTTACGAGTTGACAGCTGATACTCAGAGCCAAACTTAGCCTCAGAATAGGAATATGTGGCCATTCTGATGCGTTTTTGTCATGCCCTTGGTAGAGTAGGACTCTGAGGGAGGAGGAACAGCCAACAGGGAGTGGAGGTGTGGCTCCAGAGGTTGTGGAGGAGGCTGGGGAACGGCTGAGGCCGGCTGGGCAGTCAGAGGAAGAACTAGGCCCATCCCCTCTGCATCCTAGGACATGCAGGGAGGAATGGAGAAGGCAACAACTTGGCTTGCGAGACAGAAGGCAACAATGATCCTCCTCAGTGGTTACAACTGGGGAGATGAGTATATAAGAGAGACAGTCAAAACACAGGTTGCCAAAAGCAAGTGTGTTTTATTTTGAGTGAAGTTATCTTGTTAGGCGTCCTTCCAACAGACTGTACCTTGTTATCTCCTTGAAGTTGGTAAATACTTCTCCTGTTCCGTTGTGAAAATTTCCTCACTGTAGTTTGTTTGGTTTTTTATTTCACCTCTATCTGCTCATTAATTACAGACTGTATTGCTTTCTTTTGAAGACTATTTTTGAGTACGTTTTATCTCCAACTGAGAATTATTGAACAGTGGGGCCAAGTTGGAGGCAGTAAAGAACATTTATTTACTTTTTGGATTTTGTTATGCTGGTGTTACACTCTGAGTCATCACAGTTTTCTTCTCCTGTTCACATTAGATTTTTGCTCATTTATGTTAGAAGTTAGACTTTTCAAGAGTACTAGGGTTTGTGGCTGGATCCACTGGGGAAGGTTCAGATACAAATCTAATGTTCAAATACTCCAGGTCTCTGCAGGCTTCTCAGGGTGAAGCCCCAGGGACAGGCTTGTCTCTAAACTGGAAAGCTTTAGCAAGAGGTTGGGATGATATACCAAATTTCATTTTTTTTTCCATTGTATACACACATGCTTTGTTTTGTTTTTAATCAGTGGAGTCTCTGGTTATATCCTTTTGGCGCACTCAAAAAGTCCTGTGAAGAGCTTCCTGGGAAGACAACATCAGAAGATGTACAAGGGTCAGCTATCAATCTCAGCTTTCTAAAACCAAAGAATGGTTCTCTGTCTTTGAATGGTCTGCACATTGCACTATCTCACTGTTAGTTTTTATAAAATAAGAAAATGTAAAGGCTCCCCTCGCACTTATGTATTAGTCATTTCCAGCTCTAGGGGGCAGTGCTCATCTCCATTACAAAGCTGAAGAGCCAGCGCTGTCGGAAGACGTCTCCGTGGTCATGTGGCCAGTACGACTAAATGCCGAAGGCACACAGAACACTGTTGCCTTCCCACCAAAGGGGTCCCTATTTTTCTACTTGCATTTTTACATGCTTTCAAACCTCTAGGTTGGCAGAAGGCGGGGCAAGTAACGGGAGCTCACTCCATTACGTGGTGCTAGGGATTTGAACCGCCGAACTGCCGACCTTTTTGATCGACAAGCTCAATGTCTTAGCCACTAATAAAATAACTTTATTCAAAATCTTGAGCCAGAATGAAACAAGCCACGTGATGTTTTTGTGCAATGCAAGGCCCAGATTTCTATTTATCTCGATGCCATCAGCTGAGATGACAAGCACATGGAGAAACTGGCCAGAGACAGGACTGTCTCTCCTACAGTGGCAACCACAATGCATATCCATCCAGTAAGGACATCTGCCCTTTTGGGTTGCATCTCCGAGACTGCAGCCAAGCACAGTTTAGTAGGGTCCCCTCTGTTGCACCAGCTGCCTTGCTGGGCTTAGAAGCAAAAGGGATTCTCTTAGCAACTGGGCAGATTAAGGAAGGCCGATTAAGGCCTTCCAGATCTGCAATTCAGCAGAGTCAGTAAACAAAGAATTAACAAAAGAAGCTGATCTCCTACCCACACGTTCCATTTCTCTCAGACTGAGTTTTTAATTAGTAGTTAAATGTGTTCAACTAAAAGAACCAGCTGTATAAATTTGATAATAAATAGAACAATGATTGGGGGATAAAGATGATTGGGGGACTGGAGGCTGAAACATATGAAGAACGGTTGCAGGAATTGGGTACGTTTAGTATACGGAAAAGAGGGACACGGTGGCTCAGTGGCTAAGATGCTGAGGTTGCGACCAGAAAGGTCAGCAGTTCAGTGGTTCGAATCCCTAGCGCTGTGTAATGGAGTGAGCTCCCATTACTTGTCCTGCTTCTGCCAACCTAGCAGTTTGAAAGCATGTAAAAAATGCAAGTAGAAAAATAGGGACCCCTTTGATGGGAAGGTAACAGCGTTCCGTGCACCTTCAGCATTTAGTCATGCCGGCCACATGACCACGGAGACGTCTTCGGACAGCGCTGGCTCTTCGGCTTTGTAATGGAGATGAGCACCGCCCCCCTAGAGCCGGAAATGCGTAGCACATATGTGCGAGGGGAACCATTACCTTTACCTTAGTGTACGGAAAAGAAGAACTAGGGATGACATGATAGTAGTGTTTCGATATTTGAGGGGTTGCCCCAAAGAAGAGGGGTCAAGCTATTTTTTTAAAGCACCAGAAGGCAAGACAAAAAGCAACGGATGGAAACTAATCAAGGAGAGAAGCAACTTAGAATGAAGGAGAAATTTCCTGACAGAACAATCAACCAATGGAACAACTTGACTTCAGAACTTGTGACTGCTCCAACACTGAAGGTTTTTAAAGGAGAAACTGGATAAGACATTTCTCTAAAGTGGTATAGGGTCTTCTGTTTGAGTGGGGTGGGGGGTGGACTAGAAGACCTTAAAGGTCCCTTCCAACTCTGTTATTCTGATTCTAATGCTTGGGTTCAGATTTGTTTCCCAATGAATTGTGAGTACTTCAATTAAAAACCTCAAGGATATAGTTTGAACCTCAGCATAACACTTCGAATTCTGTGCACTGGTTCATCACTTACAGTATGTGCATGCATCTTATTTGTATGAAACAATGCTGACCCCCCCATGTCCCATCTTTTAATATAAACTTTCACATTTCTGCCAGCAAATGCCATCTGTCCAAACCTCAAATCTTGGAGGTCTGGCTTAATCCTCAGTGACTCTGCTGTCAACTTAAGAATTGAGCTGTCAACTCAACGGGCAATACCAGCTCATAGAAAATTCAGTACTACAGGACGCTAAGACATTAAGTCTGAGGTTCTGCTATTGTTCCTATTGGGAAGCTTCTCCCGTGATGAAAACGGCACATCCCCTTTGAAGAAAATCCTGAAGAAACTGTTTAGACATCATTAGCTAGTAAACCAATTCCCTGCCCTGAAGCCACCTGAACAACAACAATAAAATTGCAGGGTGCAAATTACACATTCATAAATCCTATATATTACATCTAATCATCTCACGTCATAGATTCACAGTGCTGCCATGTGGTATGAATCATGGAGCTACATTTTTTCCTCAAATCTTTTTACCTTGCCAGGGCAGAACATGGAAGGGTCCAAGTTCTGCTCCCTTTCACAACACGAATAAATTCTTTGTTGTATATATTTCTCCAATATTGTGATGACCCGGGGCATGGTACAAAAACAACAAAGTCTCAAAAATAGGTGAAGTCCCTTTAATACCTCCAACTTGGCTCCCTAATGTCCAGTTATCATTGGCTGGAGAAAAAACTCTCCCAAAAACAGTTTTCAAAGGGAAGAAATTCCATCCGAACCCAAAGTACATATAAATTATAAATAAAAACTAACACAAATCACACTGCATCAATTAATGAGACAGGGCAGGATAAGGGATTGAAGACATCAGAAGATAATGAAACACACACACTTGGGATGGCGCCAGAACTCAGATAAGACTTGACAAACAAGAATAATTTCATGCTTTGCTTCCAGCAACTTTGCCATGCGCAGTTTGCCCTTTTAAAGTCTTCCCAGCTGCAGCCCATAAAGGGGATCAGGGCCCTTTCCTCCCCTGTAAACCACATAACTCACGTTGCTCCCTTCTCTGTTCCTCCATGTGTGCCCTAGGATGAAGAGATGATGGGCCTGGATCTTCCTCTGAATGCCCAGCTGGACTGTGCCCTTCCCCAAGTTCGTCCACAGCCACCAGAGCCACATTCCCACTCCCTATCAGCTGTTTCCACCTCTCCCTCAGAATCAGATTCCAACAGGGGCATGACAAATATAATACCCTTTAGAAAACAATATTTGTAGATCAGGGTTGAACAGTGGGCTCCTTCATGCTCTCTGATTGGTGGTTTTCTTGAAGACATTTCATGACCCAACTAGGTAACATCATCGGTGCACTGATGATGTTACCTAGTTGGGTCATGAAACGTTTGCAAGAAAACCACCAGGTTCAGAGAGCACCAAGAACACCACGCTGTGTTCTCTTTGTTTTGAAATGGGGAAAAATGATGTGAAAATGATGTGAGCCTCCACTCCTCTACTCACATGCCACTAGACTTGAAATTTTAAGCTTAGGCAGCTTAGAACCACGCTGCCTTCAGTCTGACCTAAACGTGGTACATAAAATTATCTATTGCAATGTCCTACCCAATGTTTGGAATAGACTCTCCTGCTTGAGTAGGGGGTTGGACTAGATGACCTTCAAGACCCCTTCCAACTCTGTTATTCTATGATTACCCATCAATGATTACTTCAGCTTCAAGCACAACAATACACAAGCACACAATAGATACAGACTCAAGGTAAACTACACCAAACTCGATTGCAGGAAATACGACTACAGCAACAGAGTTGTCAATGCCTGGAATGCACCACCTGACTCTGTGGTTTCTTCCCCCAAACCCCAAAAACTTTAACGTTAAGACTGTCTACTGTTGACCTCACCCCATTCCTAAGAGGTCTGAAAGGGGCATGCATAAGCACACCAATGTGCCTACCGTCCCTTGTCCTACTGTTCCCATTTATTCGTATCTATTTCTTGCATTAATAATCATGTTTATTCTTATATCTGTTATCTAATACATATTTGACTAAATAAATAAATAAATTAATCTGTCAGGCATTCTTCAAATGGCTACAGCAGGACAATTACATGCTCAAGACATAGACGAACAGCAGCCAAGAAACTGTCAATGACCGGACAACGGAACCTATCCTGTTGCATTTCTCTTACCTCTACTTCCTTTTCTAACTCCAAACCTGCTTCCACCAAGTTGCGTTCAAACTCCTCCCTCTGCTCCTCTTTTGCAACCTCCAAAGCATCCTGTGGAGCGACATCAATGATTTGGGCTTCTGGAGTAGATCCATCCTGTTGCTTCTGCTGGCTTTTGGCGGTCTCCCCGTTAGAAATAATCGCCAAAGAGCCCGGCCTATGTAAGGGGCCTTGAGAATCCCCACCGTGGTCCGAGGAATGTTTTCGATAGTGGTAGACTAAGACATAGTCCACTTTCCTTTTGCTGTCTCGGAAATGCATCCCTCCAGGTGACGGCGTTGGACTTTCTGAGACTCCAGACTGAGCCCCATCCACATAGTTGTTAATCACCTGGAAGAAAAGCAGAAAGTATTTAGCAAAAGATGCAACGAACAGAACCACCCCTGTGCTTCGTACTTGTAAAACCAGAGAAAAAAAGAGAGAGAGTGTCAGATGGGCAGAGAATTTATATATTAACTGTTGCATTTGAAGGAATGGAGCAGATGGGACTCAGATTAAACCATGCTGCAAGTTTTGATTTCACAAGCTTTGGGCACCAAGGTATTTGACAGAGTAAATAATTTTGGATGATCGATAGAAATAATTCCAGACTGGTGTGCAAAGGAAGAAAGTCCAACCCGCTTAAAAAGAGAGAGAGAGAAAGGAATAAAAGAACACTAAGGTTGGAGGAAACTCACGTTTATTATACGTTCTCCTCTCCACATGTGCTATAGCTCAGATTCCCTTTGCTTTTCCCCTTAGCAATATAAATAAAAGTATAAAATACATCCTCCTTCCCCTCCTCCTTAAGCTCCTATGCATCCTTAGCAATTCAAGGATTTAACCAGTTTCTCTCCAAATAGATATACACACCACTGAAATTCAATAACCCTCAGTGTTCTGGTAGTCTTGGAAACCACCAATTATGCAGGTTTTTTTTTAAATTGCAAAGTATTGTTTATATACAATGAATCTAGGACTCAGCGCATTAGCAGAGTTCACCTGGTTTGATATTTATTTAAAGAAATAATGGCACTCCTGACCCTATCTATTGACTGTTTTTGATCTTCACTAGATAGCTGAGGCACAATTAATAAATCAGTACTGACTTCCTTATGTTCATATATGTATCCTATCGAGGTCAAGTAACCCACAATTGGGTGGATTCATATATTGTGCAGTGCACAACGGTTTGTATCACTTAGCCAAAAGAAGTTTGAATTGCTAGACTGTGTGAATACAGTCAGATGGTTTGGTTTTCAGTCTTACAATATTTGGAGGGCTGCCACAAAGAAGAGGGAGTCAAGTTATTCTCCAAAGCACCAGAAGGCAGGACAAGAAGGAATGGATGGAAAATGATCAAGGAGAGAAGCAACCTGGAAATAGGGAGAAACTCCCTAACAGTGAGAACAATTAGCCAATGGAACAACTCGCCTCCAGAAGTCGTGAGTGCTTCATCAGTGGCGGCTTTTAAGAAAAAACTGAGCAGCCATTTGTCCGAAATGGTATAGGATCTCTAGCCTGAGCAGGGGGTTGGACTAGAAGACCTCCAAAGGTCCCTTCCAACTCTGTTATTCTGTTATTCAATTAAGGTAAAGATAAAGGCTCCCCTCGCACATATATGCTAGTCGTTTCTAGCTCTAGGGGCAGTGCTCATCTCCGTTACAAAGCTGAAGAGCCAGCGCTGTCCAAAGACATCTCTGTGGTCATGTGGCCGGCATGACTAAACGCCCAAAGGTGCACAGAACACTGTTACCTTCCCACCAAAGTTGTTCCTATTGTTCTACTTGCATTTTTACATGCTTTTGAACTGCTAGGTTAGCAGAAGGTGGGACAAGTAATGGGAGCTCACTCCATTACGCGGCATTAGGGATTCAGACCGCTGAACTGCCAACCTTTCTGATTGACAAGCTCAACGTCTTAGCACTGAGCCACCGCGTCCTGTTATCCAATTACTGAGAACAATATAGAACAAAGTGTTTCAGCTAACTAATCCAGGAAGGACATTTTGGAAGGGATCATTCTGAGAAGCCATTTCATCTGCTCTCCAACTTAATATGACAAATATTTCATACAGGTATCCTTGGTTTATCCTCTCAGTCGAGCCCAACCTTCCTTGTTGTTAAGCTGGATATATGTTGAGTGAGTTTTGTCTCATTTTACAACCTTGCTTGCCACCGTTGATAAGTGAATTACTGCAGTTGTTAATAACAAGGTTGTTATGTGAAGCTGGCTACCCCCTTTGGCTTTGTCTGTCAGAAGGTCGCAAGAAGGGACCACGTGACCCCAGGGACATTGCCACCGTCATAAATATGAACCAGTTGCCAAGCACCTGAATTTCGAATCACGTGACCCTGGGGACGGGGCAACGGTCGTAAGTATGAAAAATGGTTACAAGTCACTTTTTTCAGTCCCGTTGTAACTCTGATCAGTTACTAAGTGAGCTGTTGTAAGTCCGAGATGACCTGTAGAGGAGACTGGGGAATTCTGTGCCGTTGTAAGTTCGGTCATTAAACAAAAGGTTATAAGTTGAGGTACTATCTGTATGTGGTGAACTTCAGGAAGCAAAGTTATGGTATGTTTCTGTATCTGAGTTCCAAGACAACAATGCTTCAGCTTCCGCGAACTCTCCACAAGAACAAGGGAATAGGGGGTTACGGTGTTATTGCCTTGGGAGTCATCAATTTGAAAACAAGTCCTCCTTAGAAAGCCCAGCGTAGCAACAGCATGCAAATAAGCAGGTAGCTCAATGTGCCCTTTTTTCATTTTTGTAAAAAAAAAATAACAAATGCACCTTGTGAAATGCAGAATTCCTTATGCATGAGACATAGGCCAAGATCCCACTCTCTTCTTTTGGATGCCTCCAAAGCTCTCCCTTAATAGTCTATCTATCTATCTATCTATCTATCTATCTATCTATCTATCTATCTATCTATCTATCTATCTATCATCTACCCATCCATCTATCTATTAATCTATCCATGCACCCATGCATCCATCCATCCATGCATCCATCCATCTATCCATCCATCTATCTATCTATTATCTATCCATCCATCCATCCATCCATGTATTTATCTATCCATGCACCCATGCACCCACCCACCCATCCACCTATCTATCTATCTATCTATCTATCTATCTATCTATCTATCTATCTATCTATCTATCATCTATCCATCCATCTATTTATCTATCCATGCACCCATGCACCCATGCACCCACCCATGCATCCATCCATCCATCCATCCATCTATCCATCTATCCATCCATCCATCCATCCAACCATCTCTCTCTCTCTATTTCTATCATCTATCTGTCTGTCTGTCTGTCTGTCTGTCTGTCTGTCTGCCTGCCTGCCTGCCTGCCTGCCTGTCTGTCTGTCTGCCCGTCTGCCTGTCTGTCTGCCTGTCTGTCTGTCTGTCTGTCTATCTATCTATCCATTTATCCATCCATCCATCCATCCATCCATCCATCCATCCATCCATCCATCCATCCATCCATCCATCTCTCTCTCTCTCTTTTTCTATCATCTATCTATTTATCATCTATCTACCTATCCCGGTATATATATTTGCATTTCATCAGATTCATTTTTTCCTTGCTTTTAACTTTCTTTCTATTCTTTTTGGTTTGTCATTATAGAAATCTGGATGCTCCATGGAAAGAAATCCAGTTTTCAAAGCTTTGTTTGTAACAAAGGTGCTGAGACTTTGGGAAAAAGTGCAAAGAAGAGCAACTAAGACAATTAAAGGCCTGGAGACTAAAACATGACGAACAATAGCAGGAACTGGCTATGTCTAGTCTAGAGAAAAAAAGGACTAGGGGTGACATGATAGCAGTATTCCAGTATTTTTGAGATTTCCACAAAGAATAGGGGGTCAATTTATTTTCCAAAGCACCTGAAGGGCAGGACAAGAAATGATGGATGGAAAGTAACCAAGGAGAGAAGCAACCTGGAATTAAGGAAAAACTTCCTAACAATGAGGACAATTAACCAGTGGAACAGGTTGCCTTCAGAGGTTGTGGGTGTTTCATCACAGGAAGTTTTTAAGAAGAGACTGGTTAGCCACTTGTCTGAAATGGTATAGGGTCTCTAGCTTGACCAAAGTCCCTTCCAGCTCTATTCTGATTGTGAGTTTACTTTCCATAGCATTATTTTGCAGAAGGTGTGTTTGTATATATGTTTAATCTGATGTCAAGAGTCCCGAGAAGAACAACAAAGATGGTAAGAGATCTGGAAACTAAACTGTATGATGAACGATTGAGGGAACTAGGCATGACTCAGTCTATCAAAGAGAAGGATTGGGGGTACATGATACAATAAAAGTCTTCCAGTATTTGAGGGGCTGTCACAGAGAAGAGGAAGTCAAGCTATTCTCCAAAGCACCTGAGGGCAGGACAAGAAGCAACAGATGGAAGATCACCAGAAGAAGATCCAACCTGGAACTAAGGAGAAACTTCTTGACATTGAGAACTATTAATCAATAGAACAGCTTTGCCATCCAGATTTGTGGGTGCTTCATTATTGGATGTTTTCAAGATTGGACACCCATTGTCTGGAATGGCATAGGATCTGTTGCTTGAGCAGAAGACCTCCCAGATTCCATCCAGCCCTATGTTTCCACATAATTCTACATAACTGTGCAAAGAACAGCAGATAGAATTTCACTATCCTGTTATTTATTTATTTTATTTATTACAAAATTTATTTGCCGCCTGGCTTGTACCCGATGACTCTGAAAGGCACTCTTATAGTGCCTTCCATCCTTTCCCCACTTTTTTCATTTTTTCAGAAAACAGGATCTTTAAAAGCCACCCATGCTTGCAAGATTTAACTATAAAATACCCAATTAATCAAGGGGTACCCTTCATTTAGACGTAAACATTTATAAGATGAGGGAGCTACTGACGTTCAGGTTTGTACAGATTGCACAATTACAGCGAGAAAAAAACCCCCACTGGATTTGGTGCTGATAGTAGAAAGAAAACAAATTTCCAGTTCTTATGCTTGCTAAAAATAAATAAATAAATGCAAGCCACACTAGGAAAAAAAAATGTCTGGAACCAACCACGGTGATTTGCATGGAATTGTGGTCTGTTAGGAACTGAAGGTTTCATGCATACACAGAATGTATTCTCCTTCCTCATGATTGGAGAAAAGGAAGGACATTTGGGTTGATTTGTTGATTTGCCTTTGTTATTCTGTAAGACTCTATAATTTCAATAGACTGTTAATGGCAGAACATCAGTAGAGATTATTTTGCATTTTATTTCACGCCAGTCAAATCTTTCATGGTATTTTTTACATGTCCTCATAGTGTCATTTCTAGGTTGTACTTACAGGCAGTCCACGCAGATTCTCTGGCTCCATTTCTGTCAGAGCAGGGAGTCTTAGTCTAAAATTTCCAATCTACCTTTCCAAGAGGGGAGAGACAGAGCACATCCCAGCCGCTGGTGTCACCATTTCCGACTTGCAGATCTGGGAAGAAACCTTGGGAAATCCATCAGCCAAGTCTAGAGAAGAACGGATATTCTCTGCTGTTGTTCTTTCTTTCTATGTGGGAGAGTTGAAAGAAGAAAGCCGCAAGGAGAACCCCAAGGAGCAAAAACACAACCGGCACGGTAGCAAAGAAGTTACTGAAATCTGTTGTGCTGTTCGTGTTCTCGGGCTCCCCGGTGGATTCATTCCAGGAGCTGCCATCGGAGAGGTCGCCATAGTAACTCCAGGGAGCAAGAAGCAGGTGCAACCACCGAGAGAGAAACTTTCAGAGTCTGAAGAGATCCTTGCGTTGAGCCTGCAGAAAAGGGCCAGGCCCAGACTCAACGGAGATTGGGATAACGAAGGGTGGGATGGTAGCTCTGGAATCCTTATTGGGAAAAGACTCCATGGAACTTCTGTCTGCTAAATCCCACGGTGGGCATTAGCACAATGAGTAAGGCCTGCTAAGAAGGCATCTCTTTTGTGACAAAGATCTACTCATTTTTTATTCTTTCAGGGTAACTGAGGTGGAAAAGTCATAGATTGTGATGACTTGGGGCCTGGCACAAAGGCAACACAGTCAAATAAGCAAGAAGAGTCCCTTTATTATCTCCAACTTTGCCCCCAACGTCCAGCTTATCTTTGGCTGGAGAAAAACTCTCCAAGGAACAGTCTTTGACTGCAGAAAAGTCAGTCCAAAACAAGGTACATACAGACTGTAACTAAAAATCCAAACAAACCAACCTGAAGTAATTAACTTGACAGGGCAGAAGAAGGACTTTCAGACTTGAAAGCATGGCAAAACTCACACAGTTGGGAAGATGCCAGGAACACAGATAAGCCATGACAATACCAGATAAATTCATGATTTGCTCCCAACAGCTTGCTGTGCACAGCTTCCCTTTTCAAACACTGTGTTCCCAGCTGCAGCTAATGAAGGAAACCAGGGCCCTTTCCTCCCCCGTAAGCCATGCAACTCACATTGCTCCCTTCTCTGTTCCTCCTTGCATGCCCTAGGATAAAGAGGGGGTGGGCCTGAGTCTTCCTATGAATTTCCCTGCTCTGTCCAGACAGACTTTGCCCTTCCTCAGTTTCTTCCACAGCCATTAGAGCCACACTCCCACTCCCAGTCAGCTGTTCGGCCTCCCCCTCCAAATCAGATTCCGACAGGGACGTGACATAGATTGATACTGCTGGAGAAGTCTTTTGGGTTTAATGGAAAAAGAACTAGAGGAAAAAATGTGGAACGTTGTTATTATATATGTTGATCGCAGAAAGACTATTGTATGCACAAAAGTGGAAGGACATTTCCATTCCTACCATGGACAAATGGTTGCAGAAGTTGATGGAGTTGGCTGACATGGCAAAATTGACAGTTTTGTTTAAAGAAAAGAAACGTAAGTACTTTTGTTTCCACATGGAAACCGCTTCTGAACTTCGTGCTTGATGTGGAGAAGAATAAAACTCTGACTTTGGGTTTTGCCGATAGATCTTTCTAGAAATGGCTTGTTCATGTTATTATGAAAAAGCAAAAAGTTATGATTTGATGTGAATGTCTTACTTTACTGCAGCAGAGAGCGTGGGAAGTCAATGCTTTTTCTTTTCTTTTTTCTTATCTTCCTTCAGCTCTCCTCCTTTCCCTCCACACTGCTTTCCTATTTACTTGTATTTTGAATTTTACATTACTTTCTAACTCAATAAAAATGTTAATAGCGATAATGCTGGAGAAGACAAGTCGTGCTGGTGTACACGTGGGTTTGTCTGCCTCTTGTTGTAAATTAACAAAATGGAGAGCAATAGTTTGCTGTTGAAGTTCTGAGACATAGTCCTGCGTGTTCCTGAAGACCAATCTCTTGGGACCAGCTCATGGCTATTTGCTTTGGGTGATCACAGCTTGGGCCAGAAAATATAGTTAAAACAGACAGATAAAAGAATAACAGAGTTGGAAGAGACCTTGGAGGTCTTCTAATCTAGTGGTCGCCAACCAGTGAGCCAGGGACTACTGCTGGAGTACAAGAAAATTTTGGTGGTCCGCAGAGAAATGTCACCCCCAAAGCAATTATTTAGGACTGTGAGGGAACACAAGGCCGTGCCGCCCACACGGCCCACGGGAACATAAGGCTTGTGTCACTTGCATTGCAAACAACATGAGGTAGTGAGGGGAGGGGGGAAAGGGCAGGGGGGAACTTGACCCACTCGCCCCACACATCTCGTCTGGCCACTGGTCTGCTTCTTTCCGCTTCTTTCTTCTTCTGCTTTTGGCTGCATGCAAGGAAAGCAGCAAAAGTCTTTCTTTCTCTCCCCCAATCTCCACCAGAAATGAGTCTTTGGGAGCCTGCAAGGCATCCTGCTCCAAGAGGCTGTGCTGGCAAAGACTCATTTCTGGCAGAGTTTGAGGGAGAGAAAGAAAGGCTTCTGCTGCTTCTGCTGCTTTCCTTGCATGAAGCCAAAAGTCTCTCTCTGTCTCTTTCTGTCTCTCTGTTTCTGTCTCTCTGTCTCTCTCTCCCCCTGAGAATGGAGCTAATGCAGTATCCTGCAATTCCAAATAAAGAATGATTGATCAGTAGGAAAATGGAGTGGGGGATTTTCCTGCAGACTTTCTGGGGGATTTTCCCAGGGTCTCTTGGTCAATGGGATTTAAAATTATGAGTTTGGTGGTCCCTGAGGTCCAAAAGGTTGGCGACCCCTGTTCTAATCCAACCCACTGCTCAAGCAGGAAACCCTCTACCATCTCTGACAAATGACTATCCAATCATTTCTTGAAAATCTCCTGTGATGGAGCACACAAAACTTCTGGAAGCAAGCCATTCCACTGGTTAATTGTTACAATTGTTCCAATTCCTTGATACGTTTCCATCCATTACTTCTTATTCTGCCTTCAGATACTTTGGAGAATAAGTTGATTCCCTCTAATTGTGGAACCCCTTAGATATTGGAACACTGCTATCAAGTCAGTTGAAGTTCTTAATTTTTAGTTATCCATTGTTTCTGAATATAAGTTGCCCATGGTTGAAATATTTTAAACCTAAACTTCTCATTGGAAGACTTTGTGAGATGTGGAGTAAACCGTGGATTGAGTAAACCGCCCTCTTCCAGATGTTGTTAAATCAGAAACATCAGTAGCTTTTCGTCTAATAGCTAGTCATTTGGTTACCTACATCTTTTTAATTAGAAAGAAACAAAGTGTGTTCATGTTAACCTAAGATATGAAGTTGACAGTAAAGCTGTGGGTGAACAAACCCCAGATGGTCAACCCAAAAGTGCTTTTTTTAGAAGGCAACTGGACTTTCTTATTTTTTTTTCTTTTGAAGACATTTCACTTCTCAGCTTCTTCAGTTCTGGCAGGATAATGGGGAATAGAAGAGCTGAAGAAGCTTCTTGGATGAGAAGTGAAATGTCTTCAAAAGAAAAAAAAACAAGGAAGTCCAGTTGCCTCCTGAAAAAAGCACCAGCCATGACCTGAATGACTGAGAGTCTCTATTATAGACTTTACTTAGATGGTCAAGTTCAGTACAAGCTCAAAATATAAGATTAAAGATCTAACAGAATAACAATGTTGGAAGGGACCTTGATGATCTTCTAATCCAGCTCCCTGTTCAAGCAGGTTAAACAGAATTAGAAGGGGCCTAATCCACATTACCTATAGAGATTACAACATATGGAATTCAAGAGAGCCATCTGAAATTGTTATTTCTGTGGCATTTGGAGCAGAATGGGGATAGCAAGCATTTTAAACCAAAGGTTGCCCTTTTTAACTTATAATGGATCACATAATTAGAGCACAGACCTAAAATATAAACCATCAAGAATATATCAGCTTCTTGCACTTATCATAGTTCCTTCTATAATAACTTTGGTGTGCAAACCAATAGTTATGCTTTGCTACTTACAAAAAGAGAAATCACTTTTCAAAATATACATTTTTAATAAGAATAAAAGGTGCCTCCTTTTTGATACAGAAATCATACACCCAATTTAAGAGTGAGGTGTAATCCTGAAGGCATAGGAAGCCTTCAGAAAGGAGGGATGTATTCTTACCCTCTCTTTTTTCAAATTATACATCAATTCTTCATAAGCTAGAGACTGTCACACTTAAACAAGCAGGGTGGAAATTCCCTATAGTCCTCTATGTAGATGTTGCTGCCATAATTCCACAAATTTATCTACAAAAAATATCTACAGACCCCTCACATCCTGGACATAAATTGTTTCAAACTATGATGTTATACAGCATTGCAAACCAGAACAACTAGACACAAAGACAGTTTTCCCCCTACATGCCATCACTCTGCTAAATAAATAATTCCCACAACACTGTTAAACTATTTACTAAGACTGTATTACTATTATACTTCTCATCCTTCTTATTATCTATCTCCCTTTCTACTTATGACTATAACTTTGTTGCTTTTATCTTTATGATTTATATTATGTTATTTAGTTTCCTAGTATGATTTTGATTGCTTATTTAGTATCCTATAACTATCACTAAGTATTGTATCTTATGATTCATGAAGAATGTATTTTCTGAGAGCTTATGCACTGAAGACAAATTCCTTGTGTGTCAAATCACACTTGGCCAATAAAGAATTCAATTCTGTTCTATTCTATTCTATTCTATTCTATTCTATTCTATTCTATTCTATTCTATTCCATTCCACTCTACCCTATCCTTCCCTTCCCTTCCCCTCCCTACCCTACCCTATTATCTATTCAGTTCTGTTGTTCTATTCTGTTCTGTTCTATTCTATTTCTATTATTTCTATTTCTATTCTAAACTTCTATAGGGGTGAAAAGAGCAATAGGCACAATATTTTGGCACAGTAAGAATCACCTGAAAGGTCCTTGCTGCTCTCTGCAGATGTTTTATTACCCAAACTAGGTAACACCATCAGTGGTAGTCCAGGCACTAATCCAACCAAATAGGACTAACAATTGTTAAGCAACTTCTTATTCATAATAGGATATGTGTATTTTGTAATTGTGGTTTTTTAATAAAAAAAACTGGAATTTTCTCATTCATAGCTGTTATACTGAATAAATTTTAGAGAAGTTTAAATATCTTGGTGGTCAACATATATTACTTACAGATGTTTTGCAGGTTTTCCTGTGTTTCGTTGGTCCTGATAACCCATTGACATGGTCAACATGCATAAAGGGGTGGCTTTGAGGAACAGTGAGATATTTCTTGCTTTCTTTTGACACTGAGGTCCTGATGGCTTTTTTACAGAGAGTAGAGGAGGGAGATAAAGGAAAATCTGAGGAATAAAAATAAAGAAGAGTCGGGATCTCAAAATATGACTTAAAAAAAATATTATTATTATATATATTTTATTTTAATCAACGTAAGTGCTTAGTGAACATTGCATTCTCTGGGTTATTTTATTTATACAACCCAAAATTAATAGCAATGATACTGATAATATTGTTAATAATAATAATGATAGTAACAATAATGATAGTAATCATGATGAGTTAAGTTACATATAATCATAATCTTATACCTTATAACAGAAGTAATCTTTTATCCTTCAATTTCTACTTCTATTTTCTAGCCACCGATAAAATACATCCCATGTTAAAAAAACATTCTGTTTCTTCCTTGTTCTTTAATTTTAGTGTCAGTCTATCTATCTCTGCACAGTCTAATATCTTTTTAATTATTTTCTCCTCTCTGGGGGTGTCTTTATTTTCCCAATATTGTGCAAATACAATTCTTGCCTCTGTCAACATATGTAACAATAAATATGTATTCCCTTTATTATAGTTTTTCTGATATCATACCTACCAAAAATATTTCTGGTTTTAATATGTTGCTTTATCATTTTTTCTAACCATGTGGGTATTTTCATCCAAATTTCTTTTGCCTCAAAATATTACTTCAATTAATCAATGCCCTATTCATGATTTGAAAAACCTGATATGGAGTCAGTAAGAATGTACTGCTGGTGGAGCCCACCATCCTCACAGAGGACAGATTGGCTGCATCTGCACCCAGACATCCTGATCTGGTGGGATCTACAGAATCAGGATCTACAATCTGTTTAGCACAAGTCTCACTTTGAACTGCAACATCCATATCAGGTTGCAGACAAACTCAGAAATTCTCCTTTGAGGTGGGAAAATGTAAGAGCAGACTGCGCTAGAAGGTGGTATTAAATGTGTCATAAGTTTGGAGTCCTTGCATTACCACAGGAGGCCCAAGTCCAGTCTCCCCCCCCACCCCATGAATTCTGTTGACTATTCTCTAATGCCAATTCAACATTAGTTGACTGGATCAGTGATCTCCAAACTTGGCAATTTTAAGACTTGTGGACTTCAATCCCCAGAATTCCCCAGCCAGCATAGCTGGGAAGGGAGTTGAAGTCCACAAATCTTAAAATTGCCTAGTTTGAAAACCCCTGGACTAAATTCTTATGCATAGGCAGGGGTGGACTGCTACCGGTTTGCACTGGTTTGGGTGACCTGGATATTAATTTTACATCTGGTTCGCTGAACTGCTAGTTGCAACAACTGGCTGGCCCTGCCCATCCCACACCCCTCCTCCCAGGAGTCTCCACATGGCCCATTTTGGATCCCAGCAAGTGCAGGCCCATGTAGAGGCTCAGGGAGGGTGAAAAGGGGGCCACCTGGAGGCTCTGGAAGGCCAGAAATGGGTTTGTTTCCCACCTCCAGAGAGCCTCCAAAGTCCAGGGAGGCTGTTTTCACCCTCCCGGAGACTCGAAAAAAGCCTCTGGAGTCCGGGGAGGGCAAAAATGCCCCCCCTGCCATGGTGCAGAAGGCCAACTAGGCCATCCCCACCCAGCAACCGGGCAGGGAACCGGTTGCTAATTTTTTTGAAGGCCACCCCTGTATATAGGTGGCAAGAATACCCTCTTCTCTGCTTTGACCTCAGTGAACGCTCCTGGCCATTTGTGTCTGACAGGAAATTCTCTGGTGGCCCCAAATTGACAAGCAAAGCAAATCTTATGAGAATTCATAAACCAAATCTGAGTTTTTGGCCTATGGTTCTTTCCTTGCTTACTCCAAGATGTCTAGTTGCCCTAAAAAGGCTTTAGAGGGGATCCTGGTTGAAGATACATGAGAATGTTAATATATACAGCAATGGATCCTGGGCATTAGAAAATTGCTGTGTTTCTCTGCTTGGGCAAGAGCCAAGAAATGTCCCCATTACCTCCCAGAGAAGCCTCTCTGGGAGTTGTCAGGAAAGCCGCATGCTATGGCCTGGGGACAAATTTCAGTGGGCACTTGTGCTGAGTTAAGAGACTATAAACAAACCTGGGCATATCGACTCCATAGGGCATCCCAGGGGACATAACTGTTTAATAAGAAGTCAAGTGAACAGAAGCTTGCCAAAAGGAAGAAAAGGAAAGAAAGAAAGTGGGAGGGAAGGAGGGAGGGAGGGAAGAAGGAAGGAAGGAAAGAAGAGAGGGAGGGAGGGATGGAGGGAGAGAAGAAGGAACTGGGGGAGAGAGAGAGAAAGGAAGGAAGGAAGGAAGGAAGGAAGGAAGGAAGGAAGGAAGGAAGGAAGGAAGGAAGGAAGGAAGGAAGGAAGGAAGGGAGAGAGGGAGGGAGGGAGGGAGGGAGAGAAGAAGGAACTGGGGGAGAGAGAGAGAAAGGAAGGAAGGAAGGAAGGAAGAGAGGGAGGGAGGGAGGGAGAGAAGAAGGAACTGGGGGAGAGAGAGAAAAAGGAAGGAAGGAAGGAAGGAAGGAAGAGGGGAAGGGAGGGAGGGAAGAAGGAAGGGAAGAAAGGAAGGAAAGAAGGAAGGAAAGGAGAGAGGGATAGAGGGAAGAAGGAAGGAAGGGAAGAAAGAAAGAGAAAGAAAAAGAAAGAAAGAAAGAAAGGAAGGAAGGAAGGAAGGAAGGAAGGAAGGAAGGAAGGAAGAGAGAGGGGGAGGGAGGGAAGAAGGAAGGAAAGGAAGGAAGGAAAGAAGAGTGGGAGGGATGGAGGGAAGAAGGAAGGAAAGAAAGAAAGAAAGAAAGAAAGAAAGAAAGAAAGAAAGAAAGAAAGAAAGAAAGAAAGAAAGAAAGAAATTGCCGTGCGTCAGCTGTTGAAGACACAGGGAGAGTGCAGGATTGCAGAAGATCAGTATCAAACCCTCTGTGCGCATGCAAACCGCGCGTATGCGCACAAAGCACACCCACCAAGCCACGCCCACAGAAGTGGTAGTAAAAAAAAGTTGAATCCCCCCACTGCCCAGAAAGCCTAAAAAAACCAGAGACCACTCAATCAGAATAGAACTGGAAGGGACCTTGGAGGTCTTCCAGTCCAACCCCTGCTCAAGCGGAAGATTCTAGACCATTTCAGACAAACAGTTATCCAGTCTCTTCTTGAAAACCTCCAGGGATGGAGCACCCACAATTTCTGGAGGAAAACTGTTCCACTGGTTGATTGTCCTCACTATTAGGAAGTTTCTCCTTAGTTCTAGGTTGCTTCTCTCCTTGGTTCGTTTCCATCCATTGCTTCTCGTCTTGCCTTCTGGTACAATCAATTGACCCCCTCATGTTCGTGGTGGTCCCTCAAATTATTGAAACACTGCTGTCATGTCCCCCCTAGTCCTTCTTTTCTCCAAACCCAAATCCTGCAACTGTCCTTCATATACAGTATTTTAGTCTCCAGGCCTTTAATCGTCTTAGTTGCTCTTCTCTGCACTTTTTTTCCAACGTCTCACTCTTCCCTTCCTTCTCCTTTCCTTTCCTTTCCTCCTTTCCTTTTCTTCTGCTCTATCTTCCCTTCCCTTCCTTCCCTTCCATCTTTTTCTTCCTTTCTTTTGTGGCTCCTTTCTCCTTTCTCTACTGTTTGATAGTGTCCTCAGTTTCCTAGCCATGAGCCTGCTCTGCTGGTGGAGAAGGTTCCCTCTTGCTTAACCTAATCTATTTAATCCATAAAAATTTTTGTTTTTCCTCCTGCCTCTGTGGATGTGATGCAAGGAGTTTGGTTTAAAATGGGCATTAAAACTCCGCTTTGACTCAGGGCAGGTATGCCAATGCCCTAAAGGTCAAGCATGCCTTAGGAATTTACACGGATACACTTCAGGAGGCTGGAACTCATTAACCTGGTGCCCTTTTGCAATCAAGTACCGGGAGAAGCATGGTGAAGAAGGTTAACAGAGACAAGAGCCCCAAGCAAATAATTTCCTCTGCAATTGACTCAATTATCATGCCAAAATGGGGGGGGGGGGGAATCACAGCCAAGGAAAAATAACCGAAGTAGGCCCCAATTTGCCTTTCCCTCCCCCTCAATTTTTATTTGTACCGTTTTTGTCTGAAAAAGCAAAGACCAATTTGGAGTTCAAGGCTTATATGCTGGGATGCTAACAGAAATGAATCCTTCCCATGCTGGACCCAGAAATCTGATCCCAATTCTCTCTAAATCTCTTCTCCACTCCTTTCCTCCTTTCTTTTTCTCTCCTCTCCTTTCCTTCTTTTCTTTTCTTTCCTTTCCTTCCTTCTCCTTTCCTCCTTTCCTTTCTTTTCCTCCTTTCCTTTCCTCTCCTCCTTTCCTCCTTTCTTTTCCTTTCCTCTTTTCCTCCTTTCCTTTCCTTTCCTTTTCTCCTTTCCTTTCCCCCCCTCCCATTTTCTGTATGTATACTGAGAGTATTTATACCAAGACAAATTCCTTGTGTGTCCAATCACACTTGGCCAATAAAGTATTCTGTTCTGTTCTGTTCTGTTCCGTTCCATTGTTTCTGATTCTGTTCTATTCCATTCCATTCCATTCCATTCCATTCCATTCCATTCCATTCCATTCCATTCCATTCTATTCTATTCTATTCTATTCTATTCTATTCTATTCTATTCTATTCTATTCCCTTCCCTCCCCTTCCTGTTGTAGCATCCTCATCCTCATCACATAATCAAAATTCAGATGCTTGGCAACTGATTCATATTTGTGATGATTACTCTGTCCTGGAAGGTCATGTGATCCCCTTTTGTGACCTTCTGATGAGCAAAGTCAATGGGGAAGCCAGATCCACTTAACAATTGTGTTATTAACAGTTACAGCATTCTCTTAACAATCGTGGTAAGAAAGCTCATAAAATGGGACAAAATTCACTTAACAACTGCCTGTCTTTCCAATAGAAATTTTGGGCTCAATTGTGGTCATAAGTTGAGGACTACCTGTATATCTCATGTTAAAAACTTTTCTAAAAAGCTCATCTCTCTCAGAAATTTGTCCACTCAATCTTTCTTCCTTCTGCAGAGAAAATGGCCTACCTTTGAATAGAATGGAATGGAAAATATGGAATGGAATGGAGCAGAGCAGAGCAGAACAGAGCAGAACAGAATAGAAAAGAATAGAAATAATGGAATGGAATGGAATGGAATAGAATAGAATAGAATAGAATAGAATAGAATAGAATAGAATAGAATAGAATTCTTTATTGGCCAAGTGTGATTGGACACACCAGGAATTTGTCTTGGTGCAAATGCTCTCAGTATACATAAAATAAAAGATACATCCGTCAAGAATCATAAGGCACAACGTTTAACAATAGCCATAGGGTACAATAAGCAATCAAATCATACTAGGAAATAGACAATTAAAAAAATTGTAAGGATACAAGTGACAAAGTTGCAGTCATACAGTCACCAAGTGGGAGGGGATGGGTGAAAGGAAGGATGGGAAGATTAATAGTAATGGTAATAGTAATGCAGACTTAGTAGATAATTGAACAGTGTTGAGGGAATTATTTGTTTAGAAGAGTGATGACATTTGGGGGAAAAACTGTTCTGGTGTCATTTTGAGGGTAGCGTCGTTTTGAAGGAAGGAGTTGAAATAGTTTATGTCCGGGATACGAGGGGTCTGTAAATATTTTCACAGACCTCTTTTTGGCTCATGCAGTATATAGGTCCTCTATGGCTGGTAGCCATTGTTTTTTTTTCTTGCAGTCCTAATTATTCCCATCCTTTCCCCCTCCTAGGTAGCTAACTCTTCAAAATTTCTTCAGAGGTCCTCTCAGCACACAAGGTCAGCTGAACATTACGAACAGCTCCATCCGCACTTGCTCCAAATATCAAGAGAGGTGCATTAGGCTGTGGGTGATTGTGGTGACAGCTGCATAATTTTTCACAAAGCCTTCTCAGCCATCTGTCCAGCTTATCACAATGACAGAATCTCCCAATAGGGTCACAACCGTTCCTCTGAATCCAGTGGGATGAGACACAGGCTTTGACTGCATGGTTCTTTTTTTTTCTATCTCTTTTTCTATCTGTCTGTTATTTTTTTCTACTTGTCTCAAATTATATAGGTCCTCCTGGTTAAGAAGGTGGGGGGGGGGTTAGACCTCCAAAGTCCCTTCCGGCTCTTTTCTGATTGAAATTAACAGATTAACAGATGAGAGATAAACAGGTTGGAAGGGACCTTGTAGGTCATCTAGTCCAATCCCTCCCGCCCAAGCAGGAGGTACCCTATACCCGTGATGGCAAACCTTTGGCACGTGTGCCATAGGTGGCAAGCAGAGCCATTTGTGTGGGCAAGTGAGCCCCAGCCAAACTTACCTGCACTGTGCATACATGCACCTCCCAGCTAATTTGAGGCCCATTTGAGGCCCACCCAGAGGCTCAAGGGGAGCCTCTGCAGCCTTGGGAGGCTAAAAAACGGGCCTTCCAGAAATACCAGAAGTGCCGAAATGGGCCTGTTTTCAGCCTCCAGAGGCTCTAGAGGCTTTCCTTGAGCCTCCAGGAGGGCAAAAAAGTCCTTCCCTGGACTCCCAAGGCTGAAAATGGGTTCTTCTGGTATTTCCTGAAGGCCCGTGTTTTGGCCTCCCGAGGCTGCAGAGGCTTCCTGGGTAGGGTGAAAATGGCCTCAAACAGGCCGAAAATCAGCTGAGAGACAACCGCATGCACAATGCAGGTAAGAGGGTGGGGTGGGGGTGTTGCGCACACATGCACAGGGGGCAGGATACATTGCATTGTGGATGCTGGCACGCACACGCTTTCGGCACACCACAACAAAAAGGTACGCCATCGCTGCCCTACCCCATTTCTGACAGATGGCAGTCCAATCTCATCTTGAAAGTCTCCAGCGATGAAGCTCCCACAACTTCTGAAGGCAACTTCCGTTCCATGGGTTGATTGTTCTCACTTTCAGAAAGTTTCTCCTTATTTCCAGATTAAATCTCTCCTTGTTCAGTTTCCATCCATTATTCCTTGTTTGGCCTACAGGCGTTTTAGAAAATAGCTTGACCCCTTCCTCCTCTCTGTGGTAGCCAAAAATCTTTTGACTGTAGCCATAGCTGTCCAAGCAGCCTTTAGAATTTTTCCTAGTTTGAAGAGAAAACCAAGACTCAGGATTTTCTCAGTCTCTTCAAGGAGTCCCCTGTGTTAACTAATTAAGGTGTGACTTCACACCACCTCTTGGTAAACTGGAGACTGTAGTATTCCTCCATCATCAAGCTAGTTCCTCCTCTCACAAACTTAAAAGCAGGTTGTACCACACAATCAGGGGTGGGATTCTACCGATTCGGTAGATCCAAGGATCAGCTGTGTGCAAACAGGTTCGGTTTGCTCCGATGATCAGCTGTTGGGCCTACCTGCCCGCCCGGGCTCTAGGCTGTGCTTTATATCCTGTTTTTCAAGCTCAGCTGATTCGTGTGGCACAGTGGATTGCCACACATCAGCTGTTTAACACACAGGGATTGCTGGAGCACATGTTCTGTGCACGTGCAAAACGTGCGTTTCGCGCTCTCTCACCGAACCAGTTGTTCCACTGATTATATCGCACCTCTGCACACAATAGTCATTTCATGGTCCATCCGCATCTATCTAATTCCAATACAGGAGAATATTTTTAGCTCAGAGTTCAAATGAGGGGACTTTGGGGCTCTCTGAGCTTGGTTGTTTTCTTGCAGATGCTTACTTAGTTTAGATAATGAAATACCTGCAAGAAAACAACCAAGCCCAGAGAATACTTAAGTTTAGTGCACAAAATTGTCTGCTACAACGTCCTACCTGTCAATGATTACTTCAGCTTCAACCACAGTAATACACGGGCAAACAATAGATACAAACTCAAGGTAAAACTACTCCAAACTTGATTGCAGAAAATACGACTTCAGCAACAGAGTGGTCGATGCCTGGAACTCACTACCTGACTCTGTTTTTACATCCTCAACCCCCCCAAACTTTAACCTTAAACTGTCTACTGTGGGCCTCACTTCATTCCTAAAAGCTCCTTAAAGGGGGCGTGCATAAGCGCACCAGTGTGCCTACCGTCCCTGTCCTACTGTACGCATTCGTATGGATATACTATACTTATACCAGCTTATACTTATATGTTTATATGTTATGTTCATACTTGTTTTCTTATACATGCTTGACAAACTAAACTAAATAAATAAATACCAACAATCCCTCTTTCCAAACACCATTTGAGAAAAATTTGTACTGAAATTCTTCTTTCTCTAGATACAGGGATTAATGGTCAGCTGGCTGAGATAATAGCTTTGTATTTGTTTATTAACTCTGTTTATTTAGATCCTTTGACAAATGTTGAATATAAATACGTCTGAAAAAGATCCTTTTGTCCCACCTGCTCCAACTCTCCAAAAATGTAGAGATTGCAGCATTAAAAGCTGTTGTGATCTTCTTTGCTTGCTGAATGGCTTAATTCACCAAATAATAAAGCAAGGATTAGGTGAAAAAAGGATTTCTACTTCTCAAACAGTGCTGAATGCTTCGCCTTTAGAAAAATCAAAAGGCTAAGAAGATAACTTGTCCAAGATTCTCACGTACCATTTAACCATCTAAGCATCAATAAAGGGTTACCAAGTTTGGGTAATGAAAAGTCTGCAAGAAAACAACCAAGCTCAGAGACTACCAAGGACCCCTCACTCTGTAAGCATATTATTATATGTATATATATGGATTGTGTGGTTTTTTCTTTCCTTTTATTTTCTTTATTAGGCCTTGATATTGTTTATTAGTTGGTTTTTTCTTCTTTGTATTTTTGGATTTGGGATATTTATGTGTACTTATTTTTTTAAAAAAATGTAATAATTTTTAAAAAGATATTTGGCTATCATGAGCCATGGTGATACAGTGGTTAGAGTGCAGTACTGCAGGCTACTTCTGCTGACTGATGGCTGCCTGCAATTTGGCAGTTCAAATCTCACCAGGCTCAAGGTTGACTCAGCCTTCCATCCTTCCGAGGTGGGTAAAATGAGGGACCCAGATTGTTGGGGGAAATAAGATGACTCTGTAATCTGCTTAGAGAGGGCTGTAAAGCACTGTGAAGCGATATATGAATCTAAGTACTATTGCTAAGTGCTATTGCTATCATTATTTTACCTTGCATTTCACTAGAAGCAAGGCAAAAGATGAGTCACCAGACTTATAGAAGAAGAAATCCAAAAATTCCTATATAATAAACCAGTGTTTCTCAACCTTGGCCACTTGAAGATAGATGGACTTCAACTCCCAGAATTCCTCAGCCAGTGGTTGGCTGGAGAATTCTGGGAGTTGAAGTCCACCAGTGGTGGGATTCAATTTTTTTTTATTACCAGTTCTGTGGGCATGGTGTGGTTTGGTGGGCGTGGCTTGGTGGGCAAGGGGAAGGATATACTGCAAAATCCCCATTCCCTCCCCACCCCACTAACTTGCTTCCCAGCTCCTTTCTCCTGTGCAGGGCAACAAAAGAAGACTCAGCCAATCAATGGGATTTGGGAGGCAGAAAATAGATGGGGGCAGGGCCAGTCAGAGGCGGTATTTTCCAGTTCTCTGAACTACTCAAAATTTCCACTACCGGTTCCCCAGAACTGGTCAGAACCTGCTGAATACCACCTCTGAAATCCACCCATCTTCAAGTGGCCCTGCTTGAAAAACACTGTAATAAACTCTCAGTGATCTGTTAGTGGTGGTGGAGAAGACCCTGAGACTACTGTGGATGGCCAAGAGAACAAACCAATGGATCATTGAACGAATCAATGGAGAGTTGTTACTCGAGGTACAAATAACCCGGCTAAAATTATCCTAACTTCAGACACATCATGGGAAGGCTGTAAGACTGGGAAAGGTGGAAGGAAAGAAAAGAAGACCAGCAGCAAAGTGGATAGAGACAATTACAGTAGGGATGAGGACACTGCTAGAAGATGTTGGGAAAGATGGAAGGCAAAATGAGAAGGGGAGGATGAGAGGGTTAGATAGGGTCATCGATGCAATGAAATGAATTTGGACAAACTCCAGGAGACACTAGAGAAGAAGAACGGGGGTCCTAATCCATGAGGTCGATTTAGTCCATAAACAACCACAACCACACCATCCAGCATTTTCTTCCTGAACGGTCACTGCAGCCTTAACCTCCACAGTGCTTTATGGATACTTGCACCAAGATATCAAGGCAACATCAATCGAAAATGTTCACGGAACAGCTATGTAAAAACCGAGTGATGACATGCTGTATCTGAGCTTCTCTGTAACATAGAAGCAAACTGCCCCCCTTTCTACTCCTAGAAGATCATCTGTTTAATGAGTAAAGAAGATCTGTGCTGGGTTCGTATGGTTAATTGGAAACTTTAGCCTTGTGAAAAAAAAGAGAGATGGTACTTGATGGTATCATAGCTCAGTGTCCCCACGGTTATTTTCAATCGCCAGATGCCATTTTCCAAGCAATGATGAAGTGCCTTTCCTTCAGTCCCATGGAAGAGCAATTTTTGAACCAGCCAAACTTTTCACCGGGGGCGGGGGAGATCAGACCCAGTGGGGGCATATTTTATATTTTGCTATTTTTTTAACTTCAAAAAGACTCCAGGAAATTCAGATCGGCATGTTTTTTTTCCCTAACATGTAGGAATTGGGATGGAGATGGCTCTCATTATTTACTCATCCTTCAGAGGCAACCCTGTCTGAATGCTGAGGGAACAACAAAGATGAATACAAATGTTGGAGCAAACTTGCAATAGACTGGGTTAATTCCTGTAGGTGTTCCACTCGTGTACAATCATCGGTTTCATTCCTACCTGATTTTTCTCTTCACTTGCATGATTAATATTGCACGAAGGATCCCTTCTGACTCATCCCAACCTGGGACACAGATCAGTTGATGCCACACGCCCTCACCATGGCAGGAAGTGTTACCATGGCAGTCTTGCACACTCAATACTTCACCCAGACCTCAGTAACTTTCCCAGGGTCATTTTTGAAGTAAAGGAAGAGGAAATAACAACTAATGGGTTGAAGCCCAGAGATGAAGCAGCGAGATCCAATCGAGTCCAATCCTTTATTTGCTTACACCTAATAGACAGAATCTTGCCGGACTAAACCATAAGCTTCTAACTTACTGAACCCATCCTGAGGAATTTTTAGGGTATGTGTGCTACTCTGAAACTCTTCTTCCCTTCCCCATCCAGCTTGGGACTGTGCAGCCTTTTCATCAGGACTTATTTCTGGGAAGGCTCTGTGTCGTCAAAAGCTTTTTCCGTTGCTCCTGCAGGTGCACATTCCATTGCAACAACCCTCAGAATGTAGCATTAGTTTTTTTTAGTTTAGTTTACTTTATTGTCATTGCACCTCGTACAACGAAATCAAACACCATCTTCAGTGCACATCGTGACCATGAAAATAAACACAAACACACATCCTTCACCCTCCACACATTGAACCGAAACCCCTGACACCACACCAACACTGCACTATACAGTAGAATTCAGTAGAGTTACCGCCCTGGGATAGAAGCTGTTTTTCAGCCTATTTGTCCTTTTTTAAATTATCCTGTACCATCTGCCAGATGGTAACAGTTCAAAAAAAAAAGGGTGCCCAGGATGAGATGGATCTTTGAGAATGTTTTGAACTTTCTTAAGGCAGCGGGAGCTATAAAGCTCTTCCAAAGAGGGGAGAGGGCAATCCATGATCCTCTGGGCAATGACGTTAACCCTCTGGAGTGCTGTCCTATCTACCATTGTGCAATTGGCAAACCATACAGAGATGCAGTAAGTTAAGATACTCTCTATGGTGCAGCGGTAGAGATCAGCAGCAGTTTTTCATTCAGTTGTTGTTTCCTGAGGAGTCTCAGGTGGTATAATCTCCGCTCGGCCCTTTTGACCAGGGCTGCAATGTGAGCACCCCAGGTCAGGTCCTCTTTTATGGTAATACCCAGAAACTTAAAACAAATATTACTATGCAATATTTGGAAATTGGACAAAGGACTTGCTCCCATTTGCTTCAGCAATACTTATTCATCCTGGCTCTAGAGACCAATCCCCTGCCTAATTCTGTAAACAGCCAAAAATAAGAATGTAGGAAGGTCAATAAAGAAATTTATTAGACTTTACTTGTTCTAATCCAGTATATTTAGTGCCTACAAAGAGGGTGTGTGTGTCTGGAATGGTATAGACTCTCCTGCTTCAGCAAAGGGGTTGGACTAGAAGACCTCCAAGGTCCCTTCCAGCTCTGTTCTAATTGATGGTATCAGGGAAGGCAGTGCATTGTTTCCATCTGTTTTTGGTTTTTGTTAGCTTGATTTTAAGGTTTTTTTTATTTGCTCTTCTGGTTAATTGTTGGGTTTTTTTTCCCTTTTCCACATGGCTGTTTCTTCTATTTTCTTTTTTTTTTAACAATTACGATCAGCTACGGAAAGATGGCCCATATACACACACACTTCCACAAAAACTTCAGCACATAATTTAAACCCATTGGGGACTTAGATTAATTGTGAGCCAGGGTAGAAAACCCTCTTCGATCATCAGGTTTGCAGCAACTTGACAGATTCTAGTTCTTTTGTGCCAGATCAACACCTCCGCTTTCTAAACTAACATCACCAGCGTTAAATACAAAAGAGACCGAGCACTATGGAAACAGGAGAGGGGTGTTTCTTCATTTTAAAACTGCTTCCAGGATCGCCAACTCCAGCTGGGATTAAGCCTGAAGGCCTTATTCTGTACCATCTGCCCACTGACAGGTGGTTGTTTTTTTTTACGGTACCTGAATTAAAAAAAGAAAGTTTGACTGACCTATCAATCTTTGCACTTTTCAATTTTTTGCTTTTCAGTTTCTATTGTTTTGGCATCTCTGGTCTGTACTATAAACTCTGTAGAACTAGATAGAGGAGCCCACTTGGAGGGGGGGGGGGAATGCCATTTAGTATCCTGGCTCTGTAAAGAAGGTCAATCTATAAACATGTTGCTGGAGTTAACAATCTGAGGAAATCAATCAGGAAAGGTTAATTGGCACCACCCACTAAGCCACCTAATTGGGACGGATTAGCTTGCATTCTCAAACCAATTAAGTGCCCGTCAATGTAGAAGAAACTTCAGAAGCAAAGGAGGGAGACCTTTTTATGGAGCTAAGAGAGCGAAAACCCAGCGTGGTAGACAAACAAGCCAAATTCCCCCCCCCCCCCCCCCCCCAAACACACCATCACAGACTGACCGGCAATTAGGAGCAAAGCCATGGATAATCTTACCGGAGTCTTCAGCTTCCATAGCTCAGCGAAGGACCTGAAGTGACAAATTGCTCCCAGCTTGAGAGGGCACAGCTGTGCTGCCTACAATGAACTTGGTCTCTGGGTCCCCCCACTTTCTGGTCATCAGCGGGCAGCCCCAGCCAGGGGCCAGGGTTTCCACCTGGTGAAGGAAGGGACCTCCAAAGCTCTTTGGCCAGGTCTTCTGTTTCAATTATGGCCATCCGACACAGCGTCCCAATAGCCCTGTGGTGACCCAAGGCATATCCAACTGGGGTACCAGCTGCTGTTTGGAGGCCACTGTGAGCTACTTGCTGGAGGAGGAGGAGGAGATGGTGAAAAGAAAAATCCAGGACAAGAAGTCTGCTCTCTCTGCCCCCACTACACATACATTCCTCCAAAGTGAGCAGCCGTTTCTGCCAGCGAGGATTAGATGACAAATCCCATCTTCTTATCAGCCACCGTTTAGTCCCAACACTGCACACAGCTATTTAGTAGGAGAGGAGAGAGAGATGAGCTTTTTATAAGACAACGCCTAGGTTTTCTCGTGTTACCCTCCTGCTTGCATGCTCTCACTTCAGCATGAAATATTCACAGGATTATCTTGTAATCAACGGTCTAATCAAAGCGCAGCTATCGGGCTCTGGTTGAGCCTTGAACCCAAAAGCAACGGCAAGTTAAGAGGAATTCTAGTCTCGCCTTTGCAATCTCACAATCATGGATTCAGTTCCCTTCGGCAATCCAGAAAACATTTAATATCCTTTTTTAAAAAAAATAAAAAATGTACACCCCTTTATTTTCATGGCGTTGCACACGACCTGTGCTTTTTTTGGTAAAGGACGGGCAGCCTACATGGATTTGGAGATGGGAGAGAAACTGATCCTGGCTTAATCCTACCAAGATTGTATCGCTGTGGGTTTTAGGGGCTGCTAGATCCAGGGATTAAGTGGGGGGGGGGGGGAAGGAGAGGGGTTGCATTTTCTCATTCAAGAGTTGTATGCAATCTGAGACTCTTTTTGGACTCATAAGTCTTGCTCAAAAGGAGAAGGTAGTTGTTGCCAAGAAGACTTTGCACAGCTATTTTATTTTATTTATTTTATTTTATTACCATGTTTCCCTGAAAATAAGACCCTGTCTTACATTTTTTTTGCCACCAAAAAGGCACTAGGTCTTATTTACGGGGGATAGCATCCTCTGACTAACCTCACTTGCGTGCGTTCACTGTTGCCTCCTTTTTGCTATCAGAGGCCTTCAGGAACTTCTCCTTCTGCGGCCAGCAAGATATTCCTGAAGCCGATAACAGAGCTCTGGATCAATCCACAGTTTTCTTATCAGCTCCAGAGGCCTTCAGGAAAGCCTTGGCAGCCTTGCCAGCTGCAGAAGAAATGGGCCGGCAAGGCAGGTGTTGGGGTGTGTGAGGCCTGGCTACAACTGTCCAGAGGTAAGTAGTAGGGCAGCTCCACCCTGCCCCCATCCCCACACTAGCTTAATTTTTACCCGGGCACTCTGGAGTGTGTGAGGTCTTAATTAGAGCTTATTTTGGGGGTAGGGCTTATATTGGGCACAAGTGTAAAAATCAGGCTAGGACTTACTTTCAGGGTAAGTCGTATTTTTGGGGAAATGATATTATTTTTTATTTTATTATTTATCCATCCTATCCCATTTTATTTTATTTTATTTATCCTATTCTATTTTATTTTATTTTACAGGTAGTCCTCAACTTACAATTACAATTAAGCCCCAAGTTTATGTTGCTAAGTGAGAAATTTATCAAGCGAGTTTTATCCCATTTTTACAGCTTTTCTTGTCGTATTTGTTGAGTGAATCACTAGTTGTTAGTAAGATGATTTTGAAGTGAATCTGGTTTCCCCATTGATTTTGCTTGTTGGAAGGTCGCAAAAGGGGATCATCCGAGACACTGCAACTGTCGTAAGTGTGAGTCAGTTGCCAAATATCTGCATTTGGATCAGGTGACCATGGAGATGCTGCAATGATGGTTAAGTGTGAGAAACCATCATAAGTGACTTTTTTCAGTGCCGTTGTAACTTCAAATAATCACAAAGTGAACTGTTGTAAGTTGAGGACTTATTTTATTTTTATTTTATTTTGTTTTGTTTTATTTATGTTATTTTAATTTATTTTTATTTTATTATTATTTTATTTATCAAAATTATTTGCCCCTCATGTCACCTCTCAAGACAACTCTGAGCACCTTCCAGCAAAGATGAAGCAACACAAGCATTCAAAGATTATAAACACAAAACCAGTTTAAATTATGGATATTAAAATAAGCTAAACAAACAAGGGTTTGGAGGGGAGAGGTGGCAGGGCCTTCTCTGTTAGTGCACCAACCCCTCCGGCCAACAGCTTCTCCTTCAAGCTCCCTGCTAGATGGCATAGACAGGATTTAAGGGTATATTTTATATGGTGAAATGTCTATGGGAGATTCTCAATCATTTAGGGGAGCTTATACAGGGTACAGACAGGGCTGGGCTGCTGGAGGTTTGGGAGAGGCCCTAGCTAAGATTCTTCACAGTTCGGAGAACCCCCAAATCCCACTCCAGGCCGGCCCTGTCCACCCTGCCCTGCCCCTCCCAGGAATCCCCACACAGCCCATTTTGGATGCAGGTAAATGCAGGGTGCGCAGAGTCTGAGGGAGGGAGAAAACAGGCTTCCCGCAAGTTCAGGAAGGCTGGAAATGGGCCTGTTTCCAGCTTCCAGGGAGCCTCCAGAGTCCGAGGAAAGCAAAAACGCCCCTCCCCCCACCGTGGTACACCCACCTTAGCCACACCCACCCAGCAACTGGATAGAGAACCCCTTGCTGCAATATTTGAAGCCCACCCCCTGGGTGTAGAGGGTATCCTGATGATACAGATAAACCTCCAAGTGGCCTCAAGGACTCTTCAGGGTGCTAACCATTGCAAAGAATATAAAACTCTTCCGTTCTCCACCACTCAGTCAGAACTGAGGACACTTCTAGGATGAGAAGCTTTTAAATTTTTTAAAAAAACCTTTAAAAAGTTTTAAAGAAAAAAAACGAAGTCCAATTTGCCTTTTGAAAAACACTTTGGAGACATTTTGTGTGGTGGTTACGTCCCTTTCTGCTTCACAATCACCTCCTGTCCTTGTTACCTCACAGTCATCGTCCTACATGTGGGGCTGCCCTCAAAAAATCATTCAGAAGCTCCAATTGATCCCCCAAAACAGTGGCAAAGCATAATGGTTTTGCCTTCATGAGCCTGTTGTGATTAGCCGGCAGCAGGTGCAGACAGCTAAGGAGATCGAGGACTCAGATGAGGGGCCATGACCATTGGGGAGTGGCCTGCTGCCTTCAGAGATTGTGGGGGCTGGCAGCAGCGATGAGGAGGTTCCCAAGGAGCCTGTGTCAAGTGAGAGTGCACGCAGGGCTGCTCACAGGAAAGAGCAGCTATAACAGCACGGGCTACTTGGGAGTAATACTGCAAGGTAATGGTTCCTCCTTCAAGAAGATAAAAGCCAGCTGTGAAGCGAACGTTCTTTGCAGGAAGCAAAGCCGTTTTGAAACTCAGCCCCGTGAACATTACAGTTGGTATTTGAAGATTCTTGTGTTGTGAAATATTTCTTACCTGTGATTCTTGGCAGTCTTGCACAATTTTGGCAAGGTTTCTCAATCAAAGTTAATTAGTTTGCAGCAGCCTTTTAACCGGGGATTCGTAAGACTCATTAAAAGGTTTCTGTTCCCTTTAGTTATTGTGTGTCTTATTGGAAAAGGGTTTGGGTCAGAACAGAGCTCCATTGATTGCCACTTTGCTTCCGGGTGTGATTCAAGATGCTGGCAGTTACCTATAAAGCCCTACCTGGCAGCCTAAGGCCTGGTTATTTGAAGGACCGTCTATTTCTCATGGGCTCTACCCAGTGGTGGGATTCATTTTTTACCACGGGTTCTTTTTGGCGTGGCTTGGTGGGCGCTTCTTGCGTGCGCGCAGAAGGTTTGCTACTGACCATCTCCTGCAATCCTGCACTCTCCCTGTGGCAACAGCTGACTTTGTGCAATTGGCTGTGCCGCGCAAAGAAGCTGAGTTTCAAAACCAGGAAATAAAGTCCAGTATAGAGCCGGAGCAAGCAGGCAGGCGGGCCCAGCAGCTGATCATCAGAGCCAACTGGTTTGCTCACAGATGATCCTTGGAGCTACCAGTTCGACCCGAACTGGGCAGAACTGGTAGAATACCACCACTGGTTCTACCTGTCAGGAATACCTTGGCAAGGTTGGTATACCTTGAATAAGGTTGAGTAAAGAATGTCAGGATCTGGGAATTGCGTCTTCTCTGTTCTTGTGTCACCTGCTCTCTGAAACAAGACCTCTCCCCCCTCAAAAAAACCCCAAGTGGTCCTACCCTGATGGAGTGCTGGAAGGCCTTTAAAAATCAACCTGTTCTTCCATTCCCAGTGGTCTCTCTCTCTATGGTTTGGGTGGCTTGGCTAGAAAAGCACAGTATACAAATTTAACTGTAATTTGGCTAATCTGCAATTAAAAATCATGTGAGCATTACTGAGATGGATTATTTCTACCAAGATTTTATTTCTACCAGCGCTTAAACAATATACATTCCTTCCTACATCTCATATTCCTTCCTTCTTTCTTTCTTTCCTTCCTTCCTTCCTTCCTTCCTTCCTTCCTTCCTTCCTTCCTTCCTTCCTTCCTTCCTTCCTTCCTTCCTTCCTTCCTTCCTTCCTTCCTTCCTTCCTTCCTTCCTTCCTTCCTTCCTTCCTTCCTCTCTCTCTTTCTTCCCTCCAGTGGTGGGATTCAATTTTTTTTTACTACCGGTTCTGTGGGTGTGGCTTGGTGGCCGTGGCAGGGGAAGGATACTGTAAAATCTCCAGTCAGAGGTGGGATTTGCCGGTTCTCCGAACTACTCAAAATTTCTACTACCGGTTCTCCAGAACTGGTCAGAACCTGCTGAAGACCACCTCTGCCTCCCTCCTTCCCTCCCTCCCTTCTTTCTTTCTTTCTTTCCTTCCTTCCTTTTTTCTTTCTTTTTTTCATGAAAAAGTAAAAAGCTGTCACTCAAGAAAAGGAAATGTGTTATATATTTAATTTTTTTCTCTTTAACTAATAAGGAGTACGTAATATATAAAAATTATGTTTCCTCCTTTTTAGTGATTTAGCAAATGGCAAACAATTATCACTAGATGGCAGCAGAGTATTCCGGTTTGGGGATCTCTTTGCTACCTTCCGGTGGCTGTTGATAGTTTTGCAGCCCAGGTATGATCATCTTAGGTCTAGATCAAAGGGAATCAATCCAGACTCAACTGGATGGAAACTGTCACTGAAATGGATTAGCAACAACATGGTTGTGGACAACTCCTCACCAAAAGATTAGGCAGAAAATTTGCCTACATATGAATCCCATCTGCAGAGTCTGCCTTTTCCACTTGGATTGAAACTCCCACTGAGAGTAAACCTAACGTTTTTTACCCACAGATGTGCTCATGTAATAAAAATGGATGCCAAGTATCCAAGCATCCAACAATTCCAGGCCGATTGCGCCAAATAAATCATGGCAATTCATTATTCACAAAACAAATCATTAGGACAAACAACTACACTGATGAAAAAGCGATTAGAAATGAAACTGGCATTGACGGTCATAAAACCAAACTAAATTTAAGTTTAGAAAATGCCAGCAGCCCAATGAAATAAGATTTTAGACATCAAATGCAGAGAAAAAGAACTGCCTTGGCTACCCACTGAAGAGCATGCAATTTGGGCCATATCCTGACCTAGGAGGAACACGAAGGTGGAGGCTGCTGTCAGGATGAACAGGGCAAGCAGATTCTGTCCTATTGGTCAGGAGTATCCAATCTTGGTGACTTTACGACTTCCTCCTCCTTCCCCTCTTCTTCCTCCTCCTCTCCCCCGCTCCTCTTCCTCCTCCTTCTCCACTTCTTCTGCTCCTTCTCCTCCTCTTCCTCCTCCTCCTCTGCCTCCTTCCCCTCTTCCTCTCCTTCCTCTCATCTTCCTTTCTTCCTCTTCTTCCTCCTCCTCCTCCCCTTCCTCCTCCTTCTCCCTCTCTTCTGATCCTTCTCCTCTTCCTCCTCCACTCCCTCCTCCTCTTCTTCTTCCTCTCCTCTTCCTTTCTTCCTCTTCTCCCTCTTCTTTCTCCTCCTTTCCCTCCTCCTTTAATGAATGAATCAGACATTTGCCTCAGCTCCTGCTGCAAACTACCCCTTGTTCATCCCTGATTCCCAGCTCCATAGGAAGAATTCAATACAAAAATTCAGTGGCTTTACATTGTAAGCCTTTTGGTTTTTTTGGGGAAAAAATGCTTTTGAAAGACTCGGGTTTTAATCCATTGTTTTATTGAAGCTTGTAACAGAAGCCGAATAACTCTGATTTAAAAGGTGAGCCAGACTTATTCATTTATCATAAAAGTAAGTACTGAAATGAAAAAAAATATATAACTATATGCTGAAAACCTTGTATCAATTCACCGTGTGGCTAAAAGTCCTTTGATGGGAATATCTGTCCTCAGCACTACTCCAAATGATTTGAATTCTTTGGGCTTTTTCACAATTCAGCGCCCTTAAAACAGTCCAAAGTAAAACATCCCAAGAATGCAGTTTCTTCCTTATCTGCTTACATGGCTTTGATTAGACCACTATCAAAATTATCTCAATAACCCCCCCTCCCCCCCCCAAAAAAAAAATTACAGTCAGATTGCACATGTTCTGGCATCTGGAGAAAAAAGCTTGACATACGTCCGCTCCCCGTTGGGGGGATTACGGCTGGCATTTCCGTGAGAGACATTCACACTCTTGGGCATTAAACACTTGGTGATAAACCAGGGAGCCATTGGCGCAACGCAAGGGGACGAGCATGGTGTTGGTTGCGGTAGCTGAGCAGCAGGTGCAAATGTCTTCAAGGCGGTTCAGGGTTATGTTATAAATGGCTTTGCTGGTACACTTGCCCTGAAAGAAAAAGGCCAAAGGGTTGGAAGTTAAAGTCCCGATTTCACCATGAAAACTGCTGGGGGGATGTAAAAATTACAGACCGTGTCTAGCTGGTGGAAGGAAGAAGATGGCAGGAAGTAGAAGAAGGAGAAGGAGAAGGGGAGAAGCAGAAGAGGAAGAGGAGGAAGAAACGGAGGAGGAGGAGGAAGAGGAGGAGGAAGGGGAAGAAGGAGAAGGAGGAGAGGAAGAGGACAAAGGAGAAGGAGAAGGGGAAGGAGGAGGAGGAGAAGCAGAAAACAGAGGAGGAGGAAGAGGACGAGGACTAGGAAGAGGAGGAGGAAGGGGAAGAAGAAGGAGGAGGAGGAGGAAGAGGAGGAGGAGAGAAAGGAGAGGAAGAAGACAAAGGAGGAGTAGGAGGAAGAGGAGGAGGAGGAGGCAGGGATTGTCTTACATTAACACATTACTGTGTGTGCAGGTCATCCTTGACTTACAACCATTCGTTTGGTGATTGTTCGAAGTTAACAACACCACTATACTAAGTGACTTGTGAGAGTTTTTCACATTTACAACCTTGACGCATCCCCATGGCCATGTGATCAAAATCCAGAAGCTTGGCAACTGGCAATGTATTTATGACGGTTGCAGTGTCCCGGGGATCACATGATCCCCTTTTACGACCTTCTGTCAATGAGGAAGCCCAGTTCACTTAATGACCGCATTACTAATTTAACAACTGCAGCAATTCACTGAACACATGCAGCAAGAAAGTTCATCAAATGTGGCAAAACTAAATCGTCTTGCTTAGCAACAGCAATTTTTGGGGTCAATTGTGGTCATACGTCAAGGATTATCTAGAGTTTGGGTATTAATCTGAAGCGTAATTTACCACTCCGTGCAAACTCTTTGCAGAATTTAAAAAAAAGTTGTTTGCTTTCATAGGCTCCAGATCAACAGATCTTACCTCGCAGTAATGGAGATTCAGCTGGTTTTCATTCACACAGTTGTCTACTTTCACAAACTCTAACCTGCCTCTAACCTGCCTGCACTCTGGCTCGACACCTAAAATGCAAGAGGAAATTTTAGTTGTGTTTGCTTCTACTGTCTATACAAAGAAATAGAGCTTTGCACTTCTCGCGAGTAATAAACTATTCCTTTTAACTATTCCTGTTAACAGTTCTCCAGAACTGGTCAGAACCTGCTGAATACCACCTCTGAAAGGATTTTATGTTCTTCCTCCAGCCATGATGCTTGATATTAGTCTGCCTTTGGGGCAATTTTAGAGCTCATAAAAAGCTTCTGCTACCAGAAAGAGATGCACACCACAATTCGTCATATGCCTTTCAGTTGCTGTCTGCTTGGAAAGTCATTCAGATAGAAAAATCTCACCTCCACACAAACCCTCAAAGGTTTTCTTTCCATGTGTTTAAGCCCATCTCTTTTCATCTTTAATACAGGATGTTTTGTAGGTGGCAATCAAAACAGACCCCCCCAGCTTTTTTAGAAACAAGCCTCTTAAAGCACTAGATTTTGCACACGTGTGGTTTTGTTCGTCTTACTATTTCTTCCTCCCCAACTCCAACCCGACCCCCAGCCTGTTTCTCGAGGGCTGTTTGATTATCACTTCAAGGAAGATATCAGCAAGTCTCCAGTTCATGAGGGGCTGCCTCAGATTTAACGAAGAGAAGGAATAGGAGTGACATGATAGCAGTCTTCCAGTACTTGACGGGTTGTCAAATAGAACAGGACGAGAAGTCACAGGTGAAGATCTGTTCTTCACCTTGTAGGATTTGGGTTTGGCTAGTCTAGAGAAAAGAAGGACTGGGCGGGGGGCAGGGGGCGCGACATGATAGCAGTATTCCTGTATTTGAGAGGTTGCCATGAAGAGGAGGGGGTCAACTTATTCTCCAAAGCACCTGAAGGCAAGACAAGAAACCACGGATGGAAACTCATCAAGGACGGAAGCAACCTGGAATTGAGGAGAAACTTTCTAATGGCAAGGACAATTAACTGGTGGAATGCCTTGCCTTCAGAAGTTGTGGGTGCTTCATCACTGGAGGTTTTTAAGAAGACACTGTGGACAGCCATTTGTCTGAAATGATAAAGGACCTCCTGCTTGAGGAAGGGGTTGGACTAGAAGACCTCCAAGGTCCCTTTCAGCTGTGTTCTGATTGACTAATCATTAAAGAGAGATCCAACCTAGAACTAAGGAAAAAAATCA
This sequence comes from Bungarus multicinctus, assembly GCA_023653725.1. NCBI lineage: Eukaryota > Metazoa > Chordata > Lepidosauria > Squamata > Elapidae > Bungarus > Bungarus multicinctus. The sequence continues at coordinate 23,088,363 of CM042848.1, read as the reverse complement.
TGACAGTAAGAACAATCAGTGGAATGGCTTGCCTCTGGAAGTTCTGGATGATCCATCGGTGGAGGTTTTCAAGAAGAGATTGGACAGCCATTTGTCCATAATGCTGAAGGATCTCTTGCTTGACTAGGGTGTTGGATTAGAAGACCTCCAAGATCCCTTCCAACCCCATTATTCTATGTATGAGGCTAAACTGGCTACAACAACATATCATTGGGAAGTACCTGTTTTGGGACCATGGTTTGAGATAGACAGATGATGGCACAACAGGGGCTGCTTCAAACAAAGTCTAGTAAAAAAATGTCTTTGGCCAGCACAAGGCAGGTTTGACTAAGTGAGTGCTGAACCAAATCACGTGGAAGAATGGAAGAACGTCAGATAAAAAACTTATGTCTCGAACTGGAAGCATTGTTGAAGTAAGACTTTTCAACGAAAAATTAAAATTCACTACTGGTTGCGAAGTTCAAAGCTCTCTTGGGTACGCTAAAGCTCAGAATATGGGAATAACCACCAAATTACTGATAAATGGAGACATAATGGAGACCAGGTGGTAAGACTCCCCAGATGGCAATATGGGAATTAAATGAAACAATTTGTTCAACAAGAACAAGAACCAAGCAAAAGTGAAGAGTTGCACGACATGTTGAAAATGTCCAAGTCCTGCTCAGAAACCCAAATATATGCATTTAACAAGGTTGTAAAAGAAGCCAAGTGGAACAAATCATCATCATCATCATTGGTGGGTGCAGCCAAATTTCATAAACTGATTACCTAGAATGTCATAACTGAGTTGCTAAAATCATTCACTGGAAACTATGCCAAAAGTTTGGATTTGAGTATAGTAACAACTACTGGGAACATCAGGTTGAGAAGTTTCTGGAGAATGAAAAAGTCAAGATCTTGTGGGACTTCAGAATTCAGACTGACAGGCATTTGGCCCACAACACACCTGACATAACAATAGTTGAAAAGAAAAAGGGTTGGTTCATTGACATTGGAATACCTGGTGATGCACGAATTGAAGACAAGCAGCAAGAAAAAATGACAAAGTACCGGGACTTACAAATTGAAGTTGAGTGACTTTGAAAAAAGAAATTGTGTGTTATCCCAATTGTAATTGGAGCCCTTGGAGCAATACCTAAAGGACTGCCTCGCTATTTGGAAATTCTGAATTTATCAGACTTGAATACCCTGATTTTATAAAAAAAAACACCCTACTATTGCTGGTGGTTGTCTAATGTGACTAAGGAGATATCGTGGGTGATGCTCTCTAAAAGCAAACTGCAAACATTTCAGAAAATATTACCAATCAAGGGACCATTTATTCCAACAACTTTGGGGAGACAAACCCTGCCAAGAAAATGCTCTAAAGCTTCCTGGCTTGTTCTATTCACAATGTTCTCCTTCAGAAGATGAAGGAAAGTGCAAGAACAGACTTGAAAGAATAAAAAGATATGTCAGGATCCATAGAGCCTTGGTGGTGCAGTGGTTAGAATGCCATATTGTGGGCTACTTTGGCTGATTGTTGATTGCTAGCAGCTCGGCAGTTCGATCCTGACCGGCTCAAGGTTAACTCAGCCTTCCATCCTTCCAAGGTGGGTGAAATGAGGACCCAGACTTTAGTTGACTTTAGTCTTGTGTAAAGGTTGAGCAAAAATACTGAGAGCATTTGCACCAAGACAAATTCCTTGCGTGTCTAATCACACTTGGCCAATAAAAGAATTCTAATTCTAAACCTTTTGGACTGCAACTTAACACAAAGTTTTGACAAATTCCTGGAAATACAGGGGGAAGGGACTTGAGAAAATATCTTCCATCTATACCCTAGACTATACATCTTCTTGGAAAAATACTAAAGCTTTCAGACTAAAGTAGAAGAACCATTATGCCTTCAACTAACCAACCAACCAACCAGAATAGAGCTGGAAGGAACCTTGGGAGATCTTGTAGTTCAACCCCCTGCTCAAGTAGGAGAACCTGTTGTCAACCTTGGAAGCCATATTTCACTAAGAAGCTTTGAGGCTGCCACATTTAGTGCCTGGGAAATTGGGAGGGGGGATTTCATAGAGAGATAGAAGATTAGACTCAACAACATTCTTTCTTAGAAAGTCAAGGACAAGTTTCCCTGCACTTGGAGGGGAGTGTCTGGAGGAATGTCTCCAGTTGGGACGACGTTTGATTCGACCATGTGATGGATGGTGGGTGTAAGGGATGGATCTTTGAATTTCTATTGGGAAAGGAAAACCCAGAACTCTCAGATTCGGGTTTTCCCAGATGTGCCAATATGACTTTTCTAATAAATTCTTACTTGGATGAACTTTATTTCTGAGTGCTGAATGGAAATGGAGAATTTCATTGGAACACTGACACCTAGATCATTTCAGACAAGTGGCTGTCCAGTCTCTTCTTGAAAACCTCCAGTGATGAAACATCTACAACTTCTGAAGGCAAGCCGTTCCATTGGTTAATTGTCCTCACTGTTAGGAAATTTCTCCTCAATTCCAGGTTGCTTCTCTCCTTGATTAGTTGCTAATAATTTTTTCTTGTCTTGCCTTCTGATGTTTTGGAAAATAAATTGACCCCCTCTTCTTTGTGGCAGCCTTGTGCAGTGGGACTGACTCAGCTTGTCCTAAAGCCATTCTTGTTTCTTCTTAGTAAAGGCTGCACATTTATTGCTGCAAAGCCAATCTGTCAACAGTTCAATCAGTGATTTCATGACCTCCGCTGGGCTCTGCAGCTGCCACCACAATTTTGCACTACAGTAAAGTTGCCAGATCCCGGTGCAAAGAATTAGAACCTGTGTCTCTTTGTTGCCATCAAGTGGCTCTTTGGATTCTTACATCCAAATCTGGCGGCCCCATTGCTGGTCTTGGAGATTTCATTTGCTCATTTTATTTTATCTTATTGCTTGTGGCGGCCCAGATAATTCGAGTCCAGAAGAAATAAATGAAGTTTAATGGAGATTAAAAATGGGCCCAGACTATAAACCCACAGCGACTACAAAATGGGGCTGCAAGTACAATGGACAAAAGGTCCTTTATGGCACTCAGAAAACGAGATAGAAAAAGCGAAACGATGGATTAGCAACTTGTGCAGCTGTAAACATTTTTCTTAATTTTTTTTCCTGTTTTCCCGGATCATATGAAACCTTTTTTAACAAATATGTGAGCAGATCAGATTTTGTGTAAACAGTGAAAATTCTTTGAAATCTACTGCTTCCCAGTAAACATTCTTCCCAGCATTCTTTCCTGCTTCCCAGCAAACACCAAAACACAGGATCTGCATAGTTCTTCTTAACAGTTTTGTTTTGCTGTTTTCTATTCTGCCGCATTTTTCTCATGTCAATCAACTTTTTTTTCCTGGAGCTTTGAATATTACTTTCACATCTGCTTTGGGTAGAGAGGTTCTTGGGCATCTTTGCTTAAGAATCTTCATGCTTTAATTGTGGCAGACAATATAGCAAAAGCCTTGTTTATTATCAATTAACCAGAGAACACCGTTTGATGGTGACCTGCTAACTCAAATGTTCCAGACGAGCTGGAATGCGATAATATCTGGGCAAGCAACCACAAGAATTATCTTGGAGTTGACTTGGGTTTGGTTACAGCAATTACTGGGCCAAGGTTGGGATGCCTCCTGGACAGACTATCTTTTATTTATTGACAGATGAACCGAACAAAAGGAGGGACGAGGGAGAGGCAGAACGGAGGGCTAAGAGCTGCTTGACATTTTGACCTTGTCACAAAGGCTAAACAAATTTTGTAATTATCCACCATACAATTTGGCAACCCAAGCTTTTATTTAGGATTACTGAAAACCTAGCTTTGGGGCTGATGGAGGAAAGAAGAGTATAAAGAGGAAAATCTCTTTTAAGACAGGGAGGCATTTCCCAGACTTTCGACAATTGAGATGCCTTTTTCTTGTGGCCTGTTGGCCACCGGCCCCTCCAGGAACAAAATCAGAGGAGGAGGAGGAGGCGTGGGAGTCAGCATCAAGGCAAGCCTAGAGCTCCAAGGGAGAAGTGGGAATGGAGTTGGCAAAGAGAGAGAGAGAGAGAGAGGTGGAGCCTGGCCCATCCATCAACCCTCAGATGGAGAATCAACAGTCCTCAGGTCTGGAGGTGGCTGATGAGGAAGAGGAGGAATAGTTGGGCCCAGTGCCTGACACACAGATGCACGGAAGGCAGAGGGGAGGAGAGCAGTGGAAATCTATGGGCCGATCCTTGAGAAAGAAGAGCCACTGCTGCTAACAAAGCTCTAGGGATAAAAGGCAGGGGGAGGAGATGAATAGAAGTGGCAGCCAACTGTTCATCTCCTGGCCGGATGGACTTGTTAGCCTGCGGTGAGAGAGAAACTTTTTGACTCCCTTGCCTTGCAACTACCAAGTCTACCTGAACCAAACCATTGACTGACAACAGACACCTTGCCAAGGCTCCTGCTGACAACAGGCATCCATATCAATGATGTAAAAGCTCAGCATGACCAGATTAGTCTCTGCGGAGAGACTGCTGAGTTGAATTGCTCAACCCAATTAGAGGCAGAGAGGAAAAAGTAACAATAGAAGAGAATATTTGTAGGTCAGGGTTGAACTTGGGGCTCCCTGAGTTTGTTGGTATTCTTGGAGACACTTCACTATCAAACTAGGTACTGTTATCATTACCAAACTAGGTAACGTAATCAGCACTGGTGATGTTACCAAGTTTGGTAAGGAAACATCTGCAAGAAAACCACCAAGCTCAGAGATTACCAAGGAGTCTACAGTAAAAAACGAAGAAAGTGCCTCATCCAGAGAAGCAGCAAGAAACATCCATTGTGGGTGCCTATTCTGGATGCACAGATGCTTCGATAGTTTAATTTATTAATTCGTAATTAGGTACATTTGATTTCCCAGACATATTGTGGGAATTGCTATGTATAAGGACACCCTGCTAGAATTAGAAGGGATGATTAAGACCTTTGTACCCAGAGCTAAATTCATTGCTGGAACCCAAAGAAAAACCTTCTTGGTTGGTTGACATTAAGATGGATGTCATGATGTTGACAGTGTGCCCAACCTTCATAACAACGCACCTGTCAACTCATAAAATATCTCTCTGGTCTTTTTAGAGTTGACAACAGAAAGGGAGGGAGAAGCAGTGCAGCAGCTTGCAAAACCGAAACTGCATTCCATAAACGTTTTCAAAGATAGTAACTAGGTGACTGAAGTTTCTGCAGCACAAAATTCTAACTGGAGAGCATGATTGATGACTCTTGGCTATGGATGTGTCCCATTGGAGAATATGAGTTATGATACACCCAACGGGTGGGGGAAAAACCAGGGTCAAGGGTGACAATGAATGATGAATCTCAGAGTCGGCTACACCCAGGCAGTGCTGGCATGTTAATTCCCAATAAATCCTTTTGAAGTTTTAAAAGTTTGGCTCGAGACTCATGATTTAAATGGGGGTAATTGCCGGAATCCTGATAGCTAGCCGATTCTGAGACACATCATTCATTGTCACCTTCAGTTTCGCTGAACACTTCAGCGAGGTCCTTCTATTCGATGGTGAGGAAGTGCTACTCCAACTCCCTGGGCTACTGGTATAGACATCTAAAGGAAAAATAAATAGCACAGGATGGGTCATGATGCAAACTCTATCCTGTATTTGTAGATGATGCTCTTAAATTCAAAAGATTGTATTACATTACAACCAGTGGTGAAATGCTACTGGTTTGACCAGGTTCTCCCGAACTGGTAGTAAAAAAAAAAAAGCTCCGAGGATCAGCTGAGAGGAGAAAGAAGAGAAAAGCGCAGGATCGGCCCTCTCACCCACCCTTGCGCTTTTCTCTTCTTTATCCTCTCAGCTGATTGGTGCAGCAGAGCCTCAGCTGGTGTTTGGAAAGCTGCTCCGCGTGCACAAAGTGCGCAACCACTGAACCGGTAGGAGATGAAGCAGATTTTTTTTTGGTACTTACATGTTTCACAGCAGGTATTGCCAACTTTTGTCACTTTACCCTAGAAAAGAAGAAAACAACACATCAATTAAGACAAATAGACACAGGTGTCCATGTCTAAAACTCTTAATGCAAATTTTAGCCAATGACATTTAGTCATTTCTAACATTCCTATGCTATTTGATTCCAGTGGCTCTGATACTTGACCAAGAGAGTCAGCCAGTCAGCCTTTCTTTCTTTCTTTCTTTCTTTCTTTCTTTCTTTCTTTCTTTCTTTCTTTCTTTCTTTCTTTCTTTCTTTCTTTCTTTCTTTCTTTCTCTCTCTCTCTCTCTCTCTCTCTCTCTTTCTTTCTTTCTTCCTTCCTTCCTTCCTTCCTTCCTTCCTTCCTTTCTTCCTTTCTTTTTTTTCTTTTTTCCCCTCCCCCCCTCTCTCACACACACACACACACTGCTAAAAGATACCAAGGCTGGAAGCCTATCAAAGGAATCATGGGATATTTGCACAATATTTTTTTTTTTTAGAATGTAGAATTCATCAAATGTAATGACAACCAAACCTTTCTGCAGTTAGTCATTAAAATAGCCATAAGAGCAAACAGAAAAAAATGTATGAAAATAAAACCCATGATAGGTTCATCCCCTCTGCTCTTGTTTTTCCTGATCTGGTAGGGATAATATTTTAGAAGCTGGGAAGCTGCTTACAAATTCCATAACATTTTGATTGAAAAAAAAGCAACATTTTAGGCAGAAGAAGACACAGTTGTACTCCACTGGAAATCACAGGGAATTTGGAGAAAATCAGCCTTAGCCCCTTTTAAATAATCAAAAAATAAAAAAGGATGAAATTTGGCAAAAACAATGCTTTGGGTAGAAGCTGTTGTAAACAGCAGAAACTGAGAAACCCATTCTGGATATTGAACATAGATGTTCTCTCTTTATTCTTTATAGCTTTGAAACTACAGAGTACAAGACATGTTTCCAACTGCAGTGACAAAGATACCAAGGAAGAACTTCCGATTAGACCAAATGGAATAGATTTTTATCTGACCCAAATTACATTCAGATGCATTCTTTGCTCCGTTAAAGAAAAGCATGCATTTCAGAATATAATTCCAGCAAAGTCACAAAATGTGTTGATTCTGCAAACAAGCAAAGCCATGAGAAATGAGGCACACATCCCTCCAAGAAATGAATAACCCTCATCTCCCTCTTTCCTTTCATGCCTCCTCTTCCTCTCTCGGTCAATGTTTAGAACCACAATGTCCTCAGAGCAGAAATCTCCTTCGTTTATGTCTGCAGAGATTCTCAGTCATCCAGGTCATTCTTGTTTTTTCTTTTGAAGACGTTTTGCTTCTCATCCAAGAAGCTTCTTCAGCTCTGACAGGATGGTGGGGAATGGAAGGATTTATATTCCTTGCTGGTCATTTGCATTCTTTTTAGAGAGTCGTTGAGGCTGCTTGGAGGTTTATCTGTGCCCTCAGGTTCACCTGAGTGGTGCTCCTGGTTGCTGTAGTCTGCAATTTTTCCTCTGGAAATTTATTCCTACTCCCACACCATTCCAAGGGTGTTCATCCCAAATTGTATATCTAAAAGTCTGTAGAGATTCTTTGAAATCCCCCCTTTGAATGGTGTGGGAGTAGGAATGGATTTCCAGAGGAAAAATTGCAGACTACAGAAGCCAGGAGCACCAGTCAGATGACCATGAGGACACAGATAAACCTCCAAGCAGCCTCAATGACTCTCTAAAAGGATGCAAATGACCAGATGTCTGCAAGGAATATAAACCAGGGGTGGGTTTCTACCGGTTCTGTCCACCTCTGTAGAACTGGTAGCTCTGAAGAGCAGCAGACATAGAACCAGTTTTTGCCCACCCGCCCACCTGGGCTCTTACCTGATCTTTATTTCCTGATTTTTCAACTTCAGCTGCCCAACAAGGCATAGCTGCAGTTAAAAAAGCAGGAAAAGAGGGCTGTTTCAAAGGCTGCTTCTCTGCACGCAGCGTGCTAATGATGATTTACAGGTGACAATTTACAGGCCCCACTTGCAGCCTGCAAGAAACCACATCATAAATCACCGAACCTCGTAAATCCCGAAATGGTAGTTAACCCTGTCGTATCCCACCCCTGATATAAACCCTTCCATTCCCCATTATCCTGCCAGAGTTGAAGAAGCTTCTAGGATGAGAAACAAAACGTCTTCAAAAGAAAAAAGAAAAAAAGAAAGTTCAGTTGCCTCCTGAAAAAAGCCCTTTAGGACTGTTTTGTTTATGATGTTCGTAAAGCACAAACTGAACATATTACCAGAACCAATATCATTTTAGAAAGTGTCCAAGGAGAAGTGGATTCCATACTTACTCCTTCAGCTAAGCATTTGTTGGAATCAAACGGAGGGCAACCCGTGATCTTCCTCTCCCAAATGAAGTCTCCTCTCTGGTTCACCTTGCAAAAATGATTGTCGCATCCATCTTGGATTGTTTCATTCGGCTGTAAAAAATCCATTTTTTGTTGTTGTTACAGTGAGATTGTAATAGGCCAAAGGCACCAAGGAAAATCCCAATCCCGGCTGACAAATTTACAAAAAAATCCCATTTCTTCTGCAGCCGGCAAGGCTGGCAAGGTTTTCCTGAAGGCCTCTGTAGCTGATAACAAAGCTCTGGATCGATCCAGAGGCCTTCAGGAAAGCCTTGCCGGCTGCAGAAGAAGTCCCTGAAGGCCTCCGACAGCAAAAAGGAGGCTGGGGGCAATGCGCGCAAGTGAGATTAGTCAGCGGATGACATCTCCCGAAAATAAGACCTTATGCCTTTTTTGGTGGCAAAATGACAGAGTCTTATTTTGGGGGAAACATGGTAGACATACCCGGTTCCCATAACTGTTCTTCACACGTTTTAACCTCCAGTCCCCTAATTATCTTGGTTGCTCTTCTCTGCATTCTTTCCAGAGTCTCAACATCTTTTTTACATCCTGGCGACCAAAAACGGATGCAATATTCCAAGTGTGGCCTTACCAAGGCATTATAAAGTGGTATTAAAACTTCACATGATTTTGATTCTGTCCTTCTGTTAATGCAGCCTAGAACTGTGTTGGCTTTTTTGGCAGGTGCAACACATGAGTGGCTCATATTTAAGTGGTTGTCCACTAGGACTGCAAGTTCCCTCTCACAGTTACTATTATTGAGTGAGGTACCACATATACTGTACCTGTGCATTTTGTTTGAGTGATGCTCTCCAGACCCATACAGATGGCATGCACAAACAGCAAGAACAAATTGGGTTTCAGGAAAGCATCTTTAATGCCAGTCAGGGTAAAAGCATAATCTTGAAATCTGTAAAAGTTCCCAGGCAGACTTAAGAGCCAGCTGATTAAATCAGAGTCTCTTGAAAAATATTTCCTTCCCACGGCCTTCACCTCTAGGTCAACCATCTGGGCCAGGCCTGATGGTTGAGAGCAGAGAACACTTCCATCTCAGATGCCTCTTTTCCCTCACAGTAAAATAAAAATTAAAAGGGTAGCTGAAATCTCCAGAAAAGTGAATTATTTGCACCATAAAGTATAGTATGAAAATGTCAGCCTCTCTCCTCAGATTTAGTCATTTCACAAGATTCCAGCTGTGGCCATCACAAAAAACATTCGTGAGGTCGCATCTTAGGTTGCCAGCCGTCCTCATAAAATAGAAGAAAGTGGTTTTTTAAAATATATATATATATTTTTCTATTATCGCAAAAGCGTGCCTTCTTTTTATGATCTGGTCCATCAATACATTTATCTCCTCAAGGCCTTTCTCCTAGGGCCTCAGATAGTTGACATGAATATGAAGGCCTACTCTTCCTTCTCTCTTTAGACTGCATTCTCCTTTGCACAATAGTGGAAAAATAACCCTGTTTTTCAATTTCTTCTACATATTTGTCTAGGAAAAGAAAATACTAGGTGCACCCTCTCTCTGGAGGACCTCAAGAGGAAATTTACTTTTTCCGTTTGAGGTAGGCCTCTCAGGGGAAAAGGCTGTGGAAACGCTGTTCTGTGTCAAGTTCAGGAAACAGCAAAGATTCGTTATCTTACGTTGACAGAAACAAGACTACTTTATGCACAAAATTGGGAAGGAGGCTTCATTTCCAAACAATGGATGAATGGTTGCAAAAGCAGATGGAGTTAGCAGAGGCGGCTAAATTGACGGCTTTGGTCAAAGAAGAAGAAAAAAAAAACACAAATACTTTTGTTTCAACTTGGAAACTGCTTTTGGACTTTGTGCTTGAGTGGGAAAAAATGAAAATTTCGATTTTGGGGTTTACGGAGTTGATAGACTGTTGTTATAGAAATGGCTTTAACAGTTTACATAATAGTATAAACTATTATGTAAAAGCAAAAGTTGTGCTCCGATGTTGCTCTCTTATTCTACAGCACCCTCCCTTCCAAAGGGAGTTGGAAATCAATGCCTTTTTTTTTGTTCTCTCCTTCTTCTCTACGCTTTTCCCTTCCCTTTTCCCTCCCATATTTTTCCCATTATTTGATTTTGTATTTTAGACTATAAACCAGGGGCTCTCAAACTTTAAGACTTGTGGAATTCAACTCCTAGAATTTATCATGCTCCTGTCGGAATCTGATTCTGAGGGGTAGGCCGAGCAGCTGAAAGGGAGTGAGAGTGTGGCTCCGGTGGCTGTGAAAGAAACTGGGGAAGGGCAAAGTCTGGCTGGGCAGAGCAGGGAAGAGGTAGAGCAAGGGAGAGGGAGTTCAGAGGAAGACCCAGGCTCACCCGCTCTTCATCCTAGGGTATGCAGGGAGGAACGGAGAAGGGAGCAATGTGAGTTGCATGACTTACGGGGGAGGAAAGGGCCCTGATTCCCTTCATTAGTTGCAGCTGCGAACATAGTGTTTAAAAAGAGAGATTGTGCACAGTAAATTGTTGGACGCAAATCGTGAGTTATTTGTTATTGTCGAGGTGTATCAGAGTTCCTGGCATCTTCCCAACTGTGTGTGTTTTGTTGGCCTTTGAAGTCTGCAATTCCTTATCCTGCCCTGTCTAGTTAATTGCTGCAGCATGATTTGTGTGGATTTTTATTTACAGTTTATATATACTTTGTTTTCAGACTGAATTTCCTCTACTTAAAGACTGTTTTTGGGAGAGTTTTTTCCCCAGCTGAAGGTAACTGGACATTGGGGGCAAAGGTGGAGGTATTAAAGGGACTTTTCTTACTTATGTGACTGTGTTTCCTTTGTGCCATGCTGCGGATCATCACAACAGGTTAGTAGGGTGGGGAGGAATGGAGATTTTGCAGTATCCTTCCCCTGCCACACCCACCAAGCCACGTTCACCGAACTGGTAGTAAAATATTTTGAATCCCACCACTGGCTAGGATAATCTTCTGGTTTTCCTACCCTGGCTGAGGAACTCTGGGAGTTGAAGTCCACAAGTCTTAAAGTTGCCAAGTTTGGAGGCCTCTGTTATAAACTAATAAAAAGGATTGACAAATTGGGGGGAAAAAAGATTCAAAAATTGAATTTAACAGGTGTAGACTGCATGTTCTGTTTCAAAGGCCAGTTTTGAATGTACAGTCTCTTCTTAAAAGCCTCCAGCCTTCCTTTCTTCCAGCTGTTCTCCAGATAACTTGTGAATTCAACAACTCCCAGGTAGAATGGCTAATAAAAAGCCACTACTCTATCTGGTGTCAAAAAAAAAAAAAAGCTGCCCAGAAAGTCCTCGCCTTATGATTACAATTGAGCCCATCTTTTCTGTTGCTGTACGAGTTATTTGTTAAGCGAGTTCTGCCCCATTTTACGACCTTTCTTGACTCAGTTGTTAAGTGAAGCACTGCGGTTGTTATATTAGTAACACCGTTGTCAAGTGAATCTGGCTTGCCCATTGCCACTGCTTGTCAGAAGGTGGCAAAAAGGATCACATGACATCAGGATGCTGCGACCGTCATAAATACGAACCAGTTGCCAATTTTAATCATGTGACCAGGTGATGCAATAATGGTCATGTGAAAAACTATCATTAGTTACTTCTTTCAGTGCCATGGTAACTTCGAACAGTCACTAAAGGAAAGGTTGTAAATCAAGGACTACTTGTAGTTTATTTTCCTTTTATCTTGAGGGGAAACCTCCTTGTGGGTTTTTACCAATGGCAAATATTCTAAAGATTGTTGAAAAGATCAGAATCTTCAAAAGATTTCTAAGGCAAGAGCATTCACACAACACGGCGAGAAGTGTCTTTGCAGGACTGTTGAGAGGGAAGATAAACTGCAGGGTGGATATATAAATTAGGAAATAGATGTTAAAACTACTGACCTTCAGATACAAAATGGTTCCATCCCTCAGCTGTATGTTGCACCGAGTTGGCAAACACTTCCCGCAGCAGGAACCAGAGGTTTTCTCCATCTGGTAATTCTGCAACCCCAAGAATAACACCCAAAGTGAACTTTAAGCATTGATAAACATTTTGCCTTTAACCTCAAAGTAATAGAGTTGGAAGGGATACCACTCATGCATTATCACAAAATCTCCAGAACCGTAAAGCCTACAAACTTGAAATTTGACATGTATGTTCCTGTTGGCTTTGAGGTGCTCACTAAGAAAGGATTTTTCGAAATGACCACCAGAGCATTAATATTTCCTATATTATTATTATTAACACGCTCTGATGCTAAGGAGTTCTACTCCCCTCCCCACCTGAAAAGAAATCTCTTCCAAATGCAAAACACAAGCAGAGGAGAGGAGTTTCAGTTTCAGAGCACCAAGCAGCTTTAGTATAGAACAATTGAGCTAAGCCATGCCCAGGCTCCTTGTTGTCTCTTTCTTGCTCACACAGCAAATACTGCTTCAGTTTCCAAACAGCCCTCAACTCTCTCACACACTGACAGGACACTAGTCAAATGAATACTGATGGATGCTGGTAAGCAGAGGCAGAATTTTTTCCTCCTTATTTTCCTCCCAAAAAACCTAAGCCTGACCACATAGTTTTGTAGCGAAGCACAAGTTTCGAGCTTATATATACTGCATATATATATATATATATATGGCTAGCTGACGAGAGCTAAGTAGTTCGAAATAGATCTATCCTAGTCTCCCTTATTTATTATTTAAAATTATCAGCTCAAAAACCTTACACACATGTAAACAAAAGACAACGAAACAAATAGCTTTCTGTCGGTATGGTCTCTGGTGATGAGCCGAAAGACAGAAAAGAAAGCAGTATGCTTTCTCCCTTAATTGGGGCTTAACAGGGTGTTGTAATACAAAGTATATACTTATTCCCCTGCCTCAGCTGATAAGGATAGAGCCAGATGGTGTAGTGGCAATTACAACTGCCCCACATGTAATACTTCCCTGGTTCGAATCCCAGTAAGGGTATGGCTAGCTGAAGAGAGCTAACTAGCTCGAAATAGATCTATCCTAGTCTCCCTTATTTATTATTTAAAATTATCAGTTTAAAAACCTTACACACATGTAAAGAAAAGACAACGAAACAAATAGCTTTCTGTCAGTATGGTCTCTGGTGATGAGCCGAAAGACAGAAAAGAAAGCAGTATGCTTTCTCCCTTAATTGGGGCTTAACAGGGTGTTGTAATACAAAGTATTATATATATATATATATATATATATATATATATATATATATATATATATATATATATATATATATATATATAATGAAGGTTTTGTTTACAGTAGTTTCATTGTTATAAGCGTCTTGCTTGCATTTTCCTTTAATATTACATATTGCAAAATCTGAAAAAAGTACAGACTATCGGCAGATAATGTTATCAGCTTTCTTCTTGTTCTGTATTGTTCTGCAGATCTTTCTGAATGAGCATTCAGATATACATTTTTTAACAAATTCTTGTCTACTGCAGTTTCATCTTTGTAGGTGTCTTACTTGCATTTTCCTTTAATATTTCACAATGCAATATCTGAAACGAAATGTGACTATCGACAGTCAACAAGATTCTCATATTCATGTTAGGGAAGTACAGACGAGTCAAGTTTGCTTTGAAAAGGAAAGCTGAGGAATTAAGTGTAATTACAGTCCCGTTTTTCTGAGCCTGGTTTCCCCACACGCCATCTGCCACTCAGCCAGCAGGTCCTTAAGGAGAATGGCAGAGTTTCACGTCAATGGCACATCTCCCATGGGGACTTCTGATCCCAACTGAAGACATCCCACATCCTCTTTCTTAACAACTAGTTGTTGCAGATAATAATCAGTGTAAGATTCTCTCTGCCGAAACATTTTTGGAACGATGGCATGAAAAACTGGCCCCAATTTTTTCACTGTCCTCTATCAACATGTAATAAGATAAAATAACTGGGAGGAGAGCAAACTTTAATTCCCTTGTCCTTCTTCTCTTTTCATCCAGAGATTTGGACTTAGGAAATGAGGATTGATTAATTCGTAAGAACTTTCCTCGCACCCAACTGTATCTCTTAATAACTGCTTCTGAGATGTTACAAAAACAAAACAGAAAAAAAAAAGTAAAGATTTCCTCATCCAGTTACATCTCAACTTGAGGGGTCCTCAAACTTGGTAAGTTTAAGACTTGTGGACTTCAACTCCCATAATTCCTTCTCCAGTCATGTTAGCTCAGGAATTCTGGGAGTTGAAGTCCACAAGTCTTAAACTTGCCCAGTTTGAAGACCCTTGCTCTATAGGGTAGTGTTCATTTCCTAGCTGAAGGAGCCACTGTTGTCCAAAGATATTTCTATGGTCAATGTGGCCAGAATGACTGTACTGAGAGGCACATAGAATAATGTTAACTTCCACCAAAGTGATACCTATTTATCTATTTGCATTTGCATGCTTTTGAACTGCTAGGTTGGCAGGAGCTGAGGCAGGGAACGGAAGCTCACCCCTGCCATGTGGTGCTTGGGTCTCGAACCGCCAACCTTTCAGTTTAGCAGAGATGGCCAAATGGACTGCTTTGATCAAAGAAAAATATATATATATAGATAATTGCTACTTGGAAACCGCTTCTGGATTTTATGCTTGAAGTGGGAAAAAAACCCCGAAAGTTTGATTTTGGGTTTTGCCGATTAATAGGTTTGCTGTTTGGAGAAATGGCTAGTTTATATTATTACATAAAAGTAAAAAGTCAAGGTTTGATGCTATTATTTTATTTTACTGCACCAAAGGAAGTCACAAGTCAATGCATTTTCTTGCTTCTTTATTTTTATCCCTTCCCTTTTTCCTCCCTTATTTTCCTATTTATTGTCTTGCATTTTTGTATTTTATATTAAATAACAAATATATAAAGAGAACTAACTTTTCAGTTGACAAGCCCAGAGTTTTAACAGCTAGGCCACCATGCCTTTTAACGAAAGAGAGGATCAAGTCAAAAATCAAAAAGTGGCTACAATCTCTTGTCATTTGCCTAATGCGGTAAAGACAGTGTGGTGCGGTGCTAAGAGCATTGGATTAGGAAAAGTTTAAATTTCACTGAGACCCAGTCTCTCAGCTTAACCCAGGAATGGATTAAATGCAGGATTAAATGGCAAAGTTCCATGAGATCTGAAAAGTAAACAGCACAAATATGGAGAGTTTTTATCCTTTTTCTTCTTGATCTTTTTTTAAAACCTAAAACAGCTTTAATTTGCAGATTGCAGCTACAATATCCTATGTTTATTCAGAAACCAGGAAAAAAAGGCCTTTTTGTGGCAAAACTAACGTAAGTAATGGCATTATCAAATTAAAAGGTTGATTTCTTTCCATCAGGACATTATAAAGTTTTCTGTCAACCTTCGTGCTCATTTTATTTTAACATCAAGGACATATGTGCGCGTTAACTTTTATTTCACTTTCTGTCAAATTTCTTTGATTCGAGAAAGTAGCAGTCAAATGACACTAGGATATAACACTGAAGCGGGCCCTCTCTGCTTTGCATCTAAAATGGTGACATTATTCGCTTTATGCTGGGGTGCATGAGTGACAATAAAAGCAAGCAAACTTTGAATCCTGGATTGTTTAAGAAAGAAGACTTTGCCAAGAGGTGGAGACCTTGAAAACAGCGCTCTTTGGGGGTCTTTAAAACAGTTGCATCTTTCATCCAATGACTAGGGGTTTTGGAAACAGTTCTGCAATTGATCAGGTGGTCACAGATATTTGCATGGAGGAGACAACCAGAGAAGAGATGCAATGGCTGGGATGACTCAAGGAGATGTGCTCTCCATGTGCTCTCCTAGGTTGCTTTGCATTTCTTTGGAACACCCTCTCTGAATATCATTTACCGTGTTTCCCCAAAAATAAGTTCCTGTCTTTTTTTCTTTTCATTAAAAAGGGCACCAGGTCTTATTTTCGAGGGATACCATCCACTGACTAACCTCACTTGTGTGCGTTGCCCCTGGCCTCCTTTTTGCTGTCAGAGGCCTTCTTCTATCAGAGAACTTCTTCTTCTGTGGCTGGGAAGGCTTTCCTGAAGGCCTCTGCAGCTGATAACAGAGCTCTGGATCGATCCTGAGCTTCATTATCAGCTCCAGAGGCCTTCAGGAAAGCCTTGCCAGCCTTGCCGGCAGCAGAAGAAATGGGCTGGCCAGGCAGGTGTCGGGGTGTGCGAGGCCTGGCTACAACTGTCCAAAAGTAAGTAATAGGGCAGCTCCATGACCCCCTACTTTAATTTTTACCTGTGCACCCTGGAGTGGGCAGGATTTTAATTAGGGCTTACTTGGGGGGGAGGGGAGGGCTTATATTGGGTGCAGGTGTAAAAATCAAGCTAGGACTTACTTTCAGGATAGGTCATATTTTCAGGGAAACAGGATACTATATTAGGTGCATTGTGGCTTTCAAATGGAAAGAACCTTTCCTACTTTGGCCACCGAATGAGAAGAATTAATTGGAATGGGGGTCCCTGTTTTCTGACAGAGCCGAGAGTAGAAAGACCAAAGGCTGCTGGAAATGAGAAGGGGTCAAAGTCAAGAAAGCTCTTTGCAGCATGACATTCCCTCTTACCTTGGGGCACGGTTCACAAGTGATTTTCCCACACATCAACTTATATGTCAGGTACAGTCCCTGCCGTATGTTACATTGGCAAGTAGTGCACTCATCCAGCATCATACGTTTCCCCGGCTGAAAAAAAAGGAGAACATAGTTTGCTACGTTAGATGGTCCTTCCTATCATGAAAAACACTGAGATTGGACCACTCATCTCCACCGCCCCATTTCTTGCAAAGTTAAATGTGGACAATTCTACAGGAAGAGAATAACAAGGGCGCAAAGCTCAGCCAACCATGGGTCTACCCTGGAGCAGAAGCTACCAGGTTCAATTCCTGGGGTCCCCAAGTCAGACTGAAATCTTAGATTGCGTTCCACACAAGGAGGAGGAGACTGCAGCCAAATTAACAGAATAACAGATTTGGAAGGGACCTTGGAGGTCTTCTAGTCCAGCCCTCTGCTCAAGCAGGAGACCCTATACATTCCAGACAAGTGGCTGTCTAGTCTCCTCTTAAAAACCTCCCGTGATGGAGAACCCATAACTTCTGGAGGCAAGTTGTCCCTGGCAGCATTGATGAATTACAGCTCCTAACAACTGGCTGATGGAAATCATAGTAGCCTCAGAAGAGCCACTAGACCAAGGGTCTTCAAACTTGACAGTTTTAAGACTTGTGGACTTCAACTCCCAGAATTCCTGAGCCAACATGACTGGAGCAGGAATTCTGGGAGTTGAGGTCCACAAGTCTTAAAAGCTGTCAAGTTTGAAGACCCCTGCACTAGACTGTAGATGGCATGCCTTAGCTACAGGCTCAAATTAATTTTTAACTCAAGTAGTTTGCCTGTCTAATTTCCCCAGGATAATAAATCTTCTAGGCAGAAATAACTTTCTTGCACCCAAAAGAATTGTGGATTTTCACCTAATGCACTGATCTCAGTAGGTTTTGAATGGGCCAAATCCCTTTTTAAGCAACAGGCCAAAGAGAATCACCTTCAAATGTTTTCAGCTGGGTTCCACCTTACTTTTTTCTGCGGATATCAGAAGAAAATGTTGCATCTATCCGTTGTTTGCTTAGTCACATCCAAACATTTTACCTTGGAAGAGAATGTCCCAAAGGTGTTTTTCCAGAAGGCGGCTTGGTTTTTGCCCTTGAAAGTCCAGTTGCCTTTTGAAAAAGCATCTTTGGGACTAATGGAGTAGACAACACCCGACTTCCTTCCTGCACATATTTTGCTCCTTCCCCTGTCTCTATCCTGCTTAGTTTTATCTTAACTGAATTTTAAATTTAAGATCTTTATTGTTTTAACGTTTTATACTGCATTTGGTTCAATGATTGTAAGTGCCTAGAGTCGCCCTTGGTGAGATGGGCAGCATACAAGTTTGATGAATAAATAAATCAGCTAAAGTCTTACCGCAAGAACAGTACCATTCAAGATGCAGCCATTCACAGGTTCTGCAAGAGAGATGTTGCATTTATTAGCATTTGACTCTTTCATAGAACAGTAAAACTCTCATCAGCAACTCCATTTTTAATAATAATAATAATAATAATATAGGCAACAATAGCTTCACTAACTTCTTCAAAACAAGTTTTGATTTTCAGGGCTAGTTCTTACTTTCTGGACTCCCAAAGATAGTCCTCGACATATCTAGTATGTCTTTTAAAGTTACAACTTTAAGTAAAGTTACAAGACTAAAATTGATGGAGTTAGCAGAAATAGCTCAACTGACTGCTTTGACCAAAGGGGTGGGTGGGTGGGAACGTAAGTACTTTTCTTTCTACTTGGAAACCACTTCTGGACTTTGTGCTTGAAGTGGAAAAAATGAAACTTTGATTTTGGGTTTTACTGATTAGATTGATTTGTTGTTATAGAAATGGCTAGTTTATACTATTATGTAAAAGTAAAAAGCTGTGGTTTGATGATAGAATGGAATGGAACGGAACGGAATGGAATGGAATGGAATGGAATGGAATAGAATAGAATAGAATAGAATAGAATAGAATAGAATAGAATAGAATAGAATAGAATAGAATAAGTAGTGGGATTCAAAATTTTTTACTACTGATTCTGTGGGCATGGCTTGGTGGGCATGGTGTGACTTGGTGAGTGTGGCTTAATGGGCATGGCAGGGGAAAGATACTGTAAAATCTCCATTCCCACCCCACTAACTTGCTTTCCAGCTCCGTTCTCCTGTGCAGGGCAACCAAAGAAGAACCAGCCGATCAGTTGGGACTCAGTGGGAGGCAGAGAATAGATGGGGGCAGGGCCAGTCAGAGGTGGTATTTGCCGGTTCTCTGAACTACTTAAAATTTCTGCTACCAGTTCTTCAGAATAGAATAGAATAGAATAGAATAGAATAGAATAGAATAGAATAGAATAGAATAGAATAGAACAGAATAGAATTCTTTATTGGCCAAGTGTGATTGGACACACAAGGAATTTGTCTTCGTGCAAATGCTCTCAATGTACATAAAAGAAAAGATACATTCGTCAAGAATCATCAGGTCCAACACTGAATGATAGTCATAGGGTACAATAAGCAATCAAATCATACTAGGAAACAGTCAATGTAAATTGTAAGGATACAAGCAACAAAGTTACAGTCATACAGTCACAAGTGGGAGGGGATGGGTGAAAAGGAGTGATGTGGAGATTAATAGTAATGCAGTCTTAGTAAATAGTTGGACAGTGTTGAGGGAATTATTTGTTTAGCAGAGTGGTGGCGTTCGGGAAAAAACTGTTTTTGTATCTAGTTGTCCTGGTGTGCAGTGCTCTATAGCGTCGTTTTGATAGTAGGAGTTGAAACGGATGTTACTATTTTATTCTACTGCACCAGAGGGAGGGAGTCAATGCCTTTGTGTGTGTGTGTGTGTGTGTGTGTGTGTACACATACATACACACATAAACATGTAAAGTTACAACACTGAAAAAAATGTTACAACCAATTTTTGCACTTATGATCGTTGCAGCATCCCCATTGTCACATGATCAAAATTTGGATGCTTGGCAGCCAGGAGGTATTTAAGACCATAGCCGCATCCCAGGGTCAAAAGATTTTATTTATTTTATTTTATTTATTTTATTATAAAATATTAATAATTAACTCCCTGCAGGGACTCAGGCTTTAGTGTGCGCTGGAAGGTTTGCAGGTCAGTAATGGCTCGCATCTCTGGGGTAATTCATTCCAGAGGGAGGGTGCCCCCGCAGAGAAGACATGCACCCTTGGGTCCACCAGCCGACATCATCCAGCTGACGGCACCCCAAGGAGGCCCACCCTGTGGGAGCGCACTGGCCGGCGGGAGGCCGATGGTGGCAGCAGGCGGTCCCGTAAGTACCCGGGTCCCAAGCCATGAAGCGCTTTAAAGATGACTACCAACACCTTGAATCGCACCCGGAAGGCCACTGGAAGCCAGTGCAGCTCGCGCAGGAGCAGTGTAGCACGGGAGCTCCGAGGAGCCCCCAAAATGGCAAAAGGTTCTCCCTTGCAACCCTCCCAGCTGGCTTTCAATAAGCAAACAGAAGGAGAAAAGCTGGATTTGCTTAAGGACTGCCTGCCACAGCAATATCCTATGGCAGCGAAAATCAACTCTGCCTTCTCCCAACTTGTCTCACCAACACCGGAACGTCTTCTATAGGGGATCCGGTACAATGTTTCACGGGTAAGTTGGATTGCAAACTTCTCAAGATGATGCAAGAAAGGCGTGTCTTCTTCTGAATGGACCGGTCCTTACCACAGTGACAGGAAGGACAGCATCCGGACCGATGTTCACACCGCATCTCTGTGGCAAACGGGCAACTGCTTGGCTCCCTTGGTTGGCATGAGACATTCCTGGTCTGGATAAAGACCTCCTCATTCACACGGACACATTTTTTGATGACGCAGGGTTCAGTCGGAGACATCCATTCAGAGTCAACCTGGTAATGTTAAGACAACAGAAGGGGTTAGGCAGAACAAAGACCATCCTTTCTTTGTAACTTGTTCAGGGAAGAGAGATGTGCATGATTTATTTATTTATTTATGTTTATTTATTTGATTTGTCAATTACTTACAAGATAAAAGGTATAAGTATAAACATAGTTATGAATACATGAAATAGGTACATATAAGAAAAATAAAAAGAATCAATAGGCCAGGGACAGTAGGCACTATGGTGCGCTTATGCACACCCCCTACAGGCCTCTTAGGAAGGGGGTGAGGTCATGTTCCTCCATGAAGCAGAACATGGCTTTCCTCGGCTCCCAAGGAAGAGCAGGGTGAATAAAACTAAACAACTTCAAGAGATTACTGGTTATCAGACTGAGCTCAGACTGGAAACCTTTCTTTTGGAATTATTAAAGATAGAAAACCAAAAGAAATAAAATATTTATTGTTACATATCACAACAGCTGCCAGAATAGCCTTTGCACAGGTATGGAAAACTCCCAATATTCCTAAAGAAGAACTGATATTACAAAAAGTAACAGAAAATGCCAAAATGAATATGTTAACGTTGAAATTGAAAGAAAGAGATGACTGATTATTATCTAATCTGGAATAAATCGTATGATTGGCTAGCAAACAGAAGTAAAAAATAAGACAAGAAACTTAACTGTAAGAAGCCTTAAGAATGTAAAATGTAAATTTGTAAACTATGTAAGAATATATAGGAATAATGATTATAGTTAAAGTTATTAATATTAGATAAATATAAATACAATGTGTTAAGATATTTATGATAAGAACTTGTATAGATGTCAAGAATATTGTTGAAACTATGATACTTTATGTGAAAAATTAGAAACTCAATAAAACCATATGCCTACTATCCCTGTCCTATTGTTTCTTTTATTTTTCTTATATGTACCCATTTCATGTATTCATAACTATGTATATACTTATACCTATTATCTTGTAAGCGATTGACAAATCAAATCAAACAAATAAATAAACAGCTTTCCTTATCCTATTTGTAAATCTCTTCCACTTGAAAGGTTTGGGGAAAAATCTAGAAAGCAATTGCAGTAGTTTTCTTCTGTTCTACTGGAGTGCAAAAAATAACATCCATGTGGATATTCTGCTAAGAGCAGCGTGGTGGCCTAGTGGTGAAGGCACTTGCCCCCCACTCTGAAGGCTGAGAGTTCAATCATAGGTAGCAGCAGTTGTTTCTCTTCTAGTTTAGTTTACTTTATTGTCATTGCACCTCGTACAACGAAATCAAACACCATCTTCAGTGCACATGGTGACCATGAAAATAAACACACACACACATCCTTCACACTCCACACATTGAATTGAAAACCCCTGACACCACACCAATACTGCACTATACAATAGAATTCAACAGAGCTATTGCCCTGGGATAGAAGTTGTTTTTTCAGCCTATTTGTCCTTGTTTTTATTATTCTGTACTGTCTGCTAGATAATAATAGTTCAAAAAGAAAAAAAAGGGGTGCCCAGGATGAGATAGATCTTTGAGAATGTTCTGAACTTTCTTAAGGCAGCGGGAGCTACAAAGCTCTTCTAGAGTGCAAAAAAAAAAAAAAAAAATTTGCTGTGAGTGGTGTTAGGAAGGGCATCCGGCCAGTAAAACACTCAGTTTCATCCAGTCACCCCAACTCTACCCTGAATTAAGGGATTACAGGGTCATAAAAAGGGAGGGGAAATTCTTTATTAGAATCTACCCTGTACGGTTCTACCAAATAGTCCCTTGGAGTTCTTGATGGCTTCTGAGATCCTTGAATCAACAGCAGGAAAGAAAAAAAATATAAAGATGGAGGAAGAGAGTTATTAGATTGTAAGAAAATGCCTTGCATTTAGGTGATCTCTCCCCTGTTTCTTTTCACAGCAGATAAATCCAAACAGTCTTGATTTTACTCTAGAGAGACAATGTGCAACTCTGTGCTGCAGTTGCCAAAACAGCCAACGCAGTCGTCGTTCTCTGAACCAGCAGAGGAATAGCATCAAGATCAAGGGAAGTGATTGTTGTTGTTAGTTGCGAAGTCATGTGCGACCCATCACAACCCCATGGACAACATTCCTCCAGACCTTCCTGTCCTCTACCATCTTCTGGAGTCCATTTAAGCTCACGCCGACTGCTTCAGGGACTCCATCCAGCCACCTCATTCTCTACCGTCCCCTTCTTCTTTGTCCCTCAATCATTCCCAGCATTAGGCTCTTCTCCAGTGAGTCCTTCCTTCTCATGAGGTGGCCAAAGTATTAGGGAAGTGATAGTACCGCTCTATACTGCACTAGTAAGGTCATATTTGGAATACTATGTCCAGTTCTGGTCAGTATGATACCAATAAGATGCTGAAGCCATAGAAAGAGTGTAGAGAAGAGCAACAAAGATGAGAAGAGGTCTAGAGGCCTAACCATATGATGTATGGCTGAGGGAACTAGGTATGTTTAGCCTGGGTGTCAGCAACCGGCAGCTCTGGAGCCACATGCGGCTCTTTGGGCCCTCTGTTGTGGCTCCCGGTTGGGTGATCCCACCACTGGCTGGCCCCGCCCCTCGCCCTCCCCTCCCCATCACTCCTCGCCTGGCCTCAGAAAGTAAAACACAGAAACCAGAAATGAGAGGGAGTGAGAGAGAGATCCATTTCCCATAAAAACACCGGGAGCCACAAAACCTGGATAGGCATGATTGGGTGGGAGTGACGTTGAGTTGGCCATGCCCACCCAGGCTCTGTGGCTCCTGGTGTTTTCTTTTCTGTGGGGAACAGGTCCAAATGGCTCTTTGAGTGTTTAAAGTTGCAGACTCCTGGTTTAGCCTAACAAAGAGAAAGGGAGACCCTGTGTTCCAATTACTTGAAGGGATGTCACAGGGAAGAAGGATTCCATTTATACTCATAGCACCTGTGAGAAGGACAAGAAGTTATGAGCAGAAACTCATCGAAGGGAGATCCAACCTAGAACTAAGGAGTAATTTCCTAACAGTGAGGATAATTAATCTGTGGAACAACTTCTCTCCTGGTGCTCCATCGCTGGAGGTTTTCACGAGAAGATTGGACAACCATTTGTCCATGATAATATAAGACTCCTGCCTTGGGCAGTGGGGTGGACTAGAAGACCTCCAAGTTCTCTTCCAGCCCTAGGATTCTATGATCCTCTGATACTGGGTGCTCTCTTCTTCCAGTCTATGGGAGAGGATCAGAAAGGGAATGACGAAATGCTTCACAACTGAATGTAGACATGATGCCATAATATTTCAGCTGAACCTATGACCAAGTTACGCCTGCAATCCAGAGCTCAGTTCCGCCAATGTTTAACCATGGAGGTTACGCCACTTCGAAGAGCCACTTCAAGCGGTGCTTCAACTGAAATGTTGTTGAAACAAAACAGTCCTTGAAGCTCTGTGCAGCTCTTACAATTCATGCCTTAAGTGCTTCTTTTCAATTTCCTTCTCTGCACAAGGAAAGCAGAAATGCCCCTTCTCCCTCACCACAATGCCTTACGTTATGCCAAGTGACACCTTCGTCTTCGTCTCCTCGAGACCAAAGGGTTGTATCTTCACACATGGTTCTGAGACATTTTCCACAGCATGCTCCCTCTCTGTTGACGTATTTATATCCCTACAGAACATGAAAGAAAGAGCAACAAAAATCAAGCAGATATAACTTTTCTCATATAATATATTACAGGTAGCCCTCAATGTACGACCACCATTGAGCCCAAAATTTATGTGGCTAAGTGAGAAATCGGTTGAGGGTTGCCCCATTTTATGACTTTGCTTGCCATGTTTGTTAAGTGAATCACTGCTGTTGCTAAATTACTAACAAATTAGTTTGGGTGAATCCGATTTTCTCATTGACTTTGCTTATCAGAAGGTTGAAAAAGGAGATTCCCATGACGTCAGGACACTGCAGCCATCATAAATATCAGTCAGTTACCAAGGCTTATTCTGACCAAGGCTTCCAAAACCATAATTACATACACACTTATTTTAAAAACAAGACTTGTTTTATTGCAACGCTGGGAATTGTTTTCATTCCCAGCTGGGAATGAATCTCAAACAGTCCCTCAAGATAAGGACCCACCTTTTTTCCCTGTGAAGTGCTGCCAATAACAGAAGTGTTAAATAAACTAGAAAGAAAACCAACCAAAGTACAAAGAGCTTCAAGAATGCATCTGAACTGAACAAACGACTTTGCTTCCTGCAAAGGTTTCATCATCTTTGCCTGTCCTTTATACCTTATGGGAGGGGCAATCACCTCGCAGCCTTTCTCCCGAGTTGCCCCTTTTGTTTCAGCTGCTCTCGCCTTCTAGCAGCTCTGCGCACACGCGCACTGTGAACAGGCTCCCCTGGGTCCTCTGTCTTGCTGTTGCCAGACTCCGAAGGCTTTGGAGGCAGCACCCCACTCCCAGATGGTCCTGGTCCCATCTCCGCATCGGACACAGGACTCTTGTCCGAGTCCTCTTCAGACTCCCAGACTGATCCCCTTTCTTCCCCACTGTCTGATTCTGCTGCCGTCTGCAACGGCTGCCAGTGAACCACAACAAGGTTCTGAATTCTGATCACATTACCATCGGGATGCTATAACTGTGAAAAATGATCATAAGTCCACTTTTTTCAGTGCCGTTGTAACTTTGAAGGGTCACTAAGCAAACTGTTATAACCTGGCTTCCCTTATTGACTCTGTTTTTGGAAGCCAGCTCTGAAGGTTACAAAGGACAATCACATTCCATGTTTCCCTGAAAATAAAACCCAACCAGAAAACAAGCCCTACCATGATTTTTTCAGGATGCTCGTAATATAAGCCCTACCCCAAAAATAAACCCCCGGAAAAAAAAAAAGAAAGAAAAAAAAATAAGCCCCCATTAAGATTGTCAGCCAGGCAGATGCATTTAGTACCATGTTTCCCTGAAAACAAAACCTAATGTGTCTTTTTGGAACAAAAATTAACACAATACCTGGTCTTATTTTGCGGGGAAAAACATGGGTAACCCCAGGACATTACGACTGTCATAAATAAATGCTAGTTGCCAAGCAACTGAATTTTGATCACATGACCACGGGGATACTACAATAGTCTCAAGTGTGTGAAAAATAGTCATAACTTACTTTTTTCAGTGTCAGTGTAATTTGAAATGATCACTAAACAACAGTTGTAAGTCAAGGACTACCCAGATGTCCTCGACTTAACTAACTACTTCCTTTCTATCCTATCCTAAACTATCCTAACTACTTCTTTTCTTTCTCATTGCACAGTTGGAGGGCAAACCTCTCCAGAGGCGAGCGTGACACCTCCAATCTTGGGAGCACAAAATATTTTCCCAGGCAATCTTAAAATCTGTTAATGCTTATTAAAATGTTTGCTGCACTAACATCATCGTGCGTTCCCTTAACTCTGGTGGCTTTATTCTATTTCAGACTTCACAGTTCTGTTTTACGGTTTTAAATTATTCCTGTAAGCCACCCAGAGAACAGCGGTATTTAGGGGAGTATAAATATTATAAGCTATGGAAAAGAAATGTTGTTCTGGCTCTTAATTAGAAGCACAAGGAAGTTCATCTGTAGCCTTACATTAAAACTAATAAGGTTTTTGTTTAAAATCATAGACTTTATTTATGCGGCCCATTTTGCAGGCTTTTTCAATCACACACAAAAAATATTGAGATGCAAATTGCATTGGCTTAATTGTGGCAGATATCAGAACTCTTTTGGCAAACTGACCCCCAGAAAAATCATAGCCTGGCTAATGTAATTAAAACTGAGGTGAGTAGCCTAGATTCCTAAAACTTTCCTCAGAATCTGTTGTGGTTAGCCAGCAACAGGTGCGGACGGTGGAGGAGAGCAAGGATTCAGATGAGGGGCCAAGACCATTAGGGAGTGGACTGCTGCCTTCAGAGATTGTGGGGACTGGCATCAGTGATGAGGAGGTTCCCAAGGAGCCTGTGCCAACTGCGCGTGCGTGCAGGATTGCTCATAGGAGAGAGCAGTTACAGCAGCACAGGTGACTCAGGAGTAAGGCTGCAAGATAATGGCCGCTTCCTCAAGAGGATAAAAGCCAGGTTTGAAGAAGCGTGCTTTGCAGAAGGCAAAGACGCTCTGAAACTCAGCCTCATGGACATTATAGTTGGTATATGAAAACTCTTGTAAACTATTTCCTTATCTTTGGGGTTTTGGCAGCCTTGACAAACAACTTGGCATGGCTCTTTCTTGTCGGAGCTAATTAGTTTTGAAAGCAGCCATTTATCTATGAAGAAACAGAATTCGTGGATTAAACCTTAAAAGGTGGGGGCTGCTGCCTGTGTTTTGTGTTTGTTCTTTTGTAACCAGGTTGGGCCAGAACAGAATCAGGAGATGATTGGTGGGTTGAAGGCTAAAGCATATGAAGAACAGGAGTTGCAGGAGTTGGGTTTGTCTAGTGTAGTGCAAAGGAGGTGTAGGGGAGATATGATAGCAGTGTTCCAATATTTGAGAGGCTGCCACAAAGAGGAGCGGGTCAAACTATTCTCCAAAGTACTCGAAGGCCAGACAAGGAATAACAGATGGAAACCAATCAAGGAGAGAACCAACCTAGAAATAAGGAGAAATTTCCTGACAGTGAGAACAATCAACCTGTGGAAGGCTGGTTCTTCTGTTCCAAGTTTGGAACAATCTATATTTGAAATACATTTGAAATGAACCTGTAACATTTTGAATTGTATTTAATCGTATTCCACCTGTATTATTTTTATAAATATATAAATCAAGGCTTGGGCAAAGATATCCAACACACTTTCCTCCTCCTCCTATATTTCCCATCACAACAACCCTGTGATGTAGGTTGAGCTGAGAGAGAGGGGGGGAAATGGCTCAGAATCACCCAATTGGCTTTCATAGCTTAGGCAGAACTTGAATTCACAGTCCTTGGCTTTCTAGATTGGTGTCTTAACCACTGGATCAAACTGGCAGGTGAATGGCTACTTTGGTTTTACACATTATCTCATGGCTCAGGTTCTGTATTTTAAGGCAAAACGGTTACTGAATTAACTTTGAAAAGAAACCCAGATCTGATATTTATTTTCTAATATTCATACTAGTTGGCAGATATGGGTACCATGCTGCAGAATGCCAAGTATAATTTTATATTTTAAAAAAGTGCATTTAAGGCATATTGACCGAGAGGCCATTTTCACATTTACTGAAAACTTTTAGATGATTTTCACTAACTTCTCAAATCTTGCAAATTACCTGCCAATTAACATTTTTTGTTTACGATGCACTCTCTCAAATATACAAATATATTGTATGGAATGTAATAAGCAATTCAAATCATTGCAGTTAATCGACCACCAACTCTTAAGTCAATATATAATTTTCACCCCTTGATTAAAGCTCGTTCGATATTTATTTTGTTCTATTTAATGTAATATCAATTATATTGTGTTCAATAGAAATGTGGAGGGAAAAATGTGCCATTTAACAAAACCGTCCCTGATCCTGTATAGGAAGGTCATATTCAAAAGAGATTCTTTCTTATTTTCTGAAGTAGAAACAAAAATGCCTGAGAAATGAATGCTTTTAACTAGTGGCAACATAATCCCCTTATTTGATTACCACTTGTAGCATTTACCCAATCATCCAAAACAGGGGAAATGTTCTTGTTATTTTTTGGAAGGATATCCCAGTTTTTTTTTCAGAGTCTTAAATCTTTCCTGATGTTACAATAAACGCATCTTGTTCTGAATGGGGCCCAGGTTCCCTGGGAAGTCAGTAGCAACAGCGGCACCTCCTGGCATTGAATTGCATCACAGCCAAGAGTCCTCTCCATTAAGGTCAGGTCAATATAGATGAGAGAAATCACAGCATAAAAGAGTCGGAAGGGATCGTGGAGGTCCTCTAGTCTGACCCGCCTGTACCATTCCAGACAACTGTTCAGTCTCTTCTTAAAAGCCTCCAATTATGGTGTGACGCATTGGTTAATGGCAACAATTTCAGCACTCCCTGTTATTGTCATTAACCAAATCCCACTAGTCGTTAGATGAGGAGCTACCCTGCCTTTCCCAGCTTGGTCTCTCTTGCCCAAAGCCTTGGTAAGGTAAAGAGCTACCTCTTCTGACTTCTATTTAACAGAATAACATACTTGGAAGGAGTCTGTTGTGATCCGATGGCAGCAGGTGCGGATGGCTGAGGCCTCGGAAAGCGAGGACTCAGATGAGGGGCCTGCGTGTGATGCAGGGATGGGGCCAGAACTATTGGAGAGTGAGGTGCTGCCTTCGGAGGTCGTGGAGTCTGGCAGCGGTGACGAAGAGGACCCCGGAGTGCCTTTGCTCAGTGTGCATGCACTCAGGGCTGCTCGAAGGAAAGAGCAGCTGAAGCAGCACGGACGACTCAGGAATAAGGCTGCAAGGTGATGGCTCCTCCCATAAGGGATAAAAGCCAGCCTTCGGGATTGGCTTCTTTGCAGGAAGCAAAGAAGTTCTTTGAACTCCAAGTTCTCATGGAAGTCCTGTCTGTTCTGGTTTGTGTTTGGAGATTTTTGGTTTGGAATATTTCTCTGCAGTTAATCTTGCATTCTTGGCAGCCTTTTGTAACCTTGAAAGGGCTTGCTCTTATCTGGGACAATTAGTTTGAATGACTCTTTGTTGTGAATGAACAGAATTCACAGAGATGCATTAAAAAGTTTTGCTTTTATATATACTTTGTGTTTATTTGATTGGAACGAGGCTTGGGTCAGAACAGACCCTATGCTATTCCAGACAAGTGGCCACCCAGTCTCTTCTTAAAAGCCTCCAGTAATATTGACCTACAATTTTTGAAGGCAAGCTGTTCTACTGGTTAACTGTCTTCTCTATTAGGAAGTTTCTCCTTAATTCTAGGTTGCTTCTCTTCTTGGTTAGTTTCCATCCACTGTTTCTTGTCCTGCCTTATGATGCTTTGGAGAATACCTTGACTCCCTCTTTTTTGTGGCAGCCTCTCAAATATTAGAATCCTGCGATCATGTTACTCCAATCCTTCTTTTCACTAGACTAATCAAGACTAGACCATATCACTAGTCAAACCAAGGCATGGGCATATCTAGTAATCTAGTACTTTTGTGGGGTACAAAGAACTTCTCGGGCTTTGAAAGATAATGGTCCCAAGATCCCTATTCTTTCCAAGGAACCATGAATTTCTCAAAGGAATCCCATTGGTTCATTCTTTCCTTGGGAAGGAATTTTGACAATGGCTTATCTCAAAGTGCCATCTTCTCAAAGTTGATATCCCCTTCCATGTCCAGCTTTGTAATCTGACAAGCACGAAATCCAGAAACCTAGACCTTCTCGGAGACCATCTGCCTTTAACTTTCTCTGAGTACAGATTACAACAACAAAGATGATAATGGGTCTGGAGCAGTGGTGGGATTCAAATGTTTTTACTACCGGTTCTGTGGGTGTGGCTTGGTGGGCGTGGCAGGGGAAGGATACTGTAAAATCTCCATTCCCTCCCCATCCCACTATCCTGCTTTCCAGCTCCGTTTTCCTGTGCAGGGCAACAATAGAAGACCCAGCCAATCATATAGGACTAAATGGGAGACAGAGAATAGATGGGGGCGGGGCCAGTCAGAGGTGCTATTTGCCGATTCTCCAAACTACTCAAAATTTCCACTAGCGGTTCTCCAGAACTGGTCAGAACCTCCTGAAGACCACCTCTGGTCTGGAGGCTAAACCATTTATTGAATGATTGAGGGAACTGTGTATGTCTAGTCTAACAAAAAGGGACATGGTGACTCAGTGGCTAAGACACCGAGCTTGTTGATCAGAAAGGTTGGCAGTTTGGTGGTTCGAATCCCTAGCGCCGCATAACGGAGTTAGCTCCCGTTACTTCTCCCAACTTCTGCCAACAAAGCAGTTTGAAAGCATGTAAAGAAATGCAAGTAGAAAAATAGGGACCACTTTGGTGGGAAGGTAACAGTGTTCTGTGAGCCTTCAGGGTTTAGTCATGCCAGCCATATGTGTTTGGACAGAGCTGGCTCTTCGGCTTTATAATGGAGATGAGCACCGCCCTCTAGAGCCGGAAACAACTAGCACGTATGTGCAAGGAGAACCTTTACCTTTACCTAGTCTAATGAAGAGAAGGACTAGGGATGATATGATAAAAGTCTTCCAGTATCTGAGGGACTGTCACAAAGAAGAGGGGGTCAAGCTATTCTCCAAAGCATCTGAGGGCAGAACAAAAAGCAATGGATGGAAACTAATTAAAGAGCAATCCAACCTAGAACTAAAAAGAAATTTCCTGACAGGGAGAAGAATTAATAAGTGGAACGGCTTGCTTCTAGAAGTTGTGGGTTCTCCATCACTGGAGGTTTTTAAGAAGAGATTGGACAACGATTTTCCAGAATGGTATATGGCTTGAGCAGAGGGCTGGATTAGAAGACCTCCAAGGTCTCTTCCAACCCTATTATTCTATGTTCTAAATGACAAATTTATCAGAAGCAGGAACAATAGCTAAGATCGTATTTATGCCAAAATATGATAATCAAACTTCAGATCAAAAAGTGTACATCACAAGAGACTATCAAGCCTTCATCTGGTCAATATTTCTCCCTTCTCCAATATGGCCATTGCAACACTGAGCCGTTTGTCATGGCATATACTCCCAACCATTGGACATGGCAACTATATTTCATAACAGTTGCAACGCTTATTGTTTGATGTTTGAAAGCTTACAGCACCTTGAAATATGGACTTTAAAAATAGTATTTTCATAAGCCCTTAAAATCCTATCTTCCTGAAATTTTTATGGATTCTAATAATAAGGCCTTTTATGTTCATGTTGACCATATGGGGAAAAACAAACTTTGCTACTTCAAAAGAAAACCGTCAGCATGAAATATTACGGATTGTGCTCAGATTTTACAATCCACCTCACCAAAGAGACAAGGTTTGTGACTTCCCCATGTTGCACAGTTATTGGTCGGTGGAATAGGATTAAAAATGGGTATTCCTGAAATTCAGGAAAAGAACTATTTTTGGTGGGTTGTATTTTATCAGTTGCAATATCAAAAACCTTGCTCCAACTTTCAGGCAGAGATGAGCAAAGCTGTGAGTGACAATTTTGTCCAACTGTTGATTTTCCACATTGCAAATTAGTCGCCAATTCTAGACATCTGTGCTGCTTGTCTTTGTCCCACTTCTCCACCTCCAAAAATTGCAGGAAGATCGAACACTGTTGTATGTCCATTTTGATGTTTGCGTTGCGTAAATGATCTAGTTACATTATGTGTAAATGACCTAGTTGCAAAACTGCCTTGCAAGATCCTGGAACCAGGTAGATTTCAGAATGTAAGTGAGCCTAGGAAAGATGAAACAAGTGTACAGAGGTGGTCTTCAGCAGGTTCTGACCAGTTCTGGAGAACCGGTAGCAGAATTTTTGTGTAGTTCGGAGAACCGGCAAATCCCACCTCTGACTGGCCCCGCCCCCATCTCTTCTCTGCCTCCCATTGAGTCCCAGCTGATTGGCTGGATCTTCTTTGGTTGCCCTGCATAGGAGAACGGAGCTGGAAAGCAGGTTAGTGGGGTGGGGAGGGAGTGGGGATTTTGCAGTAACCTTTTCCTAGGAGTGGGGAGAGAGATTTTGCAGTATCCTTCCCAATCCCACCACTGCAAGTCTACATGCAATTCACAGGTGATTCTCAGTCATCCAGGTCATGTTTGTCCCAAAGGTGCTTTTTTTCCAAAAGGTAACTGGAGTTTCCTTGAAAACGTTTCGCTTCTCATCCAAGAAGCTTCTTCAGTTCTTGGTTCAGTTCAAATCAGAGAACTGAAGAAGCTTCTTGGATGGGAAATGAAATGTTTTCAAGGAAAAGACCAGAAACTCCAGTTGCCTTTTGGGGGAGAAAAAGCACCTTTAGGTTAGGAGGAATTATAGTGTCTTTCCATCCATGAAGAATTTTTTTTCACTACACTTTGGAGTTCTGAGGTAAAGTTGTATATAATCCAATATGGTACCTGCAGAGTATCTGTAAACACACCTGGGGGCTTTCTGGACACATTTTCCTGTTCAGGGATCCATCACACACTGCATTCCCTAAACTTTTCATGATATAACTTAACTACTCCAATGTTCAAAATGTTGTTGTGTGGCTGGGGACAAAAGCTGGTTTCTAATGGAAACTGGAGTCGGAGATGGTTCATTAATCACAAAGAGTGTTTTTTTTTTTCTATAAATATCTCCTTTTTACTCTGAAGAAAAAATATGTTTAATAACTCCCTCTTACTCTGAAGAAAAAAGTGGTGGATATTTATTGCAGTTTTAGTGCAACTTTATATAATTATGCATATACTTATAATTTCATTTTAATGTTGTAAGCTTCCCAGTCACCTTGTGACACAATATGCGGCAAACTAATTTAATAAATAAATATTTGGGAAGTCAACAAATGTAGCATGAAATCAATTCCTATCACAAAGCAATTTCATTTTTCTACTGTCAATCAATTTGATGAATTCAATCAATCAATCAGTTGGTCCAGTTGCCATGATTTAACCTTTTTAAAATGCTTTTGGCATGGATGATTGAATCTTCATTTACATTTTCCATATATTTTGGGGAGAAATCCTTATAGTTGGTATGGCAGGTGTTAGTACATTTCAATGACTCTCTGACTCCCTGACTAATTTAAATTTTTCATTTTGATTAAAGAAGTTACTTGGGTGAGTAATGAATCGTCTCAGTTTAATAAGTTTTGATCTAATTGCCATGATTTAACCTTTTTAGGTATCAATTCCTATTAAAAAGCTATTACATTTGGTTGGGGCAGTATATCCAAAATTCCCTCCTAAGCAAAAATAAAAAAAATAGTGTAAATCAACATTTTTTAAAAAACAACCTGCTGGATCTTTTCTCTCGTTTGCTCACTCTCGTTCTCTCTCTGACACACATACACACATACAATTGTAACTGGCAATTGGCCTTGAATACCACCAAAGCCAAACTAAAATTGTTTTTTTTTATTATTTTCAGTCAAGCTATTAATATCATATTTTATAACTTCACCAATAGCCTTTTGTAAAGCAGTATTTTGTGATGTGTTACCACACAGCTGAGAAAATAAGTAGGTCTAGTTCTTTTTCTACAGTTTGATCTGAAATGGGGAATTAAACCATGGAAAAATATTTAAGCTAAGAAGAAGGAACTATGGAAGAAAATTGCCCACACCCAGGATTTGGGAAATCTCTGTTTTCCGCTGCTGGCATGTATATACATAGGAGCAAGAGATGGGCTGCTGGCGGTTCGCAGGGGTTCAGGAGAGCTCTTAGCTAAGATTCTGTGCAGTTCGGAGAACCCCCAAATCCCACTCCTGGCTGGCCCCGCCCACCCCTCCCCTCCCCTACACTAGGAGCATACCAGGAGTGCCCACAGGGCCTGTTTTGGATGCAGGTAAGTGCAGGGGTGCATTCAGAGGCTGAGGGAGGGTAAAAAACGGGCCTCCTGGAAGTTTGGGAAGGCTGCAAATGGGCCCAATTCCAGCCTCCAGAGAGTCTCCGGAGCCCAGGGAAGCCATTTTCGCCCTCCTGGAGGCTTAAGGCAGAGAACCCGTTGCTAAAATTTTTGAAGCCCATCCCTGCAATAGGAGTCCTCGACTTACAACAGTTCATTTTGTGACCATTTAAAAAAAAAACGAAAAAAAAAACCGACATGCCCATCGCTTACGCTTACGACCACTGCAACATCCTCACGGTCATATGATTTACATTCGGATGCTTGACAATTGACTCTCATTTATGACAGTTGCAATGTCACGGGGTCCCCCCTTTTGCGACCTTCTGACAAGCAAAGTCATATGAAGTGAATCATATTCACTTAATGACTGTCTTACTAATTGAACAGCTGCAGCAATTCCCTTAACAAATGTGGCAAGGAAAATCCTAAAATGGGGCACAGCTCACTTAACAAGTTTCTCCCTTAGCAACATAAACCTTGAGCTGAATTGTGGTCGTAAGTCCAGGACTACCCACATTATCAAATAGGAATCGCTCCCAGAACTGAGAAACATCTCCGGTTTAAAGTCAGAATCTATGAGAAATCTACTTTAGCAGGATATTCTAGATTCTAGAGCTAAAAAACTTTTTAAAAAAGTGTTAATTGATAAAAGATATTTTCAGGATAATGCAAATCAATGGAATCTTAGCTTTCCGTTTCCCACCGTTGAACTCTGACATCTGTTCAGTCTTTATTTATATCATGTTCCAACTGAATTTAAATCCCAGCTCACCGGAACAAAATTCCAGAATATGGATGCTCAAAATAATAATTCTATTACCGTTGGAACATTTTGATTCAGGAATATTTTGCACATTCCTAATCTGCTCGCTTGAAAAGCAGCGTCTCTATTTCTCTATGCAAAGCTTTTAAAACACTTTATTTTGAGTGTCGGCGTCACCCGTATCTTCACTTCCGAGAAGCTTCTAGAAAATGAAGTGAAGCTACCTCAGCATCTGAGGTAATGCTTCTTAAGCATTTTATTCATGCAACTGTTTCATTACTCCTGAATGAAAGATTGTAGAGGAATCTTTCTTGTAGAGAAAGATTTCTCACAGGGTGAAGAGAGTCCATACCAGTGAAATCTCTCTGGACTATTATTTTTCCAAACTGAAAAACTACTATTTTTGGACAAGGAGTCAAAAATATCTTCCCAAGTCAATCAGTTTTGTCCTACCCATCTGGACTATGTGCCTCACAATTAATTAAGTCTCAATGCTCATTTACTTATC
Source organism: Bungarus multicinctus (assembly GCA_023653725.1). Lineage (NCBI taxonomy): Eukaryota > Metazoa > Chordata > Lepidosauria > Squamata > Elapidae > Bungarus > Bungarus multicinctus. The sequence goes on along the minus strand of CM042848.1, from coordinate 23,052,862 downwards.
GCTTCTTATAAATATTCTTGTGATTCAATTTTCTTTTACTATATGTAAAATGTTCTTAATTAATTTTGGGTCCTATTATACTTACTGTATGTGTCTGTCTGTCTATATATATGTTAGATATTTTATTGTATATATGGTGGCGCAGTAGTTAGAATGCAGTATTGCCCACTGCCAGCAGTTTGATCCTGACCGGCTCAAGGTTGACTCATCCTCCCATCCATCCGAAGTTGGTAAAATGAGGACCCAGATTGTTGGGGGCAATATGCTGACTCTGTAAACCTCTTAGAGAGGGCTGTAAAGCACTGTGAAGCGGTATATGAGTCTAAGTGCTATTGCTATTCCTTCCTTCCTTCCTTCCCTCCCTGCCTCCCTCCCACCCTCCCTTATTCCTTTCTTATTTTCCTTCCTGGTGGCGCAATAGTTAGAATGCAGTATTGCAGGCTAAGTCTGCCGACAGCCTGGAGTTCGAGCCTCACTGACTCATAGGTTGACTCAGCCTTCCGTCCTTCCAAGATCAGTAAAATGAGGATCCAGATTGTTGGGGGCAATATGCTGACTCTGTAAACCTCTTAGAGAGGGCTGTAAAGCACTGTGAAGCGGTATATGAGTCTAAGTGCTATTGCTATCTGGCCTTCAGGCTGTAATAAAGTGATTTCACTTGTTTTTATTTAAATGGAGAAAAATTACTGCTTGTTTAAGGCAGAAGAACTTGGTTAGAAGAGGAGACATGAGGTAAGTAAAAGTTAAGTCTCCTTGGACCTACCTTCATGGCTATGACCTCATAGCAACTACAGTACAGGTAGTCCTCAACTTACAACAGTTTGTTTGATGACCGATCGAAGATACAACAGTGCTGAAAAAAGAGACTTAGGACCATTTTTCACATAACCATTGCCACATCCCCATGATCACATGATCATAATTCAGTCACTTGGCAAATGACTTGTATTTATGATGGATGCCGGGGATCATGTGATCCCCTTTTAAGACCTTCTGACAAGCAAAGTCAATGGGGAAGACAGATTCCCTTAACAACCGTGTTACTAATTTAACTACTGCAGTGATTCGCTTAACAATGGTTACAGGAAAGGTCATAAAATGGGGCAAAACTTACTGAACAAAAGTCTCACTTATCAATATGAAGTTTGGGCTGAATTGTGGTCATAAGTCAAGGACTACCAATATTCCTTTCCCTAGGATTTGCTGGTCTTCAAGGACTAATCTGTTCTTTGAAAACCAGCCAAGCTTGTCCTTGTGTTTCCCCCCTGATGTTACGCTGGAAGAATCCAACTAGATTTAAAAAAATTATTCTATTCTAAACAATATTTGGGAACTTTACGTACCTCCGGGCAGGACATACTGCATCTTTTCTCAAGACATTCTGTAATTTGGAGTCCTGTAACCGCATCTTTCATGTTGGTGCAAGAACACTCCTTACACTCTTCCTCCCAGGTCATGCCAAGAGGGTAGACAATGTTGCGGTGGACGCACACCTGATAATAATGAGAAATAGTTTCATTTCCTTGATGTCTTGTGGCATGCTTGGCTTCAACCATCCTTGAATTAAAATAGAATTAGAATAATAAGAATTAGATAGAGTAAAGTAGAGTGGAGAATTAGATAGAGTAGAGTAGAGTAGAGTAGAGTAGAGTAGAGAAGAGAAGAGAAGAGAAGAGAAGAGAAGAGAAGAGAAGAGAAGAGAAGAGAAGAGAAGAGAAGAGAAGAAAATATAGAATGGAAAGGGAATAGGATAGGGATAGGGATAGGGATAGGGATAGGGATAGGGATAGGGATAGCAATAGAATAGAATAGAATAGAATAGAATAGAATAGAAAATATGGAATGGAATGAAACAACAGAGTTGGAAGGGACCCTGGAGGTCTTCTAGTCCATCCCCTGCTCAGGCAGGAAACCCTTTACCATTTCAGATTGTTATGTTAAATTTTGCAATGATGGCTAAGGCTTTAAATATGCTCAGTTTAAATATGCTAATACTTCTCACCTCTGGAAAAAAAAATTTAAAAAGACTTTTCCTAATATCAGGCATGAAAGTCTGACAGGTCCAATTAAACTGATTTATTTCTAAAAGAAATCTTCTCAACTAACAGTTGGCACCTGCTTGGAATTAGACAAGGCCCAACGGCACTCAAGGAGGGTTAGTTCGCTTGTGGCTACGTAGGGATTCTAGGTTGATCCCTCTTTTGACTCCACTCCCAGGTTCTGACACTCCACCTAAACCAAAAGAGTTTAAACAACAAAGTCCTTATACAATTGTCATTAGTTTGCCTTACAAAACGATCAGATAAGTTCACGGCCTTTAGAAAACCTCCATATTCAGAGGTCGTATACCCCATCATATGCTCACTATACAACGTTCTGGCTTCTATTTTGAGGAAAAGGCATAAAGGTAGTATTCAGTAGATTCTGACCAGTTCTGGAGAACCAGTAGCAGAAATTTTTAGTAGTTCCGAGAACCGGCAAATACCACCTCTGACTGGCCCCGCCCCCATCTTTTCTCTGCCTCCCATTGCCTCCCATTGGGTCTTATTTGGTTGCCCTGCACAGGAAAACAGAGCTGGAAAACAGGTTGGTGGGGAGGGGAGGGAATGGGGATTTTGCAGTAACCTTCCCCTGCCACGTCCACCAAGCCACGCTCACCAAGCCATGCCCACAGAACCGGTAGTAAAATATTTTGAATCCCACCACTGAAGAGGCAGGCTAGGCAATGGGTTATGATTTTAGAGAGAAACGTAGTTTGATTACACTTGAATAAATCTTGATGCTCAGACTCCCTTGAAGAGCAAGGAAATCAAATAATTTCATCCCAAACAAAGTAAAAACACAGGGCAGACCATGAAGCTAATACATATAGAATTGGGGCCCAGAAAGTCCCCAAATTATAGAAAAATCAAAATCATTTGAAAAAGAGACCACAATAAACAAGGCAAAGGCTCTAGATCCTCTCCCAGATGACACCCATCATGAGTTTGCAAGACCTCAAAGCAGCTCTTATTGGCCAACAATCCTGGGGATTGTTCATAAAGAGTTGACTAAAAATCAGAAGTTTGGGGGGATGGACAGATATGGACTATGAATGCTTTTATGAATGCTTTTACGGATGGATGGATGGATGGATGGATGGATGGATGGATGGATGGATGGATGGATGGATGGATCAATGGATGAATTTTTTATTGGCCAAGTGTGATTAGACACACAAGGAATTTGTCTCAGTGCAAATGCTCTCAGTGTACATAAAAGAAAAGATACATTTGTCAAGAGTCAAGAATCATAATAACTTAATAATAGTCATAGGGTACAGTAAGCAATCAAATCATACTAGGAAACAGTCAATATAAATCATAAGGATACAAGCGACAAAGTTACAGTCATACAGTCACAAGTGGGAGGGGATGGGTGATAAGGAGTGATGAGAAGATTAGTAGTGATAGTAATACAGACTTAGCAAATAGTTGGACAGTGTTGAGGGAATTATTTGGTTAGCAGAGTGATGGCATTCAGGAAAAGTCCCATGGCAAGGACTGGAGTTGATAGTTTGGTTTTGGTTTTTACCTTATCAGGAATGCATGTAGTAGATGTACATCCACAGTCATTGGTAACAGACGATGAGAGATAACCCGGTGGGCATGTCACCGTTGAATTGTTACAGCTACAAACACATCGAAATTCATCGCAGCACTGAGTCTTCACCCAAATCCGTTTACGGTGCGGTGGGCAGATCAGGGTAGGTTGTGGCTCGCATTCTTCCTGTTTGCAGACTGCCAATCAAATTAGAAAACCCAAATAGTTAGCCGCAGATGATTTCCCTCCCCCATGTTATAGGAAATGGGGAAAGAAAATGAAATAGAAAACTTATAGCTGACGCCAAATAGGAGAAATATTAGGAAGTCAACCCAGCATTTGGTGGTTGAAAGCAATATTACCGCAAGCATAATCTGGCCGACATCCTCCAGGATTTGTCTGGATCAGTTGGAGACCATCTTCGCAGTGAGGTATGGGGGGCAATTTACAAGAGATCAGATCGCAGACTAGGCACAGAAAAACAAAGAAACATGGGAAATTATTATTTGCAGCAAACCACAGAGCAGGATCCATTCAGAGCATTAAGAAGCCAACAGGTCTATTGACAGTTGTGAAAAGATGGCTTAAGATCATCAACTCTTGAGCTGCCTTTGGTGAGACGGGTGGTACACTGGATGGATGGATGGACGGATGGATAGACGGACAGACAGATAGATATGGATGGATAGATGGATGGATAGATAGATAGATAGATAGATAGATAGATAGATAGATAGATAGATAAATAGATAGATAAATCTATCCCACAGGGTCGGCCTGGGCGATGCCGGTTGGTGGCCCCGAGGGTGCGGACCTTCTCTGCGGGGGCTCCCTCCCTTTGGAACGACTTGCCCCCGGAGATACGGGCCATCACTGACATTCAGACCTTCCGGTGCGCAGTAAAGACCCTCTTTTTTCAACAGGCCAGCCTGGCCCAGTAATAATCATGGGGTTTTAAATTTGGTATTTTAAATTTTTATCTGTTTTTACATTTTGATAATTTTATATTCAGCCACTAATTTAATCATTTTAAATTATTTTTAAGTTTACAACTTTATATCCTATTTCTATTTTATCTGGCTGTACACCGTCCCGAGTCCCTTTTTTGGGAGAGGGGGCGTTATAAAAATCTAATAATAAATAAATAAATAAATGTAGATGGATGGATGGATGGACAGACAGATAGATATGGATGGATAGATAGATAGATAGATAGATAGATAGATAGATAGATAGATAGATAGATAGATAGATAGATAGATAGATATGGATGGGTGGACGGATGGACAGACAGACAGAGATATGGATGGATAGATGGATGGATGGATGGATAGATAGATAGATAGATAGATAGATAGATAGATAGATAGATAGATAGATAGATAGATAGATAGATAGATAGATAGATGTGGATGGATGGATGGACAGACAGATAGCTATGGATGGATAGATGGATAGACAGATAGATAGACATGGATGGATGGATGGGTGGCCGGACAGAAGGATGGATGGACAGACAGACAGATAGATAGATAGAATCGTAGATCGATCGATCGATTGATCGATCAATCAATAGATAGATGTAGATGGATGGACGGACAGACAGACAGAGATTTGGATGGATGGATGGATGGATGGATGGATGGATGGATGGATGGATGGATAGTTAGATAGATAGATAGACAGACAGACAGACAGACAGACAGACAGACAGACAGACAGACAGACAGACAGACAGACAGATAGATAGAGGTGGATGGATGGATGGCTTTTCCACAGACATTGCGGACTCAATTATGGTTGTAAGTTGAGGACTATCTGTACTGCAATGTGGCAATGACTCTCAGGGACCTACCACATTCAAAGACTGGACAGCACTGATTGGAATTCCTCTGGAGTCTTGGAATCTCGCAGGGACCACAGTCAATGGCTGAGAAAGAGAGATGAGGGTGGAGAGAGAGTGAGAGTGAGAGTGAGAGAGAGAGAGAGAGAGAGAGAAGCATCAATATTCAAACTGGATAAGCCAACTTCTAAGAATTCTCCAGGGGCCATTTTGATCTTCAAATAGAACAATAGAGTACATGTGTTTGGCGAATTCCCACTGATGATCCAGAATTACAGAATAACAAAAGTTGAAAGGCGCCATGAAGCTCTTCTAATCCAACCCTCCTATAATATTCTGGACAAATGACTGTCCTGTCTTTGTCTGAAAACCGCTAGTGATGGAGCACCCACAACCTCTGAAGGCAAGCACTTCAACAGATTAATTGTTCTCATTGTCAGGAAATTTATCCTTAGTTCTAGATTAGCTCTCTCTTTGATAGGTATCATGCCCCTGTTGGACTTTGATTCCGAGAGGGAAGTCAAACAGCTGACAGGGAGTGGGAGTGGGGCTCTGGTGGCTGTGGAGGAAACTGGGGAAGGGCACAGTCCAGCTGGGCATTCAGAGGAAGTCCCAGGGCCACCCCCTCTTCATCCTAGGGCACGCAGGGAAGAACGGATAAGGGAGCAACATGGGTTATGGGGGAGAAAAAGGCCCTGATTCCCTTCATTAGCTGCAGTTGCGAAAACAGGATCTAAAGAGTGTTTGCGCAAAGCACCTTGCTGGAAGCAAAGCGTGCATTATCTTTGTTTGTCAAGTCTTATCTGGGTTCTGGCGTCCTCCCAATTGTGTGTGATTCGTTATCTGCAATTCCTTATCCTGCCCTGTCTCTTTAATTGCTGCAGTGTAGTTTGTGTTGGTTTTTATTTTTAATTTATATGTACTTTGGGGTTGGACTGAATTTCTTCCCTTTCAAAACTGTTCTGGGGAGAGTTTTCTCTCCAGCCGATGTTAACTGGACATTGGGGCCAAGTTGGAGGAATTAAAGGGACTTTACATACTTTTGTGACTTTGTTGCTTTTGTGCCACATCCCAGTCATCAAAATAGTTTTCCACCCATTACTTCTTATCCTGCCCCCAGGTTTTTTTTTGTAAACCCTCCTCTTCTTCTCTGGGAGAGCCCCTCAAAGATTGGAAGACCGCTATCATGTCACACCTAGTCCTTCCCTTTGTTAGAGTAGACATATTCAGTTCCCTCTGAAACTCATCTAACAACAACCAGTGTTACTACCGGTTCGGTGAGAGTGCATTTTGCTGTGTGCACGTGTACAACACTTGCAAAAAGACATCAGCTGTGCCGCCTGGACAGCTGACAAGCGCTGCACACTGGTACGCAGCATTCAAAAATCCTCTTCTTTCCTGCTTTTTCAATCTCAGCTGAGGTTGAAAAAGCAGCTGAGGTTGAAAAAGCAGGAAATAAAGGACAGCCAAGAGCCCGGGCAGGTGGGTGGGCCAAACAGACAACCAGAAGGTCATCACAATGAACCGGTTCGGTGTCAGCTGCTCTTCAGAGCTACCAGTTCTATAGAACCGGGCTGACTCGGTAACATCCCATCCCTGATAGGCCCTCTTACCCACCCCTGCACTTTTCTCTTTTTTATCCTCTCAGCTGATTGGTGCAGCAGGCTTCAGCTGATGTGCGCGCATGATCAATGATCCGGTAGTGAAACAAGTAGGATCCCACTGCTGCTTCAAGGCCTTTTGAAAAGACATTTGGGCTTACGTTTGGCTGTCGTACAAGGCTGAGTTGCACAACTGACTGTCCTATTCTCCAGGCACATGCAGACTTTACAGGGTTCAGTGGAAGGAATCCACGTTTCCAAGGGCTGTTGGGGAAAAAAAAGAGAAGGATAAATGAGTCTTTCTTATTGGTTTGGATGCAAACGAAAGCTACTGTCTTTGACATGAGGTACAAATAATTTCAGGGCCTTGCCCTTTCCCCCAATTGCACCAGCACGCTCCTGAAAATACTGGGAGAAAGAGAAACGTGTCGTTAAATAAAGCATACCAAATATTAACTCAATAAGACGAGTAAAGCCAGACTTTGGAAAATTCAGGACATATAGTGTTTCACATTATTTCCTTGGTCATGCATTTTACAACAAAGGCACACCAGCCTATTTTACACTAAAAACGTTCCAGATTCTTCCGTGAGCATATCCTTTCCTAAGAATATAGGCTGATGGTAAACAGACACGGAACTACATAACTGTAACTCCTTGGAGAGGCTGCTAAAAAGCAATAAATAACTCCAGAGAGCAATGGACACCAAAGGTGTTCCACAGATGGAAACAAAACGAGAGGAAAATATTAAACAGCCTAAGGCTACCCCTGCTCACAAAGCAAAAGCTGAGATTTTCATTTCTGAGGGATACCTAGGATTTTTTTTGCCTCAGGTTCCATTTTGAAAATTATGTCCCCATGACATAATATTTATTTCTTTATATGGCATTTTGAAAAACGATGTGGAATTTTCAGGGAGAAAAGGCCTGTGATGATCCGGGGCGTGACACAAAAATAATCAAGGCTCAAAAATAGTTCCTTTAATGCCTCCAACTTGGCCCCAATGTGCAATTATCCTCAGCTGGAAATCAAACTCTTAAAGAAAATAGTTTACGGAGTAAGTAAATGCAGTCTGCACCCAAAGTAAAATTAATTCAAAATAAAAAAACTCAACACAAACCACACTGAAGGAATTACTACGGCAGGCAAGGATGATTAATTGCAGACTTTTACCTGATAAGGAGCAACCACAGTTGGGAGGAAGCCAAAACACAGATAAGCTCCAGCAAGAATAATGCACACTTTGCTTCCAGCACCTTTGCCATGCGCAGTTCGTCCTTTTAAACAGTCCTCACAGCTGCAGCCCATGAAGGGGATCAGGGCCCCTTCCTCCCCCATAGACCATATCACTCACATTTTTCCCTTATCCGCTCTTCCCTGCATGCCATAGGATGAAGAGGGGATGGGCCTGGGTCTTCCTCTGAATGCCCAGCTGGCCTGTGCCCTCCCCCAGTTTCCTCCACAACTTCTGGAGCCACACTTCCACTCCCTGTCTGCTTTTCCTCCTCTCCCTCGGAGTCAGACTCCAACAGGGGCCTGACAAGGCCCAATAAAATAAGGATAAGATTCCTGCCAGTTATTTGTTTGTTTATTGGTTAAAAAAATTAAAAATAGCTTATTTCTCTGTGGCGCTATTCTGGAACAGAAAAAAAATATAGCAAATGTAATAATAACAGTAGCAAAGTAATACTGTATAAATAATAAAAAACGTGAGTATAGGTAGTCCTCGACTTACGACCACAACTAAGCTCAAAATTTCTATTGCTGAGTGAGATGGTTGAAAAGTGAGTTTTGTCCCATTTTACGGCCTTTTTTGCCACAGTTGTTAAGTGAATCACTGCAATTGTTAAGCTGGTAACATGATTGTTAAATGAATCCGGCTTCCCTATTGACTTTGCTTGTCAGAAGGTCGCAAAAGGGATCATGTGACCCCAGGATACTGAGACCATCATTAATACATGCCAGTGGCCACTGGCCTCTGAATTTTGATCAAGTGGCCATGGGGAATGCTGCAACGATCCTAAATAGCAATAGCACTGAGACTTATATACCACTTCACGATGCTTTCCAGCCCTCTCTAAGCGGTTTACAGAGTCGGCCTATTGCCCCCCAACAGTCTAGGTCCTCGTTTTACCCACCTTGGAAGGATGGAAGCCTGAGTCAAACTGTGTCATGCCCCTGTCGGACTCTGATTTGGAGGGGAAGGCCAAGCAGTTGATAGGGAGTGGGAGTGTGGCTCCGCTGACTCTGGAAGAAACTGGGGAAGGGCAAAGTCCGGCTGGGCAGAGCAGGGGAGAGGTAGAGCAAGGCAGAGGGAATTCGGAGGAAGACCCAGGCCCATCCCCTCTTCATCCTAGGGCATGCAGGGAGGAATGGAGAAGGGAGCAACATGGGTTGCATGACTTATGGGGGAGGAAAGGGCCCTGATTCCCTTCATTAGCTGCAGCTGGGAACACAGTGTTTAAAAAGGGAAGTTGTGCACAGCAAACTGTTGGGAGCAAATCGTAAATTATCTGGCATCGTCGAGGCTTATCTTTGTTCCTGGCATCTTCCCAATTGTGTGTGTTTTGTTGGGCTTTCAAGTCTGCAATTTCTTCTCCTGCCCTGTCAAGTTAATTACTGAAGCTTTGTTTGTTTGGATTTTTATTTACAGTTTGTATGTACTTTTGTTTTCAGATTGAATTTCCTCCACTTAAAGACTGTTCTTGGGAGAGTTTTTCCCCCAGCTGAAGGTAACCTAGATATTGGGGGCAAAGTTGGAGGTATTAAAGGGACACTTCTTGCTTATTTGACTGTGTTGCTTTTGTGCCGTGCCCTTTTGAGTCATCACAACTTTGAGCCTGGTGAGATTCAAACTGCCAAACTTCTGGCAGCCGGCAGTCAGCAGAAGTAGCCTGCAGTATTGCATTCTAACCACTGTGCCACCATAACTCATGGTGTAATGTAAAAACCTGTCATGTCACTTTTTTTCAGTGCTGTCGTAACTTCGAACCATCACTAAATGAGTTGTTTTAAGTTGAGGACTACCTGCATCTGCTGAAGTTGATACGCTGTGGATGGCACTGATATATGGACCGGATCCTATGAAATCTGGAAGTGCCTGTCTCTCTGAAGGTTATTCATTTTCTCAGTAGATAAGCAGGTAGGGAATGATGGCCCTTTTATGACTTGGGGGCTTCAACTCCCAGAATTCCTGAGCCAGCCAGGGGAATTCTGGGAGTTGAAGTCCAGAAGTCAGAAAAGGGCCATCGTTCTCCCTCTCTGCAGTAAATGATGGGAGTCCAGAATGAAAGCCTCACCTGATGGCGAGTTCCATCTTCGCTGATGCATTGGGAGCAGATGTCTTCGTGAACACAGGTGCCATCCAGGATAACCTGTCCAGGTGGACAGAAACAGCCCTCGGTGGGATAATCCATGCAGACTTGCAAGTTGGTCCCATTCTCACAGTGCTTCGTGCAACCTTTCTGACAATGCTGGTATATCAGAGAGTCTGGGCATTTCATGGCTGCCGAGGTCAAGCAAACAAAGGAAGCCCAACAAAAGTCCATTAGAAAAATAAGCAGGGTGGCCCTGGCAGACCATATATTAGTTAAGAAAGGATCAATGTAAAATTGTGCTAAAAATAAACCACTTCTAATCTGCCCTGGATGCTCAAATTAGGTTGTGGGGGGGGGGAGTGGGGGGGGGGGAGAAATCTAATTAGGCTAAGTACAATTCTTGCCAACAGTGAGAAATGCCAAGAATGTCATTTCAGATTTTGTTCACCAAGCAAATTCAAAACTGAAGCTCAAAACAAGTTTACGGTATTTTAGGAGTAGTTAAAATAGCAGCATAGATGAGAACTAACCAGGGGTGGGCTTCAAATACAGTAATTTAACAACTCTGCCCGGTTGCTGGGTGGGCATGGCCCTGGTGGGCGTGGCCTAGTCAGCCTCCTGCACCACCCTGCGAGCTGCGCCCCCGTGCCCTGCTTTTGACCTAGTCGGCCTTGCTGCATCATCTTGGGGGAAAAAAACAGGCCCATTTCCAGCCTTCTGGAGCTTCCGGGAGGCCCATTTTTTGCCCTCTCTGGGCTCTGGAGGTTCCCTTGAGCCTCTGGGAAGTCTGCTTTTGTCCTTTCCAGGCTCCGGAGACTCTAGGAGGCCCATTTTTGGGGCTGCAGAGGTTTTCTTCGAGTCTCCGGGACGTCTGTTTTCGCTCTCCCCAGGCTCCGGAGGCTCTCTGGAGGCTGGCTCTGGATGGCCCATTTTCGCCCTCCCCGAGCCTCCACATGGGACCTGCACTTACCTGCGATCTAAAATGGGCAGCGTGGGGACTCCTGGGAGGGGAGGGGAGGGTTGGGCGGGGCCAGCCAGTCGTAGGAACTATCGGTTCGCCGAACTAGATGTAAATTTAACATCCGGTTCAGCTGAACTGAGACAAACCGGCTGAAGCCCACCCCTGGAACTAACTACAGGTAGTCCTCAATTTACAACCACAATTGAGCCCGAAAATTTATGTCGCTAAATGAGTCACTGGTTAAGTGAGTTTTACGACTTTTTCTTGCCGCAGTTGTTAAGTGAATCCCTGTAGTTGTTGCCTTAGTAATCCGGTTGTTAAGTGAATTTGGTTTCCCTCTTGACTTTGCTTGTCAGTAGGTCGCAAAAGGGCCGCATGTAACCTTGGGACATGGTCATAAAGTCACTTTTTTCAGTGTCGTAGCTTTGGTCACTAAATAAATGGTCGCAAGTTGAGGCCTATCTGCAATAATACCATAAAGAGGAAGAGGAGGGCAGGAGGAGGATTAAGAAACCAGTTTTTCTTAGTGAAAATTCATTTGGCTTTAGGGAACCAAGATTAAGGAAAAAACAGAAGAGAAGAGAAGGGAAGGGAAGGGAAGGGAAGAGGAGAAGAGAAGAGAAGAGAAGAGAAGAGAAGAGAAGAGAAGAGAAGAGAAGAGAAGAGAAGAGAAGAGAAGAGAAGAGAAGAGAAGAGAAGAGAAGAGAAGAGGAGGAGGAGTAATAAGACTAGACTAGACTAGACTAGACTAGACTAGACTAGACTAGACTAGAATAGAATAGAATAGAATAGAATAGAATAGAATAGAATAGGGGAGAATAGAATAGATTAGGCTAGAATAGAATAGAATAATTAGATAATAAATAATAACATTCACTTTTCAGATAGTCCTTGACTTATGACCATAATTGGGACTGGAACTTCCATCACTAAGAGTTGTGATAGTTTACTAATTTGTGCCCACTTTTACAAGCTTTCTGCTGTGCGTGTTAAATGAACCACATGGTTGTTAAGCCAATCCAGAATAGGATAGGATAGGACAGCACAGCACAGCATAGAGCAGAACAGAACAGGAGAGTCAGAAGGGACCTTGGAGGTCTTCTAGTCCAACCCCCTGCTCAGGTAGGAAACCCTGTGCTATTTCAGACAAATATAGTTGCCCTGGCTCTTCTTAAAAACTTCTAGTGTTGGAGCATTTACAACTTCTGGAGGCAACTCATTTCACTGATTAATTGTTCTAACTGTCAGGAAATTTCTCCTTGGTTCCGGGTTGCTTCTCTCCTTGATTAGTTCACTAGAGTAGGATAATTTCCTATTGCAACTCTTAACTGGAGCCTTCCGTGCTGCAGGTTGGCTAAAGGTTGCGTAATAATATTGCGTGAACGCATATTTTTTATGCATTTGGCTTTTTAAAACCATTTGCAAATTGATTGTAAGCTTTCCAAATGAATGTGAGATTGGGGGAAAAAAATAACAGATTGGGAGGAAAAAGAGATTAATTGGTCCCCAACATCCAGAGCATGAGTGGTTTTAAAAGCCAAACAGAATTGCTCCAAGAAACTGGATATAAATCAGGTTTGGGCCTGATTTTTTTTCAAAAGACTTCATCTTAAACTTGACATAAATTGTTTTTAAGTACCATTAGAAGAGAATATTTCACATTGCTTTAAAGGCCATTGCTATTTTTATTATTATTAGAGCATGAATAATGGTTAGAATTAAAAGGCATAAATTTGACAGAGTGTAACAAAGACATCCTTCTTGCTTATACATTGTGATGACCCAGGGTGGGGATACCAAATAAACACATTCACAAAAACCCGGTGAAGCCCCTTTTATTCCTTTACTTTGCTTCCAAGCTCTAAATATCCTTGATGGAAGACAAAAAAACTCCCACACAAGCAGTTACAAAAAGGAGGGGGGAAAAAACACAAACCAGGTAAGATAAGGGCTGGAGGATGTCCACAGATAATAGAAGACACACTGGGAAGGACACCGAGAGGAAGGGAGGGCAAAGAGGACATAGAAGACACATTGGGAGGGCAAAGACAGGCTCCCCCAGGCTCCAGAGGCCCTCTGGAAGCCAAAAACATGCCTGTTTCCAGACTTCCAGAACTTCCGGGAGGGCTGTTTTTCACTTTCCCCAGAGTCCGGAGGCTTCCCTTAGGCAAAAACGGCCTCCCCGGGGTCTGGAGGCCCTTCGGGAGGGCTATTTTTCACCCTCCTAGAGCTTCCGTGTGGACCGTGCACTTACTTGCATCCAAAATGGACCACATGGAGACTCCTTGGAGGGGAGGGGCAGAGTGGGAGGGGCCAGACAGTCATTTCAACTACCGGTTCGGCGAACCAGATGTAAATTTAACATCCAGTTCACCCAAACTCGTCCGAACTGGTTGAATCCCACCACTGCATCTAAGGAAATTAAAGGTATTACAAAAAGCAGAGACGGCAAATTTTCATCAAAAGGAATAAAAACCCTTACCGCAGAAATCCGGCGTTCTCCAGTCCACACAAACCCCGTGCACTTTGCAAAGATGAGCGTAGGAAGCTATAATCTCACACACTTCCTCCCCAATGCAATTGTTCTCTTCGCACGTTGCGTAGAATATGTTGGGAGGGATGACCTGATGGCACTCGTAAAAAGGAGTGGAAAGCAGGATGCTGCAGCGCCTGCTTGCGTGCTCGACGCAAACCTCAGGCCTTCTCTCCTTGCAAACCCTTCCTGGTTGCTGAATGGTCCAGTCTTGGATGAAACCAGTGACATCATGAGTAATGGAGTCATTCTTTAAGAGCAGGTCGTTCTCGCTGTTTTGGTCACACACCCCTAAAGGAAACACAGAGGAAAGAAATTAAGCGATTGCAAAGATCAAGGGTCTCAAAAACTCGATTTCGTTGTGGGACGCATCAGGGTTGTGTTTGATCTTGGGGAGCTGGGATTGGAGTGGCTGGGATGGGCGTAGCCAGGGTGGGCACGGCCAGCATGGGCGTGGCCAGCTCAACATCGCTTGTGTCAGGGGCACCAGTGGTGGCCAAGTGCTAAGGTAGGATTGATATGAAAGCTGCAGTGATGCCCATTACCTCTGACAACACAGCTAAAGCACTTCAAGAAAAGCAATATTTTCATTTTTCTTGGTGTAATTTTACTCTCGGTATGATCCCAAGCCACATTTCCCCTTAGAGCAGGGGTGTCAAATTCGATTTCATTGAGGGCCACATCAGGATTGTGTTTGACCTTGGGGGGTGGGCACGGCCAGCTCAACGTCACTCGTGTTGCGGGCACCTGTGGTGGCCAAGTTCTAAGGCAGGATTTCCCTCAGATCCTCCCTCACTCTCATTATAATCTCCTTCCTTCCTTCCTTCCTTCCTTCCTTCCTTCCTTCCTTCCTTCCTTCCTTCCTTCCTTGCTTTTCTTCTTTTTCCTTCCCTCTTCCTTCTCCTTTCTTCTTCCTTCCCCTCTTTCCTTTTTCCCCCCTTCCTGGCTCTCTTTCCATCTTTCCTTCTTTTTCTTTGTCTTTCCTTTTCTCCATTCCTGCCCCTTCTTGCATGCTCAAATGAAAAAGGGGAAATTCTATTTCTAAATGTGTTTAGCTTGTTTTGATAGCCCTATGCCAATGAAAATGGAGCTGGGGAGGGAACGCTCCATTTTCGCTGGCAGAGCCACTCTAGGCCCAGCCTTTGCTGTTTCTAGGGTGGCCCCATAGGCCAGATCTAAACACTTCGCAGGCTGGCCTGTGGGCCTTGAGTTTGATACCCCTGGCACAGATCTTTGATACTTAAAAAGCACGTTCTGTCTATGGAGATTCACAGTGAGCCAGGCCACGGTTATCCCAACTGTTTTTCAAGGGGCAACTGGACTTTCTGGTTTTTCACTTATTGTTCCAAGAAGCTTGCTGGATGATGGGGAATGGAAGGATTTATACTGCTTGCAGACAGCTGGTCATTTGCATCCTTTAAGAGAGTCACTGAGGCCACCTGCAGACAGCAAAGTCCAGATTTTGGAAAGAGAGGATCTCTGGAAAGAGGGGTCAAAGAGGCCATCTATGTCAAAACCGAACAGCTCTCCCTCAACAGAGGAGGAGGAATATGACATCATCTATCTCCAGTCTACAACATAGCCCTTTCAGCAGTTCCAAAAAAGGCTCCACACCCATTTGCACCACTCAGGTGACCCTGAGGACACAAATAAACCTCCAAGTGGCCTCAACAACTCTCTAAAAGGATGCAAATGACCAGCTGTCTGCAAGGAGGATAAATCCTTCCATTTCCCACCATCCAGTCAGAGCTAAAGAAGCTTCTTGGATGAGAAGCGAAACGTCTTCAAAGAAAACCCAGAAAGTCCAGTTGCTTCTTGGAAAAACACCTTTGGATAAAAGATGTTTTGCTTATGGGGCATAAAATAAATCCACTCAGAGTGTTTGCTAATCTACCCCACTGGTTAGCCTCTTTCCTGGGCCCAATAGATCTCTCCCTCAATAATAAAAAATATTTTCGTGTGGAATTTTGCAGGTTGGCATGTCACAATAAAGCCAATGTGAACTTTTACAGGTAGTCCTCAACAATTGAGCCCAAAATTTCCTTTGCTAAGTGAGTTAAGTGAGTTTTGATCCATTTTACAACCACTCTTGCCACAGTTGTTAAATGAATCGCTGCAATGTTGGGTTAGTAACCCAGTTGTTCAGTCAATCTGGATTCTCCCTTGACTTTGTGTGAAAGTTGCAAAAGAGGATCAAGTGACCCCAGGACACTGCAGCTGTCATATATATATATATATATATATGCCAGTTGCCAAGCATCCAAAATTTGATCATGTAACCATGAGGATGCTGCAAGTGTGAAAAACAGTCATAAGACACTTTTTTGTGTGTCATTGTAACTACAGTCACTAAATGAATGGTTGTAAGTCAAGGATTACCTGTATTCATTTTTTTTTTCAATTTATCAGCTTGTTATGCTGAGGAATACAAGAAACTCTCAGATTAAGAGGGGAAAGGGTGCCTTCCTGTCGAATTTCTATGAAATCCAAATAGAATTTTACACATTCGTAAAATGCAGAATAACAGAGTTGGAAGGGACCTTGGAGGTCTTCTAGTCCAGCTCCCTGCACAAGCAGGAAACCCCATACCATTCTGGACCAATGGTTGTCCAATCTTTTCTTTAAAATGTCCAGTGTTGGAACATCCACAACTTCTGGGGGCAAGTTGTTCCACTGATTAATTGTTCTCACTGTCAGGAAATTTCTCCTTAGTTCTAGCTTGCTTCACTTCCTTGATTAGTTTCCACCCATTGCTTCTTGTCCTGCCTTTTGGTGATTTGGAGAATAATTTGACTCCCTCTTCTTTGTGGCAGCCCCTGAGATATTGGAAGACTGCTATCATATCACCCCTAGTCCTTTTCGTTGTTAGACTAGATATATTGTATTTTATTCCAATTTCATTTTAAATCGTATTTTATTCCAATTTCATTTAATTCGTATTTTTATCCAATTCCATTTTAAATTGCTTTTATCAAATTTTAGTAGCCTGCAGTACTGCACTCTAACCACTGCACCAGAATAACATTTGGAAGGGACCTTGGAGGTCTTCTAATCCAGCGGTCTCCAACTGGTGGGCCATGGCCCACTGGTGGGCAGTGAGAAAATTTTGGTGAGCTGCAGAGAAATCTCACCCCCAGAGCACCCCCACAAAGCAATTAATCCAGGCTGCGCGGAAACATAAGGCTGCTCAGCTCATATGGCCCACGGGAACCTTCCCGCCCACTCACTCCTTACCCGGCAAACTTGTCTGCTAAGTTGCTATTTTTCCTTTTTCCGACTATCATCTGTTCTGCTGTGCCGGGAGATTTAGATTAGCTAGGAAGCAGGAAATGATTAGATTTCTTGCTTTCTAGCTAAGTACAGCCGAACCTCCCTTAGGACTGAAGGTTTGTTTGCAAGCAAATTCAGTGCAGACTCACAGCAAGCAAATTTGAGAGACTGAGCTAGCCGATGGCAGATAGATAGATCACTGAATGATTCTGTGAGCAACTCAATCTGCCTGATTTGCCTGATTTTGGATAAAAGTTGCTTTTTTAAATAAAAAATTCAATATTTACATACATGGTGTATTGTGAGTTAATTTTGTAAGTTTGCTAGCTAGCAAATTTTATGAGTTTGCTTGCAAGCAAATGTTATGTGGCAGACTGAGCTAGCCAATGGCAGACAGATTTCTGAACGAATCTGTGATTATGTGAGCAACTCAATCTGCCTGCCTGCTTTGCCTGATTTTGGGTAAAAGTTGCTCTTTGTTTTTATAAAAAAATTAATATTTATATAAATATTTATAATATTTACATACAAGCCATGCCCAGCCAGTCACATGACCACCAAGCCACACCCACAAATTAGACCACATCCACAGAACCAATTAGTGGTCCCTGGATCTAAAATTATGAGTTTGGTGGTCCCTGAGGTCCAAAAAGTTGGCGACCCCTGTTCTAGTCCAACCCCTGCTATACCATTTCAGACAAATGGTTGTCCAATCTCTTAAAACCTTCCAGTGTTGGAGCATTTACAACTTCTGGAGGCAAGTTGTTCCATTGATTAATTGTTCTCACTGTCAGGAAATTTCTCCTTAGTTCTAGGTTGCTTCTCTCCTTGATTAGTTTCCACCCATTGCTTCTTGTCCTGCCTTTTGGTGCTTTGGAGAATAACTTGACTCCCTCTTTTTTGGGGCAGCCCCTCAGATATTGAAACAATATTATCATGTCTCCCTTAGTCCTTCTTTTCATTAGACATACTAGACATACTCAGTTCCTGCAACCGTTCTTTATATGTTTTAGCCTCCAGTCCCCTGATCATCTTAGTTGCTCTTCTCTGCACTCTTTCCAGAGTCTCAACATCCTTTTTAATATTGTGGTGACCAAAACTGGATGCAATACTCCAAGTATAGTCTTACCACAATGTCACTGCGTTTGTTTTTGTTTGTCTGAGGAGCTTTCCACAGAAGTTTACAAAATAAGCTGGACTGGTTATCAAGTCTCCATAGTAACAAGATATGAGTGTCTTGTGAAGTTCTGTTTTACTGCGCATGTGTGCAAGGGAGGAGTTTTACTTCTACTTCATCTTTCATTATAGCTTTCTTTTCCTTGCTTAGTAGAATGGTACTGCTGTTTCTTTGTTTCTTAGTTATTTTGTAAATAAAGTATGCTGGCAACAGAAAAACATGATCCATTTCCTCTAATTTACAAAACTGAATGTTTTGGTTTTGACACATAAGGCCTCATACAGACCGAATGTATTGAAGAGAGATCCATTAAACCAAAGATTTACTATTGAGATATTAACATTCAACAGGCTTCGGTCATTGCTAAACTATCAGAAACGGCATTTGGGGAGTGATTTTTTGAACGTACCACAAAGCCCATACATTTTTGAGGCAAAGCTCTTTGGGCTAAGTTGTAAGGTGAACTCATTGTTGCTTGGAGTGAAGGCAAGGGTGTGGTTCTGTTGCAAAAACTTGATTTCGTGCATTATCATCCCATAGATGTTGACTTCCAATTGACCATTATTATAAGGAGGTATAACTGCCAAGCCATTCACAGCAACCTGTTTTGCAACATGGGTTAAAGAAGAATTAGATTAGATTAGCAGTGTTGGAAGGGACTTTGTAGGTCATCTAGTCGAATCCCTCCACCCAAGCAGGGTGTTCTGACCTAAGCTTACCCAGCAGCACAAAGCCAATTCCTCATCCCAATAAACCCCTTTTATTTAGTTTTCAGTAAATTCCTCTCCAGCAAAATCCCGGCCAACAGTCTTTCAAGATATTTCCCAATTATCGACCTTTATCAGGCTTGGAGAGTTGCCAGGCCAATATCTTTCAGGTACCACACTGTAGCAGACAATACTTGGCAAGACTGCAGGGACAGATTTTCACCCAAATGAACTATCTCCTGCAAAGCCCCACTCCCCTTTCGCTCCTCTTTTATTCCCTATGGGAAGGGCCATTCACCATCCACCTGTGACTTTACCCCCAAATCGACCCTTGTTCCTTAGCTGTTTGTTTGTTTATTTATTTATTTGTCAATTGCTTACAAGATAATAGGTATAAATAAAACATAGTTATGAATACATGGATACATATAAGAAAAATAAAATATAAAAGAAACAATAAGACAGGGACGGTAGGCACGTTGGTGCACTTATGCATGCCCCCTACAGACCTCTTAGGAAAGGGGTGAAGTCAATAGTAGACAGTCTAAGGTTAAAGTTCCCTTCTTCTGGCAACTCTGTGCATGCTCACATTGGGAACAGGCTCCAGCTGTTCTTTTTCCTCACTGATGTCTGACTCTGAAGGCAGCTGATAACTGTCGGATGACACTGGCCCCATCTCTGTCTCTGACGCAGAGCACTTGTCTGAGCCTTCCCCAGACTCCAGGATTGGCCCATGTTCCTCCCCAACCTCCTCACTGTCTGAGTCTGCTGCCAGCTCCGCTGGTGGGCCACAATAAGACCCTACACAATTCTCTTCTTGAAAGCCTCCAGTGACGAAGCTCCAACAACTTCTGAATTAAACCACAGAGGTCAAGCACATCAACTTGGGAGCAACGTGGATCGGAAGAGGCAGCTAAAATCCACCAGGAGGTTGAAAGCAAAATACAGGTTGTCCTCGACTTACAGCAGTTCACTCAGTGACCATGAGAAAAGTGAGCTGCGGCCGTTTTTCACACTTAATGACCATTGAGGCATCCCCACGGCCAGGTGATTTATATTTGAATGCTTGACAATGGACTCACATTTATGACAGTTGCAGCGTTCCCGGGGTCACATGATCCCATTTTGCGACCTTCCAACAAGCGAAGCCAATGGGGGGAGCCAGATTCACTTAACGACCATGTTAACTCATTTAACAACTGCAGGGATTTGCTTAACAAAGGTGGCAAGAAACAATGGCACAAAACTCACTTAACAAAGTCCTCACTTAGCAACATAAACGTGGGGCTCAATTGTAGTCATACAATTCTCCTGCTTCTTTCCTGATAAACTGGGATGATATTGCACAACCACAATTGAGGTCAAAATTTCTGTGGCTAAGCAAAACATTGGTTAAGTGAGGTTTGCCCCATTTTATACGACCTTTCTTGCCACCGTTGTTAAGCAAATCGCTGCAGTTGTTAGGTTAGCAACCTGGTTGTAAGTGAATCTGGCTTCCCCTGTTGGCTTCGCTCATCAGAAGATCGCAAAAGGGGATTGCATGACCCCAGGGATGCTGCGACCGTCATAATTATGAACCAGTTGTCAACAGTCTGAAATTTTTGATCACGTGACCATGGGGAATGCTGCAACGGTCGTAAGTGTGAAAAATGGTCCTAAGCCACTATTTTTCCATGCCGTTGCAACTTTGAATGGTTCCCTAATCGAATGCTTGTTAAGTTGAAGACTAGCTGCATACAAGAGACCCAGGGTGTGACACAAAAATAACCAAGTCACCAAAATAGAAGAAAGTCCCCTTTAATGCCTCCAACTTGGCCCCAATGTCCAATTATCCTCGGCAGGATATCAAACTCTTAAAGAAAACAGTTTACAGAGGGAGTGAATGAAGTCTGCACCCAAAGTAAAGTTAATTCAAAATAAAAAACCCAACACAACCCACACTGAAGGAATTACTACAGCAGGCAAGGATGATTAATTGCAGACTTCTACCAGATAATGCAGCCACCACAGTTGGGAGGAAGCCAAAACACAGATAAGCTCCAACAAGAATAATGCACACTTTGCTTCCAGGAACTTTGTCATGCGCAGTTTGTCCTTTTAACCAGTCCTCCCAGCTGCAGCCCATGAAGGGGATCAGGGCCCCTTCCTCCCCCATAGACCACATCATTCACATTTCTCGCTTATCTGCTCCTCCCTGCATGCCCTAGGATGGACAGGGGATGGGCCTGGGTCTTCCTCTGAATGCCCAGCCGGCCCGTGCCCTTCCCCAGTTTCCTCCACAACTACCGGAGCCACACAGCCACTCCCTGTCAGCTGTTCCTCCTCTCCCTCGGAGTCAGACTCCAACAGGGGCATGACAGGAAGCTTGGATGGAAGGACAGCCACCTTGAGTGGGAAGCAAAACTCGTTTCCCTAACAATCAGAAGGATGGCAGGTGATACAAAGCCCCAAAGAAGCAATGGGGGAAATAATAATTTCTGGCATAGTTGTGGTGCCACGTTTACAGCGTATGAGACTTCTGGAGTAGCTACTGCCGTCTTAGTGCAACCCACCACAATTAAATGGCAATCTGTTCCGAATTACCATGTTTTGTCCTGGAATTTGGGTTTTGGCCAGTCCCGGAGCATAGCCTGACAGTCTATTCCTTTTATATAGAAAGAGGTTTGCTCTTGCTCATAAAGACCGATTACTGCAAATGAGATTGGAGCCTTTTTGGAACACAATCTCTCTTTAAATCAGTCTGTACCTCTCTGAATGAATGAAAGCCCATTTGTCTTATCTAAAAGGAAGTAGAGGGAGAATCTGAGGAAACTGTTCACCTGATGTTTAACAGAGTTGGAAGGGACCTTGTAGGTCATCTAGTCCAACCCCTCTGCCCAAGCAGGAGATCCTATACCAGGGGTCTTCAAACTTGACAGCTTTAAGACTTGTGGACTTTAACTCCCAGAATTCCTCCTCCAGTCATGTTAGCTCAAGAATTCTGGGAGTTGAAGTCCACAAGTCTTAAACTTGCCAGGTTTGAAGACCCTTGTCCTACCCCATTTCTGACAGATGGAAGCCCAGTCTCTTCTTGAAAGCTTCCAGTGATGAAGCTCCCACAACTTCTGAAGGCAACTTTTGTTCCCTGAGTTTATTGTTCTCACTGTCAGAAAATTTCTCCTTAGTTCCAGGTTGAATCTCTCCTTGATCCATTTCCATCCATTATTCCTTGTCTGGCCTTCAGGTGCTTTGGAAAATAGCTTGACCCCCTCCTCTCTGTGGCAGCCCCTCAAATATTGGAAGACTGCTATAATGTCTCCCCTACTGTCAAGAATAAATCTTGTATATCTGATCTCGCTGATTCTGATGAGACACTGCAAACTCATGAAATGCACAGGCTGTAAATGTGAGCAGCATTCAAGTGAGACATCCCTGTTTGATTTCTATTTCCTTTCATTTCACTGGTTTCAATTAACTTATTTTATTTATTGATTTGATTTTTATCCCATCTTTGGATAAATTTGTATTTATATTTGTATAAATAACATACATGTATACATTTGTATAAATAATGTAACAATAACACATACACATTTATATTTGTTATAAATAACTCAAGGCAGTGAATGTAGCTAATACTCTTTCCTCCTTCTGACTATGGAGATTCTCAGCTCTCCAGGTCATGGTTATCACAAATGTGTTTTTTCAAGAGGCAACTGGACTATATTTTTCTTTGAAGATGCTTTGCTTCTCATCCAAGAAATTTCTTCACTTCTGACTGGTTGGTTGGGAATGGAAGGATTTCTGTTTCTTGCAGATAGCTGGTCATTTGCATTCTTTTTAGAGAGTCTTTGAGGCCACTTGAAGGTTTGTCTGTGTCCTCAGGGTCACTTGTGTCCCTTCACTGCAGAAAACATCCTGCAGAAAGCACAGCTGCACAACACAGTCCTTTCAGCAGTTCCAAGAAGGCTCCACACCCATTTGCACTACTCAGGTGATCCTGAGGACACAGACAAACCTCCAAGTGGCCTCAACGACTTTCTAAAAGGATGCAAATGACCAGCTGTCTGCAAGGAATATAAATCCTTCCATTCCTCACCATCGAGTCAGATCTGAAGAAGCTTCAGGGACTTGAACTCACAGTCTCCTGGCTTCTAGCCTGGTGTCTGTCACCACAAGATTAAACTGGCTCTCAATTATTTGTCTTGAAATGAAGTCTATGGAGCACTTTAGCAATTCTATGTGCTTTTTGAGTCCCTTCTCATGGATCCATCATAATTAAATCAAAATAAACAGGAGCAACTTGACCTACTCTTGTTTTTTTTCTCACGTTGGTCTCTTACCGTCATGTTGTCATAGAGCTGCACAGAGATGCCCTGGTATGTGGCCTCAAGGGCGTTCATGCAGTTGAGTTTGGGGGCTGAGCTGCATGCGCCGTTGTGAAGAATCACTTCAATGCTTTCTTCTTTGTCTTCAAACAAGGTGTAGGAGCAGTTGCCTGTCAGCTTAAAATCCAGTCCATCAAAGGTGACAATGTGCCTGGTTGAACTTCCCATGCATGTACCTATAAAGAGGAAGTTAAAAGATGATCTTCAGAGGACACTACTTATTTGTTACACACTCTTCTCTTTTTTTGCTGCACACATGTAAGTCACATTCCATAGAACTCCATAGAACTGCGGTGACGCAGTGGTTAGAATAAAGTACTGCAGGCTACTTCTGCTGAGTGTTGGCTGCCTGCAATTTGGCAGTTCAAATCTCACCGGGTTCAAGGTTGACTCAGCCTTCTGTCCTTCCAAAGTGGGTAAAACGAGGACCCAGATTGTTGAGGGCAATTGTGATGACCCAGAGTATCTCAGAAATATAACAAAAAACAAAATGTAACTAAAAGTCCTTTAATGCCTTCAACTTGGCTTCACTGTTTAATTGTTCACAGTGGAGAAGTAAACTATTTTCAAAATAACATTTCAAAGGCAAGAAACACAGTTCACATTCAAAGAGCCGACAACGAAGCAAAAATCAAAAACAAACCGCACTGAATAAAATTCCTTGACAGACCAGGATAGATAATTGCCAACTTCAGGAAGATAACCAGGGACAGTCCGTTGGAAGAACGCCAACCAAGATAAACCTTCTTTAGGAATAAAACACTAATTTGTCTCCAGCGTCTGTTAGCACACAGGTCCAACCGTTTATGCAGATCTCACGCCTGCAACCCATGAAGAGGATCGTGGCCCTCTCCTCCCAAGTAGACTACATTTTACCCTGATCCTCTCCTCCCTGCATGCCCTAGGATGGACAGGGGATGGGCCTGGGTCCTCCTCTGACTGCCCAGCTGGCCTCTGCCCTTCCCCAGCCTCCTCCACAACCTCCAGAGTCACACTTCCACTCCCTGTTGGCTGTTCCTCCTCTTCCTCAGAGTCAGTCTCCGCCGGGGGCATGACAGCAATAGGATGACTCTCTAAACTGCTTAGAGAAGGCTATAAATCCCTGTGAAGCAGTATATAAGTCTATTGCTATTGCATGCATCTTTCCAAATAAGGAGTTAGAATAGTGCCCCCCCGCAACTTTTTGGGAACCAGGGACTGGTTCCATGGAAAGAGTTTTTTCCATGGATCAGAGGGAGTGTGGTTTCGTGTGCTGCCTGCATTCCATGGATGGGACTTCAGCCCAGTTTCTGGCATGATGAGAACTGGTACTTGTCCACAGACTGAGTGTTGGGGACCTCTGAGTCAGGGGACCTAATGGCTGTTAGGAATACAGACTAACAGAGAGGGAAGGGATCATGGAGGTCTTCTATTCCAATCTTGTACTCTAGAAGGATACCCTATACCATTCTGGACAAATGGATGCCCAAACTCATCTTAAAAAACCTCCAGTGATAAAGCGTCTACGTCTGGAGGCAAGCTGTTCCACTGATTAATTTTTCTGACTGACAGAAAAAAATTCTCCTTAGTTCTAGGTTGGATATCTCTTTGAAAAGTTTCCATCCATTACTTTCTGTCCTGCCTTCAGGTGCCTTAAAGAATAGTCAACCCCTTCTTCTCTGTGACAACCCCTCAAATAATGAAAGACAGCAATCATGTCATCCCTTGTCCTTCTTGTCCCTTAGACTACACCTACCTAGTTCCCACAACCATTCATCATATACTCTGGCCTCTAGTCTCCTAATCAGAGGTGACATTCATCACGTTCTGACCAGTTCTGGAGAACCAGTAGCAGGAATTTTCAGTAGTTCAGAGAACCGGCAACTACTACCTCTGACTGGCCCCGCCCCCATCTATTCTCTGCCTCCCATTGAGTCCCAGCTGATTGGTTGGGTTTTCTTTGGTTGCCCTGCACAGGAGAACGGAGCTGGAAAGCAGGTTAGTGGGGTGGGGAGGGAATGGGGATTTTGCAGTATCCTTTCCCTGCCACGCCTACCAAGCCACATCCACAGAACCAGTAGTAAAAAAAAAATTGAATCCCAGCACTGCTCCTAATCACCTTTGTTGTTCTCCTCTGAACACTTTCTAGAGTCTCAACATCTTATTTTGTAGCGTGTGACCCAAACTGGATGCAATATTCCAAGTGTGGTCTTACCAAGGCAGTATAAAGCTGTACTACACATGAACTTGATACTTTCCTTCTGGTGATGAAGCCTAAGACTGCATTGGCTTTTTTCGGCAGCCGCAGCAGATTTTTTTTAAAGGACTTTGCTAGCTGGAGCTTTCTCCAATCAAAAATCCTGGTCTGAAAAATTTCAGTGCAGAAAGGATCTCAGTTGCTAGTGGACTGCTCATGCTCACTTCCCAGCTCAGCCAGCATCTTGCTTTTGGACATGAGATGGAGAACTTTTGGTCCAAAGACAGCTAAACTGCACCTCTCTATTACCACCCTCCATGTGGCTGAATCGTTGTGAGTTAAGAAATCAGAGAGCTGTGGTGGGCCACCACTTCCCAACTGCTGTACCATGCCATTTCTCCCTGTGTTGCTACTTTGGTCGGTCTGCAGGATTCCATTGTAGAATTTTCTAACATGTGAGAGTATATTTCAAGGTCAGTAGTAGTGTAGAAAGCTGGCACCCACCCCTCTCCTAGAAGAATGCAATATTATAGGAAATATTAGAAAGGCAGAATATTTTATTTCCCTGGATGAGAAAAGGAGAAACCTGTTTTTAAAGACAAAGAGCAGCTCCCTGCTCCCAACAGATATTTGGTGCCCATTGAGCAGGACTGAGCCAGCCTATCTACAAGACAAATAGAACTTCAGCTCCAGGGGGATAGGATTAAGACATGACATAATAGGATTAGCCTTCTACCCATCTAACAGCAGGGCTCACTGCATTGCGAAATCACCTGGGGACATTACATCACACAGCAAGGTTCAACCAAACTTAATTCAGACAACGTACAAAGTTAGCTATGACCCCTGCATAGCCCTCTGGGAGTCTGATAGCAACCAATAGAATACATGTCCTTGCCACAGGAACAGGAAGCTCAAGAGCAATGCCCAAGAGAGGGTATAAATACCTCTCTTTTTCTGAACTCCAAGTGTTCAGCTGCCCAGGACCTCAAACCCATGTGGTCCTGTCCATCAACAAACCATCTTTCGAATCAGCCTCCATGTTTCCAATGTCTTTCTCCCCGCTTTGAACTGAACCCAGATGGATATTTCTTCCAACAGTAGCATCAAATGACTTCTCAGAACGTTCTCTGCATCTTATTGTGAAGACAGTCCTTTCACTGGGAAGCAATTCTGGCAGAGGGAAGACTTTTTATACAAATACATCACACCGCAAGCCTTAGGAAAAAAAACACATCATCCCCTCAGTGAGAAAATAAGTATGTCTTCAATTATACACTGGGATATGCAGCCTTTGCCTTGTGCTCTTTCTCTCCATAAAAGCCTCCTAAGAAACACACCCTTAAAAAAGGCAGCAAATAATTTACTTTGGAAGAAGAGACATTACAATCAACTTGCATTCCTTAAAATTTAGAAATGAACTGCCTTATTTTGTTCAACATACATGTCATTTACCATGCAATGTAATTTTTTTCACCAAGGGTTGAGTGACATCTCTAAAGCCCTCCCCCTACATCAGAATCCGGCCCGTGGGGTGCTTAGATCCGGCCTGCGGGGCCACCTTGGAAACAACGAAGGACCAGCCTGTGGTGCCTCTGCCAGTGAAAATGAAGCTGTGGGGAACCGAATGAAACCCCCCCCCCCAGCTCTGTTTTCGCTGGCAGAGGACTAGCAAAACAAACTAAAAACAAACTAAAAGGAGAAATGTTTCCCCTTTTACATTTGAGCATCCAAGAGGAGACAGGAAAGGAGAAAGGGAAAGAGGAAAGACAAAGGCAAATAAGGGAAGATGGGAAGAGAGCAGGGAAAGAACAAGAAGGAAAGAGGGAAAGGAAGAAGAAAGGAGAATGAAGAGGGAAGGAAAAAGAAGGAAAGGAAGGAAGGGAGGGAGGGAGGGAGGGAGGGAGGAAAGGAAAGGAAAGGAAAGGAAAGGAAAGGAAAGGGAAGGAAAGGAAAGGAAAGGAAAGGAAAGGGAAGGGAAGGAAAGGAAAGGAAGGGAAAGGAAAGGAAAGGGAAGGAAAGGAAAGGGAAGGAAAGGAAAGGGAAGGGAAGGGAAGGAAGGGAAGGAAAGGAAAGGAAAGGAAAGGAAGGAAAGGAAAGGAAAGGAAAGGAAAGGAAAGGGAAGGAAAGGAAAGGGAAGGGAAGGAAAGGAAGGGAAGGGAAGGAAAGGAAGGAAAGGGAAGGAAAGGAAAGGGAAGGAAAGGAAAGGAAAGGAAAGGAAAGGAAAGGAAAGGAAAGGAAAGGAAAGGAAAGGAAAGGAAGATTATAATGAGAGGGAGTGAGGGTCTGAGGGAAGTCCTGCCTTAGAACGCCCCCGAAACGAGTGAGGTCAAGATGGCCACACCCACCCATGGCCACGCCTACCCCAGCCCTCCAAGGTCAAACACAAACCTGATGTGGCCCTCCATGAAATCAAGTTTGACACCCCTGTCTTACCTCCTTCCTGTCAACCACTCCTCCAAAGGCAAATTCAATTTAATAAAATTTAAATGTCCAACACCCCCCCCAAAAAAAGAGTATTAAAACTTGTAAAACAAATGTTTGAAGACACACACATAATCAGGAAAACGACAATAGAAATGCAAATCTTGTCAGAAAAATCCAATTTTATGTGTATCCTTGACAGCTGGCAAAGGGGTTTCTATCATCTTGAAAGCAACTTATTTATGCAAGGTTTTTTTTTCTTGTGTCTGTGTCAATGAATACAAATCATATCCTTGGCACTTGATTGTGAAGCCTGTGTGTTAAGTGCTGTTGCTCAGCATGGCGGTTTTGTCGCATAATTCTGTGCTTTCAAGAGCACAAGTGTCCCATTCCACGTGATTGGCAGACGGCACTCTATATTTGTCCCCTTGTACTAATTCACAAGCTCTGCACTTGCATATCAAGAGCAGAAAGTGCAGTTGAAAATTACAGCCCTGATCCCTTAAGTGGAGAAATCCATCTGTTGAGGCAGTTGGACTCCAGAACATTGTGGCAGATCCCAGGGCAAGTATGTTGAAGACCATCAACCTTTGGAAATATTTATGGAATCAAGAGGTTTTTCCACAGCAGAATGAAAAACTGAAGTTTACATAAATGGTTCTGTCAGGCTCAAAAGACGAGGTCTCCACATGAAGGTCCAATTAAACTGGTTTATTTATTGCTATAGTCTGTATCCAAGAATCTGCTCAACTAACAGTTAGTATCTGGTTAGAGTTAGGATGAATGGAACTCAAAGGAAATTGGACTTAGTTCAATTGTGGCTACACAGGGATTCTAGACTGATACCTCTTTTAACTCCGCCTCCTAGGTTCTGTCAGTCCTTCCCTACAGATTCTGGGTCAGTGATGTTTCCAAAGCATGCTAGGGGCTGTGACACATGTGTATTGTAAGTTCAGAGATGCACTAGAATATTATGCACCTATGTGAGTTTGCAGTAAATTTTAGATTCAAATAATCAAAAAAGATAACATTACGAGGTTCTATATTTAGTTGCCTCCTTCTAATAATAAATGAAATTCTTTCCTCTCCTTTCCATCCCCCAAACAATATTGGCAAGCTTATCCTTTATTTATTTATTTTTCTTCCTTTCTTTCTTTCAGTTTCTTTCTTTCAGTTTCTTTCTTTCTTTCCTTCCTTCCTTCCTTCCTTCCTTCCTTCCTTCCTTCCTTCCTTCCTTCCTTCTTTTCTTTCATGTTTTCTTTCTCTCCCTCCCTCCCTTTCTTCCTTCCTTCTGCCAAGGATAGATATCTTCAATGTTCAGATAGATGGTCATTCCCTGGGTGATGTTACCTGGTATTCCATATTCTATTCCAATCAGCTGAAGCCCTTCCTCCGAGTTATTAATTCTCCCTTGGTCAGATTTTACAGTAGGAAAAAAAATACTCACATGGACACACCCAACGACAGCCGCAGGTTTCCTCCACTTTAACAGCAGGGAAATTGTTGTGACATGTTGGCTTTGCCATCTTCTCACAAAGATGTCGATGGCTTTTCAGTTCTGTGCGGCCACCTGGTAAGCAGGTCACGCTATAACACTGATCCAGCAACTGCCACTTGTCACCAGGCTGCACAAAAGGACACATCCACATTAAAAAATAGCATCCAGGTTTAAGGAAATCCTCAAGGTGTTCTCCTTCAGTGGTCTCCATCCAATGGGCACCAAACCCTGATTTATAATCTAAAGCAGGGATGTCCAACCTTGGGAACTTGAAGATCTCTGGACTTTAACTCAGGGGTGGACTGCTGGGGGTTTGCAGGGGTTTGGGAGAGCCCCTAACTGAGATTCTGTGCAGTTGGGAGAACAGCCCAAATCCCACTCCTGGATGGCCCCGTCCACCCCACCCTGCTTCTCCCAGGAGTCCCCACATGGCCTGTTTTGGATTCAGATAAGTGCAGGGCGTGCGCGAGGCTCGGGGAGGGCAAAAAACGGGCCTCCTGGAAGTTCAGGCAGGCCAGAAATGGGCCCATTTCTGGCTTCCAGAGAGCCTCTGGAGTCTGGGAGGCCGTTTTTGCCTTCCTGGAGACTCGAAGAAAGCCTCTGGAGCCTGGGGAGAGCAAAAGTGCCCCTCCCGCCATGATGCAGGAGGCTGACTAGGCCACACCCACCCAGCAACCGGGCAGAGAACCCGTTGCTAAAATTTTTGAAACCCACCCCTCCTTTAACTCCCAGAATTCCTTAGCCAACCATGCTGGCTGGGGAATTCTGGGAATTGAAGTCCACAAGTTGCCAAAGTTGGACAGCCCTGATCTGAATGTCCATGGGAAAAGACATTAACAAAAAACAGGAACAAAATTCAGCTTATTTTTTGCCTGGAAAAGATTAACAGTGTAGAATTGCTATCCTTAAATCTGGGTGCTTTCCTAACGTCTAGACATTCATTCACAGCCAGCGTGGCTATTGCTGAGAATTTTGAGCCATCCATGCAATTGGAAGAGTTCCAAATTGGGGGAAATGGGTATACCGAAATTCTGGATCTAAACCAATCAAAGTGACTTTATTTTCCATTGATTTCAGTGGGACCATTCCTTCTCCCTGGAATCCATTGGATTCGATTATTGTACTTTGATTCATTATGTGCTAAGGTTGCTAAACAATTACCATGTGGAATCAGTTTGATGGGCGAGAAGAATGCTTAGTGTTATGCTGGTTGGCATATCTTCCACATATATATATATATATTAAAACAAAAATGGTATAAGAAAAAAAAATTCTCAACTCTGGAAAAGAAAAACTGACATTAGGAAAGAACACAAAACTATTTAGCCTATTCTAGCAAAAAATCTTTAGCTATGCCAGAAAGAAATAGTGCTAATTCAGACCGCTGATGAATACAGATACAACAACTATTCAATTAATAACCGTTCAAAGTTATGACACTGCTAAAAAAAGTCCTCACACTTAATGACTGTTGCATCATTCCCTACAGTCAAATGATCAAATTTCGGGCACTTGGCAACCAGCATTGATTTATAATAGTTGCAATGTCCCAAGTTATGTGATCACCGGCCAACTTCCAAATAAAAATCCACACGCTGCCCACCCAAACACAGTGAAGGAAATTATATTGGTACATTTTTTCCCATTAATAAAAAGTGGCTTGGTTGCACTTGGCCGAGATGGAAGAATTTAGTTCCACAAATTCCTCTGCCCGATAGAAATAAAAGAACTAAAAAAAGGTTCATGCATGAGTTTGGCAGAAGAGGTTTTTGTGTTGCTTTCATTAGCGTGCGCTCCATTTATGAGACGCCAAATCGTTTAAGATCTTTATAGGGGAAAATAGGCAAATTTGTCTATAAGAAAGAATTGGGAAAACGTCTTGAATGAGCCAAGGGCTCCAGCAATCCAACAAAATCGACAGCATTGATACAATGCAAGTCTTCCCCCTACAGACAGAAAGTCACAAACACAGTCATGGTGAATGTCTACGGAGACACAGTTGTCCCAAAGGTGCTTTTTCAAGAGGCAACTGGACTTTCGGTTTGTTTTTTTTAAGACGTTTCACTTCAACAAGAAGTGAAACAACACATCTTTTATCCAACAAGAAGTTTCTTCAGCTCTTTAGAGAAGAAGAGAAGAAGCTTCTTGGATGAGTAGCGAAATGTCTTCAAAGAAAAACCAGAAAAACCAGTTGCCTCTTGAAAAAGCACTTTTGGGACAATCATGGCAACCATCATCTCCAACTTCATCCTGTAGGACAGGATTCAGGTTGGCTACCTCATAGGAACGCAAGATGGTGGAAGCTGTTCTGACCTAGGCTTCACAAAATCACAAAACAGACTCCTTGTCCAGACAAAACCCCTTTTTACTAGGCTAATGTGATTTCCTATCATTCACATCCAGAAAAGTCCTGGCAATCAGACCTTATCTGAATTGCAAACACAGACTTTATCAGGCTTGGAGGGTTGCCAGGCTGATAGATTCCAAGTGCAACGCTGTACAAGGAAAATCTTGGCAAGGAGTCTCAGTGAGTCACGAACTCAGGCAAGCGAATATTCACACTAATTAAATGAACTAATTGTCTCCTGCAAACACCACTCCCCTTTCTCTCCTATTTATTTTCTATGGGAGGGGCCATTCACTATTCACTTGTGCTTTTACTCCTGAGTCGACTCCTGTTCCTTAATTGTTCCCTTCTCCTGGCAGCTTTGCGCATGCACACATCGGAAACAGGCTCCAGCTGTTCTTCCGCCCTACTGACCTCCAACTCTGAAGGCAGCTGATAACTGACAGGTGACCTTGGCCCCATCTCTGCCTCCAAAGCAGAGGCCTTGTCAGAGCTTTCCCCAGACTAGCCCATGTTCCTCCCCAACCTCCTCATTATCCAAGTCTGCCACCAGCTCCATAGGCCGCTGGCGGGCCATAACAGAAGCATCTTCAGCCTGATCTGCACCTTGATTTCCCGCCCAAACCAGTCCCCTCCAACTCTGTGAGTTGGCCATCCATAACAGGTGATGTCTCTAAAAGTCACAGAACGTGTGAATGATATACTTACTTCTCTGATATTCCCCTCTTCATCTATACATTCCTGAGCAGCCTCTGAAAAGAAAGCCACCCAAAGACATTTGTAAGACAATAATAAAACTTGAGATAATAATCACACTGAAGCAGATATGCAGGTAGTCCTTGACTTACAACCATAGCTGAGCCCGAAATTTAGGTTGCTAAGTGAAACATAAATGAATTATGCCCCATTTTACAACCTTTCTTGATGCAGTTCTTAAGCAAATCAGTGCAGTTGTTAAGTTAGTAACACGGTTGTTGAGTGAATCTGGTTTCCCCATTGACTTTGCTTGTCAGAAGGTCACAAAGAGGGATCAAATGACCTCAGGACACTGCAACCGTCATAAATATGAGCCAGTTGCCAAACGATTAAATTTTGATCACGTGACTATGGGGGTACTGCAATGGTCATGCGTGTGAAAAATGATCATAAGTCACTTTTTTCGATGCCCTTGTAACTTTGAACAGTCACTAAATGAACTGACTAGTTTTGACTAGTTTGGAAGTTCGGCAAATATCACCTCTGACTGGGCCCACCCATCCGCCCCGCCATTTCCTGTCCTATATTCTCTTGTTTTTTTAGCTCAGCTGATTCACGCAGCAGAGCGGATTGCCGCACCTCAGCTGAGGTAAAAAAACAGCTCACCTCACTAGCATTGACACAGAGGGTGTCAAGCCCGAAATTGACATACATGTAACCATTTTATTTAGGCCTAATATATATTCCTTTTCCTTCTTTCACTTTGCTGGTTACAGGGGGAGGGTTTCGGGCTTGCCACATCCCAAAATGGGAGGAGTGGAGATAGTGAGGTTTGTTTAGGCTAGATGATTTTTCCTTCCCATGGGACAGAAACTGACCCGGCTGAAACCTGGAGGTGGAGATTGATGACACCAGGCAATATTGATTTACTTCTATTGTGGAATGTGACTTTTGGGGGCTGTTTCTAATTTCCAATATTATATGGTATAATTCTGGGTTGTGTCAGATCCGGAATTACCATGGACTTTGCCAATTTGATGCTTTCCTTAAAAAAAGAAATGGTTTTGGAAGAAGGACTTTGCTCTTTTCTTTTTAAATGGATTTCATCACTTGGAAACCTGATAGAGGGTAGTTTTCGAGTGCTTCACGTGCACTCTCATGATAGAACCGGTAGGAAAAAAATTTGGAAACCCACCACAGAGTGTGAAGTGACACAGGGCTTACCTGTACAAAGCTTCTTCATAAATTCATCACCCAATGTGATCATTGTAGAAAGATCTTCAAAATGTTGCAACTTAATGATCGTGTCTTTAGCAGATGGCGCCACTAAAGCGTTCAATTGTTCCACATTATATTTGGTGCCAACTCCGATAGGAAGCAGTGAAACTCCTGGGAAAAGCAGGACAGATTGAAATCCTCCTTAATTCAATTTGAACTTCAATACAAGTGTTCAAACAAACAAACGAACACACAGTTTAGTTAAAATCAGTTTTGGCATAATAATGGTAATTATTTCCATTCTCTGTTTTCAGCACAAGGTTTTTTTTCCCCTGCTCACCAGAACAGAATCATGACAAACTATATTCTCAGAAGATTTTAAAAAAACCATTATTGTAAAGATCCTACTCTCATTTTACAATGAATTCATGTCACTAAAATAATCCTAAATTGCTGTGTAAATCAACGTGGATTGAACACTGTCAGTTATCTAAAAAGATTTGCACAATCAAGAACCTAGTTTTGCTGCAAACATTTTTTCCCCCGGTGAGGTTCTGTGTGGCAATAATAATTAGGTCAATCAAGAATTCAGCCTTAACTCAAAAGCTGACCTTACAGCTTTAAAATAGATTGTAGTTTTTGTAAGAAGCTTAATTAGCCCTAAAATGCTTAAAGTTGCTCCCACTTTAATTTAATCACGTTTAATCACAGTTCTACCCAAGAGCAGAGAATTAAGGGAGGAAAACCACATAATTTGAGATCCACATCCAATATCTGATTGGACAGTTTTATATCTTCAGCTGCACTCAGAATCTAAATTTATCCTATCACAGAAATAATATAATTTCACAATTTATTGTGTAATAAATTGAAAAGAAAAGAAAACTGGCTTATGGGCCAATAGAGACTTTTTCAATACGCCATTTTAGATCCATTTTTGTTCAGCCAAGAATTACCACATTTATTTATTTTTTAACAGAGCTTGTTTTAATGTCCACAAGTAGACAAAGATGATGGAATTCCCAAACTGGTCAACC
This sequence comes from Bungarus multicinctus, assembly GCA_023653725.1. Lineage (NCBI taxonomy): Eukaryota > Metazoa > Chordata > Lepidosauria > Squamata > Elapidae > Bungarus > Bungarus multicinctus. The sequence goes on along the minus strand of CM042848.1, from coordinate 23,018,107 downwards.
AGAGCATTGGATAGGATTATCATCAAGGAAAATCATCCGGCTTTCCTTTTTTTCAATCCACTTTAAAAACTTATGATTATCTTTCATGACACAGCATGAAGAAGTAATCCTACCTGAAGATTTACCCCAGGACTACCGGCCACATGTAAATTATGCACGGTGACCTCTTCTCTCTTGCATGGCAACTGCGGAGGTCTGGATTTTGCACAATATTCCACAGGAGAAAAGAACTTGCTTTTCCTTCCCTTCAACCATCTAACTCTCTGTTCTCCCCGAAGGAATTCACCATCGGTTACCTGCTGTAGGCTGTATGCAATGTCCAGAACGCAAAGTGGCAAAGCCAATAAGTATCTCTCAACAAGCCAGAGAAAGAGATGTTAACACAAAATGTGAAGTATCTCCTCCCTTTCTCTGCTGAAAAAGCTTTTTCTCCCGGGAGCAACTTGGGAAACATCCACAGGTACTGAAAAATGTACGCTCTACTGTTAACCAGGGGTGGGCTTCAAAAATTTTAGCAACGGGTTCTCTGACCGGTTGCTGGGTGGGTGTGGTCTAGTCAGCTTCCTGCACCATTGCAGGGGAGCGTTTTTGCCCTCCCCAGGCTCCGGAGGTTTTTCTCGAGCCTCAGAGAGGGCAAAAACAGCCTTCCCGGGCTCCAGAGCTCTCTGGAAGCTAGAAAAGGGCCCATTTCCGGCCTTCACAAACTTCTGAGAGGACCATTTTTCACCCTCTCTGAGCTTCCGTGCGTGCCTTGCGCTTACCTGCATCCAAAACGGGCTGCATGGGGACTCCTGGGAGGGGAGGGGTGGGTGGGGCCGCATGGGGGGAATGGAGAGGAGGGATTTGGGGGTTCTCCAAACTGCACTGAATCTTAGCTAGGGGCTCTCCTGAACCTCTGAGAACCCCCAGCAGCCCACCCCTGTCTTAGCCCCTCTAGACCCCTATAGGAGCCTCTGTGGCACAGTGGTTAGAATGCAATACTGCAAGCTACTTCTGCTGTCTTCAATTTGGCAGTTCAAATCCCATCAGGCTCAAGGTTGACTCAGCCTTCCATCCTTCCAAGGTGGGTAAAAAATGAGGACCCATATTGCTGGGAGCAATAGGCTGACTCTGTAAACCACTTAGAGAGGCCTGTAAAGTACTGTGAAGTGGTGTATAACTCTGCCCTTCCTTCCTTCCTTCCTTCCTTCCTTCCTTCCTTCCTTCCTTCCTTCCTTCCTTCCTTCCTTCCTTCCTTCCTTCCTATCTTATTCCTTTCTCATTCTCCTTCCTGGTGGTACAGTGAGTATTGCAGGCTGATTCTGCCCACTGCCAGAAGTTTGATCCTGACAGGCTGAAGGTTGACACAGCCTTCCATTCTTCCGGGTAAAATAAGAACCCAGATTGTTGGGGGGCAATAGGCTGACTCTGTAATCTGCTTAGAGAGGGCTGTAAAAGCACTGTGAAGCAATATATAAGTCTAAGTGCTTATATACCGCTTATATTGCTATTGCAGACAAACTCTGCCCACTGCCAGGAGTTCGATCCTGACTGGCTCAAGATTAGCTCAGGTTTCCGTCCTTCTGAGGTGGGTAAAATGAGGACCCAAAATTGTGGGGGGCAAGAGGCTGACTCTGTAAACCGCTCAGAGGGGGCTGTAAAGCACTGTGAAGCGGTATATAAGTCTAAGGGCTATTGCTATTGGTATACAGGCAATCCTGGACTTACAACCACTCCTTTAGTGACCATTTGAAGTAACAATGGCACTGAAAATGTGACTTACAACCATTTTTCACACTTATGATCATTGCAGCACCCGCACTGTCATGTGATCCAAATTCAGGCGCTTGGCAACTGTCTTGTATTTATGATGGTTGCAGCATCCCAGGATCCTGTGATCATTTTTCACGATCTTCTGACAAGCAAAGTCAATGGGGAAGCCAGATTTACTTAACAACCATGTGGCTAACTTAGCGACAGTGGCCCAAAAGGTCGTAAAATGGGGCAAAAGTCACTTAACCACTGTCTCGCTTAGCAACAGAAATTTTGATTTCAGTTATGGTCATAAGTCAAGGACTACCTGTATGGACTTCTGGGTCATCCAACCATGTATGAAGCAGGGCAAATATACTTCAGTAACAAAAGAACAGGAATGCCTTATGCCCCACAAGCTGGAGGTATGTTTCCAAAATATTACTGCACTGTAAAAGTAATGGTAAAGTAACAAATTTACTATTGGCTCTGGCGGAATGCGCAGCAGCTTCCACAGCGTCTTTTGAGGTGCCTGCCACAATAACCACAGCCGTTTTGGATGCATTGGGTCGTCCTCCGTTGGTTTCAGAAATGGCATGCTGAACCATGAAGTCTATTGCTTCCCCTGGAAATAATACAGGACAAGCATAGCTTATGAGCAGAGTACAAAACAAGAAAAAATCAAGAAAACAGGCTAGATTTTAGGCTACGCTAGGTTGGCTAGGCTAGGCTAGGCTAGGCTAAAACAGAACAGAACAGAATAATACTATGGTAGGATAGAGTAGGGTAGGGTAGGGTAGAGTAGAGTAGGAATAGGAATAGGAATGGGATGGGATGGGATGGGATGGGATGGGATAGGATAGGGATAGGAATAGGAATAGGAATAGGAATAGGAATAGGAATAGGAATTAGAATAGAATAGAACAGAACAGAATAGAACAGGTTCTTTATTGGCCAAGTGTGATTGTACACACAAGGAATTTCTCTCCGGTGCAGAAGTTCTCAGTGTGCACACATACAACAACAAAGTGGTAGGCCATATATCATAAATCATAGTTACAATCATTAAAAAGTAAAAATGAAATGGCAAAGTATCCCAAATAATCCTTTATAAAGCAAATCTTAACGGTAGCTTTATTGTCCATTCTGAAACCTATTTTCCTACTGTTGAAGAATCATTGAGTCCTTTGGGCCAATAGCAGGACAGGAAACATCAGCCAATACTGGTTTTTCTTTTTTTTTTTGCCCCATGTAAGGAAAACATCTTAATGAAGATACAGTGGTAAGTGAGAAGAAATAGACAAAAATATTTTTCACTCGCTCACCAGGATTGTGTGCTAGACCTATTTTGATTAAACAGTCCTAACACTAATTTTTCTTGTAGTTTGAAGGGAACATTTATTAGTTGTGAGTTCGGTCATCCGATCAATGCAACCAGGTTATGTTGCTGCCAGTTGGGATGATCTGTTAGCAACTCAGTGATATTTAGAAGATTGTTGAAAACTTATCTATTCAAATTCCTTGTAGGATGCGAATGTGCATTATATTATCTGGACATTTGTGATCTTTGCTTCCTTATTATTGTTCTTGCTGCTAAAGTCTTGTAGAGTTGAGAAGCCTCCAAATTATAAAATAAATAGGGGAGGGGGTTTAGCTTGTCATGCTTTGTAGCACAGGACAAGTGCAGAGAGTCCGATTTTGATTATATGTAGCAGAAAGAGCCATGCATAGAGGTGGTATTCAGCAGGTTCTGACCAGTTCTGGAGAACCAGTAGCGGAAATTTTGAGTAGTTCGGAGAACCAGCAAATACCACCTCTGACTGGCCCCACCCCCATCTCTTCTCTACCTCCCAAGTCCCTGCTGATTGGCTGGGTCTTCTTTGGTTGCCCTGCACAGGAGAACGGAGCTGAAAAGCAGGTTAGTGGGGTGGGGAGGGAATGGGGATTTTACAGTAACCTTCCCCTGCCATGCCCACCTTACCATCTCTTGACACAAGTTGCTAAGGGCATTGGGCCTTACAAGGAAGAGAAGGACTGGAGAACCTACACACCTGCCCTCTGCTGAAAGAGGATAGCAATAGCACTTAGACTTATATACCACTTCACAGTGCTTTGCAGCCCTCTCTAAGAGTCAGCCTATTGCCCCCAACAATCGGGGACCTCATTTTACCAACCTCAGAAGGATGGAAGGCTGAGTCAACCTTGAGCCGGTCAGGATTGAACCCTTGGCAGTCTGCAGAATTAGCCTGCAATACTGCACTCTAACGGCTGCAATACTACTCTCTAATGGCTCATGAATCCTGGCTGAACCTCACACAAAGAGGAAATCAGGAATGACCACCCCACTGGAGAAAGGTTATCGTTGTGGTCTGTATGTATCAGAGTGGGTGTGTGTGTGTATGTATGTGTGTGTGTGTGCAGAAGTCGTTTGTAGAGAAATCTGTGGGACTGCATGTACTTTCATTCAAGTTTTTCCCCATATGAAGTTACTAATGAGTACTATGAGCTAATGAGTAAGGGAACTGAAGGAAGACACAATTTAATTTACAAGACATTAATTGATTACATGTGGAGGAAATTCCATTAAAGCAGTAGTTAGCAGCTTGATTAATACCTATTCATTTATTTATTTTTTGGGAGTGCACACCCAGCAAAACTGAAGCTGTCTCAAGCACAACCAAGAGGCACACTGTGGTGCAAAGAAAGAAGGAATGACTTAATCATAACTGGATTTGGGTGTGACCCTTCTGCATTTTAAGGGGAGTTGCCCCTGAAGCCAGATAAATCATCAACTAAGCAGCTTTGGTTCTAAAAAAACAAAAAAATGAAGGAGAGGAAATTAAGAGCATAATAACTAACAGTAGGAAGGAAAAACTCCAATAAACTGAAGCAGAGAGAAACAGAAAGAAGAAATATGGAGTTCTTTGTGTATCTTGGTAAGAGGAAGGGTAAAATATTAAACTGCATGAAGATATTTCTTCTCTGTTAGAAGCGAGGTCAAGAGATTCCTCAAAGCGAGGTTCCTTCCTTAGTCGTTTGAATCACCTCATTAAAACGGGATATACAATTCTATCAATAAACACTTTTCCAATAATTTGGACCAAGGAAGAATCAGGGCTTAAAGGTCTTTATTCTTTCACCTTTATTGGAAACTTCTTCAGATGGAAACCTAAAGGACAATTTAATTAGAGTTCAAACAGATTTCTGAGCTGGAGATATTTGCTATAATTGTTGTGGTTCAAAATAGTCGCTTAATGTGACATTCATTACTATGATAACCCATTGTTAGCACTGTTAAAAAGGGTGCGTTATTTAGTTCTTTAACTTACCAATATAATATTAAGTTAAGGGTTTGCTTCATGCATTTTTTTTTTCATTTTATTCCCCTGCACCAAGATGATTATTGTGATCATCAGGTATGCCAATATTTAACACTGAGGCCGATTCCCACAAAATTCATTTCCCATCCCAACATTATGATCTTTCATGCTTCCTGCCTTATTTCCTCTTTCTTCCCTACCTAAGTTTCTTCTACAAAGATGTGTGTTGTTTTCCAAGGACATGAATTCGGTTCCTTCTCTCAAATGAATGATTGGCATCTCTACAGTCTTCCCTACCATTCCTTTCTCCAAACTTGGCAATTTGAAAACTTGTGGACTTCAACTCCCAGAATTGCAGCAGATATATATTTTTTCTTTGTGCCCTAAGAATCGAATATCTGCCACACTCTAGGATTGAACTCTCAGGCTTCCGAGTGGGAGGCGAACATCTTCACTAGGCCTCTAAGCCGCTCGCTTTATTCAAATCAGGGGTGGGCTTCAAAAAAAGGTAGCAACTGGTTCCCTGCCCAGTTGCTGGGTGGGCATAGCCATGGTAGACGTGGCCTGGTTGGCCTCCTGCACCACAGCCAGGGAGGGGGCTTTCCTTGAGTCTCCAGAAAGGCAAAAATGGCCTTCCTGGGCTTCAGAGGCTCTCTGGAGGCCAGAAACAGGCCCATTTCTGATCTTCCAGAACCTCCATGAGGCCCGTTTTCCACCATCCCTGAGCCTCCACACAGGCCCTGAACTTACGTGGGATCTAAAACGGGCCACGTGGGGACTCCTGGGAGGGGTGGGGTGGGCAGAGCCAGCTAGTCATTGCAACTACCAGTTCATCGAACCAGATGTAAAATTCACATCCGGTTCACCCAAACCGGTGAGAACCAGTAGCAGCCCAACCCTGAATTCTCAAATGACTTTCTTAGAACTGATCAAAGGAAAACTATCACTGCAGACCAGAGAAGACAATACCTAGTTTGCTTGGGCCTTTCTCTCTTTGATGAATAGAGTCCACCTTTTTCAGAAGGTTTGCTTCTTCCTGGAACGCGTTCCATGAAATTTCCAGAGAGTTCACTTTTCCATATTGAAGTACTGCAACTTGAGTTGAAAAATGACCTGGGGAGGAAGCCAAAAAATTCAGAGATCAAGAAATTTAAAAGATTGGATTAAAACTTCCTTATGGCTTATGAGACCTCAAAATCAAAACGGAAGATACCTGTGTATATTGACGGACATGAAAGGCATATTAATGTTGATTACCATTTTGGGTCAATTGACCCCAACAACCTCAGACTATATATTTAGATGAGTTTTATATATCATTAACCAATTTAGCCCTTGCACGCATGATAGACCCTTCCAACCGCCTCCCATCTGTAATTAACTCTGTTGTTTTTGCTTCTGTTATGGTGGTCAAAGGAGGCTTATCTCATGCTGTTGCTTCGTCTGACCCAGCCTGGAATGCTTATCTCTAGGAGGTGATGTTAACCTGCCAGCTATTGCAATTTGTTGCTTTGCTTGTAACCTTGTGGTTGTATATATATTTGCTTTCACTGCAGTATAATATTTTTTCAGAGTGTGCACAGTGTGACTATGTGTCAACCCAATCTATAAGCTGGGAAGTATGGAAATCGTTGAATTGACTGCGCCCGGGTACAAACAAGATCCAGAGACACTGTGAACAAATGGGATTATTCTGTTGCTTTGTGTTTTTTTTTTTTGCAATTGTGGTGACATGCAGACAACACATATGTATATCTGTCCTTTGTGCCCCAATCAATGTATACATAAGGACTTCATGGCAGCAAGAGAGAATGCAATTAACCTTAATGAATGCAGCATAATTATCTGCTTGTAAAACTACACATATATTCACATTCCCAAGCAACACACCTCTGGTCACACTACAAGTATTCCTTACAGATTTAACCCTAAATACTTTTAAACATACAAAAGGGCCTCTTGCTCCTTGTTGAAACATTCGGTAAACATTCCGTTTAATTTTTATGCATGCTTCTCCTGCATTGTACACCACTCAGCAACCAACTTTACAATATTTGCAAAAAGCTGACCGTAACCAAAGCTCACAATCACACACACAAAATCAACAAAGTTGCAGCCCACATTGTTTCCAAGTGATGTGGGGAAGAGCTAAAACATGATTTTCACACCTTCTACCTGCCACAAATCTGCCTTGCACTTCCCAATTGTGGCTTGGTGTTGCTTCTAATAACCAATCTCATACCATCCCTTAAAATTCTGACACGTGGAGTCTTTATTCATACATTCAACTAGTTACATAGCCATTCCCTAAGCAAATCATGGCTATATTTTAACATATTTCTCCTGTTATGCCATCAATACCAGCAGCCTCATGATTTTTCAACATTTGTAAGACATTTATGACTTCATCCTTTCTTTTATTTGATATTAAAATTAACATATGTTTCAATGCCACCCTTTAGCATTTCGTTAGCATTTACCACACACGGATCTAAAATACTCCTGCATTGCCTCATTTCAATTTCGTGCCAAAAACATTTCATCATTTTGATCCATACTTCCATCTGAAACAATGAAGGGCTTATTATTTAGTTCTTTTCCAAACATTCTTTTTTTTAAATTTCCACCAAAATCAATTTGCATTTTTTCTGCCTCTTGGAATTTAACTGTTCTCTGCGCTCTTTGTGCTCTTAGTCTTTGCCATTACAGTATTGATGACCAGGCTGAGCTTGAGGGAAGAGTCAAGCACATCATCAGTCTTGAGTCTCTTCGTGCCCACAAGAGATCTAAATCCATCCTTTCTTGAATTCTGTTGACTCTTATCTACCGCCAGGTTGCCTTGACTATTAGTAGTTCGGATTCTTTAGAGAGCTAGCATGGAATAAACTTGTACTCATTTGAACAATCCCGGTTCCTGATTTCTTGCACCTGACATTTATTATTCTTTGTTTAAAAATTCCCTTTTTATAACCATATGATCCTTAATTCTGGCTAGAGTCAGGTAACCGGATGGAACTGAGCGTTGACTGGCCAGATGCCCTTCCTGACACCTATGCGAAGTTCACAGCAGATATTTTTTCTTTGCACTCTAGGAGATAAATATCTGCCTCTACCTAGGATTGAACTTTCAACCTTCTGAATGGGAGGTGAACGTCTTTACCACTAGGCTACCATGTTGCTCATTTATTATTCTTTATCTACACAGCCAACAGTATGTTTTTTTCGTCACTTTTTTTCAGCCACACTTCCATCTGTGCATTTCCCACCCATCCACAGTCTCTTTCACTTCATCATTTCACCAAGCAAAGGAAAAGACAAACAATTAGAAAAGCAGCACAAAGCCATCAGCAGGATTGCAACTGATAACCCGTGGTTACATGGCACCAAAAGCCCAGTGAAAAAGAGAGCCTGATTACCAGGTGCATTTCTACTATTGACTTCTGTGTTTCTACCTAGTCTACTTCCTTAAGTATTTGGACCAACACAATGAGTAGAACTTGCAAAGGTCATGCTGCTCCCAGATGGCTGGGCTTCTAAGAAGGAGTCTATGTTCCACTTTTTGGGAGGATGCCTGGAGTCCAGAACATCTCTCACGCAACTGGAACTGTCTTGCCAAATGGGCACATCTGATCATCTAAGTGTGATCAAAAGCAGGATTTGGCTTTCTGAAGGCCCTGATCACCAAAAAAATCAGCTTGGTTTTGAGGTTCTAACAGATTAACAGAGTTGGAAGGGACCTTGTAGGTCATCTAGTCCAACACCCTTCCCCTGCCCTAGCAGCAGACCCTACACCATTTCTGACAGATGGCAGTCCAGTCTCTTCTTCCAGTGATGAAGCTTCCAGTGATGAAGCTCACACAACATCCAAAAGCAAGCTGTTCCATTGGTTGATTGTTCTCCCGGTTAGAAAATTTCTCCTTATTTCCAGGTTGAATCTCTCCTTGTTCAGTTTCCATCCATTATTCCTTGTCTGGCCTTCAGGTGCCTTGGAAAATAGCTTGACCCCCCTCCTCTCTGTCCCAGCCCCTCAAATATTAGAACACTGTTATCATGTCTCCACTGATCCTTCTCTTTACTGCCCAGTTCCTGCAACCGTTCATTGTATGTTTTGCCCTCCAGTCCCCTAATCATCCTGGTTGCTCTTCTCTGCACTCTTTCTAGAGATTCAACATCTTTTTTATAGTGTGGTGACCAAAACTGGATGCAGTACTCTAGGTGTGGTCTTACTAAGGCTTTATAGAGTGGTATTAGCACCTCATTTGATCTTGATTGTATCCATCTGTTAATGCAATTTAGGATTGTGTTGGCTTTTTTTAGCTGCCGTGGTACACCTGTTGGCTCTTTAAGGACTTCAACTTTAAGGATTTCAAAAACTTAAACCAATCTGGATTAATTTGGATTCTTGGTAGATCTAAGCATACTTGATTCGTATTAGTGATTGAACCAAACTTTAAAGTAGTGTCTGCCTTCCCCACTGTCTTTCGGTAAAGAATATAGATTTCTTTACACTTGCTAAGCCAGTGGTGGGCTGCAACTGGTTTAACAACTGGTTCGGTGAGCAAGCACGCATGCCTAAGGCACTTGCACACAGCACTGAAAATGGAGCATTTAGAAGCTCAGCTGCTTACCTTCCAAGTCAGCAACAGTAAGTAGAACAGTGATGGGGGGGAATCAGTTGTGCCATATGATTGAGGTGAGCTAGAAAGCAGGAAATAAAGGACAGGACAGAGCGAGTGCAGTTGGGCTGATTGTCAGAACTACCAGTTCACCTGAACCGGTCCGAACCGGCAGCATTCCACCACTGTGCTCAGTGTTCTGACCCAGGCTTCCTAAACCATAATCATGCACACACTTATTTTAAAAACAAGATTTATTTTATTACAACGCTGGGAATTGTTTTCATTCCCAACCGGAATTAGTCTCAAACAGTCTCCCAAGATAAGCACACACCTTTCTTTCCTGTGAAGTGATGCCAATAACAAAAGTATCAAATGAACTAGAAAGAAAACCCACCAAAGTACAAAGAGTTTCAAGAATGACTCTGAACTGATCAACCTACTTTGCTTCCTGCAAAGGCTTCATCATCTTGGCCTGATTTTTATCTGTTATGGGAGGGGCAATCACCTCCCAGCCTTACTCCTGAGTCACCCCTTTTGTTTCAGCTGCTCTCACCTTCTAGCAGCTTTGCACACATGTGCACTGGGAACAGACTTCCCTTGTTCCTTTGCCTTGCTGCTGCCAGACTCTGAAGGCTCCAGAGTCAGCAATCACTCCCAGATGGTCCTGGCCCCATCTCTGCATCGGATGCAAGACCCTTGTCCGAGTCCTCTCCAGACTCCCTGACTGGTCCCCGTTCTTCCCCACTATCCAATTCCCTTGCCATCTGCACCGGCTGCCAGCAAACCACAACACTTAGCTATCCTCTGACAGAACAAGTTCTTGACTTCCTATATTAGCTTGAGGACTGCATGATGTGTATGATGCAATGAATGTGAAATGACCTTGCCTTCGGTTGCTTTTACTGTATTTCCCCACTCTGGAGACACATATCAAGACACATTTTACTTTTTTTAAAAAAAGAAGAAGAAGAAGAAGAAGTTGCGCCTTTCTATTTGTTAATCAACAAAAAGCTTTCAGTTGTAGTGGCTTGAAGATTAACAAATTAATACCTGTAGGAATTTGCTCGCTTTCCAAAAGCTTTTAACGTTAGCAAATAAATTATTCCTCCAAGTGACTGAAGATGTGTCTGGGTTTTGTTACATCAAAACTAAGACAGCTATATGGCTGAGATTTGTGGCTAATCCAATTGACCCAAAGAGTCAATCCAAAAAGATATCTGTTCTCTGTTTTGGCACTTCATCCGAGTATCAAATAAGGAAGATGTAATTTTCAGTTCCAAGGAACTGTCATCCCCTGGCACAGAAATCATCTTTGTATGAGGAAGGCTACAATAACCAGAAGTGACTCTGAAGAGCAAGGCCCTTGCAATAGCAAAGCAATAGCACTTAGACTTATATACTATTTTATAGTGCTTTACAGTCCTCTCTAAGCAGTTTACAGAGTCAGCCTATTGCCCCGCAAAATCTGGGCCCTCATTTTACTGATCTCAGAAGGATGGAAGGTTGAATTAATCTTGAGCTGGTCAGGATCAAACTCCAAGCTGTGGGAAGAGTTAACCTGCAATACTGCATTCTAATCACTGTGCCAGAAGGGCCCTTACGATGAGGTAGATTCTTGCGCTAATGTTTACAATGCTTCACAAAGATAAATCAACATTCCTTTTAAGATGAGCTTATGGGTTTACTTCAAAGCCTTCTCCTTGAGGATAACAAATTCAGAACATCCTGAAGTCTAAAATGAAGTGATACTCACCCACATCAGCGTGTTCAATAAATGCTTTCACAAAACGTTTCATTTCCTCAAACTGAGCTTCTTCAACGTCTGAAGTTCCATCCAGAAGAAATATCACATCCATTGGCTTGGTGCAAGTTTCTGAAGAGAGTTTTAAATCTTTTCATTATCAAGACAACTGGCAAGCATAACTTCATAAAAACAACACAAATAGAAACTTGGGAAAATAATTTTTAAAATGTCATCAGAAAGAGGGCTAATGACTAGATGACTGCAAGGAATATAAATCCTTCCATTGCCCACTGTTCAGTCAGAACTGAAGTAGCTTCTTGGGCAAGAAGTGAAACCATTCAGCCGGTTCTGACTAGTTCTGGAGAACTGGTAATGGAAATCTTTTAGTAGTTCGGAGAACTGGGCAAATCCCACCTCTGACTGGCCCTGCCCCCATCTATGCTCTGCCTCCCCTTGAGTCCCAACTGATTGGTTGGGTCTTCTTTTGTTGCCCTGCACAGGAGATCAGAGCTGGAAAGCAGGTTAGTGGGGTGGGGAGAGAATGGGGATTTTTCAGTATCCTTCTCCTGCCACGCCCACCAAGCCACACCATACCCACCAAGCCATGCCCACAGAACCAGTAGTAAAAAATTTTTAATCCCACCACTGAATGAAATGTCTTCAAGGAAAAAACAAAGAAAAGTCCAGTTGTCTCTTGAAAAAGCACCTTCAGGACAACCATTTCACCTTCTATTCTCAAGTTTAAAAAATACAACAAGAACAACAATAACAAATAAACCAGACATTACCTTTCTTTGAGCAGCAAGTTTTGAATACCAGGTCAGGCCCTTCCTTGATGAGGTTGTTAAAGCCTTCTATGATAATAGGAGCTTGTGGCTGGCTTAATTCCTGGAGTTCCTGGATGTCCGCATTAGGCCTAATGCCAATAGGAATCACCTGGACGTCCTTGGGTGGGCGGGTGATGGTATCTGTGGCAGGATTTGCAGTGACCATGTAAACCAAGTGTGGCACTTGCTCCCTCCTTCTGTTGGTAGTGAATGACTGTTGGGAAACGAAGTTGAGCGCCTGCCCCGTGTTGGTTGCGTTTCCTGCCTGGAATTTCATCTCCCGCACCTTCTTAATCAGGATCTCCTTGGATTGACGTTCCTGGAAAGAATGCTCCACGGTGATGGTAAAGGAATACTGGAGGATGCTAATATAAACGGTTTCTTCTCCCACTTCCAACTCCTGGATCGTACGGACGAGAAACTCTTTGATGGCGTCGAAATTGCTCTTGCCGACTTTGTGGGAGCCTTCAACTAAAAAAACAACCTCAAGAACCTTTTCGATAGAAATAGACATTTCCGTTGAGGGTACCTTTGTCAAGCCATGAGGGAGGTATGTCCTTGCTTCCACACTGGGGATAGTCGGGCTTGGGCGTTGGGTGGAAAGGACCACACTGACTTCAGGCACGAGACCACAGAAGTAATCGATGATTTCATCCTTACGTTGTCTTAACTCAAGGACGCTGTTCATTAGGAAGGCTCTGTTTTCTGGCGACTGCTGTTCAATTAGTCCAATTTGCTCAGTGCTCACATGAGGCCCAAGGCCGATGGGTATCACAATAATTTTCTTTTTTCTCAGAAGCGGGAAGATCGTCTGGATTCTCTTGGGGTCCTTGCTTGCCATAAACAGCACAGCAATTCGGGCAACGTTTGCACGTGGCGCCTTGCCGAATACGTGGAACAAGACGTATTTCAGCACCTCGGTTGCAGAGGCGACATCCCCACCTGTATATTTTATATTTTGCACAATCTTCCTCATTTTACTTGGCTTTTTAACATCCTTCAGGCCAAGGTAAATGTGCGAACCAGTGCGGTATTCCAGAACTGCCAAGCGAATCCTTTTTTGGGTAATGTGGAGTTTTTCTATCATGCTAACTATGAAATTTTTCAACTCCTCAAAATCACTCTCGGAAAGCTTATTGGAACCATCCATTAAGATGGCCAGGTCCATCACTTTGCTACAGGAATATTCACGTGTGACTTCTTCTTCTTCCTCCTCTTCTTCTTCCACTTCTCCATCTGGGCTAGCAGTGGTCAAAAATTTGCCAGTCTCTTCTGGATCACACGGGCGGCATGTCAGGTTTCGTACTTCACAATGGCTAACCAAGTAGGAAAAACAAACAGGAGGGGGAATCAAACATGTCATTAGTCTTGAGTCCCTTTGAGCCCACAAAAGATCTGCCTCCAGCCCACCCTGAATTCTATTGCTTCTTATCTGCCGCCAATTTACTTTGACTGTCGGTAGTTCAGATTCTTGTAAAGAGCATTAGCATACAATAAACCTATATTCATTTGGACTGCTGGACTCCTGACTTCCTGTGCTTGACTTTAATTTTTTAAATGTTTCTTTGCATTTCAATGATTCTAACCCTTTTAGTGTTAGGAATCCCTGTGGATTTCACTCCACTAGTTGTTGCTGACTCTAGGGGGCGATGGTCATCTCCATTTCAAGGCCATTAAGCCAGTGCTGTCTGAAGACATTTTCGTCATCATGTGGCTACCATAATATCACAGAGTGCTGTTACCGCCACACTGAAGTTCTACCTATTTATCTACTCACATTTACATGTTTTCAAACTGCTAAGGTTGGCAAGAGCTAAGGCAAGGATGGAAGCTCACCCATCGCATGGCGCCTGGGTCTTGAACCAGGGGCTGCCAGCTTTCTAGCTGACAAGCCCAACGTCTTAACCACTAAGCTACTGCGCTTCCCCTTTAGAATAAAGACAATTCTGATAATCAATATTGTTTTTCAAGGCTTTGAAAAGTGTGCTTCCAAATTATGGGTCAGTGTTTGAAACAAGCAAACGGCTGGATGTTTTTCATTCCATGCAACAAAATTGATCAATCTGAGAGTAATAATTTGAATTCTTTATTGAGAAGTGGATAATAGAGATGGAGAAAAAAACATTGATATGTAATGCTTGACAGGGAAAAAGGAGGTTCAAATAAGCATCCCATAACCAGCCTCCCAAAATATGTTTTTAGAAAGATCCTGAGCATTGTCTTCTCCCTAGAGAAGAATTATTAAAATGATTTAATTTCTATTTATAAATAGAAGCCTTCTATTTATATTCTATTCATATTCTATTTATAAATTAATAACAGTGGCTTGACTTAGCTATTTTTTAAGAAATCCTGTTTCATGGAAAAATTGAGTATTCACTTTAAAAATAAACCCCATGCTTTAAAAATTGTAAAACTCTCTACCCTTAAAAAATGTTAATTGTTCTGGTCTGGGCCAGTACAACCACACAGTGGTTGAGAGTAGCTTTGGTTTTGTGAAGTGTGATTATGTGATTAACAATCCTCCAGGATCCCTTAAGACTAATCCGTTTAGAAAAGCTTGCCAAAATCCTAACCCATATATAGTTTTGCTAAAATTGAGAGCTATGGAAGACACATGCAATATAATATCCATTTCTTCCCTTCCCTAATTCAACCTGTTTCCTCTCTTAAATTCCACAAAATTCTTTATTTTACCAGGATTGGCAGAGCTGAGGATTCTCCGAGTTCAAAATGATCTTTTTGCCATGAGATATCCTGCGATCTTCTGCTTCACACACCGGACATTCTTCGAGTTTGATACAAGACTCAGAAAGCTCATCAAGAATTTTTCCTGTTTTACAAAATTATTGGAGAATGAGTTTAATTTCTTTATTATAATAATGCAACAATATACCCCAACATTTTAAACATTTAGCCTCTCTCTCGGAAACTTAATAAGAATTCCAAAGTTTGCAGGACTGTCAACAGACAGCAAAGGTCGATGTTCTTCCATTGATTATGTTATTTGGTTTAGGTGAATGACATGTCTGCAAGAAAACAACCAAGCTCAGAGAGCACCAAAAGACAGCAAGAAGAGGTTCTGCTTTCGAGCTGCAAAGCACATCTCCCAAATATCATGTTTTCCCCAGAATAAGACTGGGTCTTATTTTCTTTTAGGCCCCAAAATAAACAGCAGGGCTTATTTTCAGGGGGTGCCTTATTTTTTTTCCACGTACAGGAGGCCTCTGCTTGCTCTTGGCAGGACAGGAGGACGAGGAACACACCGGTACTGCAGCCACAAGGTGTGGTGGGAGGTGGAGCTACCCCATGCACCTCACACTGGCTTACTTCAGGCCAGGCCATCCATGCCCTGACACCTGCCTCGTGGCCACGGCACCAACATACTGCTCACCCTCCTGTTCTGCTGCGGTGGGAAGCAAGTATAACTAGTGGGATAGTGGCCACATAGGCTCCTGCTGCACATGGCTTCCATTGCTGCCACTGCAAGGCAGTTGTCAGGGTATGGACGGGCTAGATATGGTGGGTCTGAGGTAAGTCAATGCAGGGCAGGTGGGGCAGCTCCACCACCACTCTGCCTCATCTTGTGGCTGCACCACTGCAAGCAACCAGACAGAATGAGCAGGCGGCCAGCTGCACAGGCTCTTAAGTAGGGCTTAATTTGGGGGTAGGACTTATATTAGGCACACACGTAAAACATGCTAGGTCTTGTTTTTGGTATAGGTCTTATTTTCAGGGAAACAGGGTAATTAGCAATTCTAGTGATGCCATCCATGTTTCAATTCTTCTACTCTTCAGTTGGTTCTGTGACATTTTTTTTTTCAAGTTAGTTCCATAGCAACTTTACCGATTGATCATTCCTTCCCACTTCTGGGGAAGAAGGACATTGGGAAACGAGGAGTAAAGAAAGCAAAGTCTAGAACTGAGTTAAAGATCAACAGTTGAATCCAGCTGCCAAACAACACACACTCTTCCCCCTTCTATTTATTAACATCTGGATTGCAGGATCACTTCAGAAAGAGAAAAGGATATAGAATTGTTTTCCAATAAAGTACATACTAAAACAGGCTGAAATATAGAGGCCCATTGACTAAAATGTTGAATCTATTCCTGTCTGATCAAAAGTGTCAAAAGATGATACAAATGGCGACCAAATACATACCTTTATGAATTACCCCTTTCATTTAAAATGAAAAATTAATTGGTTCCATAAGATCCAATATTTGTAAACAATTCTGAATTTCTTTGGAATATAAATACTTCGCTCTGGGGTGCTACTATCTACACAATATGATTCTCCATTCAGAATAAGAAATAATAAGGATGGGCATCACAACTCTTATGAATTTAATTCTACTAACTCACTTCTTGGAATTTTGATCTTTCAAGATAAGGAGGCAGAAGCCTGTTGATATTTCCTTTGGAAATTAATAGCTGACATCTCTTACTCACACTGTCCACACACATATAGGTGCATATTATAATTTATAAAGATCTTTGGACACAGTTTAATTTCTTAAAATAAAGAATAGATGGATAAAGAGCCTTTTAAACTCATTTCTCTTGTTCCTGGATGTCTGTTTCTGAGTTAAATACAGAGAAAAGAATTGCATTTATTTTATTTTTTCAAAAGAAAGAGGAAAGCTTCTGCCAGAATACCAAAACTATCCATAATCTGAACACCTACTCTATTCTATTCTATTCTATTCTATTCTATTCTCCTCCCCTCCCCTCCATTCTTTCTCACTTTCAAGATCCCGAATCCTTTGCATGCATCATCAGAGTAAAATTTACAAGAGCCTCCTAAAGGAAGGTTAAGTAGGAGTATTATCTTTGGGTCTGCTCTACTAGCTGAAACCAATTCAGCTAACACGAGTGGAGAGATGAGATATAAACGAGGGACTTCATGGGGTAGAGTTCAACCTTGTAACCATGCAACCACATTCCCCAAATCTGAATCATGTGGTATCTCCAACCAGTCATGATTAAATGTCATTACCGATCCAAACATTGGGAAGTTGAAGGACAACAGGAAAACCCATAACTAGCTTCTCCCTACTTCAAAAGAGAGAAAATAATCATATTATGTCATGCCCCCCCCAACCCCTTTCGGAGCCTGAATCTGTGGAGGAAGACGAGCCGAAACTGGAGCAG
The DNA here is from genome assembly GCA_023653725.1 of Bungarus multicinctus. NCBI lineage: Eukaryota > Metazoa > Chordata > Lepidosauria > Squamata > Elapidae > Bungarus > Bungarus multicinctus. The sequence continues at coordinate 23,000,712 of CM042848.1, read as the reverse complement.
ATGGAGATCAAGGGGAGGAAAATGGGGAGGAGCAGACCCAGTCAAGTCAGGGCCTTTTAGGATTAGGACAGCTTGTAGGCAGGGAGGAAGGGGGGCAGGATGACCAAGAGAGGCTAAGCAGTGAACATGAGAGACAGAGCTCAGGCAATGAGCAAGGACCATCCCCTCCTGATCCTTGAGCACGGAGAGTGGAGAGAAGGCGGGACAGACTGACCCAGCTACTCGGGAGGAGAGCGCCCCGCCCCTCTTCAAAAGGCACACCTGGGGACTGAGACTTAAGGAGATGCTGTGGGGAGGGGGATTTGTTGGGAACAAACACTGAATTCCTGGAATGTTGAGTGCCAACGTTTGAACTTTCCTGGATTCCTTGCATTCTTTCTGCATTTTTTGCGTTGCAGCCATGGTGCTCACAGTGTTGGGCTGGACTATTTGCAGCCAAAGGCTGCTTAAGGTGTGTGTGTGTGAGAGAGAGAGAGAGATATCACTTTGCTCTGGGTCTTGCCGGAAACATGGAAGTGTTTGTGAAAATTTGGAGCAATCAAGCCAGCTGCCTGTTACCTCTGTGCTGTGCCCCAAGTCATCACATATTATTTAGGTAAGAGTGAAACTCTGAGTAAAGTCCTCCTGACCAGACATAGTGGATGGAGTGGAGATGCTTACCAGCAGGACAGTGTGGATGGCATCCTTCAACACACTTCACGGGACATGCTATTGGGTCCATGTGCTGGCACGTCCTGGGACAGGCAGGACCACAGCTGTTGTATCGCCATTCGCATTGATATTCTTCCTCCACTTTGTTCATGCTTTCACAACTTTGTGCTACAATAAACCAAATAAAAAATGATGGGATGCTTGTGTCATGTAATCATTTCAATTTTTTTTTTTAAAAAGTGAACATCTGTAGAGGTGCTCTCACAGCCTGCCTGTTTTCTTGCAGATGTTTCACTATCCAAACTACGTAACGATCATCAGTGCTAGCATCTGATAGCATCTGAACTAGTGCTGATGATGCAACCTAGTTGGGTAATAAAATGTCTGCTTAACCCTATATTATTTCAGACAAATGGTTGTCCAATCCCTTCTTTAAAGTTTCCAGTGTTGGAGCATTCACAACTTCTGGAAGCAAGTTGTTCCACCAATCAATTGTTCTAACTGTCAGGAATTTTCTCCTTAGTTTTGGATTGGATCTCTCCTTGATTGGTTTCCATCCATGGTTTCTTATCTTGGCTTCCAGGGCTTTGGAAAATAGGTTGAACTCTATTCTTTGTGGCAGCCCCTTAAATATTGGAAGATTGCTATCATGTCACCCCCAGTCCATACCCAATTCCTGCAACTGTTCTTACATCTTTTAGACTCCAATCCCATAATCATCTTTGAGCTCTTTTCTGTGTGCTCTCTCTCTCTCTCTCTCCCTCTCCCTCCTACGCCGAAACCAAACAATCACTAAGAGCTCTGGTGACCCGTTTATCCGTCATGGCTACAGTGCGCAGTCGCTGACTGCATTACATCACTATCGACCTATCGAATAGACGAACGTTCCCCTCCAGCACCCCTTCTCTACCCTCTACATCCTGCATCCCTCTACTCCGGCTCGCATCGTCGACTATATCCTCATCTCCTCTCCTCTCATACCTCCTCCCTCTCCCTCTCTCCCCTTCTCTCCCTCTCTCTCCTTCTCTCCCTCTCCTTCTCTCCCTCTCCTTCTCTCCCTCTCTGTCTTTCTCTCTCTCTCCCTCTCCTCTTCCTCTTTGTCTCTCTGCCTCTCTCCCTCCTCTCCCCACATTCTCTCCCCAGGACTTACGGCATAGAGTAGGAGACCTCCATTGGATCACTGCTCCTTTCTGGGCACAAGCATGGGCGTAAGCAGCAATGGCATCACAATAACACGCACAGTCCCCAACGGACTCACAAACACAGGTGTCGTATGTGCAGATTTCCACATAAGGCTCAGGATCCACCTGTGACAGAAGTAGTACAAGTCAAACTTCTGCAACCATTCATCCAAAGTAGGAATCAAACTGTCTTTCCATTTTTGTGCATACAATAGTCTTGCTGCGGTCAACATATATAATAACAAAGTTCCAAACTTTTTTCTGCAGTTCTTTTTCCATTAGGCCCCAAAGGAAAAGTTCTGGTTTCATTTTTATCTCCATTTTCAAAATTTTCTATATTAACATATGAACCACACTCCACATATTTTTTTGCTTTAATGTATATCCACTTGTCAGGATTTGTCAAGTCTGAAAGCTCGGAAGACTGAACTTCGGATCCTGATGACTGAACCAGTCATTTATTATCCTGGGATACATATATTTGCCAGACTAATTCTTGAATTCAGCTCGTCCGCCTGGAACCCGCACTGTATATCAGATATTAACATGATTGAGCGGGTTCAGAGATATTTCTTGAGAAAAGTTCTCCACTCCTCCACTCACAATAGAATTCCCTACGCCTCCAGGCTCGAAATTCTGGGCCTGGACAATCTGGAACTGCACAGCCTGTGGTCCGATCTAAGCATAGTTCACAAAATTGCCTGCTATAACATCTTGCCTGTCAATGACTTCTTCAGCTTCAACCACAATAACACACAGGCAAACAACCGATACAAACTCAAGGTAAACCGCTCCACACTTGATTGCAGAAAATACAACTTCAGCCACAGAGTGGTCAATGCCTGGAACACCCTACCCAACTCCATTGTCACAGCCTCAACCCCTCACAGACTGTCTACCGTGGACCTCACCCCATTCCTAAGAGGTCCTTAAAGGGGGCGTGCATAAGCGCACCAGCGTGCCTACTGTCCCTGTCCTATTGTCCCCATTTCTCTGTATTTACTTCATTTGTTCATGTTTATGTTCATACAGTACCTATACTTGTTATCTTGTACATGTTTGACAAACAAATAAAATAAAAATAAAATAAATATTCACTTTCATTCATACTAAGCATTGAGGCTAGTGATTAATACAAGTGACAAATGGTTATCCAGCCACAGCAGCCAGAATGAGAATTATTATCTGGATGAGTTATTAACCTAATCCTACATAGCTTTTTCTCTGGTAAAATCATACTACTAACTAGAGCATACAAAACATTTGCTAGACCAACACTTGAATATAGCTCATCAGTCTGGAACCCGCATTACGTATCTGATATTAATACAGTTGAGAAAGTCCAGAAATATTTCACAAGAAGAGTTCTCCACTCCTCTACTCATTGCAGAATACCTTATGCCACCAGACTCAAAATTTTAGACCTAGAAATCCTAGAACTACGCCGCCTTAGGTCCGATTTAAGTATAGTATATAAAATTATACATTGCAATGTTCTACCTGTCAATGAATACTTCAGCTTCAACCATAACAATACAAGAGCACACAACAGATACAAACTCAAGGTAAACCGCACCAGACTTGACTGCAGGAAATACGACTTCAGCAACAGAGTGGTCAATGTCTGGAATACTCTACCTGACTCGATGGTTTCTTCCCCAAACCCCAAAAATATAAACCTTAGACTGTCTACTATTGACCTCACCCCTTTCCTAAAAGGTCTGTAGGGGGCGTGCATAAGTGCACCAATGTGCTTACCATCCCTGTCCTATTGTTTCTTTCATTGTTTCTTTTATTTTTCTTATATGTATCCATTTCATGTATTCATAACTATGTTTATACTTATACCTGTAATTCTTATAATCACTTGACAAAATAAATAAATAAATAAATAAATAAATGAAATGGCTTACCAGTTTTTTGCATTCGTTGAAGAGATCGCTGTTCAAGACGCTACACGATGTCTCCACCATCACCCGTTTTAATACGTTACCATTGCACAGTGAAGATTCCAGGTCCTGCCCTTGGGAAAGCTGCAAAATGAGAAGAAATACATTATAGCACCAAGAAATGCAGCAGCCATCGATTACCTGTCAATTTAGCATCTTCATAGCAATGAGAGCTAAGGGTGGTGCGGTGGCCTAGAGGTGGAGCTCTCGCCTCATAATCTGGAGGCTGTGAGTTCGATCCTAGGTACAGGCAGATATTTCTCTTTCTGCGCATGATATATAATATATCTGCTGAATATAACTCTGCATTGGTGACAGGAAGGGCATCCGCCAGTAAACACTCAGCTCCATTCCATTGCCCAGATTCCACCTTATAAGGGATTATTGGGTCATTAAAAGGAAATGATGATAGCAATGAGAGCTAATCTTCCTTTCTCAGAAATCATAGACATACATCTAAATGTGTGGGAACTCATCAAAAGATCTGGCTTTCATTTCTTAGGAAAAAAATAAAATCTGATTCTCACACAACCTAAAGCCAAGAGTTTTTCTTTTCTTGCACTTTGAAGACACTGTAGCTTGCATTCTGCCTTGGATAAATAATCTAATTTAAGTTGCAAAGTTTTTGATTTTCTCTGAATTTTCTGTAGCACCCTAATTCTATATACCTGAAAACCGTGATAGTGAGTAGAGTTTCCATTTCACTTACCTCGAGATATTAGGATGATTATATTATTTTGTATTATGGATAGTATAGAGATGACTTACTAACCCTTCAACGAACAAAATCGCCGAGGCTGAAAGGCTCTTCATTGAAAAACAAAGATGCTTATTTGTATTCTGGCCTTCCAAATGGTCTAGGCAGAGATCTCCAAACTTGACCACTTAAAAGACTTGTGGACTTCAACTCCCAGAATTCCTCAGCCATCTCTTAAAGGTGCTGAGTCTTGGAGACTCCCTGGTAGGGTAGCCTTTCTCAACCTTGGCAATTTAAAGACGTGTGGACCTCAGGAATTCTGGGAAGTGAAGTCCACACGTCTTAACATTTCCAAAGATGGAGAAAGAGTGATTTAACCTCCATTCCAAACCACACAGAAATTCGGTAGTTTTCCAGATTACTTCTAACCATCCAGGAGAAGGAGCTCTCTGTTATGGCCCCATCAGAGGCTGAGTCTGTGGAGGAGGACGAGCCGGAGCTGCGGCCAAAATAGTTTGAGGGGGCGGCCTCGTTGGCTTCAGAGGAACGTGGGGAGGAGCAGGACGAGGCAGCCTCAGGTCCCTCGGGTTTCGGATGGTTTGCCAGCAGGGAAGAACGGGGGCAGGACGACCAAGAGAGGGCAGGCAATGGAGATGAGGAGCGACAGAGCTCAGGCGATGAGCCAGGACCGCCCCCTCCTGATCCAGAGAATGGAGAGTGGAGAGGAGGTGAGAACAGGCTGACCCAACAACTCGGGAGGAGAGCGTCCCACCCCTCTTTACAAGGCACACCCGGGGACTGAGACACAAGGAGACACTGTGAGGAGGGGCGCGTGTTGGGAACAAATGCCAAAATTCATGGAGTTTTCTGTGCCGTTGCCGATGTCTGGAGTTTGCTGGCATTCTTGCCTAATTCCTTTGCTTCGTGGAACTCATTGCCTTGTTCCCATGCCTCGCTGGATTTCTTGCCTGGAAGCCATTGTGATAACAGCATTTTGCTGGATTACTCGCAGCCAGAGGCTGCTGGAGGTTTGTGTATGTGTGTGTGTGTGTGTGTGAGACTTGCCATAAACGTGGGAGCATTTGGGGGAAAAGTTGGAGCAATAAAAGAGAGTTTTGAACTATCAGCGGGCTGTGTGGCCTCCGTGCCTTGCCCCAGGTCATCATGCTCTCCTTCTTTATCATCTCCTCCTTAGCCACGTTAGAGTTGGAAGATCTAGGACAATGATGGCTAACCTTTTCAGCACCGTGCCCAAAGTGCACATGTGTGAATGCATCACCCAAATGCAATGCGCACGCACCCCCCCGCATGCACCCCGCCCCCTGTGCATGTGCACACATCCCCACGCATGCATCCACCCCTCTGCATGTGCTGTCTGGTTGTCCGTTCCCCCCCCCCACATATGTGCCCCATCTCCATGCATGGGAGGCCCAAAGACCAGAAGGCGGATGGGAGGTGCACATGTATGTCCAGTGGAGCTGAGCTAGGACGATGGCTCACGTGTCCAGAGAGAGGGCTCCATGTGCCACCTCTGGCATGCATGCCATAGGTTTGCCATCACGGATCTAGGATAACCTTCTGGTTTTCCTACCCTGAGGTTAAAATATTCCGAAACACAGACAGATATCGCCACCCTCAAAGGTGCGACACCTTTCTTTTTTACCTTTTTGACATCAGCACACTGGGGGTGAACTTTCCAAGAATTCCCAAAGTCACTCGGATCAACTTCAATCTGCTTCCGGCTGCTTCTCATATCGTTGTTTGGGATGTCATCGAAATTCCCACACAGACCACAGACTTTATCCTTTCAAGGAACAAGCCAAAGAAATGTCACCTTCATTCTCCTTCAACAGGAAGACTATGAATTAAAACTATTCATTAATGGGTGGCAGTGTTCCTATATCGGAGGGGCTGCCACAGAGAATAGTTGATCCACTATTTTCTAAAGCAGGGGTCGGCAACCCATGGCTCTGGAGCCACATGGGGCTCTTTCATCCCTCTGCTGCGGTTCCCTGTCACCGGTTGGTTCCACAATTGATAGGGCTTTCGGTTAAGACAGGTAGAGGAAAAAGGGTGCCGTTCTAGGAGGAGGCTCTATAGTGGGAGAACTGGACCTCTGGTTGGCTTCAGAATTGATAAGGCTTTCAGTTAGGACAGGTAGAGGAAAAAGGGTGCCGTTCTATGAGGAGACTCTATGGTGGGGGAACTGGACTTCCGGTCAGCTCCATAATTGATATGGCTTTCAGTTAGGACAGATAGAGGAAAAAGGGTGCCATTCTAGGAGACTCTATGGTGGGGAACCAGACTTCCAGTAGACTCCACAATGGATAGGGCTTTCAGTTAGGACAGGTAGAGGAAAAAGGTGCCATTCTATGAGGAGACTTTATGGTGGGGAACCCGGACTTCCAGTCAGCTCCACAATTGATAGGGCTTTCAGTTAGGACAAGTAGAGGAAAAAGGGTGCTGTTCTAGGAGGAGACTCTATGGTGGGGGAACCGGACTTCTGGTCAGCTCCAGAATTGAATGGGGGGCTTCCAATTAGGACCTTTGTGGCTCTTTGAGTGTTTAAGGTTGCCGATGCCTGCTCTAAACACCTGAGGGTAGGAGAAGAAGCAATGGATGGAAACTAATCAAGGAGAGAAGCAACCTAGAACTAAGGAGAAATTTCTTGACAGTGAGGACAATTAACCAGTGGAACAACTTGCCTCCAGAAATTGTGGGGTCGGAGGTTTTTAAGAAGAGACTGGACAGACAGTACAGTATAGCAATAGCAACACCACTTAGACTTATATACCGCTTCACAGTGCTTTACAGCCCTCTCTAAGAGGTTTACAGAGTCAGCCTATTGCCCCGACAATCTGGATCCTCATTTTACCAACTTTGGAAGGACGGAAGGCTGAGTCAACCTTGAGCCGGTCAGGATCGAACTCCTGGCTGTCAGCAGAATTAGCCTGCAATACTGCATTCTAGTCACCGTGCTACCACAATTCTATAGGGCCTCCTGCTTGACCAGGGAGGGGTTGGACTAGAAGACCTCCAAGGTCCCTTCTGAATCTGTTATTTGGTTAAATAGTTGCTCATTGAGAACGTAATTGTGATATGCTTTTTAACATTTTTGCCATAAGCTAAATAATTAAATAATTATGTCTGAATTCTTGATTCTTCTACCAGTAGTAGCAAAATGATTGTGACATGATGGCAGTGTTCCATCAGGGGCTGCCCCAAAGAAGAGCGAAGGAGTCAAGCTATTCTCCAAAGCACCTGAAGGCAGGGCAAGAAGCAACGGAGGGAAACTAATCAAGGAGAGAAGCAACCTAGAATTAAGGAGAAATTTCCTGACAATGAGAACAATCAACCAGTGAAGAAATTGCCTTCAGAAGTTGTGGATGCTCCAACACTGGAAGTTTGTTAAAAGATGTTGGATAACCATTTGTCTGAAGTGGTGTAGGGTTTCCTGCCTAGGCAGGGGGTTGGACTAGAAGACCTCCAAGGTCCCTTCCAACTCTGTTGTTCTGTTCTGTTCCAACGTGTATAACTAAGTAAACAAGTGATTACTAATCTGGACTCTAAGTTATGGCATCTGAACTTCCTTTCTTTTTCTGAAACGGTTTCTCTCCTTCTCCAAGTAGCTTCTTCATCCTGAGGATCCCCCTAACCAACTTGCTCAGGTTGAAGACGTTACTTGGAGAAGCAAAGAACAATTTCCAAGGCAAAAATAAAACAAGCCCAACTGTCATAACAACTTCCACTTCCAGACACCTCTGTCTACTTGTGTTGTGGTTAGCTAGCAGCAGGTGAGGACGGTTGAGGAGAGTGAGGACTCAGATGAGGGGCCAGGAACATTAGGTAGTGAATTGCTGCCTTCAGAGATTGTGAGGGCTGGCAGCAGTGATGAGGAGGTTCCGGAGCAGCCTGTGCTAAGTGCATGTGCATTCAGGATTGTTCGTAGGAAAGAGCAGCTGCAACAGCACGGACGACTTGGGAGTAGGGCTGCAAGGTAATGTCCCCTCCTTTAAGAAGATAAAAGCCAGCTGTGAAACGAACATACTTTGCAGAAGGTGAAGACGTTTTGAAACTCCAGCTTTGTGGACATTCCAGTATCCTGAATTTGTATTTGAAGATTCTTATATTGCAAATTATTTCTTGTCTGTTATCTTTTGGCAAATCTTGCACAGTTTGGCAAGACTTGTGTTTACCACAGCTAATTATTTTGTAAAAGCATTACAAGGTTTCTGTTCCTTTTGGATTGTATTTGATTTGTTGGAAAAAGGCGTGGGTCAGAACAACTTGACTGAGAATCTTCATCAACCTACAAGCTACTACTAAGTAACAAATCAGAAGCGACTTACTTTATAGTTTTCTTTCAAGGTGACAGTAACTCCCATGTTTTGATCCCAAGTCAGGGAGATTCTCCCTCGTCCCAATATCAGAATATAGTAGCGGCCAGATTTCAAAATGTCCATGTTGCCTTCTTCTCTCGGAGGTGTGAGGACATTAATCTTCATGAGAGAAAAAAAATAAAGAACTTTCAATAACAGTAATCCATGTCAGCTTCTAAATAAGGATATTAACTCGTAAAATATTCCTATGCCTGTTTTACTAGTTGCCATAAAAAAACGGGGGGTGCAGGGTGGGAGGAAGGAAATCTGGAAGAGCAGTGAAGCAGTTTGAAAGCGAAAGTTGTCAGAGTATATTCATGAATTGGAATAGAGCTTGGTATAATAATAATAATAATAATAATAATAATAATAATAATAATAATAATAATAATAATAATAATAATAATAAAACCTTTTATACTGCCCCCTCTCCCAAATAGGGTCTTGGGGTGGTGAACAGCCTTAATAAAACAGTACAATCCATAAAAAATTAAAATAGATTAAAAAATTATTAAATTAATGGGTGAATTAAGAATACAGGAAACCAATAAAAACCCAACAAAAATTTAAAAATTAAAACCCTTCTAATGACACTAGGCCAGACCGGCCTGCTGGAAAAGGTGGGTCTTCAGCGCACGCCGGAAGGTTCGCAGGTCAGTGATGGCTCGTATCTCCGTAGGTAGCTCATTCCAGAGGGAGGGTGCCCCCACAGAGAAGGCCCGCACCCTCGGAGCCGCCAGCCGGCATCGCCCAGCCGGCGGCACCCCGAGGAGGTCCACTCTGTGGGAGCGCACTGGCCGGTGGGAGGCCGATGGTGGCAGCAGGCGGTCCCATAAGTATATAGCAACTAAGTCAGCCAATGAGGACTGTTTTGGAAACTGAAACTAGAAGTAGCCTAGGTTGGAAACTGAAACTAAAAGTAGCTTAGGCGTGGCAACTATGTTGAGCTCTGCAACTTTGCAGCTATGTAGAGCTCTGAGTCTGTCTATTGAAGATGAAACTAACTTGCTTGCTTGCTGAAGACTGGAGCTCTGCTCTGAACTTGCAACATGTTTGTGTCTGAGTTTGCTCCATGCTGGAGAAATCTACAACTGGTTTGTAAAATCTACTATGTTTATAAAGATGTTAAACGAAGCATCAGCCATCAGTGTTTATTTTTCTGGTGCTGAATTATCACTGCAAAACTCTCAATAAAAGTGCATTCCAACTCTTACCTTTAAAAGATTGTAACTAAACTACCAGAGCTTTTGCCCACGAATATATTTAATTGGAGAACGTGAATGATGGCACCCACAGGCTGTGAATGTGCTTAATTGGAGAATCTGATTTATGACACACCCAGGAGGGAGGGGAGGAAACAGGGTCATAGGGGACTGTAAATGATGTATGTCAGAGTTGGCTTCATATAGGGCAGTGCCAGTATGTCACCTTTAATGAATCCTTTGAAGTTTTCTGAAGTTTGGCTTGAGAATCGTGATTATAATTAGAGCGATTGCTGGAATCCTGACAAGGGTTTGCTTTCTACTTTAATGAAAAACAGAATATTCCACAGGGCAAGAAATATCGGCTAATGTTAATTCCATTGTGGAGAAAAAGGTAGAGGTATTCCTTGACTCACAACCACTTGCTTAGTGAGTGTTTGAAGTTACAATGGCATGAGAAGCATGATGGGATTGTTTTTCCCACTTTTGATGTTGCAGTCTGCAGAATCCCCAGTTTCACGTGATCAAAATTCGGATGGTGTCATGCCCTTGTTGGAGTCTGATTCTGAGAGGGAGATTGAGGAGCTGACAGGGAGTGGGAGAGTGGCTCCGGTGGCTGTGGAAGAAACGGGGGAAGGGCACAGGTCGGCTGGGCATTCAGAAGAAGACCCAGGCCCATCTCTTCTTCATCCTAGGGCACACAGGGAGGAACAGAGAAGGGAGCAACGTGGCTTACGGGAGAGAAAAAGGCTCTGATCCCTTTCATTAGTTGCAGCTGGGAAAAGAGGATATAAGAAGGGTATTTGCACACAGCAGCTTGCTGGAAGCAAAGTGTGCATTATCTTTGTCAAGGCTTATCTGGGTTTTGGTGTCCTCCCAACTGTGTGTGCTTCATTATCTTTTGGAAGTCTGCAATTTATTATCCTAGCCTGTCACATTAATTACTTTAGCGTGGTTTGTGTTGGTTTTTTATTTCTAATTATCTTTACTTTGAGTTCGGACTGCATTTCTTCCCTTTGCAGACTATTTTTGGAAGAGTTTGATCTCCAGCCAATGATAACTGGACATTGGGGGCCAAGTTGGAGGTATTAAAGGACTTTACCTATTTTTGTGACTTTGTTGCTTTTGTGCCACGTCCCGGGTCATCACACTTGGCAACCGATTCATCTTTATGATGGTTGGAGTGTCTTGGGGTCACCTGTTCTCCTGACGAGGAATGTCAATGGGGAAACCGGATTCACTCAACAACCGTGTCACTAACTGAATGACTGCAGCGATTTGCTTAACAACGGTGGCAAGAAAAAGTCGTAAAATGGGGGCAAAACTCACTTAACTACCATCTCACTTAGCAACATAAATTTTGGGCTCAGGTGTGGTCGTAAGTTGAGGACCACCTATATTCCCACTGTTTGTCATATGAATAGTATTCCTTTGCTATTATTATTGGTACATTATTTCTCATCCAAGCTATTATTTTAACTACTCCTGAAGTAGACTTCTTCTTTTGCACTTCAGCTTTGAAAGTGCTCAGCAGAGTCCCATGAAAATGCTGCAAAATTTCCTTTAATAAGTCCTTGCTTAGAAATGGAGCTTTTAGGCTCAATCAGGGTTGTATGTTGAGGACTATCTGTTTACAGGTGCCATTTTGAACCAAGTGTTTCAAATGCCACGGCTCTCATCCCTCAGCAGGTTTGAGCATAAAATTCGTGAATACCCAACAGTGGGAAATACTTTGCTCCAAGGATTTGATCCGTTTCAACGGAAGTTCCCTCTTGGAGCCCTCTCAAAAGAAGCCTTCAAAATCCCCTCTTCAACACAAGAATCAGGGGTGGACTTCAAAAATTTTAGCAGCCGGTTCTTTGCCTGGTTGCTGGGTGCCCGTGGCCATGGTGGACATGGCCTAGTCGGCCTACTGCATCACGGTGTGTATGTGTGGGCATTTTTGCCCTCTCAGGGCTCTGGAGGCTTTCCTTGAGCCTCTGGGAGGGTGAAAACGGCCTCCCCAGGCTCTGGAGGCTCTCTGGAGGCTGGAAACAGGCCCGTTTCCAGCCTTCTGGAGCCTCCGGGAGGCCCATTTTTCGTCCTCCCCAGCTTCCACGCAGGCCCTGTACTTACCTGGGATCCAAAATGGGCTGTGTAGAGACTCCTGGGAGGTGAGGGGCAGGGTGGGCAGGGCCACCCAGGGGTGGGATTTGCTAGTTCACCAAACTGGCCATAAAATGGCCATAAAATTAGCTACGGGTTTGTACGAACTGGGGAGAACTGGTAGCAGCCCATCCCTGTACATGATCCTGTGGAAACAATGAGGGAGTGGGTGAACTTACTTCTTCACTCTGCAGCTCGATCTCTCCACCATCAAACAAAACCGTGATCCTTCGAGTGCACGTCTCCCCAGTAAAGCCGCACCCTTCCTTGGCCACCAGTATCCGAAAAGACCCAGTCCTGCCGTCTTCACAGGAGTCCTTGAAAAGAAAGAAGGAGCAATAGCAAACTTTGGAAAGAGGCCTTACAGGACTCCATCTTCGAAACGTTCCTCTCTCCGGAGGTTGAAATGAAAGTCTAAGGCACGGATCCCAAACTGTGTTCTGCAGAACCAGAAGGTTTCCACCCCAGAATCGTAGAGATTCCACGAAAAGAAAATCTCAACAATCAACTTTAGAATGGATTTTAAAATGAAAACCGCGCAAGGCCAGCCATCTTGCACCAAAATAAAGGTGTTTGTGGTTATATTTCAAATGTTTTCTTGTGATTTCCAAATTTACTATGTTATCCAAAATGCTCAGGCAATAGGAGTAGATGAAAGAAGTTGTGGGTTGAAAATACCTAATAAAAATCAGGGCAGGCTGGCCGCCTGGCTGTCTACATACATACATATATACATACATACATACATACATACATACATACATACATACATACATACATACATACATACATACATACATACATAGGATTTTGTGTGTGTGGGGGGAAATGTCTTCAGAAGGGTTCCATGAAAAAGTTTGGGAACTGCTAGTCTAAAAGGATAACAGAGTTGGAAGGGACCTTGGAGGTCTTCTAGTCCAACCCCCAGCTCAAGCAGGAGACCCTGTACCAATTCAGACAAATGGCTGTCCAATCTCTTCTTAAAAGCCTCCAGGGATGGAGCAGCCACAGAAATTTCCTGATGGTGAGAACAATTAACCAATGGAACGGCTTGCTTCCAGAAGTTGTGGATGCTCCAGCACTGGAGGTTTTTAGGAAGAGTTTGGACAACCATTTGTCCAAGATGGTCTGAGGACTTTTACCTTGAGCAGGGGGTTAGATAGAAGATCTCCAAGGTCCCTTCCAGCCCAATTCTATGATTTGTCCCTGTTGGGTGTTATATTATTTGTACTTGGATGGTTTTAACCTTTGTAAGCCCTTCAGAGTTTTGGAGAATGGGGAGCCTCAAAACCAAAATCTAATCCTTGGGGTTTCTTGGGGAAACCCTTGGGAGTCAAACCTTGATTTTCATGAATCTGCTTTCCTCCCTCTTCTCAGTGGTTGACAATGAAGAGCACAAAGATCTGAGCTTCACTGAAGATCCCCAGCAATATAACATGATGTGAAACCTGCAGTGATGTCAATTACCTCTGACAACACTGCTAAAGCACTTCAAGAAAAGCAATATTTTCATTCTTCTCGGTATAATTTTACCCTTGGTATGATCCCAAGCCACCTCTGCATTTCCCCTTAGAGCAGGGGTGTCAAACTTGATTTCATTGAGGGCCACATCAGGATTGTGTCTGACCTTGGGGGGCATGGCCAGCTCAACGTCACTCGTGTTGGGAGCACCTGTGGTGGCCAAGTTCTAAGGCAGGATTTCCCTCAAACCCTCCCTCACTCTCATTATAATCTCCTTCCTTCCTTCCTTCCTTCCTTCCTTCCTTCCTTCCTTCCTTCCTTCCTTCCTTCCTTCCTTCCTTCCTTCCTTCCTTCCTTCCTTCCTTTCCTTCCTTCCTTCCTTCCTTGCCTGCCTACCTGCCTTCTTTTTTCTTCCTTCATTCTCCTTTCTTCTTCCTTCCCCTCTTTCCTTAGTTTTTCATTCCTTGCTTGCTTCCCCTCTTCCCTTCTTTTTCTTTGTCTTTCCTCTTTCCCTTTCTCCTTTCCTGCCCCTCCTTGCGTGCTCAAATGCAAAAGGGAAAACATTTCTTCTTTTTTTTGCTTTTAGTTTGTTTTGCTAGCCCTCTGACAGCGAAAACAGAGCCCAGGCCCTGTTTTTGGCCGCAATGGCCTCCTGCAGCCCTCTTCCGGTGAAAATGCCCCCCCAAAACTCTGTTTTTGCTGGTAGAGGCACCACAGGCTGGTCCTTTGCTGTTTCCAGATCTAAGCACCCCAAGGGCCAGATTCCGCCCATGAGGCTTGAGTTTGACACCCCTGCCTTAGAGCATCACATCCCAAGTCTTACCTGAACGAGCACATACTGACAATTCCCAGGAAACATGTACTTCAGTCCATCGAAGGTCAAATAATGAGCAGCCCCAATTACTGAACATTTTCCATCACAGACTTTTTCCGTACATTCCCATTTTCGACCACGGCAGGTGCTGCAGAAGACCAGAAGCTGTTACTGTTTTGTAGCTCACCAAAACTCTGTTTTTATTTTTGTCATGCCCTTGTTGGTGTCTTATTCCGAGGGAGATATGGAGCAGCTGACAGGGAGTGGGAGTGTGGCCCCAATGGCTGTGGAAGAAATGGGGGAAGGGCACAGGCCAGCTGGGCATTCAGAGGAAGACCCAGGCCCACCCCTCTTCATCCTAGGGCATGCAGGGAGGAACGAAAGAGGGAGCAACGTGGCTTACGGGAGGGAAAAGGGCCCTGATCCCTTTCATTAGTTGCAGCTGGGAGAACAGGATATAAGAAGGGAATTTGCACACAGCACCTTGCTGGAAGCAAATCGTGCATTATCTTTGTGGAGGCTTATCTGGGTTTTGGTGTCCTCCCAACTGTGAGTGCTTCTTATCTTTTGGAAGTCTGCAATTTATTATCCTGGCCTGTCGTGTTAATTACTTCAGCTTGGTTTGTGTTGGTTTTTTAATTTCTAATTTATCTTTACTTGGGGTTCAAACTGCATTTCTTCCCTTTTGTAAACTATTTTTGGAAGAGTTTGATCTCCTGCTACCAGCCGAGGATAACTGGATATTGGGGGCCAATTGGAGGTATTAAAGGGACTTTACCCATTTTTGTGACTTCGTTGCTTTTGTGCCACATCCCAGGCCATCACAATTTTGATGTTTGAATGAAAGTTATGTCTCTGCTTTGGAGAAAACACAATGACCTGAACCTTCATAACTTCTGGTCTGGATGGCAATATTTAATCCTAACTCAATGGATCCCATTTTTTTCAGTTTCAGAGATCAAATTTGCCCCCCAAGGATCACCTCTAGTTTTGCTGTGACTTGGCCATTCCAAAAAGCATCAGAGAAATGAACCTCTGGAAACAGCCAGTGTCGCTCAAACACAACAGGTTTTAAGGGCTAAACAACATTATAAGAATATAATAGAGTAAAGGGAATACCATGTGGAATATGATGTAAAATATATGTGTGTATGTTTATCCAATAGTAGTTAAGGGACTGTTATGGTTATATTGTTATAAATTTTTATAATGGGTTAAAGGGAGTAAATGGGGAAAATGTATAAGTAAAGGGGTGGCAAGCTCGAATTGGTAATAAAAGGGGAAAAACCTTTGAATGGAATAATTGCATGTGGAAAAATTGACAGATGTAAGAAAATGTGTATAGTTATTATAGAAATTGAATATAGAAATTGAATAAGAATATGGATAATATTGTTTAACATAACAGGAGAATATTTAAAGAATGGAATAAGCTACAATGTGAAATGAGATTGTATAAAATAAGAATAATGAATATAGAAATTGAATAAGAATATGGAAAATATTGTTAAATAATGTGTGAGATTATTTAAAGAAAAAGGTAGTAAGTAATAATATGATTTTAATTTGAATATAAAAGTTGGTTTATAAAAGATAAAAAATTATTTTTAAAAAAAGAGGTTCCTTGCTCACCTCATTCACTTTTCTGACAGCATTTCCCCCAAATCTCTAGCAGGGTTTTATTTTAATTTAGAGCTGTTGTGACGCAGTGGTTACAATGCGGTATTGCAGGCTAACTTTGCCAACTGCCAGGAGTTCGATCCTGACTGGCTCAAGGTTGACTCAGCCTTCCGTCCTTCCGAGGTCAGTAAAATGAGGACCCAAAATTGTTGAGGGAAATAGGCTGACTCTGTAAATTGCTTAGAGAGAACTGGAAAGGACTGTGAAGCGGTATATAAGTCTAAGGGCTAGCGCTATTGCCGTTCTGAGGAAAGACAGTCTAGAGGAAGTTGACCCTCTTTGGATTTCTCCAGATTCAGAACCTCTATATCCAACCACAAAAGATTTGTGGAACTTGTCTACGATATCTCATAAAGCTTTGGAGGCAAAAAGTCCTCTACTTCCTTCCTCATGGCTCTGTGGAGATGATTTAGCACATATAGCTTTTATGTACACTGACAGCTTATGAACTGAAGACAAATTCCTTGTATGTCCAATCACACTTGGCCAATAAAGAATTCTATTCTATTCTATTCTATTCTATTCCTATTCCTATCCCTATCCCTATTTTTATTTCTATTCCCTGCATTTTGTAGGCAGGGAGTTAAGGAGAGTCAGACAAAACAGCTACCCACTGTCCAGGGCTCCCCCTGGTGGCACAGTGGTAAAAGTGCAGTATTGCAGGCAAACTCTGCCCACAGCCTGGAGTTCGATCCTGACGGGACTCAAGGTTGATTCAGCCTTCCATCCTTCCGAGGTCAGTAAAATGAGGACCCAGATTGTTGGGAGCAAGATGCAAATATTCTCTATTGTAAACCACCCAGAGAATGCTGAAAAGAGGTATCAGAAATTACTTAAGTCTAAAGCTATTGCTATTGCTACTACTACAGCATTGCAAGAGTCACTCTGCTTTAAAAAAAAAAAAACACAGGATTCAGAACAAGTCCAGAGAGTGTACTTCTCTTTACTCAAACTGAAGGAGAACTAATGGAAAACAAGGCAGGTTGATTCTCTGCTCAGCAAATGTAACTTTCATTCCCTTTTTCTAAGGATGATGGAGGATAACACAACGTTTGTCAATGCTTGTTGTAAATAGTCTATGTTGCCTGTCCATTTCTTTACATTTATTGCCTACAGGTCCTGAAAAAAGATGAACATTTATTGGAAGTGCCTCAAAATGATGGGTTTTTTTTTTAAAAGGGAGATCAATGTCAAAGAGATTAGTTACTTACCACGTGTTGCAATCTTTTGTCACTGTTTGTCCTGGAGCATATTCCTGTCCGTTGTGGAAACAGGGGCAATTCTCAGGGACCATACATTTGTTTCCATGTCGCACCTAGAACAGAAATAGATGGATATTTAACTTTTATAGCCAATAAAGGTAATATAGCCTTATAAGATAAAGGTAAAAGTTCCCCTCGTACACACATGCTAGTCGTTTCCGGCTCTAGGGGGCGGTGTTCATCTCCGTTACAAAGCCAAAGAGCCAGCGCTGTCCGAAGACGTCTCTGTGGTCATGTGGCCGGCATGACTAAATGCCGAAGGCTCACGGAACGCTGTTACCTTCCCACCAAAGGGGTCCCTATTTTTCAACTTGCATTTTTTACATGCTTTCGAACTGCTAAGTTAGCAGAAGCTGGGACAAGTAATGGTAGCTCTCTCCATTACGCGGCGCTAGGGATTCAAATTGCTGGCCATTTTCTGATCGACAAGCTCAGCATCTTAGCCACTGAGCCACTGGGTCCCTTTTATATTTATATGGCCGCACAAAATTAGATGGCCGCACAAAAACTCATGGGAACAAGCATCATCTAAAAGCAAACTGAGAACACAAGTGATTCTTGTTCTAAGCATTTTTTAACCTGACTACTTTCAGTTTTGAAGACAAACAACTTGGAAGAGTTGTTAGAGAGGGCTCTAAAGCACTATGAAGTGATATATAAATCTAAGTGCTATTGCAGAAGTAAACTCCCACTCTTCTGGAGACACAATCAAACAAACCACTTGATGGCCTCCACATCACCCTGTGATCCACCGCCAGGACCACTGACAAAACTATATTTTCAGGGCCTCCTGAAAGAGCATTAAGATGGGACCCACTCTTATCTACAATGAAATGTTGTTCCATAGGGAGGGAGCCACCATAGACAAGGCCCTTCTTCTTGGTCCCAATAGATCAGTGATGGCGAACCTGTTTGTTGTAGTGTGCCGAAAGCATGCCGGCAACCACAATGCAATGTGCCCTGCACCCCCTGCGCATGCACATGCAACACCCCTGTCCCACCCCCTTACCTTCACTGTGCATGCATGCACCTCCCAGCTGATTTTCGGCCCGTTTGAGGCTGTTTTCGTCCTCCCAGAGGTTCAAGGGAAGCCTCTGCAGCCTCGGAAGGCCGAAAAACGGGCTTTCCGGAAATACCGGAAGTGCCTGTTTTCAGCCTTCAGAGGGCCTCTGAAGCCTGGGGGAAGCTGTTTTCACCTCCCAGAGGCTCGAGAGAAACCTCTGGAGCCTCAGGAGGCTGAAAACAGGCCCATTTCAGTACTTCCGGTATTTCCGGAAAGCCCATTTTTCAACCTTCCGAGGCTGCAGAGGTTTCCCACAAGCCTCCGGGAGGGCGAAAACTGCCTCAAACGGCCGAAAATCAGCTGGGAGGTGCGCGCATGTGCAATGAAGGTAAGTTTGGCTGCGGCTCACGTGTCCATACAAATGGCTTTGCATGCCACCTGTGGCAGCATACCATAAATTCGCAATCTTGGCACTAGATGGATCTTCTTAGGTGAGGGGACTGTAACTTTCCCTGCATTCCAAAGGTGCTTTTTTTCAAGAGGCAAATGGACTTTCTGGTTTTTCTTTGAAGATGTTTCGTTTCTCATCCAAGAAGCTTCTTCGGTTCTGAAGAAGCTTCTGGGATGAGAAGCGAAACATCTTCAAAAGAAAAGACAAGGAAGTCCAGTTTCCTCCTGAAAAAAAGGAACTTTGGGACAACCATGACCTGGATGACTGAAAATCTCCCTACCCTGCTGGGTTGGGTAGATGTCTCACAAAGCTAAGCAACTCAGCGTGGTGACTTATATTCTTTTAAAAAAGTTATTATTGTGTCATTCTACTATGAAGAGTTGAGGACAACCGCTTCCCTCCACAGCTATTCACCAAAGCTCCCTTTATGACATTGCTATGTGGCATGTGCACTAAAGCCACCATTGGCTTAATTTACTGAATTAAGTGTGTGCAGTTTACTGAGTTCACATTTGTAAAAATGGAATTAAATTAATCCAATAAAGCATGTTTTAATAATGAATTACATTTAAACTATTTGTCTGCTGAACGAATTGGAATTGGCCAGCTCGATGGAACACAATAAATCATAAATATTAATAGACAACCGTCAATAGTTAGAGCTGAAATTAAAGAGGCCAGATTATGGATGGGCACCAAAAGTGGAAAATAATCTGTTATTTCATACAAATGTCTTTGAAAAATTATGTTAAAACTGGAATAAAGAAAATATAAAACAATGATCTTTTTAAATTAACTGAGTCATGATCTTAGTAGTTCTCCATAAAAATAAATGAAGAATGTATTGTTTATCTTAACTAAAGTTAATTTTTTCCAGAAGTGATAGGCCATTGTCTTCTTCCTAGGTTGAGAGAAAAGGACTGGCCCAAGGTCACTCAGCTAGCTTCATGCTGTAGAAAGTTAGCACCCACCCCTCTCCTAGAAGAATGAAATATTTTGAGAAATATTAAGAAGGCAGAATATTATATTTCCCTGGTGAGAAATGGAGAAACATGCTCTTGGAAAGCAGCCCCCACCTTCCTTAATAGCCTACAGCAGATGTCAGCACTTAGGAGATAAAGAGATAGATAGCTCTATTCTTAAACAAATACCCTCACCACAGGGACGGAATACAAATAAAGTTGCCATCGGTTCGGTGGGCGTGGCTTGGTGGATGCGCTTTGCGCGCATGCATACACTTTGCGTGCACACGCGCACCAAACACGCACTTTGCGTAGGCACAGAGGCATTTGCGCAGGCGCAGAGTTGTTCTACCTCTCCTCCTGCAAGCCTGCATGATGCCAGTTGCTGCAGCAGCTGCCGCGCGGCGCTATTCTGTGCCACGCAAAGCAGATGCGCTTCAAATTCTGGCCATAAAAGTGAGTATAGGAGACCGGGCGGGCCAAACACAGAGCAGCGGAGAGAACCGGTTCTCTCTCTGCTGTTAATCGCCGCTACCGGCTCTCCAGAACCGGGCAGAACCGGTCGCATTTCACCACTGCCTCACCAGCAAAGGTAGGATTAGCCCTCAGCCATAATAAGAATTGTCCAAAGCCTCTTCATTGCATCATCTCAGTTGCACCACCCCCAGCAGCCCAAACTTCAACCAAACTTGGGAGTCAGACAACCTATAGAGCCAGCTATGATCCCTACATAACCCCTATAACAGCCATAGAATACAAGCTCTTGCACAGGAACAGAAAGTTCAAGTGCAAAGCCCAAGAGAAGGTATAAAAGCACTCACTCTCAACTCCATGTGGTCAGCTGCCCAGAACCATGTGCTTGATGGTTTTACTTCATCATTAAACCATCGTTCCAATCAGCCTCCATGTTTCCAGTGTCTTTCTCCTGGATTGGAACTGAACCAGATGGATATTTTTTCCAACAATGCCTAAGGTTAGACTAGAACTCCCAGTCTCCCAGTTTCAAGACTAGGGCCTTCTTCCAACCTTTTCCAAGTCTTAAAATCATACCATTCCACAATGATTTTGCTAGGTATTTGCTAGCATAGAGCTGATCTTGGAAGCTAAGTTATGTTAGTCTCCATTTGTACCTGGTTGGAAGACTATCAAAACTGCTAGGGTCATAGCCTAGTCAAAATATGTTGAAAAAAGCCACCACATCTGTATGATGTCATGCTCAAGACTGTTCACTCAAAATCCCCTTGACCTTAATTTCATAATTAGATTTCTTTTAAAGAAGTGGTTCCATTTTTTTTTCAGTAACTGTTTTGTTAATTAGAAAAACATTGAATCTACCGATGATTTGTTTTTAATAACACTGAACACTGTAAGAGCATCTGGTCATGGTTGGAGGATTATTTGACAGATCAATTGACCAATTATTTTTTGACCAAGTCCAATTCAAAACTCTGGATCAACAACTCTATATAAATGAGAACTGGTTAAAAAAATATGAACTGTGACCTACAGCCTGAAGCAACTAATAAGATTTTAATTCCCTTCTAACACTCTGGATATTCTGAGTCTTCCCTAAAAAAAATTCCCTTGGTTTTTGACATACAAGGGTACCAAAAGCCACAATAATTCCTAGTTGCTTCTAACTTTTAAAGCAGAGAAGTCCTTAGCAAACTCTGGAAGTTTAACAGAGTGAAAAAAAGGTGAACAATATTGCCCTCTAGTGGCAGTAAAATTCTATTCCTACTTTCAGATCCCATCAGATAATTTTGCAACCCCCAAATCATGAAGGCATTCAGTCATGTACCTGCAGTTGCCATCTTGACTTCTTTAACCCTATAGAGGTACATTCAGACAAACCAAAGGATCTTTGAGAGGACTGGGATTACTCCTCAGCTGTATTCACATAATAAAGGTAAAGATTTCCCCTATCCAGTCGTATTGGACTCTAGGGGGTGTTGCTAATCTCCGTTTCTTAGCCAGCATTGTCCAAAGACATTTTCCGTGATCATGTGGCCAGCATAACCATACACCACGGCACAGGGAACATTGTTATCTTCCCACAAAGTGGTACCTATTAATCTACTCGCATTCGCATGCTTTCAAACTGCTAGACAGGCAGGAGCTAAGGCAAGAATGGGAGATCACTCCATTGTGAAAACTCGGGTCTCAAAGCTTGGCTGTCAGTTTTCTGGGTGAAGCACACTATCTTTAACCACTGAGCCATTGCACCCCTTAAGTTCAACTACCAGTTTGGTGAACCAGATGTAAATTTAACATCCGGTTTGCCCGAACTGGCTGAAATCCCCACACCCTGCCCTCAGATCCATGCTGGATAGGAGAGACATATAAAGGCTAGAAGAATAAGCAGATGGCCTTGCTGGTTCCTGAACATGTTTTCTTGAAGAATCTCAACTTTCTTACCCATCCAGTCGGGCAAAGGCAACCCGAGATGCATCCATGACTGATGCAGCCTAGATCGTAATTCTGACAGGTCTTCATACATTCCACACCTTTCACTCTTGGGTCATTTGCTGGACAGACAAACATGGTCATCGGATGTTTGCAGGAGACACTCCGCTTTGCTTTAAGGAAAGAAAGAAGAGCACGGTCAGTCCAAGAGAAATCCTTGCAAAGATATAGAAGCGTCCAACAATATTATAGTAAGACGACAAATACATAACTGTGCTGCTGATACCCTGTTTCTCTGAAAATACGACCTATCCTGAAACTAAGTCTTAGCTTGCTTTCTACACGTGCACCCAATATAAGCCCTATCCCCAAAATAAGCCCTAATTAAGATCCCGCCCACTCCAAAGTGCACAGGTAAAAACTAAGCTAGGGTAGGGATTTGGGGTGGAACTGCCCTACTACTTACCTTTAGACAGTTGTAGCCGGGCCTTGTACAGCCTGACACCTGCCTTGCTGGCTGGCAAGGCTTTCCTGAAAGCTTCTGTAGTTGATAACAAAGCTCTGGATCGATCCAGAGCTGTTATCGGCCGCAGAGGCTTTCAGAAAAGTCTTGCTGGCTGCAGAAGAAGTTCCTGAAGGCCTCTGACAGCGAAAAGGAGGCCAGGGGCGACACACGCAAGTGAGGTTAGTCAGTAAATAACATCCCCCCAAATTAAGACCTGATGCCTTTTTTGTTGGTAAAATGTATATATAATTTAGAGTCTTATTTTCAGGGAAACATGGTAGTAAAACTGCTAAACAACATGTGTTGAAAAGATGTTAAACGGTGAAAGGTAAAGAGAAAATCAGGTGCAGACATGGAAATGTAATATAGAATTGGAAAAGTCCCAGACAAAACACAGTACAATTTAATAGGATTTTTTTTTCTTTTAACAACCCTGTAATCCCTTGCATTGGAGTGGGGACAGGCAACTGAATGGAGCTGAGCATTTACTGGCCAGATTCCCTTCCTGATGCCTATGTGGGGTACACAGCAGATATTTTCTCTTTGCGCCCAGAGAGAGTGAAATATCTGCAGCTACCTAGGATCAAATGCACGGCCTCCTGGTTGTGAGGCGAGAGCTCCACATCTAGGCTACTACACCACTCAGCACAATTTAATAGGATATCCAAATTAATTAGTATATTAAGAAAGATGAAAAACTCTATTTTATTACAGCAGGTAAAGGTGATAGGAATAAAGACATCAACAAGAAAAATATTCAGTTTATCCATCCATTCATTTATTAGATTTTTCTTTGTCCTGGGTGGCTTATAATAGTTAAAATACAGAACTTAAGGAATGTGATTACTTGGACAAAACAATAGTAACATTGTAAGATAGAGAGACATGTGTGTGTGTGGATGGATGGATGGATAGATAGATAGATAGATAGATAGATAGATAGATAGATAGATAGATAGATAGATAGATAGATAGATAGATAGATAGATATAGATTCCCCTCGCACATATATGCTAGTCGTTTCCGGCTCTAGGGGGCAGTGTTCATCTCTGTTACAAAGCCGAAGAGACAGCACTGTCTGAAGATGTCCGTGGTCATGTGTCCGGCATGACTAAACTCTGAAGGCGCACAGAACGCTGTTCCCTTCCCACCAAAGGGGTCCCTATTTTTCTACTTACTTTTTTTACCTGCTTTCAAACACCTAGGTTGGTAGAAGGTGGGAAAAGTAACGGGAGCTCACTCCGTTACGCGGCACTAGGGATTAGAACCACCGATCGTTCTGATTGACAAGCACAGTGTCTTAGCCACTGAGCCACCAGGTCCCTATACGCGCACACACACACACACACAGCCTGGTGACATCATCTATGGGACCAGGAGCTGTAGTGTGAACAAGACCCTTTGGCTATTAAATTTGCAAATTTGATTAAAATTGGTGCCCAAGATCCCCCATAATTTGGAAGGGCTCACAGACTAACCTTCTAACTGTGCTTCTAGGGTTTTAGACTTGGCCACTTAAGTTGAGTAAAGAAACAGACATGAAACACTGTTATCGTAATATTGCTTGATATATTAACACCCACAGGAAAAAAAGTTTCATTGGAATTTGAATTTGAATTGAGACAGTTAAAAAATATGAAGAACAAATAAAAATCCAAGTTTGATAGATTGATGTTAGAGAGGTACATGAGAGGTACATAAGAAGTACATGAGACTTAGCTGGATAATCTTAAAAATTACCCATCTATTGTAATAGATCAATACGTTTTAGAATATAAAATTCCTCACTGCCAATAACTCATTAAATATCATAATAAATAAAATCCAGCTGTTTTCATGCCCAACATCTTGTGTTTGCTTAACGGAATAGGCCAATGGTTCTGATATCAAATTAAATAGAACAGGGGTCAATGTTCCTAAGATATTTTGACTAACCAGAGGGCTATGCTATTTATAATAACCCTCAAAAAAGGTTCATAACAGATTGTTATCCAATTAAAATAAAAGCAGGGAAACGATTTTGCCAAAAACTTGCTTCCAAACATTCCGCTGTAGCATATCAAAGGCTTTTTCCACATCTAGCCAAAGCACCATTGCCAATTTCAGTTTTATTTATAGGATATTAACGATGCATCTAATATTTCCTGAGACTTGTCAGCCTTTTCACAAGACAAGGCTGTTGAAACAGATAATTAAATATCACCTGTAGTCTGTACCACAAGATTGCTGTCAACATTTTGGCTCAACTTCTAAGAAGGTTGGGAAATAGCTGACACTCAGCAGAATCTTCACTGATCTTCAAACTCATAGTTATATAAGCTTCATACAAAGAAGATAAGGTGAAGGAGTCCCAGTGGATTTTACTTTGCTAGTCATTGCCAACTCTGGGGAGCAATGGTCATCTCCATTTCAAAGCCATTGAGCCAGCACTGAACAAAGACATATCCACCGTCATGCAGCCAGTATGATGTTACAGAGCGCTGTTAACTTCACACCAAAGTGGCACCTATTTATCTACTTTCATTTGCATGCTTTTGAACTGTCAAGCTAGCAGGAGCTGGAGTGAGGATGGGAACTCAACGCCTGATGTGACGCTTGGGTCTCAAACATGGGCTGCCAGCTTTCCAGACTACAATACCAGCATCTTACCTGCTGAGCCACTGTGCCATCCATTAAAAGAAGACAGTTTCATGATAAGGCTCTAAGGAAAGCTAAGAATCCACAAAAATTTTATGCTCCTAATAAATCTATTATTGCTAGGGCCCTTTTCCTGTTTTCACAAATTGAGCACTGGCTATTATTTCCTGTAGAGATAAGGGTGCAGCTAGACAAACAGTATGGTCATATATAAACTTCAGGGGAGCTGCAATAGATATATATATATATATATATATATATATATATATATATATATATAGAGAGAGAGAGAGAGAGAGAGAGAGAGAGAGAGAGAGAGAGAGAGAGAGAGAGAGAGAGAGAGAGAGAGAGAGAGAGAGAGAGAGAGAAATGAATGTATACTGTATATGAGAATTTCCTCCTTAGTAACTTTTGATGCACTACTATAAAGATAATAGAATAGAATAGAATAGAATAGAATAGAATAGAATAGAATAGAAGTGGAAGAGACCTTGGAGGTCTTCCAGACAAGCCCCCTGCTCAAGCAGGAGAACCTATACAATCTCAGATGTGTGGAAGAATATAAGTTTCTGATTGTTTAAATTTTTATTTTAAACTTCAAGGCAACGGTCTCCTTTCCAAAGTTCATCTAAGGATTTTTTTTTTGTTTAAGCCACTACGAATAAAAGGAAGAAACCATTATTCCTAAACATGAAAGAAAAGTAAAATCAACTCAGCAGAAGCAATCGTTGAAAAACAAAAAGATAAAAAATCACAAATAGCAAAAGCAGGAGGAGGAGGAGGAGGAGGAGGAGGAAGAGGAGGAGGAGGAGGAGGAGGAGGAGGAGAAGAAGAAGAAGAAGAAGAAGAAGAAGAAGAAGAAGAAGAAGAAGAAGAAGAAGAAGAAGAAGAAGAAGAAGAAGAAGAAGAAGAAGAAGAAGAAGAATTAACAAGAGAACATTAAAAATAGGAAAAGGCTAAAAGGAAGCCAAAGCAAAAATTCCAATCAAAAACATTTCAAAAAATAGACAAATAGTCATGTTTTTTTTCTTAATTTCAAGGATTAGTGGTAATAGACAGGATTTTTTTAAAAAAAAAATTGATTCAACTTAAATTTTCATATAGACTGAAGTTTAATTTTATTGAAATCCTGGATCCAGTGTTTGAAATGAGAATTAATTCACAGTGAAGATTCTCCAAAACCCATTCCTCCTTCCATGCAAAATAAGAAGCCAATAACAGAAGGGCAGAGAAAAAAACAAAAAAATAGATGGCACATGTCAAAAAGCAGACTTACCTCTGGCAGAGCGATGAGTTTGGAAGAGAACATCTGGAATGAAACTTCCTGGAAGTCTTTGTGAGCTGCAGTGCATGATGCCATTTTCACAATAGCTGGAAAGAGAAAAAAGCAGAAGGCTTTTAAAATAATGGCCATGTCTTCCTTAACCACCACGGGCTTTCCTGGTTGACCTCTGGGGTCAGTGACCTTCAGCCCTCAAGCATGCAAGCTGCCAGTTCTAGAGGCCAAAACATATTTTGCAGAAATGCTGGGAAAATGCTGGCATTGGACAGCAGAACATGCTCTGAGTAGTAAGACAGCAGTCTAATGGAGGAACCACCAAGAACACTCCCCACCAACCTGGACAGGGTAAGCCACTAGCATATACACTTCTAGAAACTGATGGCATTACTTAGTTTGGTAATGAAACGTCTGCAAGAAAACAACCACACTCAGAGAGCAGCAAACCACACTTCAAGCCTGAGAGACAAATATTCTCTTCTAGTGAACACAGAGCATAGAACAATAGAGTTGGAAGAGTCCAACCTCTGCTAGAGCAGGAGATCCTATACAATTTGAGTCAAATGGTTGTCCAGTCTCTTCCTAAAAGCCTCCAGTGATGAAGCACCCACAACTTCTGAAGGCAAGCTGTTCCATTGGTTGATTGCTTTCACCATTAAGGAATTTTTCCTTAGTCCCAGGTTGCTTTTCTCCTTGATTAGTTTCCATCCATCGTTTCTCATCTTGCCTTTGGGTGCTTTGGAAAATAGGTTGACCCCCTCCCTGATCCTTGTAGCCCCTCAAATATTGAAAGGGTGCTATATATCACCCCTAGTCCTTCTTTTCATTCATTAGTCATCACTATCATCATTTATTGATCCCATAATCCCTTATGGGGTGGAATCTGGGCAACTCAATGGAGCTAGCAGAGCATTTACTGGCCGGGTGCCCTTCCTGTTGCCAATGCGGAGTTTTGCTGGAGGGAGCTGCCTGCACTTCACTGGGGAATGATGTAAAGCTAATTGCAATTAATTAATGTGAGGATGATGAAACACTGAGTTCTTCTTCATCTGACATTTTTTGATCTCGCTGGTTCTCATCCGATGGCATGAATCAATGCAGCAAGAAGGAAGGCCTCAGGAGTGGGTTTAAAAAATTTCTGCCTGGTGGCTGGGTGGGTGTGGCCATGGCCATGGTAGGCGTGGCCTAGTCAGCCTCCTGCACCACGGTGGGGGGGGGGGGGGGGCTTGCCCTCCGAAGCTCCAAAGACTTTTCTTGAGCCTCCGAGAGAGCAAAAATGGCCTCCTCAGGCTTCGGAGGCTCTCTGGAAGCTGGAAACGGGCCCATTTCCAGCCTTCCTGAACTTCCGGGAGGCCCGTTTTTTGCCTTCCCCGAACCTCTGCACGCGCCCTGCACTTACCTGCATCCAAAACGGGCTGTGTGGGGACTCAGGAGGGAAGGGGTGGGCGGGGCCAGCCAGGAGTGGGATTTGGAGGGGTTCTCCAAACTGCACAGAATCTTAGCTAGGGGCTCTCCCGAACCCCTGCGAGCCCCCAGCAGCCCCACCCCTGGAAGGGCTGCTATGAACAAGTGCAAAGAGGACCATGTTGGAGCTCCAGAACTGGTTTCTTTTTCACTCTTGGCCATTCTGGAGATGGCCTGTTCTGCAGTCTAAGGGAAAATACCAAGGCCTTATATTTGGAGACTGTGAAGGGCTTTGAAAGGTATTTTACTTGTTGTAGAACTGCTAATCGCTTAAGGGTGGTTAGATCCTACAGATTGGTTCAATAGAGGAGAGTCAAAATATAGCTCTTGGGCTACAAGCTCTTGACTTCGAAGGGACCTTGGAGGTCTTCTAGTCCAACCCACTGTTCAAACCAGGGAACCTATACTATTCTGGACCAATGGCAGCCCGGGTCTCTTTTGAAAAACCTCCAATGGTGGAGCTTTTTCAAAAAGCAGCTGGACTTTGTTTTTTTCTTTGAAGACGTTTCGCTTCTCATCCAAGAAGCTTCTTCAGTTCTGACTGAATGGTGGAGAGTGAAAGGGTTTATAGTCTTTGCAGTCATCTGGTTGTTAGCACTCTCTCTGAGAGTTGTGGAGGCCAGTTGGAGATTAATCTGTGCACTCCGGGTCACCTGAATAATGCAAAAGAGTGTGGGGCACCTTTGGGACAACCATGAGCTGGATGACTGAGAATCTCCATAAACCTCCAGTGTTGGAGCACTCACAACTTCTGGAGGCAAGTTGTTCCACTGATTAATTATCCTCACTGTCAGGAACTAACCTCACTGTTAGTTTGAGGTTGCTTCTCTCCTTGATTATTCTCCACCCATTACTTCTTGTCCTGCCCTCAGGTGCTTTGGGCAGTAGCTTGACTCCTTCTTCTTTGTGATGGCCCCTCAAATGTTGGAAGGCTGCTATCATGTTACTCCTAGTGCCATGCATGGAAGAGGAGGAACAGCCAACAGGGAGTAAAGTGTGGCTCCAGAGGTGGAGGAGGAGGCTGGGGAAGGGCAGAGGCCGGCTGAGCAGTCAGAGGAGGACCCAGGCCCATCCCCTATCCATCCTAGGGCATGCAGGGAGGAGAGGATCAGGGTAAACGTGGTCTATTCGGGAGGAGAAGGCCTTGATCCTCTTCATGGGTTTCAGGTGTGAGATCTGCATAAGAGTTTGGACCTGCATCCTAACAGACGCTGAAGACAAATTAGTGTTTTATTCCTAAAGAAAGTTTATCTTGGTTGGCGTTTTTCCAGCAAACTGTCCCTGGTTATCTTCCTGAAGTTGGCAATTATCTATCCTGGTCTGTCGTTGAACTTTATTCAGTGCGGTTTGTTTTTGGTTTTTTGCTTCATTATCGGCTCTTTGAATGTTAACTGTGTTTCTTGCCTTTGAAATGCTATTTTGAAAATAGTTTACTCCTCCACTGTGAACAATTATTAAACAGTGAAGCCAAGTTGAAGGCATTAAAGGACTTTTGGTTACGTTTTGGATTTTGTTATATTTCTGAGATACTCTGGGTCATCACACCTAGTCCTTCCCTTTGCTAGATTAGACATACCCAGTTCCGGCAACCACTCATCATATATTTTGAGAATCAATATACTGTATAATCAAAATTAGATGAAAGGCAGGGGTAGGCAATTGGGGGTTCGTAGGGGTTCGGGAGAGCCCCTAGCTAAGATTCTGTGCAGTTCAGACAACCCCCAAATCTCACTTCTGGCTGACCCGATCCACCCTGCCCCTCCCACCAGGGGTGGGATGCAAATACTGTAAGGAAGTGACTGGGCTGGGTGGGTAGGGGAGAATGCAGTCAGTGATGTTGCACATGCACGCGATGTCTCGCATGCGTGATAAGGACTGACTGAGCAGGGAGGGGAGGAGCAGGCAGAGAGGGGCGGGGCCAGCCAGGGGCACAATTTGCTGGTTCTCTGAACTGCGCAGAATCGTAACAACTGGTTCTATGGAACTGGTCCGAACTGGGAGAATCCCACCCCTGCCTCCCAGGAGTCCCCACATGGCCCATTTTGGATGCAAGTAAGTGCAGGGCGCATGCAAAGGCTCAGAGAGGGTGAAAAAATGGGCCTCCCGGAAGTTCTGGAAGGTTAGAAATGAACCCGTTTCCGATTTGCAGGAGGCCTCAAGAGCCCAGGGAGGTCATTTTCGCCCTCCCGGAGACTCAAAAAATGCCCTCCCCAGCATGGTGCAGGAGGCTGACATGCCCACCCAGCAACCAAGCAGAGAACCCTTGGCTAAAATTTTTGAAGCCCACCCCTAATGAAGGGGGTTAAGATTCGAAACTTCTCCATATGAATTCATGTGAGATGAATCCCAGGTTCCAACACTTACCACATGGTGTGGTGATCGGAGAAGACATCATCTGGCTGGAAGATCTCCCCATCGTAGTAGCAAGAGCACTGGGATCTGGGTACACAATCCCCCTGCTGATCAAGGTACATCCCAAAGGGGCAAAAGCAACCCTCGGTACAAAATTCATGGCAATCTATGTCAGGATGGGCGAGAGACCGGCAGGTCTGGTTGCACGGACTTCCACACTGTTGGTAAAGTTGGCCTTCTGGACAACTCATGGCTGTAAAACAATTATATATATATAAAAAAATGGGTCAGAGAATGTTTGGAGGGGCTACTCAATCGATTCATCAAAACTTCCTCTGGTGAACTTATTCTGTGATTCCTGGATGAAAAGAATGTACAAATAACTTTTTTGAAAGGAGGAATTCTTTAAATGCTTGGAAAAATGAAGTATCTTGGTAAAAGGGGCATTGCTTTAAGGAGAGAGATTCACATGATACAAGCACTCCTTGGTTTACGACCAGGGGTAGGCTACTATGGGTTTGCACAGGTTCAGGCGATCCTCTAACTAAGATTCTGTGCAGTTCAGCAAACCTGCTAATCCCACTCCTGACTGGCCCCTCCCACCCTGCCCTGCCCCTCCCAGGAGTGTCCACTTTGGATGCCAGATAGGTGCGAAGGCTCAGGGAGGGTGAAAAATCCCCCCACCCAGAAGTTCAGGAAGGCCGCAAATGGGCCCGTTTCTGGCCTCCGGAGGGCCTCCAGAACCCAGGGAGACTGTTTTTGCCTTCCTGGAGACCCAAGGATAGCCTCCGGAGCCCAGGGAGGGCAAAAATGCCTCCCCCCCTGCTGTGGTGGTATGGGAGGCTGACTAGACCACACCCACCATGGCCACGCCCACCTAGCAACCGGGCAGAGAACCCTTTACTAAAAAATTTGGGAGCCCACCCCTGCTTACGACCACAATTGTGGCCCAAAACTTCCATTGCTAAGTGAGACAGCGGTGAAGTAGGGTTTGCCCCTCTTCATGATCCTTTCTTGCCCCAGTTGCCAAGTGAACCTCTGCAGTTGTGAAGATGGTAACCCAGTTGTTAAGTGAATCTGACTTCCACTCCATTGACTTTGCTTGTTAGAGGTTTGCAAAAATGGAATCACGTGACACATACCCCCGGGACACTGCAACTGTCAAAAATTTGACCCGTGATCTAAATTTTGATCGTGCAATGATAGGGATGCTGCAACGGTCATAAGTGTGAAAAAACAATCGTACATCGCTTTTTTCATCGCTATTGTAACTTCAAACGGTCACTAAACGAATGTGCGTTGAGAGCTACCTGTATAGTATGCTCCTATGATGACCCGGGGTGTGGCACAAAAATAACCAGTCACAAAAGTAGATAAATCCCCTTTAATACCTCCAACTTGGCCCCCAATGTCCAATTATCCTCGGCTGGAGATCAAACTCTTCCAAAAACAGTCTACAAAGGGAAGAAATGCAGTCCGAACCCAAAGTACAAATAAATTAGAAATAAAAAACAAACCAGACTGAAGTAATTAACACGACAGGCCAGGATAATAAATTGCAGACTTCCAAAAGATAACGAGGCACACACAATTGGGAGGACGCCAAAACCCAGATAAGCCTCAACAAAGATAATGCATGCTTTGCTTCCGGCAAGGTGCTGTGTGCAAACATCCTTCTTATACCCTCTTCTCCCAGCTGCAACTAATGAAAGGGATCAGGGCCCTTTTCTCTCCTGTAAGCCACGTTGTTCCCTTTTCCGTTACACCCTGTGTGCCTTAGGATGAAGAGGGGGTGGGCCTGGGTCTTTCTATGAATGCCCAGCCGGACTGTGCCCTTCCCCCGTTTCCTTCACAACCACCTGAGCCACACTCCCACACTCCCTGTCAGCTGCTCAATCTCCCTCTCAGAATCAGACTCCAACAAGGGCATGACAGCTTCTTTTTCTTATCCAAAGATAAGAAAATCCTATCCAAAATGAGAGTGGACTTCTGAGTTTATCTAGGAGGAACTCCTTGTGCCAACATTGTCCTCATGAATGCTAAATCAGGTCTAGCCTGGGGAGGCATTTAATCATGGATTTCAAATGTTTGATCCTAATTGTCTCCTGTCCCTTTTTCGTGTCTGCAGGAAGAACACACAACGCATCAGGTTCTTCCATTTTCCAGAGGTAAACTATTTTGGATCCCAAATCAGCAAATGAACTTTTATTTCTGGCTTGTGTAAGTGAAAAAGCAAAACATAAGCCATCCACCAATGGTGCTGTATCTCCAGATGCCAAATTCCTGCTACCATCCAGCCTAATTTTCAGTCTCAAGCAGACAGGAAAATAGGAGATTTCCTAAATCGTTTTTGGCAGGGATGGCATTCAAATTTCTTAACAACCGGTTCTGTGGGCATGGCCTAATTTGTGGGTGTGGCTTGGTGGTCATGTGACTGGGTGGGTGTGGCTTGCTGACTGGGCATGGCTTGGTGGTCACATGACTGGCTGGGCATGGCTTGTATGTAAATATTGTAAATATTTATATAGATAATGAATTTTTTATATATTAAAAAAAGAACAACTTTTACCCAAAATCAACCAAAGCAGGCAGGGAGATTGAGTTGCTCACAGAATCACAGATTCATTCAGAAATCTACCTTTCTGCAATCTGCTACCTAGGTCTGCACTGAAAAATAGAAGCTTCAGTACTAAGGAAGGTTCAGCTCTGCTTTTAGTTTAGTTAGAAAGCAAGAAATCCGATGATTTCCTGCTTTCTAGCTAAGTTTAATCTCCCACCACGGCTGATAGTCAGAACAGCTGATAGTCAGGGGGAAAAAAAATGAAAAATAGCAACTTACCAAAAATTAGGCAAAGGCACAAGGCAAGCAAGTTGGATGGCATGCATGCCAGGTAAGGAGTGAGTGGCTGGGGAGGGGAGCAGCCAGCCAGTGGCGTGATTCTCCGAACTGCACAGAATCATAACAACCGGTTCTATAGAACCAGTTGGACCAGGTAGAATCCCACCCTTGGTTTTTAGGCTACGATTCATGGCTATTTTCTCCCTGTCACTCACATTTTTCTGAAATTGTTCAAAACCAATTAAGTGTCCTCAACAACAACGCCCATCTAAGATATAAAACACTAGCAGAACTCACTGTTAGTATGTCTACAATTTACAGTCTCATCAACTCAGTCTTAACTCTAGATGGCAGCAATTGCAACTGTATGCTCTTTTCACAAAACAACTGCCCCAAAACTCAACAGCTTCAAGATAGAAGTTTTGAGGAGAAAGGAGTTTACGTTCACTGGGATTTCATATTCATATTTATTGGCTTTAAAAACATACTTCCTAGCATGTGCAGGGAGATAAAATTGAATGGTAAAAGAACTGAATATCTTTTTTCCTCTGTTTGCTTGTTGTTTCAATTGTTCTATGAGGCTCTAGAAAGAGTGCAGAGAAGAGCAATAAAGATGATAAGAGGTTGGAAGCAGGGCTGGGCTGCTGTGGGTTTGCAGGGGTTCGGGAGAGATCCTAGTTAAGATTCTGCGCAGTTCGGAGACTCCTGGCTGACCCCGCCCACCCCAACTGCCCCTCCCAGGAGTTCCCACGCGGCCTGTTTTGGATGCAGATAAGTACAGGGCGCATGCGGAGGCTCGGTAAAGGTGAAAAATGGGCCTCCCTGAAATTCGGGGAGGCTGGAAACAGGCCCGTTTCTGGCCTCCAGAGGGCCTCCAGAACCCACGGATGCCGTTTTTGCCATCCCAGAGTCTCGAGGAAAGCCTCCGGAGCCCGGGGAGGGCAAACCTCCCACCACCACCATGGTGCAGGAAGCTGACTAGACCACTCCCACTCAGCAAAACTGGCAGAGAACTGGTTGGTACAATGTTTGAAGCCCACCCCTGGTTGGAAGCCTAAATATAATATTGTTGAATAGCTAAAGGAAGTATGTTCCAACTAACGAAGAGAAGACTTAGGGGTGACCTCATAGCTGCCTTCCAGCATTTGAGGTGCTTTCACAGAGAAGAGAGAATTGACTTATTCTCCAAAACACTTGGATGAAAGCCACGGATGGAAGCTCCTCCAAGGGAAATCCAACCTGCATATCGGAAGAAAGTTCCTGATGTGAGAATGATTCATCACTAGAACAGCTTGCCTCCTAGAGTTGTTGACGCTCCATCACTGAAGGTTTTTAAAGAAGAGATTGGAGAAACATTTGTCTACAATGGCATTGGGCCTCCTGCTTAAGCAGAAGCTTGGACTAGTAGACTCCCAAGGTCCCTCCCAACTCTGTTTCTGGGAGTTGGGCACCTGCTAAACAAAGCAGCAACCCACTTCATCATCTGAGAATGCCTGTACTGGAGCCAGAGGCATTCTTGAAATGAGAAAGGATGCTTTCCGAATGCCAACACCCCACTTTTCTTGGATAATTAAAATAATTGGCTTAAATGTTAGCATTCAGATGGGGGTGGAGAACATATGGAGCCCACAGAGGAAGGACGCCAGCTGGAAAACCCAATCCTGCATTAGTTGATTCCAATGATGAATCCTGTAAGAAAACCTGAGAGAGATGAATTGTAAGCCCCACCAGATCTGGTCACTGAAAGTGAGTGGGCAGCCATGTAAAGTCCTTAAATGAATAAGTAACTAACCACAAAAGGCCAGCCTTCTGGTTTTATTCCATTGGCTACAGGAAGAAAATCTCCCTTTCTCCAAGAAAGTTGCCAATGTTTGTAGGTAAGTAGGTAGGTAGGTAGATAGATAGATAGATAGATAGATAGATAGATAGATAGATAGATAGATAGATAGATAGATAGATAGATAGATAGATAGATAGATAGATAGACAGACAGACAGATAGAGATAGACAGACAGATAGAGATAGAGATAGAGATAGAGATAGAGAGATAGATAGAGAGATAGATAGAGAGAGAGAGATAGATAGATAGATAGATAGATAGATAGATAGATAGATAGATAGATAGATAGATAGATAGATAGATAAAGATAGACAGAGAGAGAGAAAGATGGATAGATAGATAGATAGATAGATAGATAGATAGATAGATAGATAGATAGATAGAGACAGATAGATAGATATAGTTAGACACAACACACAGAGAGAGAGAGATGGTAGATACACATACAAACACACACACACACACACACACACACCAATCCAAATCTCCATCTACTCATTCATTGAAGAGGGCAATGTTTTCCCCACTCTGGTGGGAGATACTGGCAGTCTCAAAACTGTGCCGTGAAGTTTTGATGGGTGTTATTATGGGGAAAGAGTATCTTTACTTGAAGGAGACCTGATGAGCTTCATCATGGAGAGAAGCAGCATCACTGGAAGATGAATTATGAAGGAGCCCGAGTTAAATTACAGCAATTGCCATCCAAGTATCTTTGAACCACTCCCTGTTTTTCTTCCCTTCTCTTACTGCTAAACGCTGTGTAGTGTTATGAAGTTCAGAATAACAATAATAAAAAAAACATTCAATAAAAGCATAAATAATAGAAGAGAACAGAGAGCACATTACTGGTAGCATCACACTCTGCTTCTAGGCTTATAGATTTTGAAAGCAGTCCATTAAAAAAAAAAAATAACAGCCACCCCCTAAACCTCAGTATAAAACGAGAAAGCTTTATTATGGTTTAATACCTCTCCATAAAACGTGATCCACTTGGGCAATTCTGCCAGGAACTAAATTTTTCAGCCTAACTAATCCAGGCTTTATTATCTCAGGAGGGGACAGTTGCAGAGGTTGGTATTCAGCAGGTTCTGGCCAGTTCTGGAGAACCGGTAGTGGAAATTTTGAGTAGTTCGGTGAACCAGCAAATCCCACCTCTGACTGGCCCCGCCCCCATCTCTTCTCTGCCTCCCATTGAGTCCCAGCTGATTGGCTGGGCCTTCTTTGGTTGCCCTGCACAGGAGAACGGAGCTGGAAAGCAGGTTAGTGGGGTGGAGAGGGAATGAGATTTTGCAGTAACCTTCCCCCAGCAGTGGGAGGGAATGGAGATTTTACAGTACCCTTCCCCTGCCATGCCCACCAAGCCACGCCCACCAAGCCACATCACGCCCACCAAGCCACACCCACAGAACTGGTAGTAAAAAAAATTGAATCCCACCACCAACTGTCAATCTCAGAGGCTCCCCAGACCCTCTTCCTTACAGTTGGGCTCAGGGGCAGTGATGTTCAACATGTCATGCTTTGCAGCTAATAAATAGCAATAAAATGTGATTTTAATGTTGCAAGACCCAATGGTTCCAGCAACTTTTAAGACTAAAAACAGTTGGTGAGGTCTTCATTGGTGGAGGTTTTCAGAAAAAAGATTGGACAACCATTTGTCTGAGATGATAGGATGATTCCTGCTTTGGCTGGGAGGAAGACTAGGTCTCTTTACAACTCTATGAATCTGATGGATGGATGGATGGATGGATGGATGGATGGATGGATGGATGGATGGATGGATGGATGGATGGGAGGGATAGATAGAGATAGGATGGAGGGGCAGATGGACAGGTAGACAACAGATAGATGTCTCTCTGAGCTGGATGAATGGATGGATGGGAAGGGAGTGGTAAAAAGGATAGAGGATGAAGGGATAAATGGACAAGTAGACAGACAGATGTCTATCTGAGATGGATGGATGGATTAGAGGGAAGAGGGATGGGTGAAAGGATGGGAGGGAGAGACGGACGGAGGTGATAGAATGGAGAATGGAAAGATAGATGGACAGATAGATAAACAGACAGATGCCTATCTGGGATGGATGGATGGATGGATGGATGGATGGATGGATGGATGGATGGATGGATTAGAGGGAATGTTAGGGATATGGATGGATGGATGGATGGATGGATGGATGGATGGATGGATGCATGGATGGATAGATAGATAGACTCCTTGATCCACATCTTGTCTTCCACCTGAAGTGAATGAGAAACATTTCAGTACTACACATTCACACAACTTCACCGTACATTAGAATAGAATAGAATAGAATGGAATGGAATGGAATGGAATGGAATAGAATAGAATAGAATAGAATAGAATAGAATAGAATAGAATAGTAGAGAAGAGAAGAGAAGAGAAGAGAAGAGAAGAGAAGAGAAGAGAAGAGAAGAGAAGAGAAGAGAAGAGAAGAGAAGAGAAGAGAAGAGAAAATATGGATGGAATGGAATGCAGAATAGAATAAGAATGGAGTGGAATGGAGCGGAGCGGAGCAGAATAGAATAGAATAGAATAAAATAGAATAGAATAGAATAGAATAGAATAGAATAGAATAGAACTCTTTATTGGCCAAGTGTGATTGGACACACAAGGGATTTGTCTTCGGTCCATAAGCTCTCAGTGTACATAGTAACACAGACCCAGACCTGACTTTAGGGAGTGCAAGTTTGGGCAAGAAGAGCCACCTACCACAAAATTCTGGTTTCCTCCAGTTGATGACCACTCCTTTGCGGGCGCAAGCCATGGCGTAGGCCGAGACCGCCATGCACAAGCAGTCTTTCCCATCTGAACAGGAGCAGACGTCATAGCGGCAGTTCTTGAAGTAGGGGGAAGGGCTGACCTCGTGGTGGCAAGGCTCGAACAGGGGTGACAGCAGGAGCGAGCAGGAGCTCTCGGCATACCGGGCTGCAAAGGAAACAGGTTCAACCGAGGACCAGAAAAGGAAGAATGAATGGCAAATCGTCACAATAACGTGGAGGGCTTAGTGGTAGTCCTCGACTTACGACAACAATGGAGCCCAACATTCATGTTGCCAAGTGAGAAATTTGTTAAGCAAAGCTTTACCCCATTTTATGAACTTTTCTGGCCATGTTGGTTAAGTGAGTCACTGCAATTCTTAAATTAATAACACAATTAAGTGAATCTGGTTGCTCATCAGAAGATCGCAAAGGGGGATCATGTCACCCCAGGACAAACTGCAACTGTCATAAATGTGAGTTGGTTGTCAAGCATCTGAATATAAATCGCATGACCCTGGGGATGCTGCAACGGTCCCTAAGTGTGAAAAACAGTCGCAAGCCAGTTTTTTCAGTGCCATTGCAATCTTCAAACGGTCACTAAAGGAGCTGTTGTAAGTCAAGAACTACCTGTTGACCCTTTGATCAGAGCAAACAATCAGATTGTTGGGGGCAAGAGGATGATTCTGTAAACCGCTTAGAGAGGGCTGTAAAGCACTGTAAAGAGGTATATAAGTCTAAGTACTATTGCAATTATGAGCCATGGTGACGCAGTGGTTAGGGTGCAGTACTGCAGACTGCTTTTGCTGCCTGCCAGCTGCCTGCAATTTTCTTGTGGTTCGCCATCAGCAGGTGCAGATGGCTGAGGTCTCGGAGAGAGAGGGCTTAGATGAGGGGCCTGCATGTGATGCAGGGATGGGGCCAGGACTATCAGGGAGTGGAATGCTGCCTTCGGAGATTGTGGAGGCTGGCAGCAGTGATGAAGAGGCCCCCGAGGAGCCTGTGCCCAGTGCGCATGCACACAGGGCTGCTCAAAGGAAAGAGCAACTGCAGCAGCACGGGCGACTCGGGAGTAAGGCTGCAAGGTAATGGCCCCTCCCTTAAGAGATAAAAGCCAGCTGAGAAACCGGAGTTCTTTGCAGGAAGCAAAGAAGCTTTTGCACTCAAGCCTTGTGGATGTTTGGACTCTCTTAGTTTGTGTTTGGAGATTCTTTGTGTTTGAAATACTTCTTGGCAACTTTATCTTAGTGTTCTTGGCAGCCTTGCACAACCTTGGCAAAGCTCGTTCTTATCAGAGACAATTAGTTTGAAACAGCCTCTTAACTGGGAAGGAACGGAATTTGTAAAGAATCATTAAAAGGTTTTGCTGTTACCTCCGTTTCGTGTTTGTTTCCTTGAACAAGGTTTGGGTCAGAACAAATTTGGCAGTTCAAATCTCACCAGGTTCAGGGTTGACTCAGCCTTCCCTCCTTCCGAGGTGGGTAAAATGAGGACCCAAATTGTTGGGGGCAATAGGCTGACTCTATAAACCGCTTAGAGAGGGCTGTCAAGCACTTTGAAGTGGTATATAAGTCTAAGGGCTATTTCTATTCACTTGCTCTGCAACTCTTCCCTCCTCACCACCTCCATTTGCTAGAGAAGGACTCACTCCCATATTCCCTGCTGACATCTCTCTTGGCTTCCTACTACATCTTTCAATGCTGAGTATTCTTAACTGAGTATTCTTAACAAAAAAGGAAGCCACCTGGCACAGGGACCCTTTCTTTACCTATGTAGCTTCCTGCGATGGGGCAGAGAATTGCAGGCAGAGAAACAGAATCAGGAAATCTCTTGCTAAATATTTTTAACTGTGCACATTGGGGAGAGGTAAGGAATATCCTTTCATCTTTTTGCTGTGTGTGTAGCCTTGGGTAAGCCTGCCAAAGCAACATTCCTAAGGTGGGCACAGCAAGAAAAAAAAAAAAAGGAGGAGCCAAAGAGAATAATAAAATTTGTTTCAAAGCAAGACGTTGGATATTATTCCTTATGCATTTATTTATGTCCTAACTTTGCTAAAAGCTAAAACCCAGCACAAAACCAGAACCCTGATTTAATGCATGGAAAGGAGAGGACTCTTGTCCCTAAAAGCTTCTTTAAGAGAATTGTGTTTACCTTTAATGTGGACAAAAGTCTTTGCTGGATTAAAATAACACACTGATATTTTTTATTATCACAGCCCACAAGGGCTCTGGCATAAGCATACTGTGATGTCCCGGGGCGTGGCACAAAGGCAACACAGTCAGATAATCAGTAGGAGTCCTTTTATTAGCTCCAACTTTGCCCCCAATGTCCTGGTTACCTTCTGACTGGAGCAAAACTCTCTCAGAAACAACCTTTGGCTGCAGAGAATGAAGACCAAAACTTGGTCAACAAAAACTGTAACTATAAGTCCAATCAAGGCAAGATTCGATAATTAGTCTGGCAGGGCAGGAGCAAGAATTCCAGACATGAAGGCATGGCAATAACTCAACATGGTTGGGAAAATACCAGGAACACAGATAACCAAAGTCAACACAAGGTAAAGTCACACTTGATCCCAGCAGCTGCCGCACTCAGCTTGCATCTCTTTTAAACTCTCATTCCCAGGTATGGCTAATGAAGGGAATCAGGGCCCTTTCCTCCCCCGTAAGCCATGCAACCCACATTGTTCTCTTCTCCATTCCTCCCTGCGTGCCTTAGGATGAAGAGGCCTGGGTCTTCTTCTGAACTCCCTCTCCCTTGTTCTATCTCTTCCCTGCTCTGCCCAACCAGACTTTGCCCATCCCCAGTTTCCTCCACAGCCAATGAAACCACACTTCTACTCCCTGTGAGCTGTTTGTCTTCCTCCTTGGATTCAGATTCCGACAGCGGCATGACACACACCTACCCAAGGGTGGGATTCTACCGGTTCGGACCAGTTCAGGCAAACCGGTAGTTCCGATGATCATTTGGCCCTGCCCACCTGCCCCTGCCCTAGTCTGTCCTTTATTTTTGTATTTTGCAGCTCAGCCGATTCGTGCGGCATAGCCAATTGCTGCGCCTCAGCTGTTTTACTCACCAGAACTGCAGTAGAAGGTAAGTATTAGGGCTGAAAATGGGCAGTTTTCAAACACTGTGTGCATACACTCACCGAACCAGTTGTTACACTGGTTGAATCCCACCACTGCACCTACCTAAACGGGGATTCAGGTTACAGGAATTGCTGTCTTGTTTTTGCAAATCTTCACAGTCTCCCTTCAGCTTCCAAGAATTTCCGAAGTCCTCCACGAGGGTTTCCACCAGTCCAGAAGGGGTGAGGAAATCATCTCCTTGATTGCCGTTGTAGTTGCCACACAGACCACACGTTTGTTCGGTGTATTCCGAAGATAACTAGACAAAGAACAAAAATATATAGCTTATTTTTCTTACAGGAGGTTGAGAAACAACAAAAATAGCATACACAACTGGAAACATCCATTAAACATGCTTGGAGTTAATAATCACATTTATTTGATATACAGGTAAGCCTCGATTTACATCCCTAACTGAGCCCAAAATTTCTGTTGCTAAGTGAGACAGTTGTTAAGTGAGTTTTGCCCCATTTTGCGACCTTTCTTGCCATCGTTGTTAAGAGAATCCCTGCTGGTGTTAAGTTAGTAACCCGGTTGTTAAGTGAATCTGGCTTCTCTATTGACTTTTCTTCTTAGAAATTCACAGAAGGGGATCACGTGACTTACAACCATCATAAGTATGAGTCAATTGCCAAGTGTCCAAATTTTGATGACATGACCCTGGGGATGCTGTGATGGTCGTAAGTGTAAAAAAGGGTCCTAAGTCACTTGTTCACCCTCCCAGGAGTCCCCACACGGCCTCTTTTAGGTACAGTTAAGTGCAGGGCGCACACAGAGGCTATGGGAAGATGAAAAATGGGCCTCCCGGAACCTCGAGAAGGCTGGAAATGGGCCCGTTTCCAGAGCCCCAGAAGGCCGTTTTCACCCACCCGGAGGCTCCAGAGGCTTTCCTCCCCCCACTGTTTTGCAGGAGGCAGGCTAAGCCACGCCCACCATGGCCACACCTACCCAGCAACCAGGCAAAGAACCCGTTGCTAAAATTTTTGAAGCCCACCCTTGTGCATATTCCATAATAAAAGGACATTTAACACAGTAATGATTAATTTTGGCTTTTTGGGGGGGGAAAAGGAAAAACATTCCTTTCCAGTAAGGTAGCCAACTTTTTTAAAATGAAAAGGAGGACACAAATAAATTTAAGAAAAAAAATAAAGCTACTTGTGCTCAGCACACTCTCTCAAAACAATTCTCCTGTATCTCATACATGCATCTCATAATCACGTCTCGCCGCACTGTACTGAGCCTTGACGAATCGCCATGTCAAATACAAATAACATCACATCACACACAACGGATCGGATCGGCATCAATCAAATACGGAGAATGACAGATTAGTCTTCAAATATCAAAAAGGAGGACATGTAAGAGGACACTTTTTGAGAGAGAACAGAATTTACAAAAGAAAGACTGTCCTCCCTAAAGGAGGACGGTTGGTCACCTTACTTTCCAGGGGCCTGGAAGAAAAAGTGAATTTTCTACAGCTACCTAAAAGAGTGATTGTTTTGGTGAGCCAGAAGGCCATTGTGAAGCACAAACAACACCACAAAGAAGTCTTCCTATGGTTAGTTGTGCATTCTACAACCTTCCCTCGTGTTCCTCCCCAATCATTCTTCTATTCTATTGTTTTGGACCCAACAAGCAGTATTATTGCATTGTTTGAAAACCAAAACTACACATACCACCTCGTTATTTACTCCTAAAACTTGACAGTTATTGAAAATATAATAGTAGAAACACAAGTTTTTCCTGTCTGCTTATGCCACGGTGGCAGGCGAGGTATCATAAATTCAGGGTCATATTCTTTTAGGGTAAACACAACTTTAAAAAAACTTATGGAAGGATTCATATTTTGCCCTCAGCTGTTGACCAACCTATAACATATAAAGAACGGTTGCTGGAACTGGATATGTCTAGTCTAATGAAAAGAAGGATTAGGGGTGACATGATAGCAGTCTTCCAATATCTTAGGGGCTGCCCCAAAGAAGAGGGAGTCAAGTTATTCTCCAAAGCACCTGAGGGCAGGACAAGAAACCATGGATGGAAACTAATCAGGGAGAGAAGCAACCTAGAACTAAGGAGAAATTTCCTGACAGTGAGAACAATTCACCAGTGGAACAACGTGCCACTAGAAATTGTGAATGCTCCAACACTGGAAGTTTTTAAAAAGAGATTGGACCACCATTTGTCTGAAGTGGTGTAGGGTTTCCTGCCTGAGCAGGGCGTTGGGCTAGAAGACCTTCAAGGTCCCTTCCAACTCTGTTATTATTATAAACTTTTATTCATTAAACATGAAACTCAGTCAACTGAATATTTAAAAATGGATCACAAATATCATCATCATCATCATCATTATTATTATTTAACCTTGGTGAGATTCACAGCCTTTGGGGCTGGTTGGTAGCTCAACAGCTCAAGTCCTAACCAAGGACCTAGGAACTGTTCAGGTAGCATCGGAGGATATAAGCTGTTCCAAGTAGGGCGGTTTTTTGTAGAATCAGAGTATTCAAGTCTGATAAATTCAGGATTTCCAAGTAGCGAGGCAGCCCTTTAGGTATTTCTCCAAGGGCTCCAATCACAATTGGGATAACACACGATTTCTTTTTCCAAAGTCGCTCAATTTCAATTTGTAAGTCCCGATACTTTGTGATTTTTTTCTTGCTGTGTGTCTACAATTCGTGCATCACCAGGTATTGCTGCAATGTCAGTGAACCAA
Source organism: Bungarus multicinctus (assembly GCA_023653725.1). NCBI lineage: Eukaryota > Metazoa > Chordata > Lepidosauria > Squamata > Elapidae > Bungarus > Bungarus multicinctus. The sequence continues at coordinate 22,956,938 of CM042848.1, read as the reverse complement.
CCCTTTTTCTTTTCAACCAGTGTTATGTCAGGTGTGTTGTGGGCCAAGTGCCTGTCAGTCTGAATTCTGAAGTCCCACAAGATCTTGACTTTTTCATTCTCCAGAACCTTATTATCATTATCATTATTATTATTGCCCTGATTTAGAACAATTCTTTAGTTGACGGTTCAAAGTTACAAGGCACTGAAAAAGTGACTTGCGACCATTTTTCATACATGGCCATTGCAACATCCCCGTGGTCACAGGATCAAAATTCAGATGCTTAGCAACTGACCTATACTTACCATGTTTGCAGGATCCTGGGGTCATATGATCCCCTTCTGCAACTTTCTCACAAAGGAAGTCAATGAGGAAGCCAAATTCGTTTAACAATCATGTTACTAACTTAACAACAGCAGTGATTCATTTAACAGATGTGACAACTAAGATTGTAAAATGGAGCAAGATGCATTTAAGAACTATCTCACTTAACAATATAAATGTTGGGCTCAATTGGGGTCAGAGGTCAAGGACTTCCTACGTATATATTATAGTGCTACTCAAAGACCTCTCTAATCTGTTCAGCCAGTTAGGCAGAGTCTGGTAACACCTTTTCCAATGAAAATATTTTATTGAAAGTAAGAAGCTTCTGTTTCCCCCCCGCTACTATACAGTTCTCTTCCAGTTTCACTGAGTGAGTCTTAATTTAGGTTTGAGGAGTGTGCATCAGAGCAGACAACTAGACCCACAAGTGCAGAGTCGAAGCTAAGTACTTTATTATATTCTGCCTATAATACAGGAATCTTCCTGGTCTGGCAGCTTTCTCTTGGAAACAATTAGATAAGGCTCCAAGGGATTTAGTGGAGTCGGTCCTAGTCCTTTTGCAATGATACAGTGACTCCAGGCTAGTTCCATGCTTGATCCCTCCTCCCTCCATCATCAAAAAAGAAGGTTCTTTCTGCGCCTAGAAAGATCAAACTGCCCAAGGAGCTGCTGATACAGTTCTACAGAGGAGTTATTGAGTCTGTCATTTGCACCTCTATAACTGTCTGTTTGGCTCTGCAACCCAACAGGACAGACACAGACTCCAGAGGGTAATTAGGACTGCAGAAAAAACAATGGCTACCAACCTGCCTTCCATGGAGGATCTGTATACTGCCCGAATCAAAAAGAGGGTTGTGAAAATATTTATAGACCCCTCACATCCTGGACACAAACTGTTTCAACTCCTACCTCAAAGTGACACTATAGAGCACTGCACACCAGAACAACTAGATACAAGGACAGTTTTCCCCCGAACGCCAACACTCTGCTAAACAAATAATTCCCTCAGCACTGTCCAACTATTTACAAAGTACCTTATGATTCTTGACTCTTGATGAATGTATCTTTTCTTTTATTTACACTGAGAGCATTAACACCAAGACAAATTCCTTGTGTGTCCAATCACACTTTGCCAATAAAGAATTCTATTATATTATATTCTTTCCAGGCTGGGTGCTTCTCAACAGTGTGAACATCAGCACAGGGAGAAATTTTGGGGAGTGTTCTCTATCCTCAAGTGAAGCAACTTGTTCTTCAAGACTTCAACAGCTGGCATTTAGTTCCATGACCCTGGGCTCTCACAATTCCAAAGACAGATCAAAGATGCAATCCTATACATAATTATCAGGGCGCAACTCCTATTGAACTCAATGGGTCTCACTGCTGAGGAAACATGCAAAGGACTGCACTATTTGGTTCATTCCTTTAGGCTTATATGTTATTTTATCTGTAAGCAAAGTCTACTCAATTTAGACAAATTGACCTCTAAGCAGACAAAAGTGCCTAAGTATGGACTGCAGCCATTCCGGCCAAATTTAAAGACTTTAAAAAAAATTCTACAAGATAGTTAATATTTTTATATTAGTACTAAATATATTGCAGTTACCAGCTGTGAGAAAAAAGAGACAGGGCCTATTAAATGATGATGCAGTGGGGCAAAATAAAGGATTTCTGGGATTTTTAGAAACTTCTATATTTTTAAATATTTTTTTAAAATTGACGTTTCAGTGTATTTGCTGAAGATGGTGTTTAACTATTTAAAGTTTAAAAGGGCATGGAGGGAAAAGATGCCATTGTTTAGGAATGTAGCAGGAAACTCAGATTATGCAATATTTATCATAAAATGTCTGTTGTGTTCATTGGGAATGACTCACTTCCCACAATTGTCCTGTTGTGCGTGGGTTCCAAATTATTTTTAATGCTCCAAGGCAACCAACCACTGAAGTTTAAGGAACAGAAGCGTTTGAAAAAAAAAGGGGGGGAAATTAGAAGGTGAATTGGAAATACAGCTAGTTCTTGATGTCTATGGATATTCTCAATCATCCAGGTCATAGTTATTCCAAAGGTGTTTTTTTTTAAAAAAAGAGGCAACTGGACTTCCTTATTTTTCTTGGCAGACATTTAGTTTCCCATCAAAGAACCTTCTTCAGCTCTGACTGGATGGTGGGGAATGGAAGGATTTATACTCCTTGCAGACAACTGGTCATTCACATTTTTTTTAGAGAGTCACTGAGGCCACCTGGAGGTTTATCTGTGTCCTCAGGGTCACCTGAGTAGTGCAAATAGAGTCACCTGAGTAGTGCAATGTGTGTGGAGCCTTCTTGGAACTATTCAAAGGACTGTGTTGTAAATTGGTGATAGATGATGTTGTATCCCTCCTCCTCTGTGGAGAGAAGGCTGTTCAATTTTGACCTAGATGGCCTCTTTGACCCCTCTTTCAAACAAGAGGCATCTCTGCCCAAAATGTGGATTTTGCTGTCTTCAAAAAAGTAGGCCTTTTGTCTTTTAAATGCAGATGGACTGCTGAATTTTGTCTTCAGCTATCTGCAAGGAATATAAATCCTTCTATTCCCCACCATTCAGTCAGAGCTGTAGAAGCTTCTTGGATGAGAAGTGAAACATCTTCAAAGAAAAATCAGAAAGTCCAGTTGCCTCTTGAAAAACCACCTTTGGGACAGGTAGTCCTTGACTTAGGACTACAATCGAGCCCAAAATTTCTGTAGCTAAATGAGACTATTGTTAAGTGAAATACAGGCCAATTGGCAAAGCCCCAATTTTGATCACATGACCCTAGGGATCCTGTAACAGTCACAAGTGCGAAGTTCTTAAGTCACTTTTTTCAGCACCATCATAACTTTAAACAGTTGCTGAATGAATTGTCATAAGTGGAGGGCTACCTGCAGAGGTGGTATTCAGCAGGTTCTGACCAGTTCTGGAGAACTGGTAGCAGGAATTTTGAATAGTTCTGAGAACCTGCAAATCCCACCTATGACTGGCCCCATCCCCATGTATTCTCTGCCTCCCATTGAGTCCCAGCTGATTGGCTGGGTCTTCTTTGGTTGCCCTGCACAGGAGAACGGAGCTGGAAAGCAGGTTAGTGGGGTGGGGAGGGAATGGGATTTTGCAGTAACCTTCCCCTGCCATGCCCACCAAGCCACGCCCACAGAACCAGTAGTAAAACAATATGAATCCCACCACTGGCTACTTGGATAGTTTTTTTCTGGATCTGGGTTTGACTTCTGTCAAAAAGAGAGCATAAGGTTTACTCCTGATAGCCAGTTTAAACTCACATCTGCAAACAGCCTATTATTTGAGGGAAATGATCACACATCTTCAAATTAGAAAATCATGCATTGCCAGGATTTTGACGCACCTCTATGTTTTGCTCTCGCTTCCTCCTAAACTTCAAATTATTTATTTAGCTTTGAAAGAAATGGACCAAATGTAGTACAGATCTTTCCAGATTTGGCCAATTTGTTTCTAATTCTGTAACTTGTCTTTGGGTTGGATGGCTGACAGCAGTTTGAATCTGAGGAAATCCTTCCTTGCTTTTAAAAAGGAGAACTCACAAGTCCCTGATCAAGGTAAAAAAAACAATTAACTAAACATTCTATTTTAATTTAATAACAAAATCAAGGAAAAAGTGATCACAACAAAAAAAAATGACCTTTAAGAGCGAAATGCACTGGCTGGAGCATGAAATAACATAAACAAGAATCTTTTATATTTGCCTTCATTCGTAAGAATCTTTTGCTCCTAATTTCATGAAAAGAAAATATAAGAAGAGGAGAGAGAGGGAAAAAAGGAGCAGTGTAGAATTTCACTATTATTTGGTTTTCTTTAAAGAGACAAATCTACACGCAGCAATAGTTAAGCATAATGTACTTCAGGGAAAGCAGTTAGCTGTTGAAGTTTGAGAAATGCTAAAAATATTTTGCTTGAGATTCTCCAAGTCTTGCGTCCTGGGTAGTCTTTTATGATGAATTGTTAGAACTCATCCACTGGATTAATTGTTTTATTGCAGGAAAAATGTGTTACTTTTATTTCAAGTTATAATTATGCACCTTATAGGAGTACATGTCAAGTTATAATTATGCGCCTTATAGGAGTACATGTCTTACGAAGAGCAGTTGCAGTTTAATGAAAAGTTTAATGAAACTTTTCTAGTCTAGTTTAATGAAAAGAAGGACTAGGGGTGACATGATAGTATTGTTCCAATATCTGAGGGGTTGCACAAAGAAGAGGGAGTCAAGCTATTCTCCAAAGCACCTGAGGGCAGGACAAGAAGCAATGGATGGAAACTAACCAAGGAAAGAAGCAACCATGAACTAAGGAGAAATTTCCTGACAGTGAGAACAATTAATCAGTGGAACACTTTGCTTCCAGAATTTGTGAATGCTCCAACACTGGAAGTTTTAAGGAAGAGATTGGTCAACCATTTGTCTGAAATGGTATAGGTTTCCTGCTTGTGCAAGGGTTTGGACTAGAAGACCTTCAGGGTCCCTTCCAACTATGTTATTGTTTTATAAGTGCATAGAATATAATACATCACTACACCATCTTGCCAGTTATTCATTTACCTCATTCCTCATCCACAATCCCATGTTTTCTACAGCAACTGAAAATAGTGTTTGCAGAGTCAGAAATGCTGTCCATGTGAAACTCTTCATTATGGCATAGGAAATTCTAAACCCAAGTTTCTAATGTTTGTATAATATACTATTGCTAATCAAGCTTCCTGGAGTTGCCCAAACGTAAGGCAAGATGTGATCAATTTATTGAGCTTCCGTACATCAAACTAACATTTATGTACCAGCACTTCCATGTTTTTATCAGGGATTCTACTGGTCAATCTTGTCCAGGTATAAAAATTAAGCCATTTCGGACATTTTATTAGTCCTTGGTTAGAAAACCAGCAAAAAATATCCAGGTATGGTATAAGAAAGCACTTTGGTGGCATTGGCAAAAAGAAACAACAACCTATGTAAATGGTTTCATGAACAAACTCAACAGCGAGTCTTCGTCTTTTCAAACAAAGAAATAAACATTTGACATATTCCCAGCTCTTGAGATATTTCAGCATAGGAACTTGTTTTATGCATCCAATTTATGGCTGTAGATGAGGAAAAAAAGGCAGTTCAATCAACATGACCTTAGTCCATGCAGTCCCACCTTTCAAATAAATTTGTTTCCTGTCTCCATAGGAGCTGAGGATTAACACAAAATTGCTTTTTTTGTACCCAAAGAACTTTTGTCTTCAATAATAAACAAAACAGTACAAAACAAGGATATTTTTTTTTACAATGAATGGTATGAATTTTCATCTTATTCATACATAAAAAAGCCAATGCCTAGACTTCATCAACAGAGGGATCATATCAAGATCGTGTGAAGTGTTAATTCTGCTTTATAATGCCTTGATAAGACCACTGAATCCAATTTTGTTCCCATATTATAAAAAAAAAGATGTAGAGACCCTGGAAGGAGTGCAGAGAAGAGCAACCAAGATAATTAGGGGTCTAGAGGCTAAAACATATGATGAATGGTTGCAGGAACTGGGCATATCTAATCTAATGAAAGGAAGAAATGATAGCAATCATCAGAGATGATAGCAATGTTGCCATATTTGAGGAGCTGCCTCAAAGAAGAGGGAGTCAACCTATTTTCCAAAGCAAAGAAGACAGAAACAATGGATGGAAATTAATCAAGGAGAAAAACAACCTAGAAAGAAGGAGAAATTTCATGATAGTGAGAACAATTAGGCAGTAAAACATGAAAAATATAGATTAAAAGAGGAAATAAAATTGGCATATTGGTATATAGGTAGGACTAATGAGAAACTGTTGAAATCAAGAAACTGCCAGAAAATGGAGATCTATGTAAATATTCATATTTAATTTATAATACATATGTAATTATACTTATATTGTATACTGAAAAATATATAACATATCTTCTCTTATGGCTATGGAATAGAGAGCACAGTACATAGACTATAATTATGTAGATTTATCTCTGATTTTTCTTTTTTTAGATACATATATGTACTTAGTGTTAATATGACATTTTTCTCTTTTGAACCAATGACCTATATACATGAATCATTTTTTATCAATATTATTAAGACACTGTGAATTAGTATTACTAATACTATGAATAACTGTCAAGTACTAATTGTATGTATTGTATTTATTATATTGTCAAAAAATGATGCTGAAAGATATTGACACATCTTCTATTATAGACATTTTTGTAAATTTTTTAGTATTTTGAATTCCTGTAAACTTTTTAATATTTTGAATTTCAATAAAGTATTTTTTTTAAAAAAAAAACCCAGTGTGCCAGCTATCCACCCACCCACAAACATTGCCCTTGTGTATTCAGGGTTATTCTGTCAACTAATTGCATCCTTTCTCTCTAGTCCAAGAAAGTTCCAGGGAAAATGACTCAACTCCGTCCCAGCCAAAGGCCCCAAAGATGTGCCCCCAAGTCTAAGACAGTCTCTTACAGAGAACTATTTGGGAAATAAACAGTTTCGCAGCGTGAACGCAGTGTTTAAATACCAAGCATTGGGCAACGGTCAGATTTTCCAACAAACCACAGCCATATGGCTTTTCTCCTTTTTTAAAAAAATGAAAACATGAGGAGGAAAAGGGAAAGTCAACCATACCTTCATTACAAGGGTCCCCAGCCCATCCCAGTCGAGATGCACGTTCTCCTTGTAACTGAGGTGAACAGCTGGCAGCACCGTGGGCTGGATGTGGAGAGAATCTGGAAGAAAGAAGGGCACAGCCTTAAGGGAATCTCCTCAACAAGCACCAGCAACTCAGCAAATTGCCCTTTCAGACAATCATCCCTTCTGTCCCTTCTATGAAAAGACAGCCAGGATTGACCCACTGGCATTGACCTCAAGTTGATTACTGGAAGCTCGCTCTTCCAATAAAAAGGAGGGCGGGTGGGGGGGGGGGGGAAACTGAGATTCCATTGGAAGTCTCCTAAGAAACCATCAAGGTTCTGCACGCCTTTGCTTATGTAGAGCAGGGGTCTTCAAACTTGACAGCTTTAAGACTTGTGGACTTCAACTCCCAGAATTCCTCCTCCGGTCATGTTAGCTCAGGAATTCTGGGAGTTGAAGTTCACAAGTCTTAAACTTGCTAAGTTTGAAGACCCTTGGTGTAGAGTATAACGGAGGTTTCCCCCAGGAGTATCTAGAATAACAGAGTTGGAAGGGACCTTGGAGGTCTTCTAGTCCAACCCCCCCCCTGCTCAGGTACAAAACCCTACACCACTTCAGGCAAATGGTTATCCAACATCTTTTTAAAAACTTCCAGTGTTGGAGCATCCACAACTTCTAGAGGCAAGTTGTTCCACTGGTTAATTGTTCTAACTCTCAGGAAATTTCTCCTTAGTTCTAAGCTTGCTTCTCTCCTTGATTTGTTTCCACCCGTTGCTTCTTGTCCTGCCTTCAGGGGCTTTGGAGAATAGTTTGACTCCCTCCTTCTTTGGGGAAGTCCCTGAGATATCGGAACGCTGCTATCATGTCTTCCCTAGTCCTTCTTGTCATTATACTAGACATACCCAGTTCCTGCAACCGTTCTTCATATGTCCTTTGCTCAGTGGTAGGATTCAAAAATTTTTTACTACCAGTTCTGTGGGTGTGGGTTGATGGGCGTGGCAGGGGAAGGATACTGTAAAATCTCCAGTCAGAAGTGGGATTTGCCGGTTCTCCAAACTACTCAAAACTTCCGCTACTGGTTCTCCAGAACTGGTCAGAACCTGCTGAATACCAACCTCTGCCTTTGTTCCTTTGCTGTTTCTACATATCTCTACGTATTTCTTTTGCAAGAAAAATTCAAGAAAAAAAAGTGGGGAGGGGCTCAGTTTGGAAACTCTTTCTGTAAGAACAGATAGGGTTTTTTTTTTTTCTTCTTCTTCTCCTGTTTCAATCAACTGTAATTGTTAAGGTCTCTTCCTCAACCCTCTTTAACCAACCAGGCAAAATCAGCCTCTGGAAAACATCACAGCAGAAATTAATCAAGCCAACTGATGCTGCTCCTCCCTTTTTAAAGAAACTAAGATGATCCTGCAGAAACTTTCTCTTTCCAAGGAGCATAAAGTGAGCACAGGGGATATTAAACACTTCAGGCTTCAGAGACCTTCCCTGGAAGGAGCTTTTCAATGCTTTAGGCAAGCAAAACTGAGAACTTCTGAGTGAAACTTAGTCAATTATTACTCCAGCAAGCAACTGTCTTCCTACTTTTCTCATTTTTTAAATTTTTTAATTTTACTAGCATATACACAGTGACCTCAGGGACAGTTTATATAGACAGACAGTTTGCTCCAGTGATTTAAGTCCAGTGCTGGGTTAGAAACCGGGAGATCATGAGTTCTAGTCCCACCTTAGTCATGAAAACTGGCTGGGTGATTTTGGGCCAATCACCAGGAAACTATGAGTTCTAGTCCTGCCTTAGGCAGGAAAGCCAGCTGGGTGACTTTGATCCAATCACCAGGAGACTGTGAGTTCTAGTCCCACCTTCAAACAAAAACCAATGGATAACTTTGTGCCAATCATTCTCAGCTCAACCCACCTCACAGGGTTATCGCAGTGGGTAGAATAGGAGGATGGAGCTTTTATGTATGTTCGTTGCCTTGAGTTGCTTATAAAATAATAAAGGCAGGATACAAAAACTAATAAATTAAATATCAGGCATCCACATATGCACCCCTCCCAGTCTTGACTAAAGCCTGCCCAGTTATTTGCTAACAGGAGATAGGTGTAGATATTTTTAAAGACATGATAGCAGTGTTTCAACATTTGAGGGCCTGCCACAAAGAAGAGAGAGTCAATCTATTCTCCAAAGCACCTGAAGGCAGGACAAGAAGCCATGGATGGAAACTAATCAAGGAGAGAAGCAACCATGAACTAAGGAGAAATTTCCTGACAGTGAGAACAATTCACCAGTGGAACAATGTGCCACTAGAAATTGTGAATGCTCCAACACTGGAAGTTTTTAAAAAGAGATTGGACCACCATTTGTCTGAAGTGGTGTAGGGTTTCCTGCCTGAGAAGGGGGTTGGACTAGAAGACCTTCAAGAACCCTTCCAACTCTGTTATTATTATACACTTTTATTCATTAAGCATGAAATTCAGTCAACTGAACATTTTAAAGTGTATCACAAGTAACCTTTAATTATTGTTACCATTATTCATCGCACAGTCAGCCAGATGTCCAGACTGGATTTGGCATTTTTGACTACCTATCGAGTCCTTGCCAAGGACCTGGATAGGCAAATCTGGATGTTTGGTGGTGTTACAGATATCGCCGCAGGAATGGAAACTGTTCCAAGTAAAGTTGCCTTCTGCAGTTGACTGATGGCAAATTTGTCAATGCCAATGATGGTATTCAAGTGGTGCTCCAGTGGTTTTGGGACTGCACCCAAGGTGCCTATTACTATGTATCTTTTATTTTATGTACACTGAAAGCATTTGCACCAAGACAAATTCCTTGTGTGTCCAATCACACTTGGCCAATAAAGACTTCTATTCTATTCTATTCTATTCTATTCTATTCTATTCCATTCCATTCCATTCAATATTATTTCATATTATATTTTCTATCCTATCCTATCCCTCTCTATTCTATTCTATGTTCTGTTCTGTTCTCTTCTCTTCTATTCCATTCCATTCCATATTTTCTATTCTATTCTATTCCATTCCATTCCATATGTTCCATTCTATTCTATTCTATTCTATTCTATTCTATTCTATTCTATTCTATTCTATTCCATTCCATATTTTCTATTATATTCCATTCCATTCTATTCTATTCCATTATTTCTATTCTCTTCTCTTCTATTCCATTCCATTCCATATGTTCCATTCCATTCCATATTTTCTATTCTATTCCATTCCATATTTTCTATTCTATTCTATTCTATTCTATTCTATTCTATTCTATTGGTGCTACCCTTGCTTGCCTTTGCCATAGTCATTCTATTTCTATATCTTTGTATTTTGTTATCTTCTCCAGTTCTTTCTCTTGTATTCTGCTGCTGCTGCTGCTGTTGTTATTGTTGTTATTATTGTTATTAGGTAAGCCTTGATTTACAACAGTACTTTAGTGATGGTTCAAAGTTACAGGTCTCCCGTTATGCGGTTAAAAAAACAAACCCACAAGCTCTACAATTAAGGGCTCTGTTTGGCCCTAATATAGCAAGTAACTCTGCTCTTGTTCAAAGAAAAGTTCTCCCAGCAAAGCACATGATAATGTGCATGATCCTTAGCAGCAACCCGTGACGGTTCGATTATTCTGAAATTGAAGCAATCTGCGGAAAGACACCTCAAGCTCTTGGAGAACCCTGTTACGTCAAAACGCACGCAGTTCTTTTGTAAACCCCTCTTCCCTTCTGGTAAGGAAATGTAGGCGGGCCTGTTGACTAAATCCCTTACTCACAACTCCCTTCCAGTTGAATAATAAAGGAACCAGTGGGTGTGCGCTTGGGTGTATTTTCGTTATCTGAATTTCCCCAGAAGCAACAGCTGGAAAAGTAAGGAAAACATTTAGGCTGCCCTTCCAGGACAGAATATGACCTAACTTAAATTCCACCTGAAAGCAGAATAGAGTAGAGCAGAGCAGAGCAGAGCGGAGCGGAATGGAATGGAAAGAACAGAATGGAACAGAAAGGAATAGGAATAATAGAAATAGAAATAATAGAAATAGAAATAGAATGGAATGGAACGGAATGGACCAGAATGGACCATAATGGAATAAGAATAATAGAAATAGAAATAATAGAAATGGAATGGAATGGAACATAATGGAATAGGAATAATAGGAATAATAGAAATAGAAAGAATAGAAATAGAATAGGAGAGAAGAGAAGAGAAGAGAAGAGAATACAATAGAATACAATAGAATACAATAGACTTTATAGGACATCTAGTCCAACCCACTGCTCAAGCAGGAGATCCTGTACTATTTCAAACAGTCTCTCCTTGAAAGCTTCGAGTGATGAAGCACCCAGAATCTCCAAAGGCAAGATATTCCATTGGTTGATTGCTTTCACTGACAAAAAAAATCTCTCCTTATTTCTAGAGTTGAATGTCTCCTTGATCAATTTCCGTCCATCATTCCTTGTTTGGCCTCATAACCCATCGTTCTTCATGGCAATTAGTGGCGATTGGAATGTGATTTTCAAATGCTCAAGGCAAATGACCGGTTTTCTTAAAAGCTGGTTTTTTTTTTTTTTTGCAGAGATCCAATTTCCTCTGTTTTTGCTTTCATCCTGCCTCTTTTATGAAGTCATAAAAGACCCATCATTCCCCACCCCTGCTGTAGCGAAACGTGAGCTGGAGGTTTTCCTCCTGGAAATGGAGAAGATGGCATTAAGCAAGAAGGCGACATACTTTGTAGGAAGGGAATCTGAATGTCCTGTCCATTCACGGACACACCACCGCCATGTTTCAATTTGATAGTGAGGTTCTCATCCTGGAGTTGCATGGAGACTGAGCGGGTACACACTGCATCACGGTCATCAGCACACTAGGGAGACATCAAAAAGGGAATTTCAGCTTAATTATGACTTGAGTAGATAAGCGGCAAAAGAAGACTAGGAATGGAATGGAATGGAGTGGAGTGCAGTGCAGTGGTGGTACAGTAGAGTAGAATAGTTATACAGAAATAGAATAATAAAGTTGCTGTTTTAATTGGAATGGAATGGAATGGAATGGAAGAGAAGAGAAGAGAAGAGAAGAGAAGAGAAGAGAAGAGAAGAGAAGAGAAGAGAAGAGAAGAGAAGAGAAGAGAAGAGAAGAGAAGAGAAGAGAAGAGAAGAGAAGAGAAGAGAAGAGAAGAGAAGAGAAGATATGGAATGGAATGGAATGGAATGGAATGGAATGGAGTAGAGTAGAGTAGAGTAGAGTAGAGTAGAGTAGAGTAGAGTAGAGTAGAGTAGAGTAGAATAGAATAGAAAATATGGAATGGAGTGGAATGGAGTGGAATGGAATAGAATAGAATAGAATAGAACAGAACACAATAGAGTATTCTCTCCCTCTTTCTCTCTCTCTCTCTCTCCCCACTCCCTGTCTCTGTGTCTCTGTGTGTCTTTGTCTCTTTTTCTCTCTCTCACACACACACATATCTATCTTAAAATCTATATCACCATGAAGATCGATATGATGGAATGTGAAATGCAAGTGGATCCTCAGGAGGGAGGGGCTGCATTCCAGAGGAGTAAGAGGCAACTCAACCCAGATACCTTATGTGAGAGAAAGAGGTGAAGACAGCTCCTTCTTAACAGTTCTCAGATATATATGGTAGATGCAGATAGTAGACCAAATAAATAACCAGATAACAGTCATGCTCAGTGTTCTCAAGACCAAAAAAATGTACACATATATGCTTCAAATAGGTTGGCCTTTCCCCCCCACCCCATGTTTTAAGATCTGTCTCAGCTCAGATCTGCTTCATTCCAGATGGTTTTAATTTCTATACCCTAAAATACTTAGGAACTGCCTACCTCAAAATCAGTTTGTCTCAAGCATTAAGCCATGGTTGTCAAACTCACCATGTCATGTGATATATCACAACATTTTTCCCTTCTCAGAGCTGGGAGTGACACATCCAGCCTGTGGGCCCCAGGTTTGACACCCCTGAATTAAGCCATCCAAAGCAATGGTGAAATGCTATTGGTTCGCCCCGGTTGACCCGAACCGTAGTAAAAAAAGCTCTAACAATCAGCTGAGAGGAGAAAGAAGAGAAAAGTGCAGGAAAAAAGTGCTTTTCACTTCTTTATCTTCTCCGTTGATCGGTGCAGCAGAACCTCAGCTGGTGAACTGGTAGGGAAACTGGTAGAATCCCACCACTGATCCAAAAGAATGTTAAAACATGCTCCTGAATTCACAGACTTGTGGACAAGGTTTTCAGCTGCAACTTACTTTCCTGGGAATTTTTGATGGAATGTAGTAAGGAGGGGGGATTCCACGAGGGGGGAGTTGCATTCCAGAGGAATAAGAGTCAATTCAGTTCAAATACCATGTGTGAGAGAAAGAGGGTGAAGGCAGCTCTTTCCTAATCATCCACAAAGCATATTGTAGATGCAGGTAGCACAATCCTCAGTCTGGCAAGATTCTGTCTACAGGTATTAACACATCTTGGAAGAAACATCACCTATCATTTTTGATTTTGGGCCTGAGAGAATTGCTATCTGGCCCCCATCTGCTCCACCCTTATAATAAAAACTCAAGACTTGGCTTCAGCCTGGCCTTCTCCATATTACAGAATAACAGAAGTGTTGGAAGGGAACTTAGGGGTCTTCTAATCCAACCCCCTTCTCAAGCAGGAGACTCTATACCATTTCAGACAAATGGCGATTCTCTATCGGTGATGTCTGTTCCCAATGTAATTAGACATACTGATTTTTAATTTATCCCCTTATTTTGAATTTTAAGTTTTGCTGGGAGCCTTGACAGACAATGTGGCATGCTGAGGGAGGGGAGAAATATGGAAGGATGAAGCCTAACTTGAATGAATACTTTGGTGTAACAGATGTTTGAATGAAATAGTTCATTTGCAGATGTGAATAAGGCAGCATTCCAACAGGATGTTTTCCCAGCTGTTTATATTTATTGTCATACTGGATGATTAGTTCTCTTAGCTGCTGTCTAATGCTTATTAACAAGCTACTATACTTATACTAGGGACGCGGTGGCTCAGTGGGTAAAACGCTGAGCTTGTCGATCAGAAAGGTTGGCAGTTCGGCGGTTGGAATCCCTAGCACCACATAACGGAGTGAGCTCCCGTTACTTGTCCCAGCTACTGCCAACCTAGCAGTTCGGAAGCATGTAAAAAAATGCAAGTAGAACAATAGGGATCCCTTTGGTGGGAAGGGAACAGCGTTCTGTGCACCTTCGGTGTTTAGTCATGCCAGCCACATGACCATGGAGACGTCTTCGGACAGTGCTGGCTTTTTGGCTTTGTAACAGAGATGAGCACCGCCCCCTAGAGCCGGAAATGACTAGCATGTATGTGCGAGGAGGGGAACCTTTATCTTACTTTATACTTATTCTGCTCATAACTTTGTTTCATAGTAAGGCAAAAGAGCTGGGCTGCTGCTAAATGAATCTAATCTTAATTAATCAGTGGAACAGCTTGCCTCCAGAAGTTGTGGGTGTCCCAACACTGGAGGTTTTTAAAAAGAGATGGGACAGCCACTTGTCTGAAATGGTATAGGGTTTCCTGCATGAGTAGGGGCCCTCCAAGGTCCTTTCCAGCTCAGTTATTTTATTAAACTCAATGCTATCATGCTTGCTCAATGACCTTCAGTTCAGAATGTATTTCCTTAAATAGTTCATAGGCAGAGATTCAGAACTTCTGCTTTCCTATTTGAAATCTATTGTTGTGAGCTGTTGCTCTTTCGGGAACTTCCGTTGCTGCTTTCCCACGTTCCCTGATTCTGCAAACAATATTTTCTGTTCCCAGAAGTTTTGAATCCGTTTCTGAAAGTGGATGTTGTTTCTCCTTTTCAGAGGGCCTCTTGTCAAAGAAGCAACATAAAAATTGTGGGTTGCGGGCTCTCCTTCCTTCCTGATTCTGTACATCAACACACATGCAAAACAGTTTTTCTCATGACTCCACCACTCCTACCAGATTTTGACACATTGTCAGGTTTGCTGTCTTCGGCTTGGTGACTTGCTGGCATTCTGTCATCAAAGGGGAAGATGGGGGACATGGGGGGATGAACAAATGGGAAACCAACCTGCATGTGTACCTGATAGGAAATTGGGGAGTGGGAATGACAGCTTGACGAAAAGCAAGAGAACTCAGAACCAGTTTGTGCCCACACCCAAGAGAAAGAATGAGAACTACCCTAAACATCTCAAGCGTTCTCAAAACACCTAGGAGGATTTTTATTGGCTAAAGACAGAGTGATAATGGAGGGAGATGTGATGACCCGGGGCATGGCACAAAAGCAACAAAGTCACAAAAGTAGGCAAAGTCCCTTTAATACCTCCAACTTGGCCCCCAATGTCCAGTTATCATCGGCTGGAGAGAAAACTCTCCCAAGAACAATTTTTAAAGGGAAGAAATTTAGTCCGACCCCAAAGTACATATAAATTATAAATAAAAACCAACATAAACCATGCTGCAGCAATTAATGAGACCGGGCAGGATAAGGAATAGCAGAATAGCAGAATTCAAAAGATAACGAAACATACATAGTTGGGAGGATGCCAGATAAGACTTGACAAACAAAGATAATGCACGCTTTGTTTCCAGCAAGTTGCTGTGTGCAAGCACTGTTTATATCCTGTTTTTCCAGCTGCAGATAATGAAGGGAATCAGGGCCCTTTTCTCCCCTGTAACCTATGTTGCTCCCTTCTCTGTTCCTCCCTGCATGCCCTAGGATGAAGAGTGGGTGGGCCTAGGTCTTCCTCTGAATGCCCAGCCGGACTATGCCCTTCCCCAGCTTTCTCCACAGCTACCGGAGCCACACTCCCACTCCCTGTCAGCTGTTCGACCTCTCCCTCGGAATCAGATTCCAACAGGGGCATGACAGGAGGTCTAGGATTTGGGGAAATTTTCTGTATCTTTTGAATGTGGGAAACTTAGTTCTTGCCTAACTCTACTGCAACCAACATCTTTTAGTGAAAGAACCTATCACTTCAACCAAATGGAGTCAAGGGTCTTTCTTTCCTAAAAGATCAGACTGAGGCAGGTCTGACACACATATTCCATGTTTATACTACTGGGTGAAAGCCACACTTAACCTTTGCATGAGACTAGAACACAAATGAAATGTGTTTTGATTTAAATGAAGCATACATATAGCTCCCTTCAATACTCTTAAAATGAGAATCTTCAGGTATTTAATAGCTTTGCTTCTTGCCTTAAACCTCACAATGAGCTGTAACTTTGGGAAGGATTTTGTGGGTGGGAACAAGGGGGAGTGGAGGTATGATTGTGCACCTCTGAACTAACTTTTGTGGGGAGAAAGGACGGAGACCATATTCTGTGGCGTCCTTGGTGCTCTCTGAGCTTGGTGGTTTTCTTGCAGACATTTCATTACCGAGCTAGGTAATATCATCACTGCCAACCCTGAGCTACAAATATTCTCTTCTATCCGAGACCCATTCCCTGGTACCTATATTTTTTTCCCACCACCATTTTCTCTTTCAATAAAGATGTTCTTACCTGGACTGTCTCAATGAAGACAGAAAAGGAGTTCCCCGCACAATCTCCAGCAAACAAGTAATGGCAGACTCCGCTGAAGGTGAAATGTTTGTTGTCAAAGCTTTTGAAATGGGATTGGCCGGTAACAGAGCACTCTCCTGGACAAGAAAATGCAAAGGCTTACTTGCAAATAGCAATAGCCCCTAGGCTTATATACCATTTCACAATGTTTACAGCCCTCTCTAAGCCGTTTACAGGGTCAGCCTGTTGCCCCCAACAATCTGGGTCCTCCTTTTATTGACCTCAGAAGAATGGAAGGCGGAGTCAATCTTGAGCCTGATGAGATTCGAACTGCCAAATTACAAGCAGCCGGCAGGCAGCAGAAGTCGCCTGCAATACTGCATTCTAACTACTGCGCCACCACGGCTGAACTGCACATCATAATTTTATCAGATTTTATTTTATTAGACTAAATTCTCTGCTTTGATTAAAATTAGAAAAAGACGAAGACAAACCATGTTCTGGATTTCAAATAATTGGGTTGTTGATTGGTTTGCGGTTAAAGTCTAAAGCTGTTTGTTTGTTTTTTTAATTTCAATGACACTGTCAGAAAATTAGCAGGCCTGACTTTTTTTTTTTTTCTTACATGAAATTGGTTCATGAAAAGCATTTTTAGATAGAAGGGGAACTCGTTAAATTTGCAGACAATATTAAATTGGAGGGAATAGCCAACACTTTAGAACAGGGGTGTCAAAATCATGTAGTCATGATATCATCACATTTCATATTGGGACTTTTTTCCCCTTTGCTAAACTGGGCCTGGGCATGGCTAGCATGTGTTGCATCCAGCCTATGAACCAGGATTTTGACACCCTGCTTTAGGAGATAGGCTCAAGGTCCAGAAGGATCTTGACAGACTTAAGCATTGGGCCCTATCCAATAAAATGCAATTCAGCGGTAGGAAAAGCAAGGTCTTAGGCAAGGAAAACCAAATGCACAAGTCTAGAACAGGTGGTACCTAGCTCAACAGTACTAACTGTGAGAGAGATCTTGGAATCCCTAGTGGACAATCACTTAAATATGAACCAGCCATGTGCTGCAGTTGCCAGAAAAGCCAACACAGTTCTAGGCTGCATCAACAGAAGGATAGAATCAAGATCATGTGTGAAGTGTTAATGCCACTTTATAATGCCTTAGAAGGCCACACTTGGAATATTGCATCCAGTTTTGGTCAACACAAAACAAAACAGATGTTAAGACTCTAAAAAAAGTACAGAGAAGAGCAACAAAGATGATTAAGAGGCTGGAGGCTACAGCATATGAAGAATGGTTGCAGGAACAAAGTATGTCTAGAATAACAAAGAGAAGGATCAGGGGTGATATGATAGCAGTCTTCCATCAGGAGGCTGTGATTTCGATTCTAGCTTCTAGGTAGAAGCTAATATTTGGAATAGACTCTCCTGCTTGAGCAGTGGGTTGGACTAGATGACCTCCAAGGTCCCTTCCAACTCTGTTATTCTATGAAATAATTTAGGGGCTACCAAAGGGAAGAGGTGATCAGCCTATTCTCCAAACACCCGAGGGCTGGACAAGGAATGAGAGATGGAAGATCATTAAAGATCTAACTTAGAAATAAGGAAAAATTTTCTGACAGTGAGAACAATTAATCAATGGAATGGATTACCTTCAGAAGCTGAGGGTGCTTTATCACTGAGGTTTTCAAGAAGAGATTAGACAACTATTCGTCTGAAATAGTGTAGGGTCTCCCAAAGGTGCTTTTTTCAAGAGGCAACTGGACTTCGTTGTTTTTCTTTGAAGACGTTTCACTTCTCACCCAAGAAGTTTCTTCAGCTCTCACTGGATGGTGAGGAATGGAAGGATTTATACTCCTTGCATACAGCTGGTCATTGGTATCCTTTTAGCGAGCTGTTGAGGCCACTTGGAGATTCATCTGTGTCCTCAGGATCACCTGAGTCGTGCAAATGGGTGTGGAGCCTTCATGGAACTGCTGAAAGGACTGTTGTAGGGCAAATCCATTTGCACCGTTCAGCTGACCCTAAGGACACAGATAAACCTCCAAGTGGCCTCAACAGCTCGCTAAAAGAATGCAAATGACCAGCAGTCTGCAAGGAATGTAAATCCCTCCATTCCCCACCATCCAGTCAGAACTGAAGAAGCTTCTTGGAGGAGAAGCGAAACGTCTTCAAAGAAAAAACAAAGTTGCCTCTTGAAAAAAGCACCTTTGGAACAACCATGACCTGGAGAATCTCCATTGACATAAGTCTAGGAGATCCTGCTTGAGCAGAGGATTGGACTAAAAGATGTCTATGTGTTCCCTGATTAAAGTCCACCTCTCTCCGGGCATATTCAGGTGGATAAATAAACAGAAAGAATTTTCAGGGAACTTTGTAAACTCTTGCAAAGGGATCACAAATGACCTTTAGTGATCATAGTTTCTTTCACCTTTATTTCCAATTCAGTAGAGCTTTTGGCTGCCTTCCAAATAGGTTTGAATTCTTTTGGACTGGTTTTTAATTAGTGTACTTTCTTTGTTCAGTCTGACCCTTCCCACTTCAAGGTTTCTTAGCTGCTATTGAGAAATGTGTTTCAGCAAGGAGATTAAGCAAGGAAAATGGAAGCTAATGTTGTTTTACTCCACGTTGGGACTGTTCGTTCCAGTCATTATTTGGATTGCTTTAATTGTTATAAATCTGTGGGCTGCCCAGAATCCCAAGATAGATAGTCTAAATTGAACAAATAAATAAATATCACCTTTGCTTCATTTTTTTAACTTAAAAGTTCCTCAAATTTTCACAGAAGGAAGGAAAGAAAAAAAGAAAGAAAGAAGGAAGGAAGGAAGGAAGGAAGGAAGGAAGGAAAGAAAGAAAGAAAGAAAGAAAGAAAGAAAGAAAGAAAGAAAGAAAGAAAGAAAGAAAGAAAGAAAGAAAGAAAGAAAGAAAGAAAGAAAGAAAGAAAGAAAGAAAGAAAGAAAAACAGTTAGACGAGCGACCTTGAAGGTCTTCTAATCCAACCCCCTAAACTATTCCAGAAAAGTGGCTGGCCAGCCTCTTCTTAAAAACTTCCAGTAAAATAAATAAATTAAGAAAGGAAGGAAGGAAAGAAGGGAGGGAGAGAGGGAGGGAGGGAGGGAGGGAGGAAGGAAGGAAGGAAGGAAGGAAGGAAGGAAGGACAGACAGACACTACTGCAGTTCACATGAGTTTCTGATGATTTAGATCTAACATAAAATCACCCAAAAGCTGCTCTCTAAACACCCTGGTGATGCTAAACTGTTATTTCTTGAAGAGTTTTAACAGATCAACAAAATAGCAGGGTTTGAGGGGAGCTTGGAGGTCTTCTAGTCCAACCCGCTTCTCAAGCAGGAGACCTTTTCAGACAAACAGCTGTCCTATCCCTTCTTTAAAATCTTCAGTGATGGAAAACCCACCACTTCCGAAAGCAAACTATTCCACTGGTTAATTAAGCCTGGGTTTCTCTTTATGGCTCTAATTGTCTGCGGTTCCTTGAAAAAGGGATGCCGGGAAATCAGACCCAATGTCTCCCAGTAATGTGTATTTCAGACGAAAGGATTGACCTCAGAAGGAATGGATGGCGAGACGGTACTCTTTAAGATCCTTTCAGCCTTTCCCTGAATCTTCAGCTTTTGCATCAAAAGCAACCACTAATTTCGCCACAAAAACAATTCTGCCGGATGATATGGGGTACAGTGGGACGGGAAGAAGGACAAGGAAGGAGTACCCCATTTTTCGTTCAGTTGGCCAGACTGACTTCTTCCAGCTTTTGTTCCCTTGACTCGCTGAGAGCATCTCTTGACTCTTTGTGGTGGAGCCTTTTTCAATACTGTAAACAAACGGGGGGAATTCCCACCCTTCTGCCAAACAAAATCCTTTCTGCTGTTGGCGCGCGTGTGTGTGTGTGTGTGTACCTGTGGGTGTTTGTGGGTGTGTGCAGGGGAGGGATTCTATCAGTTCAGACTAGTTCTATAGAATCGGTTGTTATGATTCCGTGCAGTTCGGAGAACCAACAAATTGTGCCCCTGGCTGGCCCCGCCCCTCTCCGCCCACCCCCCACCCCAGTCAGTCCTTATCGAGCATGAGCAACATTGCGCACATGCCCGACATCTGCTGACTGCGTTCTTCCACACCCAGTCACTCCTTAAGGTATTTTTTTCCCTCCCAACAATCAGCTGTTCCTATGATCAGCTGTGCCAGGATTCCCCTTGCTTACTTACTGCTTTCACGCAGGAGGCTTCCCTGAGGCCCAGGAAGGCAAAAAATGGAGGGGGTGGGGGACGCAGAATCCTAACCTTAACCCTTCCAGGATCCCAGGGAAGCTTCCTGGGAGCAAAAACGCCCCCCAGGAGGCTCCCCTGAGGCCCAGAAGACCCCAAAACAGAGCGGGTGGTGCTGCACCACCCATCCTTCAGTTTTTCCCCTTCCTGAGCCCTAGGGAACCCTTCTGGAAGCAAAAACGCCCCCCACCCCCCCTGGAGGCTCCCCTGAGGCCCAGAAGGCCCAAAAAACGGGGGAGGGGGGGTTGCTGCAAAAAAAAAAAAAAGAGCCACGCCCATCCAGTCCCATGGCCACGCCCACCTAGCCACGCTTACCTAGCCACGCCCACCGAAATGGTTGTTACAAAATTTGAATCCCACCCCGGGTGTGTGCCTGCGCTCACTCTGCCACAATGCCTCCGGGGTAGCAATTCCGTTGGGTGTTGGAACTTATGCAGCTGGGCCCCCTGAACCCCCAACAAAATGGTGAGAAATGAACTGGGACCAGTATTGGATTGGGGTTTGAAATAAGCGCAGAGGGGGGGTGGAAATGTAAGTGAAACCCAAAGAATTGAATAGCTAAGCTACCTTGACTGTGAAAACAGGTGAAAAGCTAATGACTCCTGGCAAGATTCTGAATGCGTAGTTCGAGAAAGAAGAAAGTCAGAATAAACTGAAACCTATAATGGAAATAAACATCAAATCACTCACGGAATGTTCCAGAACCAACATACCTGGGCACGGCTCATTGTTGCAGACCCACGCTCCATGCCTGCAAATACTAGGAAATAAAACATTTCTCCGTTAGGAATAGGGACACAGTGAATCATGTTCCTTATTATAAACATTAATTGCATTATCAATTCTCAATTACAGGTAGTCCTCAATTTACAACAGTTCATTTAGTGACCGAAGTTACAAGGGCACTGAAAAAAGTGTCTTATGACCATTTTTTCACACTTACGACCGTTTCAGCACATAGACACACAGACACACACACACATGGTCACGTGGGGATTTACATTCAGATGTTTGGAGACTGGTTCATATTTACGACGGTCGCAATGTCCCAGAGATCAGGTGATCCACTTTTGAGATCTTCTGACCAGGAAAGTCAAGGGGAAGCCAGGTTCACTTAACAACCGTGTTACTGATTTAACAACTGCATTGATTTAGTTTTTGGTTAGGCGTAGAGTCAGAAATTCGTTGGAATGTACTAACTCTTGCCATCCTGACTGCAGGGGTTTCTCCTCCAAAATTCAATAGGTAAATGAATATATAAATATGCACCTATGTCTGCAATTTGTGGCTGTGAAAGTTGGACCACAAGAAAGGCTGGGAGCCAAAGAATGGAGGCCTTTGAACTCTGGTGCTGGAGAAGACTCCTGTGAGTCCCTTGGACTGCAAGGCCATCCAACTGGTCAGTCCTAGAGGAGATCAACCCTGACTGCTCTTTAGAAGGCCAGATTCCTGAAGATGAAACTCAAAGACTTTGGCCACCTCATGAGACGGAAGGACTCACTGAAAAAGAGCCAAATGCTGGGAACGATTGTGGGACAAAGAAGAAGAAGAGGACAGCAGAGAAGGAGGTGACTGGACGGAGTCACCAACCAGTCAGCGTGAGCTTAAATAGACTCCAGAAGATGGTAGAGGACAGGAAGGCCTGGAAAAACATTGTCCATGGGGTTGCGATGGGTTGGACATGACTTCGCAACAAACAACAATGTCTGCAAGAAACATTATCAAGCTCAGAGAGCTCTTAGGACCCTGCTGTCAGGATTCCGGCAGTTACCCCAATTAAATCATGAGTCTCGAGCCAAACTTTCAAAACTTCAAAAGGATTTATTGGGAGTTAACATGTCCAGCACTGCCTGGGTGCAGCCAACTCTAAGATATATAATTCATGTCATCCTTGACCCTGGTTTTCCCCCCACCTCCTGGGTGAATCATAATTCATATTCTCCAATGAGGCACGTCCATAGCCAAGAGTCCTCAATCATACCCTCCAATTAGAATTTTGCACAGCAGAAACTTTAGTCACCTAGTACTATCTCTGAAACTATTTATGGAATGCACTTTCGCTTTCCAAGCTGCCGCACTGCTCTTTCAAAACCCCTTACCTCCCCCCTCCCTTTCTCTTGGCAGCTCTAAAAAGACCATGGAAACATTTTATAAGTTGACACCTGCAGGATTAGTCCCTTCTCCCCTCTCTCCAGCACAGATCTAGTTTTCTCTATTTTGTTTCTATGGATGAAAAAAAACATTGAGAAACCCAGTCGCTAAACCCCCACAAGATGTGGGAAGGTCTGTTGTGACCAGAGGGTGTAAGAATATCACTATAGAATTAAAATACTGCTGGAAGAAATATCCATGTGGTTCAGTTCCCAAGCTAGGAGAAAGACCCTGGAAACAAAATGGAGGCTGGGGGCTGATTAGAAAGATGGTTTAATGATGAAGCAGAACCACCAAGCACGTGTGATTCTGGGTAGCTTACCACATGGAGTTTAGGGTGGGAGGGGTATCTATACTTTCTCTTGGGCTTTGCACTTGAGCTTCCTGTTCCTGTTCCTGTTCCTGTGTTGTCAGACTCCCATGGGAGTCCTAGGATTTGTCTGGGCTAAGTTTGGTTGACATTTCTGAGGGTGATGCAATGAAGGGGTGTTGCACAATTCTTATTATGGCTGAGGGCTAATCCTACCTTTGTTGGATCTTGGATGAGGGTATTTGCTTATGAATAAAGCTATCTCTTATCTCTTTAATGCTGGCGTCTGCTGAGGGCTGTTAAGGAAGGTGGGGCTGCTTTCTCCCTCCAGGGAAATATAATATTTTGCCTTTTTAATATTTCCTAAAATTTTTCATTCTTCTAGGAGATGGGTGGATGGTGCTAACTTTCTACAATACAATAAGGCTACTGTTGGTCTTACATTTCAGTGCTTTAAGTTTCACAGATCAAAGGATGGTTTGGTTTTGGCCTCGTTCTCTTGCTCGAGAATATTGACATGCTTATGAAAGAGGCCCCTTTCTTGATGCCTGTAAGCTGCTCTAAGCTTAGCACTGGCCCCAGTGTCTGCTCCAGGGCTTGTACAGAATGGAGCAGTTGGGGAAAGTCCTCTCAAAAACCAGCCACCGAAATGAAATTAAAAGTTGAACACATTTAATTAATAATTTCTACCTGTTGTTTTATTTGCACTGTATTGTATTGCATTGCATTCAGCTGCAAATGTACCCATTGCATTTAATTGCATTGTGTTGCATTGCCTTAATCCTTGTATGTTTGGATCACCCTGATTTCAATTATCTGCATTTCATTACAGCACCAGTTAAACAATGGGGGGTGGGAATACTCCAATATTTTAATCAGGAACTATTTAAGGAAGAAACCCCACCCCAACCAAGGCATTGATACTATCAGGGCAAGCTACGATGGATAAACAGCTCCCTCTTGCACGAATGGTGCCACCTAAACTGGTCATGAAACCTTGGCAAGAAAAACAACCAGGCTCAGAGTATGCCAAGATGCCAACAGACAAGAAATCCTGTCTTCCTAAATCATGGGCATTTCACATCACCAACTCAACGTCCTCCCCCTTATTCTCAATGCCTTGGCAACCCACAATCATTGTGATTTCTGCCAACCTGAAAATGCAAACGGACAAAGAACTATTCATATCGCCCCTCCTTTCCCTCCAGCTGACCAATCAGCTAGCCCACCTCCTTTTCTCATATCTTCTCAGCTCTGCAATAGGAAGAAGTTTCCCTCCCTTGCAGCTCGCATCAAAGGGAAGTAGACTAGAAACAATGGTGTCAACAAGAGTCACGCAATGTGACACATCGAATGTGGCTCAGTCTCACTTGCTAAGGGGTATGAATGATGCAAATTGCATGATGACACCAGGGCACGGTGATGTCATTCCTGTTTGTGCAAGGCAACTATGTGTGTTTTTGTTGTAGAAAGGAAAAAAAAAATGTGACTGTTACTCATGTAGTTTGAAAACAGGGATGAAATAGATCTGTATTTCTCAACTTTGGCCAGATGAAGATATCTGGACTTCAACTCCCAGAATTTGCCCAGCCAGCATATGCATCTTCAAGTTGCTGAGGCTGAGAAACAATGAAATAGATGAATGGACAGATAGTTCTTCTATCTTTATTTCAGACATTGTGGCATTATGGCTCCAAACTAAAGTTCCAGGTGGTTAAGAGAAGGTCAAGAATACTATCATTCTCCTGCCCCCACAGGTGAGCTTCCGGAGTGCACTTTGGGGCACCATCTTGCCCAGAACAATGTCCCTGACTTGGTCTCACCCAGGAGTGGGATCCGACAGGGTTAACTATTGGTCCGGTGATTTATGAGGTTCGGTGATTTATGATGTGCTTCCCTGCACGCTCGGTGCGCGTGCCTGTAAATCAGCACACTGTGTGCAGAGAAGCAGCCTTTGACACAGCCTCCTTTTCCTGCTTTTTTAACTGCAGCTGTGCCTCGCACAGCAGCTGAAGTTGAAAAAATCAAGAAATAAAGATCAGGTAAGAGCCCGGGTGGGCAGGTGGGCAAAAACATCAGCAGACATAGAACCAGTTCTATGTCTGCTGCTCTTCAGAGCTACCGGTTCTACAGAGGTGGACAGAACTGGTAGAAACCCACCCCTGGTCTCGCCTTATGTTTTATGGGGTCCTCTTCGTATTCATCCAAGGATCATGCTTACCACGAGTTGCAGTCTGATAAACTGAAGAGCCAGGGGGGAATTCCGTTGTCCAGAATTTATGCAGGAGCAATTTTGGGCAATCCGCGCAAATGTCACCATCTAGGAGCTTTCCCTCTTGGACAGGGTAACGGGAAGGGAATGGGAAGGGGAAGGAAAGGGAACGAAGTGGGAAGTGAAGGGGAAAAAGGGGAAGGGAAGAATAGAGGGGAAAGAGAAACGTAAGAGAAGAGGAAAGAGAAGGAGAGAAGAGAAAGAGAGAAGAGAGAAGAAAGAAGAAGAGAAGAGAAGAAAGAGAACAGAAGAGAAGAGGGAAAGACGGGAAGGAAAAGATACGAGGGCAGGAGTGAAAGGAAAAAGAAAAGAGGGAAAAGTGGGGAGCAAGAACGGAAGGGGGAAAGAAAAAAAGGAAAAAGGAAAGGAAAAGAAAAAAAGGAAAGAAAGAAGGAAGGGGAAAGAAGAAAGAAAAAAGAAAGAAAGAAAGAAAAGAAAAAGAAGAAAGAAAGAAACAATAGGGGCAAAAGAAAAGAGGGAGAGGAGGAAAGACGGAAGGAAGGAAGGAGGAGGGAAGGAAAGACGAAAGAAGAAAGAAAGAAAGAAGAAAGAAAGAAAGAAAGAAAAAAAGAGAAAGAAAAAAGAGTCAGGAGGAAGAAAAATAAAAAGAAGAGAGGGAAAAGGAAGGAGGTAGGAGCCCGGAATGAAAGAAAATGAAAAGAGGGAGGAGTAGGGGGAGGAAGGAAGGAAAGGAAAAGAGAAGGAGAAAAAGGAAAAAGAGGAGAAGGAAGGGGGGGGGGAAAGGAAAAGGAAAGGGGAGGAAAGAAAAAGAAGGAAAGAAAAGGAAGAGGAGAAAAGGGAGGGAAGGAGGGCAGGAAAGGAAGGAAAAAGGAAGGAATGCAGAATAAAGAAATGAAAAGGAGGGAGGGAAAGGAAGGAGAGAAAGATTTTAAAAATTTTTTTTTCAATTTTTTGTTTTTTACTTTCGGCGGCAGGACAAACTATATTTTGTGGCAAAACCACCCCCAGACTACCTAAAGCAAGCCCCAGGAAGCGCAACTACTCCCATTTTGGAACGTGCCCGGATCCTTTTCAAGGCCACAAAAACCCACACCCCCCACTTCCCCTCCATTATAAGTTTTTTTTATAGCCCCATAAAAGCCCACACAATAAGAAAAACTAATGGAAAATCCCATTGTTTTTAGATTTTTTTGTTTTTGGGTTCCCCCTGCGTGGGTGGGGTGAATTTTTGTGAAACGGGAGGCCGGCCCCTGCCCCCCTTTTTGCCCAGGCTGCCTTCTTTCCTTGGCTGCCTAAAACGAACAAGGAAAACCGTAGGATTTTTCCACTCTCATCCCGCATTTTTGTTTCACCCAGGTTTTTCCCGCGGGAAAGCTTGGATGGGGGGCCCCAAAAACATCCCCTCAAGAGCAAATAACCTCTGTGGGGCCCCTGCCTCTTCAGTTGGCCTTGTAAAGCCACCTGGCCCCCTGTTTTTTTCTTTTTTTTTTTTTCCTAACTCAGGAGGCATAGGTGTTTCCCCCCATTGTGGCCAAAGCACCACAAACCCCACCAAAACAATTGAAGCCATCCTCACCCAGCCACCCTCAGTGTTTTTCAACCCTCCTTCCTAGAACCCAATTGTCGCCAGAATGCCCCGCCTTGATTCCCTCCAGGAGGCAAACTGGAAACTTCCCCTTGGCTTTTTTTCTTTCCTTTGAAGACTTTTTTTTGCCTTCTGCCATCCGATACTTCCTTCAGCTCTGACAAGGGTTTTGGTTGGGGAGAATGGAAGGAAACCCCCTTTCTACTCCCTTGCAGACACTTGGTCATTTGCATCCCTTTAAGAGGGTGGTTTTTTTTTTTTTTTTTAGGCCCCACCGTGGAGGGTTTATCTTGTCCTCAAGGGTGGTCCCTCCTTAAAGTAAGTTGCTAATGGGGTATTTCCGTAATAGTCTTCAAATTTTATTTTGACTTTTATTTTATTTTTTTGTACTTTTTGCGAAATCCATTCATACTCCCCCCACCATGTCCCCGACGGTGGGGTTTTCCGCCCCCAAATTGGTAAATAGCTTAAATTTGTGTAAAAGCTTAAAAAGTCCTGGGGGAATCCTTCATTCCATCCAGGGTCAAGGTTGTCCCCCCCGAGGTGGGCGGGTTTTTTTTTTTTTTTTTTTTTTTTTTTTCCATATGGCCACTGGACTTTTTCTTGGGGGTTTTTTTTTTTGTCCCCCCTCTTTTGAGGATGTTTTTTTTGGCTTCTCAATCCAAAGGAACCTTCTTTTTTTCTGAAAACAGGAAATTGGGGGGGAATGGGAAGGGGAATTTTTTTTCCTGAATTTCCGTTGCAGACAGCTGGTCAGTTTGCAATCCCTTTTTTGTAGGGTCCCCCCCGTTCAGGCCCAACTGTTGGGGGCGTTTTTTTTTATCTTTGGTGGTTACCTTTTCGTGGTTGTTTTACCTAGGAGATTGCGCCTGGTTTTTTCGGTACCCCCCTGGCAATTTTTTCTTCTGAATCCATGTCCCCCTACTCCCCACCCCCATTCCAAAGTCCCTTCATCCCCCAATTGGTATTTGCTAACAAGTTCCCTGTGGAGGATTTTCCTTCATCATCCAGGTCATGGGTTTTTCCCCCAAAGGTTGCTTTTTTTTTACAAGGTTGTTCCAACGGACTTTCCCTTGTTTTTTTTTTTTTTTCTTGTTGAAGAATGTTTTTTTGTTTTTGTGCTGCCGTCATCCAAGCCCTTTCTTCAAATGTCCCTTCCAAAGGGGAAAAAACCAAGGAATCCCCAGGGCCCTTTCTTTTTGTTCTGAACAAAAAAAAGCAACCTTTGGGGGGACAAACCATAACCTGGAAGGAACGAGAATGTTTTTTTAACATACCTCCTTTAAAAAAGCTTTGACCTCAGAAACCTCAGCCATGAAAAAGAGATGAGCAGAGTTTTTTTTCCCTTCTCCCCCTGGCCTTTTTTACGGAAGGGGCTTATTTTCTTCCCGTTTTTTTTTTCCCCGCCATTTTGCAGTGAAAATCCCCCAGAAAGTATCCTGATTCTTATTGCACAACCCATTAATGCTGGAAAATTGGACTATCTCCTTTCCACCCCTTTTTTTTTTTTTTTTTTTTTTTTTTTTTTTTACGTTTTTAAAGAATTGGTCCCCTTTTGTCGAGACAGAGAACACGGTCGTGCAATGGAGATAAAATAAAGTCATTTGGGTGGAACGTTTTTCCAAAAGGGACAGTGTTTGTTTCCTTTTCCTCTTAAATTTGAAGGGAAAAAGGAAAACACTAGGCCCCAAAGAATCCTGCTGGTGCAACAATGCCTGGTAAATTACTTTTTTTAACCAGGGCAAGCTTGTCAACACCCTCAACCCCGCCCACTGCTCCCGGACACCTCGTTTTGAATATTCCGGCTTCCACCCTTGGCCAGGTCCCCCCCTTTTTTGGCAACAGTTAAAAACCCGTTGGATTCCGTTGGTAACTCATCCCACTTTGAACATCTTTGGTCCTTTGAAAATGTGAAGAAATGGGAGAAATGACCCTCGCTTCCCAAAACCCTGGGAAACATTAAGGCCAACACTTTCCTAAACCGGTTGAGGACAATTTAACCCCAGCCCGAACCAACTGTGCCCCTTCCAGAAATTTTTGGGGTTGCTTCCCATCACCTGCGGTCTTTAATAAAGAGAATGGACAACTTCCGGTCCCCTTGGAAATGAGGATAGGCCCATGATGGCAAACCTATGGCCAAACACTGCCCCCCAATAGTGGCCAAGTTTTTTTATTTTTATTTATTTTGTTTTGTGTTTTATTTTTTTGGGTCCAATTTGCTACAAGATATTTAGTTATAATTAAAAACATCTTTTTAGGAAAAATACATGGATTACATTATAAGGAAAAAAAAAAATAAAAGAAACAATAGGACAGGGACAGTAAGGCAACATTTTGTGGGGGCCCCATTCCACAAACCCCTTAACAGCGTCTCCTTGGAAGGAATAAGGTCCAATGTAGACAGTGCCCCTAAGGTTTTTAAAAGTTTTTTTGGGCTGTTTGGGGAAGAGACCCACAGAGGTCAGGTAGAGTTATCCAGACAGTGGAACCACTCTTGGTTCCTGAACCGTATTTTTCCCGCAATCAGTTTGGTGTGAAAATTACAACTATGAAGTTGTATCTTAATTTGTGTGGGGCCTCTTTTGTTGTTTTGTTGTTTTTTTTTATGGGGTGTGAAGCCGAAAGTAAAAATTCCCCAATGACAGTAGAAACATTTTTTGGCCCAACATGTTTAAATGATTTTTTTTTTTTTATGCTGTACTATACTTTCCGATTCCGGACCCCGAAGCTCGTATTTTTCTACTTTCCTTAGATTTTTTTTTGTTTCTAGGGTTTCCCTAGAAAAATTTTTTTGAGTGGCATAAGGGGTAATTTCCCTTGCAACGAGTACAGGAG